>CM061142.1:653839391-654439391 GCA_030789695.1 Scilla litardierei | reverse complement strand
GGATGGGTTCTTTTGTAGGGGAGAAGAGATAGGATAGGGGAGACTAGCTGTAAAGTTGAGGGGAGAAATGTTGTTAGGGAGATTGCTTTACAGAATGCAAAAAGAAGATGGCAGGCTCATTCGTTTTCTTTTGTTTGAATTTGAATTTGTTTTTTGATTACCTTTGTTGTATTGTCTATTGTGAGAGAAAGAATAGTCGATTAGGATTTGGTTTAATAATAGGGTTTAATGTTTTGGAAGAAAAGGAAGGATTTAATGTTTGAGAAAAAAGAAAGAACAAGAGTTGTAATAGCAATTAAGAATATGGATTATTTTCATGTAAAAGTCTCCGGGGTTTATATGGAAGGAGATTTGAATTAAAAAAAGATTTAGTTTTAATGAGGTTTAATAACAATGTTTTCAGGTTAAGTTGAATTAGAAGATTGTTGTAAGTTGAGGGAGGCCTTTGGCCTCCCTCCCCTCATCATCCCACCATTACTCCCCACTAAGTTAGTGGGGAGTCCCTTGGACTCCTAAACCCGATTATGAAGTGAATATATAGAGAGCCATGGCTTATACCATGATTACTCCTAATCTGAGATTGTTTACTATCTTGGAGTTTATAACACGTTATCAGCTCGTTTGCTCTAAATTATTTGAGCTTTTCATCCCATCTCCCCTCACAAATTAAACCCCTACGCCCGAAGGAATCTAGTATTGCGGCGAACCGTTGCGACGATCTGTTGCAGCGATCCTTTTTGGCGTATTAGGAGCGTGGATTTTTCTTTCTACGGATCTTCTCTTTTTACGATCTTCCCTAGATCTTTGATCTAGAGGTAAACTCTTTTGAACCCGTAGAAAATTACAATATATTGATAACTATGATTTTACAAAGCTTATTCTATAGGCATGTACAAATCTATATCAATTTGAAAATCTTTTAAAAAATAAAAAAATAAAAATAAATAAAAAAATTCCTTTGTTCGCTGCTCCCCACCCCCCGAAGGGGGGCCCCTGACTGCGCACTCTCAAACCCTGATTTTATAAAGTTTATCTTGGAGTTTATAACAAAGATAGTAATTTGGGGAGAAGAAATAATGGAATAATTGATTAGGATAATTAATGTCACGACCCGCTTCCCATAAACGGAAGGCGAGGCATGAAAAGTCTGCTCAGACTTGAAGCTATGAGGCTACAGTCTGTAAAGCGTCTGGAATAACCAAGTATAGGTCCTTGCAATTACGAAACAGAACAAAATAATAATAACGAAAGAGAGATATTAAAATCCAAATCTCAGAATGTCCACAAATAAAGTCCAACATCACAGAAAAGCCACCAGGCTAAAAAGAGTCTAAAAGGCCCAATCATGGCCAACAGAAATAAACAAACGTACAGAAAGAAAGGACGCTACGCACCAACAACCTAACAAGAACTAAGCAGAAAGTAACACCAAAAGAAGTCTCTACGACTGGTCGCCGGTGTCCTCGTACTCCGCGTCAACAGTGGACCCAGGATCAACGTCAACAAATACCTCGTCCTTAGCAACGGACTCTGGCTCAACAACTAACATGCGACACCCAAAAGAGACGAGGGCGCATGTCAGCAAGTCTATAAGAGACTTGTGCAAGGAAACTAAAAGAAAGGAAAGAACTTAGCAGTTCAAAAAGTATGTGATGACATGGCAGTTTAAGATATGAATGCAACAAGTAATGAAGTGCAACAAGTATGACATGGCAAGGGTAGCAAAGCTACTAAACATTCACATGGAATTTACAAGACAAGTAAGCACGTCGTGCACAGAGTTTACGCCTTTTGGTTGGAGCGGCTGTACGGGCCAACTCCCAAGCTCAAGTGATCGCTTAACCCTACCCCTCCACGTGTAATCGATCATTGGCTTTTGATCAACACATGTGGCCAGCTTCTGGTTCACGAGCCAGGAAGTGTATTTGGCATAGGGTTGTGCCTGCAATACAGGTGCCTAGCCTCAACAAGGAAGTATAGTAGTGTGTGCTACGAATGCAACATTCAAGCATGGAATGACATGTATTGATGCATGGCATGGCAAGGGTACAATTAAAGTGCGTACAGATGTAGAATTTAAATGTGACAGGCATCACAAAGTACAATTAAAATGCATACAGATATGGAAATTTAAACGTGACAGGCAAATGGATGAATGACATGGCAGGGTGTCAGATCTAGCTTCTTTGTCAAGCTAGATCTTAAAGTTGCATCTAGGCGAGTATCATTTCGTCGCCTAGTCTCTTTTACGCTAAAAATGGGGATGGCCTAAAAACATGGGCTAAACACAAGTTGGCAAGTTTCACTTGCCTGCAATCAGTCGTTCTGCAAACACCGTCTAATCAGTCCAATCTACCTATGTGCTCGGATTCACCAACCAACAGTCCCAGTTTAGATTATCTTCATTAGTGATTTACCAAGCAATTAAAACACTAATTTTAATCTAGATTAGCATGCATTGGTGGGGGTCCTAAGAGAGCAGAAAATACCCTTGCACGATGCGAGAGCTACACTGACGTCGGGTAGCGACGTCAAGGGTTGGATCCGGTATCACGCACGGAGCGGAAAGGCCGGTTCTCTGTTTGATTAACACGTGTCCAAATTAGGTGTGTTTACGACCGAAATAGGATATAATAAACAATTCTTACGTCACCTAGTAACTCAATCTTATTAGGTTATCTACCCTAGGGGTGTTCATATCATAACGTTCATTATTAAACCTTACCGATTTAATTTACAACTAGAGCTGCTAATGTCCATAAAATTACTAAGGTTCAAAACATATAGAGCTTACTGAATATAATTCTTCAAAGGACTATGTTTTCTAATCATATAATAATATATATAATTCTAAAGGTATTGGGTATTAAAACTTACTGTTTTGAAGAGTCTCTCCCTGTGCTTAGAGGAAGAAGACGGTGGCTAGTAAGGGTGGTGCGACGGAGGCCTGGGGTGACGCGTCTTGTAGAGGAGCACGAGGAGAGGACATCACCGGGGTTCAGCGGCCAGAGGGCAGCCACGACAGGGTCCGCATGCGGCGGCGGCGCCGTGAAGAGCAGTAGATCGCTGCTCGGCCCGTTTGCGCGAGTTATAGCGCGGCTGCGGTGCCTGGGAGGGTGGCAACGCCGGCGGAGGAGATGGCAGCACCGGGCAGCGGGCTAGGACACGGCGGAGATGGGTCGGAGAGCGCTACGCGAGGGAGAGCTGCGTTGCGAAATAAAATAAGGCGGCGCTCGCGTTTGTGTTTGCTGCTAAAAAAACAAACCTAGGTTGCCTATTAATAGAGGTGGGGCTGGCATCACGTGGGAGAGGTGGTCAAGGGTTTTAGGTTAGTGTTTTCCTTCTTTTTTTAAATATACAAGACTTAAAAGCCCAATGAAATGCTGTGTTGGGGTTTTAATAGAACCGCTCGTGAGTTGTTAGGAAAAGTGGAGAAAACAAATAGGTTAGTATTAAAAATTTTGCCTTCATCTGATTCTTTTCAAAACATTTGGAAAACTTTGTTTTATTATTATTTATTAGGCATTGATTTCAAAAGACCCCATTGCCTACAACCAACTGTAGGATTATTCTAATGATTAGAGTTTTTAAAATTTTTAGTTAAGAAATGATAAAAGTATAATTAATAAGATTATTACAAGCTTATCCCCCGGCATCCAAAAATTATAAACAAGATACCGGGACGATCGCGTCTCCGAGAGGGTCATGAATACGGGGTTCGGTCGCGCGTCGGAACTACGAAATTACAATAATAAAACCAAATACGGAAAGACGCACACAAATCAACATACGCACAAGAAAACGTACGACCAGAAGTGGACGTTACATCCTCCCACCTTATGAATGATTCCGCCCTCGGAATCAACATCAATCACTGCTCGAAAATGAGTGCAAAAGCGCTCTCTCATATTATCCTCACGCTCCCAGGTGGACTCCCCAGGGGAACCATGACGCCACTGTACTCTAACCAAGTCGACGGTCTTATTCCTCAGCTGCTTCTGCCGTCGATCCAGAATCTCCACTGGTTGCTGATCATAGGTAAGATCCGGACGAACCGTAATCTCCATGAAATCCACAGCATGAGATAGATCACTGACGTATCGACGTAACTAAGATACGTGAAATACATCGTGAACTCTCTCCAGTGACGGCGGCAACGCCATGCGATAAGCCACCGCTCCAACTCTCTCCAGGACATCAAAAGGCCCAATGTACCTCGGACTCAGCTTGCCTGTCTTTCCAAATCAGATAACTCCCCGATTTGGAGAGATCTTCAGAAAGACGTGATCTCCAGGCTGAAACTCCAAAGGCCTCTGTTTAGCATCTGCCCAATGCTTGAAACGGTCCTGCACGATCCTCAGCTTCTCCCGGATGTTCCTTACAACATCCACAGCCTCCACGATCATCTCTGGTCCTAACAGCTCCCTGTCTCCAATGTCATCCCAGCTCAGTGGCGATTGACATTTCTTCCCTTATAGTGCGGCGAAAGGCGCTATGCTAATACTCACCTGGTAGCTGTTATTGTAGGCAAACTCCACATGATGGAGATGATCCTCCCAAGATCCCTTGAAGTCCAACATGCACGCCCTCAGCATGTCCTCCAAAATCTGAATCGTCCTCTCGGACCGGCCATCCGTCTGCGGGTGGTACGCGGTACTGAAACTCAGACTCGTACCCAGGCTCTTCTGCAGACTCTGCCAAAGCTGAAATGTGAATCTCGTATCTCTGTCCGACACGATACTCACGGTGACTCTGTGAAGTCACAGGATCTACTGCACGATTCACGTTACATCACTATCTAAACTAGGAAAAGGAAATAAGTACAGAGAGTAAGAAATTTACCTCCATATATCTCATCGCTAGCGTCTCAGTAGACTGTCCCACTCAGAAGGGAATAAAATGCGCGGATTTGGTCAATCGGTCTACGATCACCCAAATCGCGTCATTCTGCTTCGGACTCCGGGGTAGTCCAGTCATGAAATCCATAGTGATGTGTTGCCAATTCCACTCCGGAATCGGAAGCAGTTGTAGAAACCCTGCTGTACGCTGATGTTCTGCCTTTACCTGCTGGCATACCAAACACTTGGCTACGCTCCGAGCCACACTCCTCTTCATACCATGCCACCAATAGTTCAGACGAAGATCTTTGTACATCTTGGTACCTCCAGGATGCACAGAATACGGCGAGCTATGCGCCTCAACCTGCAACTCTTCTCTAATATCTCCGGTTGGCACACACACTCTGGCTCCATACCTCAGCGAGCCATCCTCATGAATCCGAAAATCATTCCGCAGACTGGCTTCTACCAGCTCCCGAATCTTCACCAGCTTCGGATCTCCAACCTGACCTGCCTTGATCCGATCCATGATCATCGACTGTATCTGCATACTCATCAACGATGAAGCCTCTCCAAAAAGCACGATCTCAATACCAGACTCGCAAAAATCTTACTGCAACATCCACTGCAAAGTCAACATCATCACCGCTAGAAGTCTGCTCAGCACATCCGAAACCACATTCACCTTGCCAAGATGGTACTGCAAGTCGATCTCATAATCTACCATGAGCTCCAACCATCGACGCTGTCACATGTTGAGCTCCTTCTGCATAAAGATACACTTTGATCGGAGCCCGGATGCACACCCGGGCACGCGACTCGCTAGTCTTACCGCAAGCGCACGGTGTAGTGGCGAGCGGGTATCGAACACGAGGAGGCCTAATGACAGTGTCCTCTTCAATCCACCTGGCTATAAGAATGGTCGAGAAATATTCTCTATAAAGCGCTCACAGTCATTCAATTGTATAAAAGAAATAACAAATTAATAAGGATGCCTAGGGGTAGGGAATCCCCGTTACAAACCGTATCTCGTCATTGTGATTCGTAGGGGCCATAATTGCTAGACTTGACATTCAGGTGAACTAGTTGCAACTAAATGGAGAACCAAGCTCACGCTCTCGTGCTATTTCCGGTCTATAGCAAACCTAGGGTAGGGTCCAATCTCTTGCAAACCCTAACCTAGGCAAGCTAGCGTGAAGAACAACATCATCGTTCAATCGCATCTCGAGCCCACTCTCGTGCAAACTCGAGCTACGACCTAGGTTGGGATAGTTCCTACCCGTCCAATCTCTTGCAAACGGGTATTGGTATAGAATTACAATCGAAAACCCTAGTTTCGGTCCAATCTCTTGCAAACCGATTCCGGAGAAATTCAATTGCAACCCAATTCGAATTTCTAGGGCTTCCTATCGAGTTGGGATCCAATCTCTTGCAAATCCCAATCGGTATGAATCCCTAGCTATTCGTATTAAATCAATCCCAAACTAACCCTAATCAATTCTAGCAATAATTTCACCAATTCATCACAAATTAGAAATAGGGTTCGTAGGGTTCATCCCTACGCCCTAAGACGATAAAACTACTCACAATTTGTTACGATCTAAAGATCGTAGGGGTCCCACCCAAATCCACCCACATGATCCACGGACTCTCCGCTTCATGAAAGGGTCGCCACCCCGAAAATCCGGGGCAACATGGAGACGGGCGCGCATTGTAGCGTTCCCCGACCCGGTTGAGGCGAACAACCACAGCCGCACGACCCACCGGGGGGAACGCGCTTGGGGACGCTTGAGTAGCTAAGCCGGGCCTACTGACAGGCACGGACGTATCCTTCCGCACAGGCGGACCCTAGCTCATGACCGATCGGTACGACCCGCCCGATTCCCATGAACCGCGGTGCCTAGAGTGATACGGCCCGACCTTTAGTTCGTCGCCAACGACAAACGACCTAGGATAAGGACACGACTGACACATATGTCACCCGACCGACTGACGGTTAGTGCTTTCGGCCCTGACATCCCGACAAAAGCACCCCTTGGCCGTTGCACCGCCTGACAAAAGCAGGTCAGGAACTCCTGTTCCCAACGTCCTTGTCCGAAGCTTCCGCTGACACCCGAGCCAGCTCAGTACGCCTAGTCATCACCCGTCAGGTATAAATACCCCCTCTCCTCTTACGGAGAGGGGGTTGGAAAATTCTCTCTTTATCTATAATTCACACACGAGGACAAAGGTCGTCCATATCTTTGTTCTCCCACCCATAGCTCGCCACGTGCGGTCGACACACCGTTAGTCTGGCCGGCGTGTCTAGCCCCCATTTTAAGCCCTATTACTGACTTAGGCATCGGAGGGGCTAAGGGTTGAACCCCAACCCCGCTCTTCTGACGAGTTGTTCGTGCTGCAGGAGAGCTCGCCCCTGGTCCAAAGTCAGCTTCAGCCCCCTGCCGACCAACCTTCCTCAGTTGCATCCGGCAGGATTCGACCCTGTAAGCACCACCGGCAACGGGTCCAACCTCTTCACCCCACTAATCACTTGCAAAACAGCCTACCTAAACCTTCTTCCCCATATAACCATCGTGCCCTTGGTTCCCCATAATACAAATTCATTGTACGTGAGTTCTACCTCGTAACAATTGGCGCCGTCTGTGGGAACGAAGGGTCACACCCATGTTAGACTCCATGCCGATTTCGCGGAACCCTGACCACGGCAAAGATCCCATGGGTCAGGAACCGCTCTCTCTACAAATCACCCCGGCGTCCGACCCCCTTCTGGGGGTGGGCACCGAAACTGAACCTACTTCAGCCCACGCCGTCCTGAAGGGCTTCGAGGCCGTCACTCAGGCCAGGGGAGGCTATCAGACGGCTGGAACGGAGCCTCCGCCCGGCCCCTCAGAGCCCCAGAATGTGAGGCGGAACCTCCACCTTCAGTTCGAGGAGGAGGGGGAGAACAGAGGGCTTGTGGAGGAGGTTGCGGCCCAGCAAAGGCTCCTGGAAGAGGAGATGGAAGTTGCACGGCGGTGGAGGCGCCTGGGGGAGGCAGCCGCCGCGCAAAGGCGTTTGGACGAAGCAGCCGAGACCGCCCGAAGGGCCTACCAGGACGAAGAGGCCGCACGCCGCCAACTCCGCCTCATCGTCACCGAGCGCAAGAGGCTAAGGAGAGAGAACAGGATCGACCGAGAAATCCTTGACGAGACAGTGACGGGCCGGCGGCTCGGGGACGGGTGGGACCCGTTGCTGAACAGGTCCCCACCTGGAGGAGGCAGCCCGTGTCGCCTGCACCACCCCTCCGATACCCTGCACGAGGAAGCCGTTTGTCGACAACTACGCTTCCTCACCGCCGAGCGTGAAAGGCTCCTTCGGGAGAATCAAGAACGGATGGAAGCTCGAGGAGAGCTGGCCGGGAGGCCCTGGCGCTGGGAGAACCGTATCCCGCAACCCGTCGAATCCTCGGCCCAAGGAAGGAGCCCCGCCAGAAGACTGTCGGGCTACTCCCCGGGGACGAAGGACCGTCGGCGGGCGAGGCGCGACCGAAGCCAGACCCCCGAATGGCGGAGAGGGGATGCGCCAGACCGCCCTACCTATCCGGAGGAGGCCACGCCACTTGCACGGTGGATCACGTCCGCCCCAAGGCCCATAAGGTTCAAACCCCCTCACTTGGCCACGTACAATGGGAGAGGTGACCCCCTCACGCACGTCCAGCAATACCGGGGGCGATGGAGGCACAGGACGTGGATGAGGCGTTCCTATGCCGACATTTCTCCCAAAGCCTGAGGGACACCGCGTTGGACTGGTACTTTGGCTTGCCCGCGAGGTCCGTCGGGAGCTTTGGCGAACTATCCCACAAGTTCTGCCAAGAGTTCCGGGCCGGGCGGACGAAAAAGAAGCCCTTAGACTATCTCAGCATGATAGTCCAAGGGGAGGGAGAGACAACGGGTAGATACCTCCGCCGCTTTCAGGAGGAGAGACGGGCGGTGGTGACATGCGACGATGAGGTGCTTATGCTGGCCTTCAAAACGGGGTTGCGGACTCAGAGCCTCCACAAATCCCTACTCCGGGATCCGCCAACCAACTATGAGGCATTGGTTGCTATGGCGGAGAGGCACGCGTTGGCCGAGGAGACTCTCGGTGCCAAGAACTTATTCCCCCTGGCGAAACCCTCCCAAGGCGAACCCCGGTCACACCCGCGGCCGAGGCAGGAAGAGGGGCACCGTGGTCGCGACCAGCTGGCTCGACCAAGGCGGGAACCGCTCGGGCCTCGCCCGTAAGATCGACCTGGCCCGGTGCGCGAGTTCGCTCTGGCCCAAGGGCTCCCTCGAGTCGTCCTGAGACAAGAAGGCCCCCTACGGGCGCATTACACGCAACTCAATGCTCCCCTGATCGAGATGATGGCCGTGGCTACACGAGCCGGACTGCTGCCGGAGCCGCCCCGAGAAATGAAGTCGGATCCAGCTCGGAGAGATTTTAAGAAATACTGCCGATACCACCGGGACCACGGCCACGACACCGACGACTGCTTCACCCTCAAAAGGGAGATCGAGCGGCTGATCCAGGCGGGCCACCTGGGGGACTTCGTCGGAGGCCGGAGACCGGATCGAGAAGATGGAAACCACCCAAGGGCACGGAGGGCAGACCCTCCTGCAAACGGCGAGCGGGAAGAGCCTCACCCCCCGAAGCCCGTGATGCGCATAAACACGATATGCGGCGGGCCATGTTCAGGAGGGGCATCGTCGTCAAGCAAAAAGGCGTATGCGAGGCAAGTGATGACGGCGGGTCTTGGAGGGGACCGGAGAGGGAGAAGGACGGCCTACCCTCCCATCACTTTCAGCGACGAGGATCTGGAGGGGATCGAGCAGCCCCACGACGACGCCATCGTCATCGAGGCCCAGATTGGGACGGTCATCGGCAGCCGCCTCCTGATCGACACAGGGAGCTCCTGCGACATCCTGTTCATGTCCACCATCGAAAAGATGGGGGTTAAGGCCGGCGGACCTGAGACCCTGTACCGAACCCCTCGTCGGATTCACAGGTCACTCGACCCCCATCATGGGAGTGATCACGTTGCCGATAACCCTCAGAGAAGAGCCACAAGTCGTCACTCGAATGACGCTGTTCGTTGTGGTCGACATTACGTCGGCGTACAACGGGATCATAGGACGACCTTACATGGCGGCCATCAGAGCGCTCCCCAGTCTTCTCCACCAGATGGTCAAGTTCCAACCCCCCCGGGGGGTAGGGATCGTACGGGGAAGCCAGAAGCTGTCTAGGAGCTGCTACGTGGGGTCGACCAAGCACAAGGGATAGGAGATGAACCTGAAGATCGACTCACCTGGGCGGAGTTATGACCCCTACCATCCAGAGTTAGCTCCAGCCGATGCCACCGCAAAGAGGAACAGGACCGGCCGCGCCCCCCAGAGCCCCCCCTGAGAAGGACGGGCTAATCACTCCAAGGGACGTGGAGCGCCGGTCGCGGTTTAGCCGGGAACTGTAAGTCATGAATGAAATATCTTGTTCCCTTTCTTATCTTCGAATTTCGCCTCTTCTGCATGAAAATTTCAGTTCAAACCTCTCAAAGACTCCGGGGCAGGACCAATCCTCGCCACCCAAACCGGAGAGGGGCACGGGCCGAGCTACGTACTCGCTCCGCCCCAAGAAGACCTCCGGGGCAAGTTCACTGAGCTTGGCCACCCAAACCGGAGCGCCATATGCGGGGTAGGCGACGGCCCAATACCCGTCCGGCTATAGAGGCTGCGGGGAGGCGACGGCCCAATACCCGCCCTCTCAAAGACTCCGGGGCAGGACCAATCCTCGCCACCCAAACCGGAGAGGGGCACGGGCCGAGCTGCGTACTCACTCCCCCCCCAAGAAGACCTCCGGGGCAAGTTCACTGAGTTTGGCCACCCAAACCGGAGCGCCATATGCAGGGTAGGCGACGGCCCAATACCCGTCTTACTATAGAGGCAGTGGGGAGGCGACGGCCCAATACCCGCCCTCTCAAAGACTCCGGGGCAGGACCAATCCTCGCCACCCAAACTGGAGAGGGGCTCGGGCCGAGCTGCGTACTCGCTCCCCCCCAAGAAGACCTCCGGGGCAAGTTCACTGAGCTTGGCCACCCAAACCGGAGCGCCATATGCGGGGTAGGCGACGGCCCAATACCCGTCCGACTATAGAGGCTGCGGGGATGTGACGGCCCAATACCCGCCCTCTCAAAGACTCCGGGGCAGGACCAATCCTCGCCACCCAAACCGGAGAGGGGCACGGGCCGAGCGGCGTACTCGCTCCCCCCCAAGAAGACCTCTGGGGCAAGTTCACTGAGCTTGGCCACCCAAACCAGAGCACCATATGTGGGGTAGGCGACGGCCCAATACCCATCCGACTATAGAGGCTGCGGGGAGGCGACGGCCCAATACCCGCCCTCTTAAAGACTCCGGGGCAGGACCAATCCTCGCCACCCAAACCGGAGAGGGGCACGGGCCGAGCTGCACACTCGCTCCCCTCCAAGAAGACCTCCGGGGCAAGTTCACTGAGCTTGGCCACCCAAACCGGAGCGCCATATGCAGGGTAGGCGACGGCCCAATACCCGTCCGACTATAGAGGCTGCGGGGAGGCGACGGCCCAACACCCGTCCTCTCAAAGACTCCGGGGCATGACCAATCCTCGCCACCCAAACTGGAGAGGGGCACGGGCCGAGCTGCGCACTCGCTCCCCCCCAAGAAGACCTCCGGGGCAAGTTCACTGAGCTTGGCCACCCAAACTGGAGCGCCATATGCGGGGTAGGCGACGGCCACATACCCGTCTGACTATAGAGGCTGCGGGGAGGCGACGGCCCAATACCCGCCCTCTCAAAGACTCCGGGGCAGGACCAATCCTCGCCACCCAAACCGGAGAGGGGCATGGGCCGAGCTGCGTACTCGCCCCCCCAAAGAAGACCTCCGGGGCAAATCCAACGTGGCTGGCCTCCCAAACCGGAGCTCCATGTGCGGGATTCCCGACGGACCAATACCCTCCCTCCCCAGAAAGGGCCTGTCACCCCCCTCCTCAAACCTCGGGAAACGAATCAGGGCCCGCGAATCAAGGCAACCCCAACGCGGAGCCATCCCTGAGGAGTAACGCCTGACCCCCATAAAGCCGACGCCCAAAATGACTTGTCCAACCCAAAAGGACACTCGGGACGAACGACACGGATAAACGGCACGACTGCCGAAAAACGGGGTCTGAGGAGTCACATCACACGTCACCCATCGGGAATGCTCCCCAAAGAGTGAAATTCCGAGACGGCCCCGACTCTCCATAAAGAGAAAATGAGGGCAGAAATACGCCATTATAAATTCCCCCCCCCCCTCAGCTTCCTGGAGGAGGGGAGGAAGGCGAGAGAAAGGATGTGGAGAAAGATTAATCATTTCTGCCACCCTCTCCCCCTAAAAATGCGCGGAAAATGCGACCTTCACCGACCGCCAAAGTAAACGATCCCCCAACAGGATATTCCCCTTACACGACGGTTGCCCAGTCTGCTGCTCCACTCCTTCCTTTAGACAACTTAAGGCATGTGAACTGGAGTTCCACTGGCATACCATGCCTCTCCACGGACGCCCCGCGCACGCAGGCGTGGCTGGCAGACAACCCGATGGATGGGACAGACCTGCCAAATCACCTCACCAGACACCCTGGCAGCCGCCCGCTTCGCCCCAACCGAGGGGAACTTGTCCCCGAGCGCCGGCGTGCTCCAACGGGCTACTCCGCTTACACCAGTAGCACCCCCCTTCCACTCATCGACCTCCTCTGGACCGTTTACGCCAGGAGGACGCACAGATGGGCTACGGACCGCGTCCCCTCGCGCCTATCACACGGAGACTCCAGTCGAGGAGAGCAACAAGGCCCCGCGGGATAGAACAGCCACCAAGGACTCCCTCTCCCTCCAATTCTGGGAATGAGGGCCAAAGCCACTGCCTGGCTCCGACGCGTCCATCCACCCCTAAGCCGAGGGGGAACCCTCTGAATCAACTCCATGCCCCTTGTCAGGGGCGCGACGCCAGAGAGAGGCGGATCGACTACGATGAGAACATCAACCTACCTAGAGCGATTCAATGTTACGCCTACGGGCCGATTCAATGTTACGCCTACGGGCCGATTCAATGTTACGCCTACGGGCCGATCCTGTTTTAGTAAACTATCAATAATGGCTGATGGAAAGACTACTCACAGTTGACCACTATTTATAGCTCGGGCACACCTAGACACGAGCAACCCGCGAAAAGGGAGGCTAATTCACTGTAAAATCTCTCGGGCGCACTACGCGAAATAAAGGGAGTTAACACGATCTCCCCTACGCTAGGATAGGAACGGTCGCACCAAGGCGTGACTCTAAGAAGGAAATTTATGCACACACACAGGCAGAAAATCCCAGAAAAATGCGGGGACGAGCCCGGCGAATCTTCACTTTCGTTCGTTTTTAAAATAAAAAAAGGGGGGGAGCCTATACAAAACTACTCGGCGCTTCCGCCAGTCACGACGCCCTATCACTCAATGGAATCTCCCATCGCCCCGCCGGCCTCTGGCTCGTCACCCTCCCCTCCGTCTCCATCCCCCTCCTCGTCGTCGCTGCATGCGGTAAGCCCGTCAAGGTCGACCTCTACCGGCGGGACCAAGCCCGCCACCTTCTCCCTCATCCGAGCCAAGCAGGCTTCCCATCCCTCCGCGTGGCCCTTCTCCATGCCCTCGACCATCGAATTTGCGAGGGCGGGGACGACGGTTTTCTCCTGGTACGTCCGAAATTCCTCGACCCTACGGGCCAACTCCTCCTCGGCGGCCTTGGCACGCCCCGCTAGGTCCTCCGCACGAGCCTCCTCCCTCCCAAGGGCCTCCTCCAGCTCCTTCGCTCTCTCTCCAGCCTCGGCCGCCCTCAGCTCATTATCGGAAACGACCGTCTTCAGGCGCTCTACCTCCGCCTCATATCGGTCGCCCCTCTCCCTCTCCTTCGCCAGGTCCTCTCCGGCGCTCTTACGAAAAGCAGCGAGCTCGGCGACCACTCTAGGCCTTGTGTATGGCCGGCACGTGCCTCATCATCCCCAGCATCAAGTTGATGATCTGAGTAAAGAAATGCAGAAAAGGAAACTCATTTAGGGTGTCCAATAAAACCCGCTGAAAAGCGTCGAACGTCATACAGAACATACCTGGACGCCGTGCATCACCGCGGTCCCGCACAGCCCCCCAGGCTCCACCGCTTCCAGCGCCGCCCTATCGCGGGGCAGGAAAATGTTCTCCGCCAGCCTCGTCGCCATGCCTCCGTCCTCAAACACGGACTCATCACTTGCTACTTTGTACGGCGCCCGATGAAGCGCCCCGTCGGGGTAGCCCTTGACATCGGTCCTCTTGGCCTTAAACTTAACCAATGAGGCCTCACAGCGAGGGTCGGCGGCCCTCTCGAGACCGAACATTGGACAACCATAAGGCCAAGGGTCCCACCCTCCGGACCCGGTCGGGACACTCGACGCTTCGGCCCTACCCGGTTGACCACTACCCAACGCCCCCTCCCCCCCGGCAGGTGCCAGGGGGCTAGACGGCCTCGTTCGGGGCATTTCCCCCCCTCCTCCTATCGACCCTTCGTCCCCGCCCTCCAAGTCGATAACGGGATTCGACATCCCCCCCGGCCCCACCTTCCGGCGGACCGGTTTCCCCCGGCGCGTCAGGCTCGGACGGCGTCGTCGGCATCTTCCTCCTCTTCGTGGACGCTGGCACCCCAGTCGAGCTCCCCGCCCCTCCTTCCGCTCGCAACCTCTTGGGGCCAACTCTGGTCGATGATCGCCCCGCCTGCTCCGAAACCCGCCGCATCATTTCCTCGAGGGACAGACTCATTATGCCACCTGCCAAAGAGAGAAAGTTCAGCGTGAGCATATCAGGCGCATGGACACCAAAATCTTTTGTACCTTCGGGCCATATGTACGCCGTTATCATCTCAGCCCGAGCGAGCATCCGATAATCTCGGTCCTCCGCTGGTATGGCCATTAAAATCTGGGCCACCACTTTCTCCTCGTCCCCCAATTCCACCCCCTCTCTCGCCTCGGGATTCAGCTCCGACCAATCAGACCTTATCAGCACATCCTCCGGCACCTCCACAAACACATACTGCTTGCGCCACGACTTAATTTTCCCAGGCAACCCCCTAATGAGCGGATGCTTCCTCTTCGCGGAGAGATAGTAGCATGACCCCAACCTCTTGACCAAGAAGAAGTGGTGAAATAAGGACAGGGAAGGGCTAACCTGGTTGCTTATACACAGCACTAGGAACCCCACAATGGCACTGATGGCATTGGGCATCAGGCGATACAGGGACAGTTCCAGGAAATTCAACACTTCCAGCAAGAACGGGTGGGGGGGAATCGCAAACCTTGCTCAAACGAAGAAATGTATACTCCAACCTCCCGGTCGCCCGCAAAACACACCCTTTCTTGCGGCTCCGGTTCACGAACCGAATACGGCGGCCTGACGTACATCGTGAAGATCTCCGCAACGGATTTCTTCAGCACCGACTTCACGCCCGCAATCTCGATGGGCACCCTTCCTGTCTCCGCGGCGAAGCTTCCTTCCCCAACTACCCCCGAACCCTGACCCCGAAACGGAGACATCGAGGAAGACATTTCTAAAACGGGCGTCTTACCTAACGGGTGCCGACGACTCGGGCGCTTGCGCTACTCCGCTGACCGCTCCCACGAGGATGACTCTGGCAAGGACACTGAAATCTCCTACGAGCCCTAGCTGCTTGTCAAAAATTTTCGCCCGACAATCAGCTTTGCTTCCCTCCCCTCCACGAGGTCTCTTTATATCGACTGCGCAAACCATCGGGACCGTCGACCCCAAGACACGCGTCACCAATCCGGGCCCTGTCCATCACCGACCCACATGTTCTGACGCTTCGCGTACTGTCAAAACCGTCAATTCTGCCACGCGTCATAACTACAGTGGTCGGGCCGCCTCGGTTCCCGCCCGCCGTCGATTCGTCAGGATGACGTCTAGTCATACGACTGCCATCAATTCCCGCCCAAATCCCTGCGAAATGATTACCCCCATTCGAAATTACCCCTCGTGCCGCGGGTTCCAACATTTAGTCCAGCCTCCGTCAGTGCGGCCAAAACAAGAAGTCAGCGCTCGATCCAATTTTGAGTCCGACCTCCGTCAGTGCAGCCAAAGCAAGAGCTTCCCTCGTACCGATGAATCGTCCGCTCTCCTTCGGCTCGGCCGGAACAGGAATCCGCCACCCAACTCAGTTGGATCTCAATTCCAAGTCTTGGCAAACTTTCGTACGCACCAAGCAACTTCGCCCCACCACTGCACTGCCGGAGCCCGTGCCGGGCTTCCCATGCCGGGCTTCCGAGCAAACCGCCGGAGAACGTGACTCATCTCAACTCCCCTCTCCTGGATACCTCGGCAGAGCGAAGTTGGGGGCAACTACGTCCCTCATAAAGCTTACGTTCTACGAGCAAACCAAGTAAGAATACAGTTCGGCACAAAACAATCATAATATATTTACTCGAATAGCTGACCCGTACATTGGACTTTCCACACACAACAACAACACATTGTCTATAACCCTCTCGCAAGAAGGTACGGACCCCCCCAAACCCACGTTTCTAGCGGCGCCGCCTCTCAACCGACCGATCTCTCACATCCTTAACCACTTGCCGAATCGCCGCCTCCTTAGCTTCTTGCAGCATCGGCACAACATGCTCGTCATGATAGCGGTGGATAGCGGCTTCGATCAGTTTGCCCTCAGCGTCCCGTTTTTCCTCCAATCGCCGCACCGCTAGACCCTTCTCCCTCTTCTCGGTCTCCAGGGCGACCTTTAGGTCCTCTATTTGCCGCCTCTGTACCCCGATCACTGCTTCCTTGCTAGCAACTTCCGAGGTATGCTTCGACCGGATATCATCCCTCTCTCGCGTTACTTCTTGGAGCTGCTTCTCGACCATTGCTTTGGACGAATCGAAATACGCAGCCCGCCCCTTCTCCACCCCGTAGGCCGCCCTAACCCTTTCCAGCTCCGCCTCTGTGTCCCTCAGCTTTGCCTTGACCTCGCCAAGGTTCGCCTTCGCCACGTCCAGTGTCACCCTGGTGACGACCGCGGAGGTACGGCCTCGCAGGGCTAGCACGTTCGCGATCATCTACATAAACCTCGAATCAGCGAGACACGAACAAATAAAGCCTGCGGGCAAGGAAAGAAAGCTGGCTTACCTACACGACGTGCCATATAGCCGAGCCGCCCAGCCGTTCCGCCCCCACACGAGTCAAAGACTCACGATCGCGCGGTAACACGCAATACTTGGTGAGACGCGCCGCCACTCCCGCGTCCTCGAATACCGACTCGTCGTCGCTGACTCGAAAAGGAAACTTGTGGAGACGGTCATCTGGGTATGCCTCAACCTCTTCTCGGGTCCTCTTAAAACGAATAAGGGCGCCCTCGCAAGCTGGACTCGACGACACCCCCATTTCCCACGAAGGGATCCCGTATGGCCACCTTTGAACCACAGGCGCTCGGCGAGGTGCGACCGCCGCTGGTACCCGCGGAGGGAGGGAGGGTCTGGCCCCCCGCACGGGCGCGTCCTCATGAAAATCCTCGGCGGGCCCACCGGCGGAGATACCTTGCCCGACTGCCCCCCGTCCCGAGTGTGACCTCTCCCCACGGGGGGCCCTGCCCCCACGTTCCCGGGATCCTGCCTCGCTAGCCACCCCCTTCCCTTTCCCGCGGGGATCAGTATCCTCCGAGATCAGGGCCCCGCCCGAACCTGACACCTCCTCCGGCTCCCTCATCGCGTCTTCGCCTACAAAAGGAAAAGAGAGACAATCAGGGCGAGCCTAGCCCAGAGTTTACAAAACTTCAAAGATACCTAGGGTCCAAAAGTCCTGGGCGAGCCGACTGCTCAGCGTTAGACTCGCCCAATGACGGCACGCCTCGGGCAGTTCCATCAAAATCTGAGATTTGGCAATATCCTCCCCGGTCAGCTCCGCCCCTTCATTTACAAAGGGATTCCGCGCCCCCCAATTCGACACCAGCGCCACGTCGCTTGGCACCGTCATGAAGACGAACTCCCTCATCCAATCGCCGACATCGTCAGGCACCTCGAGGATGAGTGTCACGCCCCGCTTCCCAAAAGATTTGGGAAGCGAGACATGGCCAGCCCGCATGGACTCGAGCCATTAAGGCTCGGGGTCCAATAAGCGTCTAGGCAAGTTATGATGCGGAGGAGAAGGTCCGATCGAACAATTTAGCATGAAACAACAGATATAGCAGCAAAAGATACTATTCAAACGCAGAAGGTAACCAACAAAGAGTTTAACATAAAAGCTAAAACTGTACGTACCGGAGGCAACTAAAGAAGAAAAGTCTGCTGGGGTCCACAGGTTGTGGCAGCTCGGTCAAGTCTGAGACATGTGCAAAACACATGTCAGCAACGAACTAATGAGACCATAATTAAAGCAGTTATACAATTCTAGCAGTTCTATATGGAATTTAAATGACAACCTACACAGGAGTTCTAGAAAACAGGAAATAAGTAAGGGTTGTTCTAATCGATCTGCTAGGGGTGTCCATCTAGTCAGATCGTCTAAGAGTTGTTCATGTAGTTCTATCAATCTGCCAGGGGTGTCCATCTGGTCAGATTGTCCAAGTCTAGAAAAGGTCAAACGACCGGAATGCATCCCTGCGAAGCAGGCAGGAGTGCACCAACTGCGATACAAAGATAAAACCTAAGGACTCAAGCTGCGTAGGCGGAGGGGAGCTACCCCCCAGGCCCAGCTAGACTCTTTTGTCCTACCCCACCCGCGAGTCGTTTGTGTTATGGACACGAGCCAACAAACGCTCCATCTAGACACGAGACAAGACAAGGATCACGAATGATACGGCGTATCATACCGGAGCGCACCAGTCACGGGTGAGCCAAAGCTGGGGAGCACCAGTTCTCAATGGTCACCCCCGTCGTCGATCCGAAACAAATCATTAATCATGAATGATACTACGTATCATACCGGAGTGCACCAGTCACGGGTGAGCCAAAGCTGGGGAGCACCAGTTCTCAATGGTCACCCCCGTCATCGATTAACTATCCGTAAGCGAGCCGTCTCTGGGCTAGCCAGTAGACGCTCCACAAGAGTAGTGCCAACCTCCGTATAGGAGAGGCCCACGCCTGTGATCTTCTACAAAGATCTACACAATTATAATGTCCGGCTTATTAATTAGCATGTGAGGTTTAAGTTGCATTTTAAAAGTGGGTTCGAGCAGAAAATAGCATGCGATCATTTTCAAGTATTTTGCAGAAATAAATCTAGCAGTTCTAACATCAATTCTAGAAAAGTATAAAAGCAGTAACTAAAGTCTCATTCCTTGCCTGAAGATTCTGACAAGGATGCAGTCCAGCAGGGTCTGGGTTAACCAACGGATCTACGGAACCTGTACGATAATCCTATCATCACAATCATGCACTCTAACATCCACAGGCAACAACATAGGATAAGCCAGATTAACGGGGCCCGCTTTGGGTCACCTGACCTATGGGATGCTGCTTAATTCGATCGATCATTCTATCTATCCTATGTGCACAGCAGAGTAAGTCCATTGATCGATCGAGGCGATACTTTAATGAGTTCGTTCTAGGTGAGTTACCTCATGCAAGTTGGCCCTAATTACTAGAGCAACAAAGGCTTTGAGAATCGTTACCTAGCCAGATGCGAAAGCTCCACGTAGATGACGATTCTGACACAATGCCACGTCACCCGACGGTAGGTCAAGGGTGGATGGCCTGGAGCACAGATTCCTATCAGCGGTCAGATTCCAAACAGCGGGTAGCGCGCCGGTAGGCGTCCCTACGGCTTCCGGGAAGCCGTATCAACGAACCGGAACGGACGGCTTGACGCACGCAAGGCCTACGACGTTGAGAGTCGTAGGAGATGCTTGCAACGTCGGAATACACCCTTAGGAATAGCAGGGGACTATCGGAAGACCCCGCCAGCGAGAGAGGACGACGAAGCGACGATACGACGCGTCGGGACGTCGTAAAAATGTGTAACAGCGAAGATACCCGCTATTTCGAGTCTCGATGGCCTGAGGGTGGCTGTGGAAGGCAGAGGGGGACCAAGGGGGGTTGACGGCAGCAGGGGAGGCGACCGGCGGCGGCGGCAGCGGCGGCGGCGGCCTGCTGCAACCGCTGCGGCTGCTGCACGCGTGTTTCAGGCGGAGCAGCGACCCCACGGTGGCGGCTAGGGAGGAGGGTGGTCGGGGATGATAGGAGGGCTCGTCGGCGGCGAGTTTTGGTCGGAAAAACTCGAAGAACGGCCGGCGGTAGAGGGTGCGTGGGCTGGCAGCATGCGATAGGAGCAGCTGACGGTTTGTGCGGCAACGGCATGGCAAGGGTGGGTGGCCGCCGGAATCGCGAGGGGGTGTGGTCGGAGAGCTGGCGTCTAAGAGAGATGGCGGCGGCCGTGGGGTTGTGTTTGCGTGAAGAAGAAGAGACCATGGAGGCTTGCTGTTTGCGATGGGAGAAGGCTGATGTAAAAAGTGTATCTAGGGGGGCGGCGGCTCGTGTATCATTTCTCTGGGGAAATTAGCCCTAGTTTCATTTAAAACTAGGTTGCCAGCACGTGAGGGGGGTGGGCTGAAAACATGGGTCTAGGTTAGTCTAGGGTTTGCTTGGGTCAAAAGATATTTAAAAAATATACTATAAGCCCAAGATTGCAATCCCTCCCTCACTCTCCCCCGGGGTATATGCTGCCAAGGTAAAAAAAAAGTTGGGCCAACATATCATAGATTGTATATTATTATTAAAATTATTAGGGGAACTAAAGTCAAGAGGACTTGGGGTTTAAGCCGATAATAGGTTGGGCAAAAAGTGAAAGTAGGTCAAACGAAGCCCAAAAATTGTGAAATAAATACTGGGGTGACCGGGCCGACGAGAGAAAGAAGACAGAGGAGACGGATCACAATTTCAACGACGAGAAACGAAATAAAAAAAAATAGAAAGGCCTCGCGACAAAAGTGAGAATCGTGACGTCTCTTCAAATATGGTCAAATCGTGGGGGGACGACCCGTGAAATGACGTTGCGAATCAACACCAAAATTCTAATACTCTCGGAGAGGGTAACAACTATCACACGATAGGGTTCGGTTACAGACAAGGTCTAAAATAAATACGTGCACGAACAAGGCTACGTGCACGAAAAGCGTATAAAGGGTACGGGGTCCAAAGGCGACGGTAGTTCTAAGTGGTGCACACGTCGGGGTTGGCTTGGGTTGACACGTGTTCCCAAGTTGGACACAAGTCACGGAGGCTATCTTTAGGTTCAAGCAAGGTTCTAGGGTCCTACTGCGTGCACAGACGACATCTGCTGTGCACACAAACCAAATCACCTTACGCACAGACCTAATTGTTGTGCACACACAAAATTCAAATTGGTCCGAAAACAGGCCGTTACATCCTACCCACCTTAGAATAAAGTCTGTCCTCGGACTTTCTAACTATAAATATATCTAGTCACTCTAGTAGCTATCCCAATCATATCACATTATAATTCAAACCCGATATACTCACTACAAGTGCTTACATATGCACTAGGTAGTCAAGCAGTAACACTACCAACATGTTTATATATACGCTCATTCTAAACTTACACTTATCGTAGTCAGTCAAATTCGTACACGTACTTCAATCATTCATATAATCAC
Source organism: Scilla litardierei (assembly GCA_030789695.1). Lineage (NCBI taxonomy): Eukaryota > Viridiplantae > Streptophyta > Magnoliopsida > Asparagales > Asparagaceae > Scilla > Scilla litardierei. The sequence goes on along the minus strand of CM061142.1, from coordinate 654,417,857 downwards.
GTACATCCCTATATAACCATTAAACACTTATTACATACCAAGGTGCACATACTCACAACAATCAAATAGTCCACGCCAGCAATACCATCGTAATACTCCACTTTTAGATAACTACTTACGAACAAAACAATAAGGATACACTACTCCCTATATCTCCTAGTGTACATCCAATGCCAACATATCAACACAAGTAACCACACCACTCAATATTAAATCATGTTATTATATATAATATACATTTACCGCTACTATAATTTCGCAATTATATAGCCATTCAAATGAATGCAAATATTTCACCATATATTCACATCACATACGGTCCTATAATTATATTCACGACACGCCACACATACCATAGTCATCAATACCTATAGCTAAGCACATACTTACCCGTGCATGGTGCACACCCATACACGCTAACGTTTCATTCACGCATACCAATCGTACCATTATATAACTAGCACATCTACACACCTAGTTTAGCTAGCACACATACGTTCATACAGGCAAGTTCTTAGTAATTAACTATACCACAAGACCAACACCTATAACTATATACTGGTATAGCGACCCACAATCATGTGCGTAGCACGACCAGGCACAAACACTCCTATCACTATACATACATCAAACATCGCTATATGCAAACTTCAGACAAACATAATAATATACTTAGAGTATACCCACTCAAGCTTGAGTGAGACTCGAAACGTATATCAGAATATTCTCTATACGTAACACGGTATCTATACGTATACCAATACCACCCCAATATATATATGTCTACCAACATAACCACATACTATAATATCAATCACTATATTTAGTCAGGTCACACTCACATAATTAAATCACTTTACATATCATAATAATAGTACAGACCTCAGCACACGTATAATTATAATACCTTCCCTAATACATGCATTCACCATATAGTCACATACACATAGAACATATGTTCACACCATGACCTAATACCTATAATTAGTATACCAACACATCTACACATTCATTGTTAAGACATACAATAATCGTGTATGCCTCGAGGTACACACACAACATCCCGTAAGGGCAAACAATACCAAACAAAATTTATAACCCTATTACCGTACGTATATCACACATATTTATATAGTAAGCACATACCTACGTACGAGCACACGCCCACACGTACTAACATATAGACCAAATAATAAGGATGCACATTTAACCATAAGTACCATAGTATCATTATACCTAATATACACACAATTTTACCAACATATTATCTCAATCATTATTAAGCATCTCCAACTACATACACCCCCAGTAGATATTCCCAACACCAACTCTTATATACACAGACATCCCTAGAGTGGTTTTAGCTTTCCACACATATATTATCTTACATAAGTATCTATACTTATTCATGTACTATATACACATAATCATTACATTCATCGCAATACACATATTCCATTATTCATCCATAAGCCCACATATACCTAAGTGATAATACTAAGCATGCCCGACAATGATATATATATTCACACGAGTCAGGTAATCCTCCTCATGGATCTACGGGGAAGGCAGAACAAACACAAGGCTCTAATGTGCAGACACTTCCAGTATTTGATATCTAGGGTGGTTAAACAACCTCCAACTAACCAGCCCTAATTGGCTGGTCCCAATCATTTTAAACACCAATAAAATTTCCAACTCAAAAGCCCGTTCATGAGAACCTGTTATAATGATCCTGTTGTTCTCCGCTTCAATTGGTTCTTGGCTCAGCTGCCTCTAGGAATCTCTAAAGTGAAACTACCGACCAATTCTAGATTTTCGGCTTCAGACTTATTTACGTCTTCCTTTTCAATCCAAACAACCAAGGCAATCTACTAACTCTTTTCCCATGTTTCCTGATCATTGAGCACTCGTAAAAACAAACATGCTCACTTGACTTGATCTAGAATTTTCATTGACACTTAAACTGCTAGTCACGGTTGACTATAATCCATCCACATGATCTGGAGGATTCATCGCCTTTCACCCTTTCGTAAACTGCAACTGGAATCCAGTGATCGGTACGCACTCGATGCGTATCCGAACGGTCGACTTTGAAACTCCCATGACATTCACAAGATCCTTAATTCCTTTAAATCACTGTGTCCAAAACAGATCATGTTGTCGATCCTATACGATCCATCATAAGATCAATCTTGTCATCACATTATCACTCTGAATCTCTTCTGTTCATCTCTAATGATCATATTATTTACTTCATCCACGTTGCCATCCTCGAACTAGTTTTTTTTTCCAAAACCCAGGTTATACTATTGCTACTCGGCTTATATATAAATATGCTCATAATATCCGTTGCATAACACTTCACTTGATCGATGTAGGTCTACGCATTTAGTCGTTAAGGCAAGACTTCTAATCACCACACTTCTAACACCAGCAGCAAACTAAGAGACGATCTTATTCCCTCGATTCAATGTTCTCACTTCCATGGTTCCTTGTCAAGTCGAGGATCCAACCTTATAACTATCCAATGTGTTAGAAATACATCACTTTAAAATTCATCTTATTTCCTGTATTTTCACTCAAATCCCAACTAGAGGGGGCCAGGGAACTAGTCTAAACCTAACTAACTTATGTCAGACTCGAATATTGTTGGTTGTTTGAATAGTTACTGCAACACTATTGTTTCGATAAATCATTCGATCAAGACCTGCATGGGCCACCACAAAAACTGTCACGCCCCGCTTCCCAAAAGATTTGGGAAGCGAGACATGGCCAGCCCGCATGGACTCGAGCCATTGAGGCTCGGGGTCCAATAAGCGTCTAGGCAAGTTATGATGCGGAGGAGAAGGTCCGATCGAACAATTTAGCATGAAACAACAGATATAGCAGCAAAAGATACTATTCAAACGCAGAAGGTAACCAACAAAGAGTTTAACATAAAAGCTAAAACTGTACGTACCGGAGGCAACTAAAGAAGAAAAGTCTGCTGGGGTCCACAGGTTGTGGCAGCTCGGTCAAGTCTGAGACATGTGCAAAACACATGTCAGCAACGAACTAATGAGACCATAATTAAAGCAGTTATACAATTCTAGCAGTTCTATATGGAATTTAAATGACAACCTACACAGGAGTTCTAGAAAACAGGAAATAAGTAAGGGTTGTTCTAATCGATCTGCTAGGGGTGTCCATCTAGTCAGATCGTCTAAGAGTTGTTCATGTAGTTCTATCAATCTGCCAGGGGTGTCCATCTGGTCAGATTGTCCAAGTCTAGAAAAGGTCAAACGACCGGAATGCATCCCTGCGAAGCAGGCAGGAGTGCACCAACTGCGATACAAAGATAAAACCTAAGGACTCAAGCTGCGTAGGCGGAGGGGAGCTACCCCCCAGGCCCAGCTAGACTCTTTTGTCCTACCCCACCCGCGAGTCGTTTGTGTTATGGACACGAGCCAACAAACGCTCCATCTAGACACGAGACAAGACAAGGATCACGAATGATACGGCGTATCATACCGGAGCGCACCAGTCACGGGTGAGCCAAAGCTGGGGAGCACCAGTTCTCAATGGTCACCCCCGTCGTCGATCCGAAACAAATCATTAATCATGAATGATACTACGTATCATACCGGAGTGCACCAGTCACGGGTGAGCCAAAGCTGGGGAGCACCAGTTCTCAATGGTCACCCCCGTCTTCGATTAACTATCCGTAAGCGAGCCGTCTCTGGGCTAGCCAGCAGACGCTCCACAAGAGTAGTGCCAACCTCCGTATAGGAGAGGCCCACGCCTGTGATCTTCTACAAAGATCTACACAATTATAATGTCCGGCTTATTAATTAGCATGTGAGGTTTAAGTTGCATTTTAAAAGTGGGTTCGAGCAGAAAATAGCATGCGATCATTTTCAAGTATTTTGCAGAAATAAATCTAGCAGTTCTAACATCAATTCTAGAAAAGTATAAAAGCAGTAACTAAAGTCTCATTCCTTGCCTGAAGATTCTGACAAGGATGCAGTCCAGCAGGGTCTGGGTTAACCAACGGATCTACGGAACCTGTACGATAATCCTATCATCACAATCATGCACTCTAACATCCACATGCAACAACATAGGATAAGCCAGATTAACGGGGCCCGCTTTGGGTCACCAGACCTATGGGATGCTGCTTAATTCGATCGATCATTCTATCTATCCTATGTGCACAGCAGAGTAAGTCCATTGATCGATCGAGGCGATACTTTAATGAGTTCGTTCTAGGTGAGTTACCTCATGCAAGTTGGCCCTAATTACTAGAGCAACAAAGGCTTTGAGAATCGTTACCTAGCCAGATGCGAAAGCTCCACGTAGATGACGATTCTGACACAACGCCACGTCACCCGACGGTAGGTCAAGGGTGGAAGGCCTGGAGCACAGATTCCTATCAGCGGTCAGATTCCAAACAGCGGGTAGCGCGCCGGTAGGCGTCCCTACGGCTTCCGGGAAGCCGTATCAACGAACCGGAACGGACGGCTTGACGCACGCAAGGCCTACGACGTTGAGAGTCGTAGGAGATGCTTGCAACGTCGGAATACACCCTTAGGAACAGCAGGGGACTATCGGAAGACCCCGACATCGAGAGAGGACGACGAAGCGACGATACGACACGTCGGGACGTCGTAAAAATGCGTAACAGCGAAGATACCCGCTGTTTCGAGTCTCGATGGCCTGAGGGTGGCTGTGGAAGGCAGAGGGGGACCAAGGGGGGTCGACGGCAGCAGGGGAGGCGGCCGGCGGCGGCGGCAGCAGCGGCGGCGGCGGCCTGCTGCAACCGCTGCGGCTGCTGCACGCGTGTTTCAGGCGGAGCAGCGACCCCACGGTGGCGGCTAGGGAGGAGGGTGGTCGGGGATGATGGGAGGGCTCATCGGCGGCGAGTTTTGGTCGGAAAAACTCGAAGAACGGCCGGCGGCAGAGGGTGCGTGGGCTGGCAGCATGCGATAGGAGCAGCTGACGGTTTGTGCGGCAACGGCATGGCAAGGGTGGGTGGCCGCCGGAATCGCGAGGGGGTGTGGTCGGAGAGCTGGCGTCTAAGAGAGATGGCGGCGGCCGTGGGGTTGTGTTTGCGTGAAGAAGAAGAGACCATGGAGGCTTGCTGTTTGCGATGGGAGAAGGCTGATGCAAAAAGTGTATCTAAGGGGCGGCGGCTCGTGTATCATTTCTCTGGGGAAATTAGCCCTAGTTTCATTTAAAACTAGGTTGCCAGCACGTGAGGGGGGTGGGCTGAAAACATGGGTCTAGGTTAGTCTAGGGTTTGCTTGGGTCAAAAGATATTTAAAAAATATACTATAAGCCCAAGATTGCAATCCCTCCCTCACTCTCCCCCGGGGTATATGCTGCCAAGGTAAAAAAAAGTTGGGCCAACATATCATAGATTGTATATTATTATTAAAATTATTAGGGGAACTAAAGTCAAGAGGACTTGGGGTTTAAGCCGATAATAGGTTGGGCAAAAAGTGAAAGTAGGTCAAACGAAGCCCAAAAATTGTGAAATAAATACTGGGGTGACCGGGCCGACGAGAGAAAGAAGACAGAGGAGACGGATCACAATTTCGACGACGAGAAACGAAATAAAAAAAAATAGAAAGTCCTCGCGACAAAAGTTAGAATCGTGACGTCTCTTCAAATAAGGTCAAATCGTGGGGGAACGACCCGTGAAATGACGTTGCGAATCAACACCAAAATTCTAATACTCTCGGAGAGGGTAACAACTATCACACGATAGGGTTCGGTTACAGACAAGGTCTAAAATAAATACGTGCACGAACAAGGCTATGTGCACGAAAAGCGTATAAAGGGTACGGGGTCCAAAGGCGACGGTAGTTCTAAGTGGTGCACACGTCGGGGTTGGCTTGGGTTGACACGTGTTCCCAAGTTGGACACAAGTCACGGAGGCTATCTTTAGGTTCAAGCAAGGTTCTAGGTTCCTACTGCGCGCACAGACGACATCTGCTGTGCACACAGACCAAATCACCTTACGCACAGACCTAATTGTTGTGCACACACAAAATTCAAATTGGTCCGAAAACAGGCCGTTACAATGAGTTCTCGCCCTCTCCTGGCACAAACGCGATGATACATCCCCCACTTCCGAATCACAAAGAAATGCTGGAACAACGCCAAGGAGGGACTCAAGGAGCAAGCAAGGCACAATACGACAAACCCCACTAACAAGCCCCAAGAACAGGGCGCTAAGGCAAATATCGGCAGCTCCAGGAAATTCAACAAATGAAACAAGCACGGATGGATCGGAAAGCGGAGCCCCAACTCGAAGGACCGGACATAGACCCCGACCTCATTATCCCCCGGTGAACTCACCGCTTCCTCCAACCCGGGAACCCGCACCTCATAGGGTTGTCGCACAAACCGCACGCGAATCTCCCTGATGTTGATCCTATCCAACCTACAGCGGGGGGAGTCAATGTCTCTCGGTACAACGGATCGCCATAACCGTCTTTCCCTGGGCCGTCGCACCCCCGGCTGTGATGCCCCCTCGCCCACCAACACCTCCTCCCCCACCCGGCTACTTCCTCCAATCTCGAAACGAGAAGCCATTGATCGGAAAGGAAGGAAATTAACTGTTATTACCTGTTGATCCCTCGAACCCGGAAGGCGATTGGAAGAAGATGACCGGCGACGGAAGTGACGAATTAGCCAGCAATCTCCAAACAGAAATATCGAACGCCGGAGGAGAACCGGAGAAAGACAAAAACTCCCGCCGACCGCCCCCCAGACCCTTTTAGCGGTAACGGTGGCCCCGGGCCATCTCGGCCGTCAAACTTTCGCCACACGGCGCCCATCGAGACGTCCCCGACGCCTCGACTGGCATGAAGGTCACCTCATCCGCGTGTCGCAAACTCAATCGCAGAGACGCTTCGTTTTCCTCTGCCCCCTTTTCAAATCATAATAATGACCACTAAGGCGGGAGTTCCGAAGCCGCCGCCGTCACTACCCGGTGGGTCCAAGGCCCATATTGATGGTCCGGACTGTCGGAGGTGGTTCGCCCTCCGAGCCGAGCCGGGCTGCCGCCTCAGACTCGAAGGCCGGGGGCAATTGTTACGACCTAAAGATCGTAGGGGTCCCACCCGAATCCACCCACATGATCCACGGACTCTCCGCTTCATGAAAGGGTCGCCACCCCGAAAATCCGGGGCAACATGGAGACGGGCGCGCCTTGTAGCGTTCCCCGACCCGGTTTAGGCGAACAACCACAGCCGCACGACCCACCGGGGGGAGCGCGCTTGGGGACGCTTGAGTAGCTAAGCCGGGCCTACTGACAGGCACGGACGTATCCTTCCGCACAGGCTGACCATAGCTCATGACCGATCGGTACGACCCGCCCGATTCCCATGAACCGCGGCGCCTAGAGTGATACGGCCCGACCTTTAGTTCGTCGCCAACGACAAACGACCTAGGATAAGGACACGACTGACACATACGTCACCCGACCGACTGACGGTTAGTGCTTTCGGCCCTAACATCCCGACAAAAGCACCCCTTGGCCGTTGCGCCGCCTGACAAAAGCAGGTCAGGAACTCCTGTTCCCAACGTCCTTGTCCGAAGCTTCCGCTGACACCCGAGCCAGCTCAGCACGCCTAGTCATCACCCGTCAGGTATAAATACCCCCTCTCCTCTTACGGAGAGGGGGTTGGAAAATTCTCTCTTTATCTATAATTCACCCACGAGGACAAAGGTCGTCCATATCTTTGTTCTCCCACCCATAGCTCGCCACGTGCGGTCGACACACCGTTAGTCCGGCCGGCGTGTCTAGCCCCCATTTTAAGCCCTATTACTGACTTAGGCATCGGAGGGGCTAAGGGTTGAACCCCAACCCCGCCCTTTTGACGAGTTGTTCGTGATGCAGGAGAGCTCGCCCCTGGTCCAAAGTCAGCTTCAGCCCCCTGCCGACCAACCTTCCTCAGTTGCATCCGGCGGGATTCGACCCCGTAAGCACCACCGGCAACGGGTCCAACCTCTTCACCCCACTAATCACTTGCAAAACAGCCTACCTAAACCTTCTTCCACATATAACCATCGTGCCATTGGTTCCCCATAATACAAATTCATTGTACGCGAGTTCCACCTCGTAACACAATTCATAATGAAATTCAATAGAAATTCACAAATAAAATCAATAGAATTCATAGCAATATTCAATATATCAATAAAAATGGAGTTTTTGATAGGGAGAGAGACAAACCAATGAAGAACAAAATAGCATCCAACAAATTAACACTTTTCTCTCCTCCCTAAAAGCTAAATCTAATTCCTAAAAAGTAATCTAAAAAAGGCTGCAAAAAGTTCTGAAAAAGCTCTCTAAACTAGGTTAAAAACTGTGGTTAAATACCCCCCAAAATCGCCCAAAAAATCCTGACAAAAATGCCCCTGCGTAGCCTCAAAATCGCAGTTTACGCTACAGGCAGCGCGGCTCACTCGGCCGAGTGACAAATGTCATTCGGCCGAGTGACAAACCCTGACAATTTCCAGTAAGTTCGGACTTTTGGGGGTCGGCTCCTCGGGAGTCACTCGGCCGAGTGACTTTCTTTGCTTCGACCGAGGGGACTTCTTCACTCGGCCGAGTCGGAATTCAGGAATCGACTGTAAAATTACAGCAAGTCTGGACTTCAGCTTGCCGTCGTCTTGATGCCACTCGGGCGAGTGGGGTCTCCGTGGTTCGGCCGAGTGGACTGGCAATGCTCATCCGAGTGCACACTAATACTCAATCTTCTGCGTGTCCGATTTGACCGGTCGAGCGGGCTCTCGATGGTCGGCCGAGTGACTCCTTCACTCGGTTGAGTGACACGGTTGAGTGACATGCTGAAAATGCCCATTCTTTGTATTTTTGCTCCCTCGTCGCTCCTACAACGTTCTTTCTTCTTCCACTCCTCTCCAATAGCAAAATTCCCCTCGGGAGAGTCACGGGTGACACTCCGGAGTGGGGGCATCTCAGAATCACTCCAAATCGCTCGAAATCTCCTAAAATTCGCCAAAAACAAGAAATCGTGAAAAGCATTATAATATTGCCGAAAAGTCGTGAAAAGCGCGATTCGAGCGATCAAAATGGCATGCAAACATGCAGAAAAAAGGTGTGAAATATGGAGTGATCAAAATCCCCCAAGCTTACCTCTTACTCGTCCTCGAGGAAGATGAGTAAAAAGAGAATCCGGTGGATAAAGAAAAAATAAAAACGATGGAAAGGCGAAAAACGAAAAACGAAAAAACAAAATAGAAAACGAAGAGGAAAGTTGCTAGATCATTTTTCTCAGGACGTGGGTTTTGCCTACTCATATCGCACGCATCGAATGTAAAACACATGTCAAATACTTTTATCTCGATATAATAGTATAAATGTGCATTTGAAAATAGAAAACCCAAGAATGTCAATATAGCATGAAAAATGGAATAATTCTAGAATTACATCGTCTGAAGCATCTAAAGCGGTATACAATATCGTAGATCACACACTTTTCAATTGAATGCTTTCTATAAGGAGTATAAGAGATATCACACAATAGAGTAGTAAGAATAGAAAAGTGTGGTTTTCATGAAATGAATGCTAAGCGTAGATTTCTGGATTTCGTGAAACTTTAACGATCTCACCGAGTATAGAATATTACTTAGCCTAGGTTGTCATGCACCGTCAAGTATCCACTCTCTCACACATCATTGGATCATCTCCCCCAAGCTTATCCATAAGCGTGGTGGCATATACAAAACAATATTTACATCCCTATTTCTTATGAAGCTCCAAAAGTTAAAGAAAACAAAAATAAAAGCAAAAGAGGGAAGAAAGAGAGAAAGGACATGCGATGAGATCGTTTTCGAACTTCTTTTCTCTTTTCTTTTCTTATTCTCAAATCTTTTTATTTTTCTTTTTCTTTCTCTCTTTTTTATAACATATATACACAAATGATCCCAAATCAAAGAGAAGGATATACAAGTATTTTTCTTTGGGATTTGGGGAATTTGGAGCATGTGATATAATAACGGGGGGATGCCAATAGTAGAATTGCTAAGGGGAGATTCACCAATGAATATAAAATAGAGAAATTATGTTCAAGATATGTGGAGAAAGAAATAAATGTATCTCTCGGTTCACTCTATAGGACGTGCATGACAACTTCAGCAGGGTAATCTAATCTACTCTGTTTGATCTCAAAAAGTAAACTAATCCAGATTTATCAATGCTAGCAAACATTCAATCAACCTGAAGTGAAGTGTACAAATCATGCAATAAGAAGTGATATGAGAAAAGAAAGCAGTACTCCAGATATAAGCATCAATGCGTGAACCTTGGTGTGTTTTCTACGATAGTATACATATGAATCATCAGACATCAGCTAATAATAGAATTTCATCCATTTTCATACGGAAAAAGAAGTGGGTTACTATTTCTAAATGCAACACATGACATAGCATATGATATCAGAAACAAAAGCTATGCCATGACAAATTTAGCATGCATATAGAGAAAAGCTAACATCACGTCATCATCATCACAAAAAAATCATTTCTAGCAAAAGATGAAAGAAATAAAGATAAACGAAAAACAAAGATATTTACAATGCAGCACACAAGGAAAATAAGAAAAAACGTGATGCATGGTAAAAAAAATAAAACGTGATGAAAAATGGGTGCAAAAGAGGAAAAACGTGAAAAAACTAAAAATAAAGGTGATAAAAGCAAAAAGTGTTAGGACTCACTCCCCCAAGCTAAAGTGCACAGTGTCCTCAATGTGCAAAGTGTGGCACACCGAGAGACGTGTAATGGGTGGGGAGGGTGAGGATGCATGCATGATAAAAAAAGGTGAAAATAAATAGAAAATATGATGATGTGAATGATGCATGCAATGATGGGAGTGATGCAGATATGTGTCACCAAAAATAACTCTCCCTCTCTCCCAAAAAAGATATATATTGATGTGAGCGAGACAGGGACAAAAATAGTACGGGGAGGAGGGGGGAAAAATATATCGACAGGACCTAGCAGAGAATGGGCAGCATAATGACAAAAAAGATCAATGGCATCAAGGGTGTACCTAAGCTGGTGGTGCTGCACCATCTCCGTCCTGTGGCAGAGGTGGAGGAGGAGGAGGTGGTGGTGGTGGATGTGTCTGCTGGGTGGGTGGGTGTAGTGGAGGGAGTCGCGCCACTAACTGATTCAGGCAAGCCTGAATATTGGGAAGCATGGCGAGCGGGACTCCATGGAACTGACCGCGGCAGAGAGAGCCCTAAAATCGCCCATGAGTCCACTCACTGCCCCCTCAAGAGCACGAATGCTCTGAACTAAGGCGTCAGGGGGTGGTGGAGCGGAGGGACGGACAGGTCTAGGCTGAACAGGTCGGGGCTGTCTGATACGGGCGGTGTAAGTAATCGGGACAGCAGGCAAGTGTGCAAAAGGTGCTGTGCTCACTAGTGGATGCCCAGCCTCAGTGCGAGGCTGGGATGTAGGCTGGGACGAGGAGGCAGCAGCAGTGGTGGTGTGAGATAAAATCGGTGACGAGGCAGCAAGAGAGGTCGGTGACACAGGTGTGAGGACAGACATCACGACACTCTCGGATAGGACAGCTACGATGGAGATAGAAGGGTCGACCGCTGGGGAGGAAGTGAATGGACTAAAAGGGGATACCCCAGCGGACAACAAGATAGATAGGGACCGTACAACAGCAGGGAAGGAAGACTCGCCGCTCTCTAGTATGGTGGGTGGACGCTTGGGAAGAAGTGAAGAAATAGGCTCAACCGAGATAGGCACAGCAGTGGTGGGGGTGGTGGTGGACGTGGTGGACAGCTCAGCAAGGGTACTCCCGACACTGGCAGAAGTGGGGACAGAAGTGTCGGGAGGTGCAGAAAGTGCAGGCTCGGGCTGAGGTATCACGGGGTCAGCAGGAGGTGCAAGGTGTGCAGGGGGTGCCTGCTCAGCGTCCTCAGCCTCAAGAACGTAAGCAGCTGGGATGAGGAGATCCATCGCTGGGATCCAATCCTCGTGGGCAGGTCCTATATGTGTCCGAGCTAGGCTCGGGAGGATCATGTAATCGGCACTGAAAGGACCGTGCAACCACACCCAGTGCCGCTGGCCATGGGGACGAACATCTTCATCCGGACCATGACATCTATCGAGAGTGCAGTGGGGCCCGGGGCTCGTCTAAGGTCAGCAGGTAGGTCCACGCCGGTCATCAGGGCTAGCAAAGTAATCAGACCGCCGTAGCAAATCGGTGAGCGAGCGCCCACCGAAATGATGATGCGGTCTAAGAACCAGCTAGCAATAGCAATCTCAACAGCGGGGACCAGGTCATCACTATCCCTATCGAGAACTCTGGGGCGAGTCATCGCGTAGAGCATATAGAGCTCAGGCGTAGACATCGTCCCAGGCTCGTACCTCTCCAAAAAGGTGGTCGCCATGAGGTGCTGGGCTATGTGGAGGCAGGGGTGTAGGATGGCCGAGGCCTTTGCCCTACTAGGGTCAAAGCCATGGTGGGAGCCCGTGATACGTGTCCAGAACATGGAAGTGTCGAATGATGGTGGTGGGATGTGAGTGGGTGCGTAGGCTCGGTCGGGGACGGGGACAGTGGGCCACTGGAAGAATGCATGAAGCATGTCGAGAGTGACCTCACACTCTCGATCCATAAGTCAGAATGTGCATCCCTCAGGGGTCCGGGCGATCGAGCTAAGTACCTCGAGTGTCGGACGGACGTAGGTGTCCGCCGACACAGATAAAAAATCGTGCCAACCCACGTTGTGGTACAACGTGAGCATCCCCTCTAGCACACCTAGGCGGTCTAGGTCTGCTAAGTGTGCGAACCTAGAGGGCACTATGGATCGCTGGGTGATACGCTCAAATCGGACGCGTTGTGCATCGTCTCTGAATGTGATCCCCAGCGGACCGAGCCGGTGGTGGGATGGGATCGGCGGGGATGGGCTGTGCGTGTATGGGATCGGCGGGAAGCGGCTGTATGGGGGGTGGTGGACTAGGTGGAGAGGAGTCCTCCCTAGCATGAGAGGGACCGGCCTCATCGATCCTCTTTCGCTTGGAAGAGGCTCCCCGCGTGCGTGGCCTAGTGCGGGGCGGCATGTGTGCCGCGAGTGCTCACCAGATAAAAATGTAAAGCGGCGTGCGCAATAAAGGGAACGAGTGTACCTGTACACGCCGTGAGTGCAAGCCAGCAAGTGCGTGCGAAGAGTGCTACCTCCGCGAAGCTAAAATTGCGTCCTGAAGCTCCCCTAAGCTCCCCCAAGATAGCCTGCAAATCAAACAACGATATCAGCGGGTAATATTCAAAATACATAGGGGAGATGGGGTATAATAGATAGATAAACAATTTAATTTGATTTTTGGGCGCTACGGGTCTACGGATCGTCAAAAATGAGGAGAAAAATGAATTTTGCGCTAAATGGGGGATCACCGGAGCTCGGCCGGTGGTGGGGAGTGTCGCCGGAGGTCGGCGGCGGTCAGGCGAGTCGTCGTCGGTGGTGGCGAAGCGAGCGGTGCTGGCGGCGAGGTGAATCGGGCGAGGGAGGGGCTGTCGCGGGCGAGGAGACGAAAGGTCGCGGGGACTCGGGCGGAAATTTGGGAATAGCTGCGTTGGAATTCACGCCGAGCCCGCTGCTACTTATATAGGGGTAGTTACGACTCGGCCGAGTGACGTAACAAAAAATGAGTTTTAAATTTCTCCCCGCCACTTACGACTCGGCCGAGTGGCTTCTGGTCACTCGGCCGAAGGGAGAAAACTCCTTCGGCCGAGTGGCACAAGCTACTCGGCAATATTCAGGCTAGGAGGGTATCCGTTTCGCTCGGCAGAGTGACTAAACGTACTCGGCCGAGTGACAGTTAATTCGAAATGCACAAAAAAGACAGAGAGTTGGGTTCAGCAGACTTCCCTCATTGGTGCCCCACTCGGTCGAATGGGGTCCTTTGCTCGGCCAAGTCACATATGATACTCGGTCGAGTGACGTGCTGTTTTCTGCTTCGGGGCTCCGTTTTAGCTATACTCTCTGTTTTTCTTCCTCCAATTGGTTTCTTCTTCCTCACAAGGCCTGGGCACCTTTCTGGGGCGCTCTTCCTTGCCTCTATCTTCCTCCATGTGAGAGATCTCCTTTTCTCCTCTCCTGTCATAGAAATCAAGACCCGTTGTCACGATTTCTACGGGCAAAAAGACTCAAAACACTAATAAAGTCTAAAACAAAAAATAAAAACCAAAATAAAAAGAATGCAAAAAAACATCGGGCTGCCTCCCGATAAGCGCTCGTTTAAGGTCTTGAGCTCGACCCCTTTGGATTTTCAATTAACGCTTGATGTTGGGTGCATATGAGATGCACCCGTCGAACTTGCCGGGAAGACCGCTCGGATTTGGATCGTGGTGGTGAGTGGCCTTCCTCAGTGCCCCTTCATCATGAGCAATGTTGGGGGATGGCTCCCCCAAGTTTGAGCTTGTTCCGGTCCTCGACTTTGCCGGTGACACCGATCTTCGAATCAGTGGAGCTTTCTTTGGGTTCTTCAATGTCGAGAGCTTGCAAAGCTCTCGTATTCTCACGACATCAGCGTCGCCATCATCAATCACTGGGGAGCTATCGGGAGAGTTCTCCATCTTCTCTTCTTTGACCAAATCTTGGCCTTCTTCGAAACCGTCATCATGGAGCGCACCGATGGAGTATGGGATAGCCTCTTCAATGACCTCATCAAGGAGGTATGAAAGGTCATCCGGCCGTCCCTTGAGTAGGTATATTCTATTTACCTCGCCCATAGGGACTCCTTCGGAATAATGCTTTAGTCATTGCCCATTCACCTTGAAAGTGGCTCCGTCCTTCCCTTCCAATTCAAATGCTCCTCCCGGTTGTATGTGCTTGATGGTGAAAGGTCCGGAACACCGTGACCTCAACTTTCCGGGGAATAATCGGAGTCGGGAATTATATAGCAAGACCTTGTCTCCGACCTTGAAGTCCGTGACAGTTATGCGGGCGTCGTGGAGAATCTTGGTCCTTTCTTTGTAAATTCTTGAGCTCTCGTAGGCATCTCTTCTAATTTCGTCAAGCTCATTGATGTCCAAGAGTCGCCTTACCGTCGCACTCTTATAGTCATAATTGAGGGTCTTGATGGCCCAATACGCACGGTGCTCCAACTCCACTGGTAGGTGACAAGCTTTCCCATAAACAAGTCGAAACGGAGTGGTGCCGATGGGAGTGCGGAAGGCCGTGCGATATGCCCATAGAGCATCGTTTAACTTCATGGACCAATCTTTTCTAGATCGATCTATGGTCTTTTCTAGAATTTGCTTGATTTATCTATTTGAAAATTCCACTTGTCCGCTCGTTTGAGGGTGGTAGGCCATGCCAATCCTATGGTTTATCCCGTACTTCTTCAACATGGCTTCAAATTTTTTTCCTATAAAGTGGCTTCCCTGTCGCTTATCAAAGTTCGAGGCACACCAAAGCACAGGAAAATATTCTGCTTGAAAAACTTGGAGAAAACCCTCACATCATTGGTAGGGTGGCGATGGCTTCTACCCATTTGGAGACGTAGTCCACGGCCAATAAGATATACTTGTTACCCTTACTTGACGAAAATGGTCCCATGAAGTCCACTCCCCAACAATCAAAGAGCTCAATCTCTAGAATGGGCCTCAATGGCATCTCATTTCGTTTCAAAATATTCCCGGTTCGTTGGCATTTATCACACCCCTTGACAAAGTCGTGCGTGTCTCTGAACATGGTTGGCCAAAAGAATCCACTCTACAATATCTTAGCGGTAGTCTTGGAAGCGGCGTGATGTCCCCCGCATGGCATACCGTGTCAATGCAAGATGATAGAGGTGGCATCCTCCTTAGAAATACATCTCCGGATAACCCCATCCTTGCATATCTTAAAGAGATACGGATCTTCCCAGAAATAGCTACGGGCCTCATGCATAAATATCCTCTTTTGTTGTGTGGGCATCCCACATGGTTTAATCCCACAAGCCAAGTAATTGACAAAGTCCGCATACCAAGGAACTTCCCCGGGCCTTACGGCGTATAGCCTCTCATCAACAAAGGAGTCATCGATGGGCAAACTTTCGTCCTCCTTGTCACGAATAAGCCTAGACAAATGATCCGCCACAACGTTGTCCGTACCCTTCATATCTCTGATTTCCAAGTCAAACTCCTGCAATAGAAGTATCCACCTTATCAACCTAGGTTTGGCCTATTTCTTGTTTAGGAGATACTTTAATGCCGCATGGTCGGTGTGGACAATTACCTTGGATCCAAGGAGATATGAGCGAAACTTTTCAATGGAATACACGACCGCTAGAAGCTCTTTCTCTGTAGTTGTATAATTTTTCTGTGCGTCATCCAACGTTTTGCTTGCATAGAATATTGCATGAAGCTTTCTATCTTTCCTTTGCCCCAATACCGCTCCAATGGCTTGGTCACTTGCATCACACATGTGCTCAAAGGGAAGGTTCCAATCCGGTGGTTGTATGATGGGCGTAGAAATTAGTGCTTCCTTCAATGTGTTGAACGCCCGCAAGCATTCCCCTGAAAAAACAAATGGAGCATCTTTAGCAAGCAAGGAGGTAAGGGGCCGGGCAATCAAGGCGAAATCCCTGATAAAGCGGCGGTAAAACCCCGCATGACCAAGAAAGCCCCTAATGCCCTTAACATTAATAGGAGGAGGGAGTTTCTCGATTACCTCAATCTTCGCCTTATCAACCACAATCCCTCTTGAGGAGACAAGGTGCCCAAGCACTATCCCTTCGGTGACCATGAAGTGACATTTCTCCCAATTAAGAGTAAGATTATTTTGTTGACATCTTTTAAGAACTTTGGTAAGATTAGCCAAATAAGAATCAAACTCACTTCCATAAACTGAGAAATCATCCATGAAAACTTTCATAATATTCTCAATATAGTCGGAAAAGATGGAGGTCATGCACCTCTGAAAAGTGGCGGGTGCATTACAAAGACCAAAGGGCATCCTTCGGTAGGCGTAGGTGCCATAGGGACAAGTAAAAGTAGTCTTTTCTTGGTCATCTTCATGCAAAGGATTTGAAAAACCCCCGAATACCCATCCAAGTAGCAAAAGTATTTGTGTTTAGCAAGCCGTTCAAGCATTTGATCTATGAAGGGTAGTGGGTAATGGTCTTTTCGGGTGGCTTTATTTAGTTTTCGGTAATCAATGCACATCCGCCATCCCGTGACAGTGCGTGTATAAATGGGCTCTCCTTTTTCAATTTTTATAACGGTCATCCCCCCTTTCTTGGGGACGACGTGAACGGGGCTAACCTATCTACTGTCTGAGATTGGATAAATAATGTCGGCCTCAAGCAATTTAAGGATTTCCTTTTTGACTACCTCTTTCATATTCGGGTTCAACCGCCTTTGAGGCTCAATAGAAGTGGCTTCAGTGTTTTCCAAGTGGATTCTATGCGTGCATAGCCTAGGGCTTATTCCCTTAAGATCAGAGATAGTGTAGCCAAGGACATCCTTGTGATCCCTAAGGACTTCTAATAGTTTTTCAAGTTGATCTTGGCCAAGGTGGGCATTAACAATCACCGGGAAGGTCAATTTACTACCCAAGAAAGCATACCTTAGATTCGGCGATAATTGTTTAAGCTCTACCTCAAAGGGTGCCGCACCCTCTGCTTCGTCATCTTGTGTGAATTTGGCTTCTCCTTCAACATCTGAGTTTAGCTCACTCTCGAGTGGAGGCTCAGATTCGCTTCCTAGTGAGGACGGTGCATCTGAATAGACGCTCTCCAATTTTGCGCTTGCATCGATAGGACCACCACCTTGCTCCGGTTCATTCCTGAGATCAAGAAATACGTCAGCAGATTCATAAATGCAAGAGTGGGGGTCGTAGAGTGTTTCTCCCTGAATATCAGTTTGTTCGAAGGATTCCTCGGGAGTGTAGTACTCTTCGACGCATGTTCTATTGCCTTCAAAATATAGATTGTCGTCCCTCACATCAACTCTGATATCGCCCCCAATAGTCCCATCCGGGGGATTTGATCCATCACAAAGCTAGCAAACAATTGTTCGACGGGGTCCTCGATATTAATAGCAAAAGCTCTGGTAGCGTGGACCTCATCAATAAGTTCCTTAAGGAGCTCCGCAAAAGATTCATCATCTCCCTGGCCAGACTCAGTCATTGAAATTGCATCCCCCATTTTACCTGTTAAGATCTTGTGGAAAATTTCGGGAGAGCTTGCAAAATAGGGCTGTAAACAGAGTTAGAAAAGAAAAATAGAAATAATAGAACAAAAAAAGAAAAATAGCTAGGTAAGTAGAATCAAACACTATTGCCTTCCACGGCAACGGCGCCAAAAACTTGATCGAACCCCTGATGCACACCCGGGCACGCGACTCGCTAGTCTTACCGCAAGCGCACGGTGTAGTGGCGAGCGGGTATCGAACACGAGGAGGCCTAATGACAGTGTCCTCTTCAATCCACCTGGCTATAAGAATGGTCGAGAAATATTCGCTATAAAGCGGTCACAGTCGTTCAATTGTATAAAAGAAATAACAAATTAATAAGGACGCCTAGGGGTAGGGAATCCCCGTTACATACCGTATCTCGTCATTGTAATTCATAGGTGTCACAATTGTTAGACTTGAAATTCAGGTGAACTAGTTGCAACTAAATGGAGAACCAAGCTCACGCTCTCGCGCTATTGCCGGTCTATAGCAAACCTAAGGTAGGGTCCAATCTCTTGCAAACCCTAACCTAGGCAAGCTAGCGTGAAGAACAACATCATCGTTCAATCGCATCTCGAGCCCACTCTCGTGCAAACTCGAGCTACGACCTAGGTTGGGATAGTTCCTACCCGTCCAATCTCTTGCAAACGGGTATTGGTATAGAATTACAATCGAAAACCCTAGTTTTGGTCCAATCTCTTGCAAACTGATTCCGGAGAAATTCAATTGCAATCCAATTCGAATTTCTAGGGCTTCTTATCGAGTTGGGATCCAATCTCTTGCAAATCCCAATCGGTATGAATCCCTAGCTATTCGTATTAAATCAATCCCAAACTAACCCTAATCAATTCTAGCAATAATTTCACCAATTCATCACAAATTAGAAATAGGGCTCGTAGGGTTCATCCCTACGCCCTAAGACGATAAAACTACTCACAATTAATAATGAAATTCAATAGAAATTCACAAATAAAATCAATAGAATTCATAGCAATATTCAATATATCAATAAAAATGGAGTTTTTGATAGGGAGAGAGACAAACCAATGAAGAACAAAATAGCATCCAACAAATTAACACTTTTCTCTCCTCCCTAAAAGCTAAATCTAATTCCTAAAAAGTAATCTAACACTACTACAGATTTGGGCTTGGGTAACGCCACTTAGATAGCGTTTTTAAAAAGCGCTATCTAAGTGAGCTCTTGTATATCGCTTCTGCACTTATAGAAAATAATAATAAATCAAAATTAAGGTAAAAATCACTTAGATAGCGCTTTTTGTTAAAGCGCTATCCAAGTAATACCTTATATAGCGCTTTTTGTTAGCGCTATGGTACTAATCGTTACATAAGCATTTTTATTAAAAAATATACAAATATTTTACCCTTAGGGCCTGTTCTTTTGTAGGAAAGTATAATTTGGAAAAGTTGAGAAGTGTGGAATCTGATGAGAGAGAAATTTGGTGTAGTGTGTTCTTTTGTTGGAAAGTGGGGTTAGATTGTGGAGTTGGAAAGTTGAGGTGGGGCCCACTCCGCGTATTGTGTTCTTTTGGATGAAGAAAGTTGGATGAAGAAAGTGGTGTAGGGTCCACTCAAATTTAAATTATTGATTTTTAAATTAAACTAACTAATTTAAGCTAAACTAAATACTTATTAAACTAATTAATTAATACTTAATGAATTATTCACTGGCTCAGTCAGCCATTATTGGTTGTGGGGCCATGGAAATCAATTGCTTTTGCGTGCAAATGGGATTATTGTGCATTTCAAGCAGCCCAGCGCGCGTTTCTATTCGACAGCCAACGAAAGCGGGCCCACACAAACCCGGATTCATTTGTAATCGGAGCGAAATCAGTGGATTGCAAACGTCGCCTTGGATTCTCACTGACACGCGCCACGTCAGAGATTTTTATCCGTTTCTCAAAATCACAAAAGAACACCCGTAAAGAATGCAGGGAGAGAATCCAGTGAATAGTCTGAAAATAGTATGTAAACAGTAATTTTTGCACTTTCTCCCCCCCCGACAGCGCTTGTAATTTAGCTGAGGCGGACTTCCGAAATGTTTCCGCCAATTTTTTCGTTTCCCCCTTTTACTCCAGAGTCCAGACCTTAACATTCTCCGATCTCAAAAATCTCTAGCTTCTCCTCTCACGGTCTCTCTCTCTCTCTCTCTCTCTCTCTCTCCAAACCATGCTCAGATTTTCTAGCTTCACCTCTCTGCATTCTCTCTCTCTCTCTAGCTTCTCAGCCGGCGGGGCCAACCCTAAGCATTCCGCTCTGCTGAATCAGAGATCGACATCAATAACCTCGCCGACCAGCAATGGAATGGGATCCTCACCGGAGCCGCGGGCCAGGCGCTCGAGATCGACATCAACAACCTCGGCTTTGAGGAGAGAGAATCTGCTCGAAAGGCTGGTCAGGACCGCCGAAGAAGACAACGAGCGGTTCCTGCTCAAGCTCAGGAACCGCATGGAGCGGTAAATTAATGCTAACTGCTTTTTTTAAATTTTCATCCGTCGATTTCTTGATATTATCTCTGTCGTCTCTGACTCGCGATTTGGTCGCTGTTCTTGACTCTAGTGTGGGGATTGATAATCCGACGATTGAGGTCAGATTCGAGCATCTGAACATCGATGCGGAGGCTTATGTCGACAACCGAGGGATTCCGACCTTTGCAAACTTCTTCGTTAACAAATTCAATGTAAGATTTTTGATGATAAATTTGTTTGGTTAGTGTCTATGGAGTTGGATCTGAATTTGGGGTTTGCTTCCAGGGGCTTCTGAGTTCACTCCGCATCTTGCATGGTGGAAAGAGGCCAATCTCGATCCTTCATGATGTTAGTGGGATCATCAAACCTTGCAGAATGACGCTGCTTCTTGGGCCGCCTGGGTCGGGGAAGACGACTCTGCTACTGTTGGCTCTGGCTGGAAAGCTCGATTCTACTCTAAAGGTGGACAATAATTTTAATCTTAGGCTGATCTTATTTAATTCAACAAGGGAGCACTGATAAATTTTCGACTAATATGTTGGTATCAGGTTGAAGGAAGAGTGACTTACAATGGGCATGACATGAATGAGTTTGTGCCACAGAGGACGTCTACTTACGTCGGCCAGCATGACGTTCACGTCGGCGAGATGACAGTGAGAGAAACAATGGCTTTCTCCGCGAGGTGCTAAGGAGTTGGCACTCGATATGGTAACACTTTAGACCGTGATGATGATTGCTAGAGTTTTGCAAGATTTTTTCGCAACTGTAAGTTAATCTGATTTCCGCGATGATTTTATAGACATGTTGATTGAGCTGTCGAGAAGGGAGAAGGAAGCAAACATTAAACCAGATCCTGATATTGATGTCTACATGAAGGTAAGAGAAGGAGGGCTCCATCTTTGGTTCTTCTCAATATCATAAGAGCCTCGATTGGATCCTATGGCTTAATTGTTTAATTATTGATATATGATTTTTTTGTTCGCATAAGAAAGCTAATTAGAGAATTGGGATGGCCATGTCTTGCTTAAGTCATTAATCAATCAATAACTGACTCACGTTGTCTTACATTAAATACCTTGAGCACGCTACAATCAACGCCAAAGGCATATGTCCATGCCAAATGAGAAATTTTCTCCCTTTTCTTTGCTCCTATAAATTTTAACGTATGCAGAATAAGTTGTTTCAGCCTTTTATGCAATATCGAGGATCATGACATATAGCCTTTCATATTATTTTGAGCATGACATAAATTTTGGTGATCATGTATTTTGTCCATATCACTAGGTTTAGCCTGAGCTTGCTTTTTAACGATTTATACCAAGTTATATCTTTTGAGTTAAGAGTTCTAGTGTGTTCTATTTCAACTCAAATTGGTGGATATGTTAAATGTGATTGTGTCCAAGGAATTAGTGTTCATATTGATGATGTCCAAACATATTACTTCTATAGATTGCAAATTATTAGTTCATTAATTTCTTTGATTTCAAGTGAATCAAGCCAACTGGATCAACTATAAGCCCCTTTTGATATCTCCAGATTCCAGATGGTAGAGTGAATTCATGCAAAATTTTGATATCTTCGTCCATTTGTTCTTTTGGCTTATTACTAATGAATTTTTAACCAAGATGCACATTTTTTGTTATAATTTCTTTTCAGTGATGCTGGCAGATTTTGGGGTTTGAAATTGATTTACGGATATATTTAGCTACTGATTGGCTAGTAAATTTTTTGTTTCTGTCTCATTTAAATCGTTCTTTTATTTCGTGTCTCTGCTCACTTTGCCTGAAATTTACTTATTTGTTTTGGTCGTCTTCATTCTTTCCTTCTTGCAAGAAGAGCTTCTTCTAAAATTTTCGTGCCTTTATTTTCAGATTTCTCTTATGACGCATTTGTAGATGCATTTTGATTTCTCTTTTCTTTTTCTTTTTGTGTGATACACAGATAATTATCATGAATTTCAAATACAGTCTATAAAATTTACTGATGGCAAACTTGAAAAATAGAAATTATCTAATTAAATAAGCTGGTTGGACTGAAACCTGGTAGTCATTGGTCCAATATTGGCACAGCTGTTTCCTAAGCTATCCCAACTTTCCTGCACATGTACGCACATGAGAGATTTTTTACCATCTTGGTTTTTGTGTGCGTGTGTGTTTGGTTTGGGGGGATCACCACTACAGCTCCTCTCCAATGTATCATGTATGGATTAAAAAAATTACATTCAGTAGATGCACAATAGGTTACTGACCATTTTCTTGGTCTTTAGAACAACTTTGACAGGGCCAGTTCTTTGTTCCTATGACTTATTATTTTATAAGAATCATACCATGTGATCTATATTCATCTTTTGCTGATCATATTTCCTTTGTTATGTCACCATTACAAGGGCTAATTATCAGTTCCTATGGCTTTTTGTTCCATCAGATATTTATCATTGACCTGGAAGGATCTTTTACATGACTCATAATTTAATCGCGATCATTTTCTGTGATATTATAACAACCAGTACAAGGCCAGTAATTGGTTCATATGACTTCTTGATCCCTCATAGCTTGATCATTGATCAGTAGGAATAAACTGTTATAAGGCCAACTTTTGGGTCCCATAACTATTGGTAGGTCATTATGATTTGTTTACAGCCACTTCTATTGAGATTGTCAATTTTAGTCAATGTAAACCTTTGGCAAATGTGTGGAACAGTTTTTCTTGGTTGATTGACATTAGGAGGCCTCAGTTATATATTAATGCTGAAGGATATCAAGAATATCAAGACTGGTTTGCAAGAATATCAAGACTATCAAGAATATCAGTTATATATCAAGAATATCAGTTATATATTTGACATTAGGAGGCAAATGGATTTAAAGTTTGCACTTGTTTGCAAGAATATCAAGACTGGTTAGCTGAGTAGTGGAATGAAAAAGACCAATTCAGATTTTGATTTTAAGAAATATTTGTTCCACTACAGCAGTTTCAGATTGCTCAGGGTACACCATCATTATCTGTTGCTCAACAATGATTGGCACATAATTTGAACATTAAAAGAGTTCAGTTTCAATTTATTTGTGACAAGCTGCATATTTATGCTCCAAGCTTGAGTGGGACTGTTAATGTTCTAGCTTAGAATTAGTTTTGAGATAAAAACTATAGTTTTAAGTTTTAGAATTAGAATCAAATAAGGAGTGAAATATGAGTTGTATTCCTAATTGTATTCATCTTATATTTTCCTATATAAATAGCACCCGATGCATCAGTTTGAGGTGTCAAACATATTTTGAACAATATTTTCTATATCGATTTTCAACATTTATAAAGGTTGAAGAAACTGCCATTCAAAATTCATGGGACCTTTTATGCGAAGTGATCAAGATATGTATGAGTCAATTTAATCATGACATGGGATTTCCATCAGACGACAATGTATGCAGAGCTCAACTTCAAGCGCTAATAAGAAGGTATGTTCTCTTACTGGACTTTGTTTAGTCATCATCGATTTAATAATACTTTCAGTTTATTTCATGTGCAACTTAGCATGCTGCATAGGATTCATCTGTTCACACGTGCCACCATCTAATGCATGCAACATTTTTGACCCTGGGTGCTAACCCATTCTGATTAATTTAATTTCGACAGTAGTTCATTTGGAAGCACTGGCAGGGATTTAAATAACTTCCGGGATACCCAATGACATCCTTTTGTTAAGACTTTGTCAGGACAGCATGGCATATGGTAAATGCAATATATTAGTGTAGTTATGTAAAATGCTTGTGCATTGAATAACCAAATGATTGCTTGTTTTTCTACAGTCCGCAATATGGACAGAACAAGTTGGAGTATTTGAATGATTTGGTTGGTAATACCACATTACCTATGTGAGTTCATAAAGATACAATGCATTAAGACCAACCTAAAACAAATTCAATAAAACTAATAAAAATAAATGCACATCCAGACTCTTACAAGAATAGAAAAGCATGTTGATATTTGGTAAAGATGAGGAGAATGCAACAGAGCGAAAATGAATATTCTCTTTGCTCTTGCTCTTCATAGCTTATTGTTTGGGGAGCAATAACTTGCTGTTTCTGAGTAGGGACAATCTTTGATAGTTATATGAATCATTAGGCAGCTTGGTAGAAGTGTGTATGTCTGCCTTCTTTTTATAATCCCATTCCTTTTTATGGAAAACCCCATTTCAAACTTGTTATTGTTATCTTGATCTGCTTCTAGTTTTGATTAAACAATTGGCTTGTGAAAAAAATTTCCAGATACCAATATCTAGAATCTGTCAATGACTTTTTGTTATATTTGAAAGTGTCTCATGGATTTTTTTTTGTTTTTTTTGGGCGCTTCATCCAGAAACAAGAATTCTGATTTTTCTCCATGTTTGTTCTTATTTTCAGATGACAGTGACCTGGACCAGCGGATATGACGTAGATGAAGCAATCCCCTTTGTCGAATGTGGACCTGAAAAAGGGCCAAAAACTCACTCACCAGCCGGAACATTGACATTTAGTTGCAATGATATGTGCGGTATGAGCCCAAAATCAGTTATCCAACTTAAGAGCTTTGAAGCAGTTAGCGGCATAAATGAAACTATGAAGTGATTCTTTTCTTCTTTTCTTTCTTTTTTTGTGTATGAATCTAGTAGCGACGTTTTTGGTTCTTTCATGCAGGTGCACTGGCCAGGACCTTTGGATGGAGGCATCCTGGTTACATACATATAAGCTTCTTGAAAGGCTTGTGGCCGAATGCTGTGTAAAGTTTCAGTACCTTCGTCTTTTAACTATCTTATGGTTGATGTGTTTTCAAATTGTGATATTCTTATGTTTTTTTGCTTCTAATTTTAGATATACCTACAAGCTCGGCCATCAACTGTTTGATGGAACATATGTTTGGAGAAAGGCTTATTCGTTCCGTGCATCTCCTTATCCAGGACAGAATTCATTGCAACGAGTCGTAATTTTTGGTGACATGGGAAAGGTATATTTGTTCTTATTCTCTTATACGTACATAATCTTTTTAACAAAATCATTGAGTGAAAGATTCAAGGCTATGAGGCATATTTCAGAGTTCATTGTTATCTAAAATTTGGTGTGTGCAATGGAACTTAGGATTTATTTAGTTTCTATGTTCGATAAATAGCATTAGTGAAAATGTATGCATATGGTCATTTGTAGGAAAATAACTAGAACTTGTGACATATTCACATGGTTGTAGATTCCATGTTAACATTTATCAGTTTTTCTAACAAATGTCGTGTTATTGTATAATTCATGTTCCCACTTACAACTTTATGAACAAGAGCAGGATGATAACTTTTCATTCCATTGTACAATCAACAAATAATGATCATGTACTTCAAGATGCCGACTGGATGGTGCTCCTGTCCCTCATTCTCAACTGGCATAAATTGTTGCTAATAAGCATCACTTTAAAAATAAGAAGCACACCAATTCGGTGGTCAAAACTTAACTATCTTAATTTGGGCCAGGAACCGAGAAGAGCTCAGTTGAATTGTTTCCCTTCTGATGGATTAGCAACAGAAGGATTTTGATATGTTTGAGGTACGATTTCTGACTCTCTGCATATTTGTGTTTTGAGTGCATATGTTAAGTGCATATTGCATGACAGCATGCTTGTAGTATGAACATCGTCTCTTGGGGTTTAAACATTGACCTATGAATGACAAAAGAGTAGTTCTTTATCTAATTGCAATAATGATGGATATCAGAATAATGATCTTTGTAAACTATGATCAGATTTAGCTCCATTATGATCTTATAGTAGTATATACCACACATTAACAACAATATAAAGATGACACATAACAATATAAGGATGGCACATCACATATGAACTATAATATAACATATTGCTGCATATATGGCGCGCCTCATAGGGAATACGTTGGCATCGGTTTTTGGTATATTTTTAACGGAGTTAATATTGCAAATCTTTGTAAATTATGGAACTGTATATTCATGACTCCAGAGGTTAACAGATTATAAAGGCTTATCCTTCCATAATTATGCTTTCTTATATGATCAAGATGTACTGGTTCATATTGCTGTGCACTAAATCTATCATTTACTGGACCTCTAAGATGATAGGAACAAGTTATTACAGTTTGCCTGCTCTTTCAAGTTGAATAGGGATGTGAATTAACACCGGATCTGTTTTCTGGTCACAATTCTTCTGGCTTTTTTCTTATCTATGACCATGTTGTATATCTGTTTCTCACCTAATCACTGTGTTCTTATATATTTGTCTTTTAATAGGATCTACCCAGTTTGGACAGAATGCAGGCTTCGGAGGCTTTGGACCAGCTCCAGATGGAAGCACATGGCAGCAAACACGACATACATTTGGAAGCAATTCTTTTGGGACATCCAAAACCATCGGTTCTTATTGTGGCCTGAGCAAAACTCAGCTTGGTGCCTCGACTTCAGCATTTTCTGCTTCAGCCGCCCCAACATTTGGGGATACACCAAGCCCAACATCCAGTGCCACAAACTCCCCAGCATTTGGATCTTCAACTACATTTGAGGTTTCAAGCAGTGGGACTAGTAGTAGTTCAGGAAATGCCTGTCTTTGGAAAACCAAGCACTCCAGGATTTGGTGTCACTTGCGCCTCTTCATTTAGATCATCGACCCCTCTCGGTACATCAACACAGTCTTTTGGTCCCCCTCAATCCTCATCTGGCAGTGTGACAGTGGGAACTATTTTATCATCCTTAGGCCCTCATTTGGTGAGTTATTATTAATTGTCATTTTTTAACACTGTAGATAACACTGTAAAAAGCATATGAAACCTTGGACCTTATATGTTTGCATATATCTATGGTTATTAAGAGAGGCGTAAATATCTTATGTTTGCAGGTGCTCAGACAGAGCCGTTCACTTTTGGTTGTCAAGGATTCCAACAGAAAACATATGGTGGCCAACGAGGAGGAACTAGGGTGGCAAAGCACACACCAACTACTGCCGAGGATTTGGGTAGAGCGGCCAAAATCCTTCTGCTGCCTTTCTCTTCTGCAGTCTAAATGTTGTGTTATTTGTACGACTTCGTGACAATGTATGATTGTATGTACTTGAACGCGGGATCATACTCCACTTTAAGTTGGGGATGAAACTATTTGTAGTTAGCAATTGTTTGTGCAAAAATAATAGAATGATCTTATGCATATGCATCAAGTATTGAGCTGTAACAGAATTCCATTTTATTTGTTTGATTTTCTAATTTTTTTTTAAAAAAAACTATACATTAGCCATGGTTGGTCCGTGGCTAATGTGTATTAGCCACGGCCGGTCCGTGGCTAATGCGTATTAGCCAGGGATTGGCCGTGGCTACTGTTTAATTTTTTTTATTAGAAAATCAAAAAAATAGTTAACCACTTAGATAGTGCTTTTATAAGCGCTATTCAAGCTACCATAGCAGTAGCTTGGATAGCGCTTTTATAAGCGCTATCTTAGTAAACTACTACGATAGCGCTTATAAAAGCGCTATCCAAGCTACCATAGCGGTAGCTTGGATAGCGCTTAAAAGCGCTATTCAAGTGTAAAAAAAGCGCTATGCAAGCGTTTTTTTGTAGTAGTGTAAAAAAGGCTGCAAAAAGTTCTGAAAAAGCTCTAAACTAGGTTAAAAACTGGGGTTAAATAACCCCCAAAATCGCCCAAAAAATCCTGACAAAAATGCACATGCGCAGCCTCAAAATCGCAGTTTACGCTACAGGCAGCGCGGCTCACTCGGCCGAGTGACAAATGTCATTCGGCCGAGTGACACACCTTGACAATTTTCAGTAAGTTCGGACTTTTGGGGGTCGGCTCCTCGGGAGTCACTCGGTCGAGTGACTTTCTTTGCTTCGGCCGAGGGGACTTCTTCACTCGGCCGAGTCGGAATTCGGGAATCGACTGTAAAATTACAGTAAGTCTGGACTTCTGCTTGCCGTTGTCTTGATGCCACTCGGGCGAGTGGGGTCTCCGTGGTTCGGCCGAGTGGACTGACAATGCTCGACCGAGTGCACGCTAATACTCAGTCTTCTGCGTGTCTGGTTTGACCGGCCGAGCGGGCTCTCGATGGTCGGCCGAGTGACTCCTTCACTCGGCCGAGTGACATACTGAAAATGCCCATTCTTTGTATTTTTGCTCCCTCGTCGCTCCTACGACATTCTTTCTTCTTCCACTCCTCTCCAATAGCAAAATTCCCCTCGGGAGAGTCACGGGTGACACTCCGGAGTGGGTGCATCTCAGAATCACTCCAAATCGCTCAAAATCTCCTGAAATTCGACAAAAAACAAGAAATCGTGAAAAGCATCGCAATATTGCCAAAAAATCTTGAAAAGCGCGATTCGAGCGATCAAAATGGCATGCAAACATGCAGAAAAAAGGTGTAAAATATGGAGTGATCACACTTCAAGCTTTTGTGATCGGTGAAGATCTTCACCTTCTCACTCAGCAAGAAGTGCCTCCAAATCTTGAGCGCAAATACGACTGCAGCCAACTCCAAATCGTGCGTCAGGTAATTCTTCTCATGAGCCTTAAGCTGACGAGAAGCATACGCAACCACGTGCCCATGCTGATGCAAAACACAACCGATACCATTGCCAGAAGCATCGCAAAAGATCTCGAAACCTCCACTCTGATCAGGCACAGCTAGGACATGGGCAGATGTCAACCTCTCCTTTAGAATAGAAAAGGCCTTCTCAAAAGCATCTGACCAGACAAACGGCACATCCTTCCTCGTCAATCGAGTCATCGGCTCAGCAATCCGAGAAATGTCCTTAATGAAACGCCGATAATAGCCTGCAAGCACAAGAAAACTCCTGATCTCAGACGCTGACTGTGGAACCAGCCACTCTCTGATAGTCTTAATCTTCTCAGGATCCACTGAAATTCCATCTCCTGACACCATATGCCCAAGAAAAGCAACCTTATCAAGCCAGAACTCGCACTTGGAATACTTAGCATACAAACGATGCTTCCTCAAAATTTCCAATACTGTCCTCAAGTGCGATGCATGCTCTTCCTCTGACTTTGAATAGATCAAGATGCCATCAATAAAGATAACGACAAAATTATCTAGAAATTCGTAGAAAATCGGATTCATCAGGTTCATAAAGACTGCGGGCGCATTGGTCACACCAAAAGGCATAACCACGAACTCGTAGTGACCATACTTCGTCCTGAACGCTGTCTTCTGGATATCTTCCTTCCTCACCTTCAGCTGGTGATAGCCACTCCTCAGGTCCAACTTAGAGAACACTCTCGATCCTCCCAACTGATCAAAGATGTCATCTATACGAGGCAATGGATATCGATTCTTGACGGTGACGGCATTCAGCTCCCTGTAGTCCATGCACGTACGACGCGACCATCCTTCTTCTTCACAAACAACACCGGTGCTCCCCACGGAGACACACTAGGATTAATATACCCCTTCTGTAAAAGCTCATCCAGATGCCTATGCAATTCCTCCAACTCAGCTGGAGCCATACGATACGGTGCCTTCGAAATGGGCTGCGCTCTCGGAATAAGATCGATCGCAAACTCAAGAGCTCGATCGGACGACAGTCCTGACATCTCCTCGGGGAAGATGTCATCAAATTCTCGCACCACAGCTGGTCTACTCTGCTCCATCTGCATGGCAATGATTTCCACCGGCTTGGCCCGAAACCTGACAGGACCAAGCAAACTGCTACCTCGACTGAACTCAAACACAGGATGACCTGGAATCTCGAACACCACCTTCTTCCGTCGGCAATCGATCGTGGCGTAGAAACTCCCAAGCCAGTCCATCCCAAGGACAACATCATAGTTGATGATGTTGTGGACAATAAAGTCAGTGTAAAGCCCATGTCCACAGACCACCAAAGGATAAGACTTGCTACCACGATGCACCGAGATCATGTCATTCCTTGTAACGATATCCCAACTCTTGGGGAGAGGGGAAATCGACAAGGAATGCTTGTCCACGAAGCTCCGGGATATAATGCACATCGATGCACCAGAGTCGAAGAGGACTCGTGCAGGGAAGGTGCAAACCAAAATCACACCTAATAAACAATCTAACAATCAAATCCTAATCTAGCAAACATAATATATTATAGAAACCAAACATATTCTAACAAACACGATTACCTAAGGAAAGAAATAAACTAGACTGAGGGTTACATGCAATAACCTCATCATCAGTCTCAGCCTCAACTGCAGTCATCAGGAAAGCCTGCCTCCTCGGCTACAAAGCCTGCTGAAACGCCTGCTTCTGTGGAAAAAAGGCTGCTCCATGTCCAACAGGTACATGTGCTCTCTACTGCAACGGCTGAGCTGCAACTGGTCCTTTCCAAGGCTGCCTGGACTTCGGGCAATCCTTCATGACATGAGCAGGATTACCACAAACCAAGCACTGTCCCAGCATCTTCCTGCACTACTCCTTAACATGCCCAGTCTTGCCGCAGAAATGGCAAGTCTTCAGAGTAGGCACACCTGGCCTCTTGAACTACACCGAATGGTTAGGCTTGAACCCGGGCCTAACCACTGCTCTAACATGCTCCATAGGCCTCCTCCCAGCTCCAGAAGTCTGTCCTCTCTTCTGGCTCGCAATCAGCTCCTGCCTCCTAGTAGCTACCAGCAACTTCTGATAAGACTCAAAATCTGATGAAGACATCAGGCTCTGCAAGTCTAAGGAAAGACCCTGCAGAAACCTCTGAGCTCTTTCCTCGGCATCATGCACCATCTTCGACGCAAAGCGACTCAGCTTGGTGAACTCCTGATGATAATGGTCCACTGATAGATTTCCCTGCCTCAGTTCAATGAATCGTTGCATCATCTCCCTCCTGGCAGCCTTCGGGATACTCCTCATTGAACCTAGCCTTGAAAGTTTCCCAAGGAATCGGTTTCACCAACAGCTCCTCCTCTGCATCCCACTAGCTGTGGGCATTATCCTTGAGCTGCTTCTTCACCAAATCAACCCATCCAGCCGGGTTGTTCTTCGACATCCTCAGATTGTCCTTCGTGTTTCGGATCCACTCCTCAGCAGCCAACGGTCCTTCAGATCCATCAAAATAGGTCGGGCCTAGCTCCCGAAACTGCTTCGCTCCCAGCTCGAATTGAGGGTCATTCTGGAGCATGCCCTGCTGCTCCTGCATCATCTGATGCATCATCCTCATGACTTCAGCATTGGTGGGCTCTCTATCTGGCACCGCTTCACGGTCGGGCCCACCACCAGCTCGGGTCTGTCGTCTTCCAGCCATCTAGTGACATAGAAAACGAATTAAATTAGACTCAAAGCTTATGACGTGGATGTTTTAATTTATTTAATTGACATTCAATAATTATTATCGTCGTTCCGATAATTCGTAGTTGCAAGAAGACCTACATGGGCCACCAATAAAACCTATCACGACCCGCTTCCCATAAACGGAAGGCGAGGCGTGAAAAGTCCGCTCAGACTTGAAGCTGTGAGGCTACAGTCTGTAAAGCATCTGGAATAACCAAGTATAGGTCCTTGTAATTATGAAACAGAACAAAAATAATAATAACGAAAGCGAGATATTAAAATCCAAATCTCAGAATGTCCACAAATAAAGTCCAACATCACAGAAAAGCCACCAGGCTAAAAAGAGTCTAAAAGGCCCAAGCATGGCCAACAGAAATAAACAAACGTACAGAAAGAAAGGGAGCTATGCACCAACAACCTAACAAGAACTAAGCAGAAAGTAACACCAAAAGAAGTCTCTACGACTGGTCGTCGGTGTCTTCGTACTCCACGTCAACAGTGGACCCAGGCTCAACGTCAACAAACACCTCGTCCTCAGCAACAGACTCTGTCTCAGCAACTAACATGTGACACCCAAAAGAGATGAGGGCGCATGTCAGCAAGTCTACAAGAGACTTGTGCAAGGAAACTAAAAGGAAGGAAACAACCTAGTAGTTCTAAAAGTATGCGATGACATGACAGTTTAAGATATGACTGCAACAAGTAATGAAGTGCAACAAGTATGACATGAAAAGGGTAGCAAAGCTACTAAACATTCACATGGAATTTACAAGACAAGTAAGCACGTCGTGCATAAAGTTTACGCCTTTTGGCTGGAGCAGCTGTACGGGCCAACTCCTAAGCTCAAGTGATCGCTTAGACTTTTGACCAACACATGTGGCCCGCTTCTGGTTCTTGAGCCAGGAAGTTTATTTGGCATAAGATTGTGCCTGGAATGCAGGTGCCTAGCCTCAACAAGGAAGTATAGTAGCGTGTGCTACGAATGCAACATTCAAGCATGGAATGGCATGTATTGATGCATGTCATGGTAAGGGTACAATTAAAGTGCGTACAGATATGAAATTTAAACGTGACAGGCATCACAGAGTACAATTAAAATGCATACAGATATGGAAATTTAAACGTGACAGGCAAATGGATGAATGACATGGTAGGGTGTCAGATCTAGCTTCGTTGTCAAGCTAGATCTTAAAGTTGCGTCTAGGCGAGTATCATTTCGTCGCATAGTGTCTTTTACGCTAAAAATGGGGGTGGCCTAAAAACATGGCCTAAATACAAGTTGGCAAGTTTCACTTGCCTGCAATCAGTCGCTTTGCAAACACCGTCCAATCAGTCCAATCTACCTATGTGCTCGGGTTCACCAACATACAGTCTGAGTTTAGATTATCTTCATTAGTGATTTACCAAGCAATTAAAACACCGATTTTATTCTTGATTAGCATGCATTGGTGGGGGTCCTAATAGATCAGAAAATACCCTTGCACGACACGAGAGCTACACTGACGTCGGGTAGCAACGTCAAGGGTTGGATCCGGTATCACGCACGACCCGTTTACGCCAGTGGTTGATTAGCATGCGCTGTGAAGAGTAGCAGATCACTGCTCGACCCGTTTACGCCAGTTGAAGCGCGGCTGCGGCACCTGGGAGGGTGGCAACATTGGCGGAGGGGATGGCAGCACCGGGGCAGCAGGCTAGGACACGGCGGAGATGGGTCGGAGAGCGCTACGCGAGGGAGAGCTGCGTTGCGAAATAAAATAAGGCGGCACTCACGTTTGTGTTTGCTGCTAAAAAACAAACCTAGGTTGCCTATTAATAGAGGTGGGGCTAGCATCACGTGGGAGAGGTGGTCAAGGGTTTTAGGTTAGCGTTTTCCTTGTTTTTTTAATATACAAGACTTAAAAGCCAATGAAATGTTGTGTTGGGTTTTTAATAGAACCGCACGTGAGTTGTTAGGATAAGTGGAGAAAACAAATAGGTTAGTATTAAAAATTTTGGTTTCATCTGATTCTTTTCAAAACGTTTGGAAAACATTGTTTTTTTATTATTTATTAGGCATTGATTTCAAAAGACCCCATTGCCTACAACCAACTGTAGGATTATTATAATGATTAGAGTTTTTAAAATTTTTAGTTAAGAAATGATAAAAGTATAATTAATAAGATTATTACAAGCTTATCCCCCAGCATCCAAAAATTATAAACAAGATACTGGGACGATCGCGTCTCCGAGAGGGTCATGAATACGGGGTTCGGTCGCGCGTCGGAACTATGGAATTACAATAATAAAACCAAATACAGAAATACGCACACAAATCAACATACGCACAAGAAAACGTACGACCAGAAGTGGCCGTTACAATTAAACTAGGATAATTAGGAAAGTTGAATAATAATAACAATTTGGGAGAGAATAATGGGTATTGATGAGGGGTTATTACCAAAATAGTTATAGTTTTAATTAGGATTTAAAAGAGAAAGTTTTTAAACGAATTTGAATTTAAATTTCGAAAACATTTGAATTTGAAAACTTAAAACAATAATTACATATTTAAATAAACTAACTTAATGTAAGTATATTAATGAGATCAACACATTAAAGTATAATAATGAAGACATTCATAAATAGAACTCAGATCCAGTGTATCGGAAAATACAGGTCGTTACATGTGCATATAAGTAGGGGGAGCTCATTAGCATTGTGTTTTTTTCTTTATGTTTTACATAATGTGTGTCATCATCAAAAAGGGGGAGATTGTTGAGTATTGGTGTTTCATACCAATGTTATTTTGGTGATGATCACAACATTATGTTGTTGTTAATGTCTCTCTTGTTTTAGTCTCATGTTTATCATATGTTGAATAGCATGATTTGGAGACTAATAGATTGGTGCAAGGATGGACATCAAGAGGGGCAATGCCAAAGCTTGGACTCAAGGGATGCCAAAGCTTGGAGATGTTGAGGAGCATCAAGGCATCTAATGTTGAAGCCATAGACTCTAAGGAAAGCAATATAATCCAAGTATTTTTTCATTTATTGCTTCTCTCTTTTTTGAGTCTAGGTTTAATGTAATGTCTTGATAGATGGACTACGTATTCATGCATATGCATATAACCATCTTAGTGCGCCTTAGGATTATCATAGAATCCAACCCAATAGGTTCATTATGCCAAAAGACTCTATTGGAGTCTCTGGCTCTCCAACATGCGACTGATGAAGGTATTACATGCGACTGGGTGATTCCAGGCGCCTGTCAAGTCTTCTACAGTCGACTGTTGTGCCCCAGCTCAAGTCAACCATTTCTTGACTATTACTTGAGCTTTTGAAACAGTCGAATGAAGTGCAATTTACAGTTTCTTGTCTTCCAACATGCACCTGTTTATTGTTCTACAGCCGTTTGTGCACAACAGGCATTTTTAGGCTTTATCCCAATTTGCAAGTTAGTCGACTGATGCAGTACTAACAATCACCTGTCTATCAACAGTCGCATGTCTATCTACAGTCGCCTATTAATTGCTCTACAGTCATCTGTGCGCAAGTTGCATTTTCTCTGCTCCATTTCCATCCCAAGTGTCAGTCGCCTGCTGAAGGATATACAGGCGCCTGCCCATTTTACAGTCACATATGTAGTCTTCTATAGTTGCATGTCCTGGCTCAGATCATAGCTGTTGAGATTTATTTAGCCATTGGTCAGTCGACTGTCAGATGTCAGCAGTCGACTGTCTCTGACGTTTCAGCCCAGATTCTAATTGTTACAGCTATTTGTTTTGGGCATTATTCTTGGGTTTTGAGAGTTCATATAGGGTTCCCATATATATGAGAGGGCTGATTTTATTAGAACTTCTTGGAACTATTGCAAATCTTTAGAGATTGATTAAGCCACTCTCAAACTCTCCCATTTCCCTCTTAGAGCTCATTTCCTCTTCATGCATTGAAGTCAAGCCCAAGGGAAATCATCCAAGTGCTTTCAAGCTAATTTCAATACTTGGAGATCCTCTTCTATGCCTCCCATTCATTAATGAGTAAGTACATCTCAAGGCATATGTAAGAGTATTTGTTTTACTTTGCATTTCTTTGAAACCCTAATTCTCTTTGTGTGAATTAGATACTCTCTTTGTGGGAGTTAGTTCCTCTCTTTGTGGAAGTTTGTGTCCTAGTGTAGGACTAACCCTAATTATCTGTGTGGGAGTAAGTAATTCTCTGTGTGGGAGTTAGACCCTTGTGTAGGGTTGGTTTGGTTCTTGTGTAGGACACAATTCTCTCTGTGAGGTATCTCTTTGTGAGATTGTATTCACTTCTCTTTGTAGAAATTATAGTGAATATTGGTGTGGCTGGAAGTACCAAGTTTGGGGAATCAGAGTAAAATCTTGTGTTTGCGTTTGGATTGATTGTGTTGATTAATTCCTCTTGCATTTATTATTCCGTATTTGCAAGTTAAATTTTAATTGCACAATTTATTGCCATTACTCTATTCAACCCTCCTGCTAGAGTGTTTGTTGTTTGTAATATAAGGTAGACGGTCCTTACAATTGGTATTAGAGCGAGTTTATAGCATACAACAACGATGGCATTCAATGCTATATCCGTGTCTCATGAAGAAGGTCTATCAACTTTTCGACCTCCGCCCTTTAACGGAACCAACTACCCAAGTTGGAAGATCAAAATGATGATTTACTAGGTGGGTCAAGACCTATGGGACATAACGTCATCATCATTTGAGAAGCCTACTACACCTGCGGCTTCAAGCACAAAAGCAGAGAAGCACTCAATCAAATTCAATGCAAGGGCTATGAATACATTCCATTGCGCCCTCACTTCAAATGAGTTCAACCGCATCTCCATGTGCAAAATGGCCAACGAAATTTGGCATACATTGGAGATTTCTCATGAAGGGACTTCGAAGGTAAAGAAATCTAAACAATACGTATTTAGATCTAAATATGAGTTTTTTAAGATGCAGGAATGTGAAAACATCTCGGAGATGTTCACAAGGTTCACAGAAATCATGAACGCTTTGGAAGGACTTGGCAAGGTGATTTTTCAAGAGGATCGAGTGGAGAAGTTCCTTGACTCGCTCACATCTCAATGGGAGTGAAAGGCCAACGGTATTTTGGAGTCTAACGACATGTCCAAATACACCGTTGATGAGTGCATTGAGAATCTCATGGCATATGAAGTGAAGCTTCAACACAAGAAGGAGATTCAACCATCTAAGCCCAAGAAGCAAAATGGGGTTGCATTCCATGCTGAGAATGAGCCAATCGAGTGGAGAAATAAATTCTATTGAGAAGCCTCAAGTGAAGATGATGGAGAAAAATATGCTAGCGATGATGATTTCATCGAGCTTGCCAAGCAATTCAAGGCATTCCTCAAGGGCAGGCAAGGTAAATCTTTGTCAAAGTTTGCTTCCAATGCTAACAAGATTCCTACTTGTTACACTTGCAGTGGTACAGGTCATCTCTTCGCCGAATGCCCTTCCAAGCCCACCAAAGAGACTTACAAGGGTAAAGGGAAGAAACATTGGAAAGGTAAGTCCAAATTCAAGAACCAAACGAAGGGACTTGTCGGCACTTTCGTTGAATCGGATGAGAACATATCAAGTGACGAAGAGGATGAAGACAAGAAGCAAGCCCACATGTGCTTCTGGCAAAAGGGGAAGAGTCTTCGTCATGCTCTAGCGAGGAGGAAAGCGATGGTGAAGAAAAGGAGGAGCCAAAGCTACCTTACGATGATCTTGAGTATCGTTTCAATGTGGCTTCTAACGTGGCTAGTAAGTGCATCGACTCATACACAAAATTGAAAGCAAAATTTAAGAATTCTATGAGTAGGGTGCATATTTTAGAATAATCTAGTGTAAATAATAATGATGCTTTGCATATTTGTGACACTAGTGAGAGAGACACACTTCTATCTTAAGTTAATGATTTGAGCATTTCTAATGAAAAATTATTAGCTCAAAATCTTAGCTTAGAATCTCGCATTCAACAACTTTCATTGAAATGCAAAGAGGAATCCCAAAAGCTTATAAGCTTTGTTCATTCTAGGGATTCACTCCACGATTTGCTTGAAAAACAACATCCGAC
The DNA here is from genome assembly GCA_030789695.1 of Scilla litardierei. NCBI lineage: Eukaryota > Viridiplantae > Streptophyta > Magnoliopsida > Asparagales > Asparagaceae > Scilla > Scilla litardierei. The sequence goes on along the minus strand of CM061142.1, from coordinate 654,379,824 downwards.
AAACCATAGAGGCGGTTTGGGATACACTCCAAAGGATCTTACCAAACCCACCTCTATTTCTTATTTTGGTATAAATTCAAGAAATTTTACAAAAACATCTAAGAAGAATCACCATGCTTTCTTGTATAACAATAACACCGAAAAGAAGCATGTAAATCACAAGGTGGTGAGGAATAATGAAAATCCTTCATTTTTTTGCTAAAAAGCAAAATCCTCACTCTTTGCATGCCAATAAATTCATTTCTACACCTACGCATGCCACATCCATCCCTCTTGCAAAACCAAAACCCTTGTCTAGGAAATCCTTGAGTTAATGGATTCCCACTAAGTGTAGTGTGCAAGCGAGGGATAATTACGTCAACTCATTAGTTAGGGATGTGATCACCTCATGTGATTACAGTAGGAAATCAAACTCCTCTTGGGTTTGGTTCCATAATGTTTAGGTTCCTCACACATATGCATATTGCATGTGTATTATGCTTAAATAGTTATTTTTAGCATACCCATTGTTTGTGTATGTTTCATGATTTTGAAAATGTTTTCAAATTTATTTTTCATGAAAATAGGGACCTTGGGGAATACATTGGCATACATGCATTTGTTGATCCATATGTATGTCAATAGGGGAGTTAAATGTTATATGTTTAAAATATTTTAAAACATATTTTAACACTCATTTTGGCTTTTTGATTGGGATCATATTTTCAATTGGTGTCATTTTACAATTGGTTATTTTTGGTCTCAAATTCAACCCTTGGATATTGCCAACATGTCTCATGTTATATCATATTTTGGCAATGTCATTTGTATCAAGGATATTTGATCTTTCCATATCTATGCTCTGATATACTTTTGGCCCATGGCTCCAAGTATGATTTATAATTGGTAAAGAAGATTATCTTTAAAGATATTTTATCTCTTTCTTTACAATTGGTATTAGATCCTAGAGGTAAAAAATTTGACCATTTCTATGATCTAGGGCGATTATGTAAACCATTCACGTGGAGCATGTTATATACTTATTGCAATTGGTTTATTTAATCTATGCCTACTATATGTCACCATTGTTTCTTATTATTTCATTCGGTATAATGAGTATTAACTATTGTGTATCTCATTTTACAATTGGTGCATATAAGTAGGGGAGGTCATTAACATTGTGCTTTATTTCTTTATGTTTTACATAATGTGTGTCATCATCAAAAGGGGGAGATTATTGAGTATTGGTGTTTCATACCAATGTTATTTTGATGATGATCACAACCTTATGTTGTTGCTAATATCTCCATTGTTTTAGTCTCATGTTTATCATATGGAGAATAACATGATTTGAGACTAATAGCTTGGTGCAAGGATGGACATCAAGAGAGGCAATGCCAAAGCTTGGACTTAAGGGGTGCCAAAGCTTGGAGATGAGGAGTATCAAGGCATCTAGTGTTGAAGCCATAGACTCTAATGAAAGCAATGTAATCCATGTATTATTTCGTTTATTGCTTCTCTCTTTTTTGAGTCTAGGTTTAATGTAATGCCTTGATTGATGGTTTACTCATTCATGCATATGCATATAACTATCTTACTGACCTTAGGAATATCATAGAATCTAACACAATAGGTTCGTCATGCCAAAAGACTGAATTAGAGTCTCTGGTTCTCCAACAGGCGACTGATGAAGGTCTTACATGCGACTGGGTGATTCCAGGCGCATGTCAAGTCTTCTACAGTCGACTGTTGTATCCCAGCTCAAGTTAACCATTTTTTTGACTCTTACTTGAGCTTTTGGAACAGTCAACTGAAGTGCAATTTACAGTCGCTTGTCTTCCGACATGTACATGTTTATTGTTCTACAGTCGCCTGTGCACAACTTATATTTTCTGGGCTTCATCCCAAAATTGCAAGTCAGTCGACTGATGCAGTACTAACAGTCGCCTGTCTATTTACAGTTACATGTTAATTGCTCTACAGTCGTCTGTGCGCAAGTTGCATTTTCTCTGCTCTGTTTCTATCCCAAGTGCCAGTCGCCTGCTGAAGGATATATAGGCGCCTGCCCATTTTACAGTCGCCTATATAGTCTTCTATAGTCGCATGTCCTAGCTCAGATTATAGCCGTTGGGATTTATTTATCCATTGGTCAGTCGACTATCAGATGTCAGCAGTCGACTGTCTCTGACGTTTCAGCCCAGATTCTAGCCGTTACAGCTTTTTGTTTTGGGCATTATCCTTGGGTTTTGAGAGTTCATATAGGGTTCCCATATATATGAGAGGGCTGAGTTTATTAGAACTTCTTATAACTATTGCAAATCTTCATAGATTGATTAAGCCACTCTCAATCCCTCTTAGAGCTCATATTTCTCTTCATGCATTGAAGTCAAGCTCAAGGGAAATCATCCAAGTGCTTTCAAGCTAATCTCATCACTTGGAGTTCCTCTTTTATGCCTTGCATTCATTAATGAGTAAGTACATCTCATGGCATAGGTAAGAGTATTTGTTTTACTTTACGTTTCTTTGAAACCCTAATTCTCTTTGTGGGAATTAGACAGTCTTTGTGGGAGTTTGGTGTCCTAGTATAGGACTAACCCTAATTCTCTGTGTGGGAGTTAGTAATCCTCTGTATGGGAGTTAGACCCTTGTGTAGGGTTGGTTTGGTTCTTGTATAGGACAAAATCCTCTATGTGAGGTATCTCTTTGTGGGATTGTATTCACTTATCTTTGTGGAAATTATAATGAATATTGGTGTGGCTAGACGTACTTATGTTTGGGGAATCAGGGTAAAATCTTGTGTTTGAGTTTGGTTTGATTGTGTTGATTAATTCCTCTTGCATTTATTTTTCCGCATTTGCAAGTTAAATTTTAATTGCACAATTTATTGCCATTACTCTATTCACCCTCATTTACAGTGTTTGTTGTTAGTATTGCAAGGTAGACAGTCCTTACATGTTGTGGACCACCCTAGCTCGACTAGGACTAATGATACTGCCTAGCTAAATCCCTGGTCGTATTTTGCTGGACCGCAAGGATGTGAATTATGATTATGCGACACAGTCGATTATATCTAGTCAATTACGTCAAAAATCTTCTTCAAGGGTAGCCGTAACCCTCCTTATGTTTGGATTAGGGGACTAAAAGACCTCTGTCATGGTTGTTGCGTCTCCTAAAGCTATGACATGGTGTCTTTTAGAAACTGACTCCTTCATGCATGAGATGTAGTCTAGTATTTACCTAAACCAATGCGTTGGGTCTCCTCGAGTATCGGTGTAAGTTAATATTAGACATGAAAACAAGGGTTCGACTAGACTAGTCATTATGGTTTGTTGAGTCTCCTCAAGATCATAAGTGACTAGCGGTAAAAAACAATAGGGAGTCACATGTGATGTGATTAATAATGAAATTATCTACCAACTACAGAGTTGATCAACTTGTTGAGTCTCCTCAAGGTTGTGAAGCTCAGGGTGGTTGGATCCCTATCCCATTAAATAACAATATTAGTTCATCTATATGGCTAAAGATGATCGCAGAAATAGTGGGAGTATATAGTTGAATAAAAACCATTTTAACTATTTTAAAAAATGATGAACATATGCTAAACTATGGTAATCCTATGATTTACCAAAGTGGAATCCAAAATTATAATATCCTTAAAAGAAATAAATTAACTGGACAAAATGATTAGTTGAGGAATATTTGATAAACCAAACTATATTCTCAATGATATTAAAAGTGTCCCTCCTAGCAATGAGTTAAGGACAATGATTTCGTTAAGCTCTAAAGATGGGCAGCTTGAACATACTGATGTTTAAAGCACGTTTCTCCGTACAACTTAATGAGTCTCCTTAAGGTTTATGGAAAACAGTTTCAATCCCCAAGGTTTGAAACTTCGATCGAACTGTTTGACTCGAAGATGCGTGTAAGAACGATGCAAGACAATGTATCCAAATTAGATCTTGAGACGAGCAACTTGTTAAGTCTCCTCGAGGTTGAAAAGCTCAAGTGTTTGAATACATGTGATGATTGCACAGCTAATATTTGTGTTAGGACATGATATGCCTAAATATGATTTAGAGAGGGGAATGCACTAAGGAAAATTCATTGAGAAAGAATGTTTGGTCTGGCATGGTAAAAGGCATAGTAGGAGAAACTGAAAATAGGACATGTTTCATGTCTGATATTTTAGCATAATTGTTATACAAAGACAGTCTCACATATTGGTTAATGAACAAAAGTTGTCTTTAGGTCATATGTGACGTATATCACACTTGGCGATTGTGGTCACATTGCTTTAGAATAAATGTTCTGATGTGATAGTTTTGTATAACGATGATGTATTAAATGTTAATACATAAATACGTAATTTAATAGCAAATCTTATATAGCAAAATAGACTAGGCCGTACCGAAGAGACTAAGCTTCACAAGTCACATAAAGAGGGGTCTGACCTCTCGTATTATGAGTTGAAAGACACTTATGAATCTTGTCTCAAAAGTATGATGGCTGAAATTCCATCGGTAAGACAGTGGAAGAATGAGTTGGTGAACTCGTAGTCTCGTACATAGAGATGTACCCGGACCCAAGTCTAAATAAGCCAAGATAAGGAATTCTTATTTTATTACGACACGTGTTCTTGATGAAACAGAAGTCTGATAAAATAGAGGACATAATGACAGAAATGTTTGAACTGATTTGATCGGATCGAAGAGTCGAATACTTAGCTATGTAATTCTTGCGTAACTAAAAGAAAATGAGATTTTCTCTCAGGTCAAGTCTTTTAACACATCGGTGTGTTAGAGAGCATGAATCGTACTCTGTTAGACTTAGTGCGATACAAGGCTAGTGACTCTGAGTTACAATACTCGTTCTGTGTTAATACCCAGATAATAATGCCTAGGAATTTGATAAGGTTATGTAGAACCTTATAAATATAATATTCCTCAAATTAATCATTAGGAAGTCATAAGGATTACTCGAGTCTCGTGAGACGGTAAGTCTAGTAAAACATCATAGTTGATGATGAATTAGTCAACTTCCAGAATGCCATTCGGAGTAGGTACTCTGATTAATAACTTAATGCAATCCGAAATAAGGTCCTTGCACGTAAATAAGATATGGACCTTAGTTTACGTGCCCAAGGAAATTGTTTCTTTTTGATGCAAGTGAATCTTCGGGTCTAAAAGATTGGTGCAGAAGGAAAATTGTGAAATACAAATTAGGTTGGTTAAGAACGGTTATCATCCTAACTCCTATAAACAGATTATGATGAAACTTTCTCGCCAACAGATGTGTACAGATCTGTTCGGATCAGACTAGATGTAAATGCTCATGATGACCATGAATACTGGAATATGTTTGTTTTCTAAATATGATTTAGAAGAACAAACTTATAGAGTTTTCCAAGGTCAGTGGGAGTGAATAAAAGGCATGTGAGGCATCAAGGAGCCGGAACATATGGTTTGACAAAGTGGTCAAAGAGTTTGACACTTTATCATAAATTATTATGAACCATCTAAACGACCAGTAAACTAATTTAGATTATTCTCGATGAGCTGGATGAGATCCAAGCAAGACATATATTATGGATTCCGAGGGACCAAGGGAATTATTTGGATGAGATTCAAATGTGTGGTCTAATATGAATATAGTAACCCCTTAAGTCTATACAGTAGACGGTTTAGCAGATCCACTCACGAAGGCTCTACCACATTAAGTCTAGAAAGACTTGTGTGTAAATATGGTATGAGATACCTGGATAAATGGCCCTGAGTACAAGTGGGAGATGTAGCGAGATGGGTTTGCCCTCGAGGCAAATTTATCTCGATGTATGTGTACAAACTTCTTGTTCAAAATAACAGTAAGCTGTTTGGTAAGAATTTACCTAAGTTAATAATGTAGTCTTCATTAGAACTTAGGTTTAGTCCCGAGACTTAATGTGAGGTCAACTATGTATCAAGATGGAGATCTCGATCACGGAGAAGTATTTAACCGACTGTAGCATAGGTCTAAAAATGTTCGTGGTCGTGGATGTTTGGAGATATGGATATCGACACATCGGATAGACCATTGTGTCTTAGTCTTCACCATGTAATGGTGACGATGATCTCATGGTCGTTTGACTTGGTGAAGTCAAAGATGAGACACAGGTAATCATTAGAGAATGAGTTCACTGAACGACCCAACCAGAGTTATCTTATGGTTCACATTGACCTATCTGTCAATGATAACTCTTTGTGATGATAAACAAGTTGGTCTTTTGACTTGAGGTCATTGTACAAACCTGTACGTGAACGGTGTCACTTAGATCACTGATCTAGCCTCGGGACAAGCCCTGTTGAAAGGTTTTTGGTTGGGTGATGTTTGAAGCATGCGAGGAGAGTAATGACCAAGATATGATTAGTCTCTCCCGGTCAAGGGGAGTTAATGTCGTATGTGTTAGTTTGATCTTTAGTAAAAACTCTGGCCAGAGTATATTGGAAGAAGTCCAACATTATTTGACTAAAAATCGATGTAGACTAACCAAGTTCAAGCTGGTAGGGTTGACTATTGACCATACCATAGTGTTAAGGCCAAAATGACCGAGACAATTTTCAAGCTGACGTGGACCCTTCAGGCTGAGTCGGAGCCTCGTCAGCAAGTGAGGTTGGACCCTATGTTGGTAAAACCAGGGTCAGATGATGGATGTAGAATAGGATGTGGTGCTCGATTGACCCTCGGACAGCTTGTATGTTGATCGTTCGAGGTTGGGAAGCTCAGAAGTGACCCTTGTCGGAGATGGCGACTCATCGATCTTCACCACAACGACACGTTAGGGGGAGTTGGATCTGGTTCCCGACCCAAATCCCCTCCGATGCTTAAGTTAGTATGGGAACTTAAGGATGATAGTGAGCTTGGAGTAGCTGAAATCGACCCACGTAGGTTCGTCTCAAATCTGACGTCGCAATCTTTAGTATGTAAGAAATATCAGTTGAAGGAGAAGAGTCTATGTCTTAGATCTCGTACCTAAAGAATTGGAACCTTGTAGTATTTATAGACCTCTTGGGTCTCTCTAGAGACGTTGGGTATATACGGTCACCCATTATGGTACCACGATCTCCCCCTTAATAGGAGTGAACATTGCCCATGTTTCTGCTAATTGTGAGTTCATCTTTAATCCCAAATTGGAGAAAGAGGAATGCAATGGTCGACTGGCCAATGGGCTTTGACCGAGTCGATATCGGGCTTCTCGTGTAGGCCCTGTTGGCCTTAGTCATCCGGCAGTCGAGTAATCTCGAGTGTCGGCCCAATGATTCAAAAATGGCCCCTGTCGTACGACCTCAATGGGTCTGCCTGTTGAAGTTAAGTGACGTTACATCGCATTAATGGGGCACGATAGTCAAGAAAATAGCACTCAAGTTCCACGCACCAAAACACCCGCTTCGTCGATTCGGTTGATTTGCAGGTTCGAAATCCAAGACGCTCAGAGCCTTTGAATCTTCGAATCGTGTTGCATCATGCATTTGTCACCTTGTACATATAAGACGGTTCCAGTGACAGAATGCGTATGTATCTTCTTCATTCTCCTTGATTTAGATTTTTCTTCCCTCGAAAGAAATGGCTTCGTCTTTCGTCACTGCCTCTGAGAGGAGCTTGGTCACCGTCATGCAGAAGAACAAGGAAGGGGATATGTATCCGGGTTTGCTTGCAAATCTAAGGTCCAAAGTCAGAGCTGACCAGATCCCGGAGCTTTATAGGAATTACGTCCGCCTCGATTACCAGATCCAGGTGCCAGGAAGGGACGAGAGGGTCCATCGTCCTGACGATCGGGAAGTAGGGGTATATGTCAAAGCCTTCCAACGAGGGCTTTAATTTCCTATGCATCCCTTCATGCGGTACTTCTTGTGCACTTTGAATATTTGCCTCTGCCAGTTGATGATGAACGCCATTGGCATGTTGATGGTATTTATAACTCTATGCATGATGAAGGGGATTGAACTTTCTCTGAGACTTTCAATCACTTCTTCTCGATCCATCCCCTCAAGACCCTGGGTTGGTACATGATAATGGCCCATCGAGGCATGAAGATATTTGACAATCTTCCATCCTCCAACCCCAAATGGAAAGAAGAGTTCGTGTTTGTGGTCTTCCAAGGAGAGGCAAGCTTCTGCACCAGCTGGGGTGCCCCTGACTTAGGCCATGCTGAGGATAATCCTCTGATTAGAGAGGAGAAAGAGAACTCCGACACACTAATGAGTCTGCCGGAGAACATGAGGAAGAAAAAGTGGCTGTGGTCCGACGACGTGCTATGTTGGACCGTGTGGACGAGAGGTTGGTTTGATCGTGCCTGCCAACTGTTCGACCCTCGTTCTTTGGCTTAACTCGCTTGTTTCTCCTACAGGCATGGCCAACATGGACTATCAGGTGGACCCTGCATTGAGGGAGGTGATTAAGGCTTCCATAAAAGTGGCTGAGATAAGCATGGTATCTCCTTGGGTGCTAACATTAGGGGAAAGGACGGCCCAATTTTCGGAGTATCGACCTGTTGTTGTCGAGAGGACCATTCAGGTGGGCCATCTTCACCAAAAGAAGATGGTAAAGCCCGCTTCCGAGTTTGAAGTGGTTGCACTTGAGTGGAATAAAAGTTAACAACGACTTCTTCTCAGTGACTCTGAGTCGTCTGGGTCGAATGAAGCTGCTGAGCAGATCTCCCAGTAGGAGAGGGGTACTTTTCTGGAGGGAGACTCGGGGAAGACCCAGGTCCCTACGGAGCTCCTTCTGCACGAGAATTCTTGGCATTGGTGAGGTCTGTTTCCTCCAGTATAATTGTCTGAAGACATCCCCGATGAATTTAGGCCGATTTTGCTAGAGAGTCGATCTCCACAGGCTCCATTCGACTGCTCTGTGGAGGAGCTCGTTCAGGCGGAGTTTTCGATGAAGTGAGAAGATTCTGCCCTTCTTAACTGTGGGACTGCCTCCAGCATTGCTGAAGATGCGACTCTTCCATGGGACATGGCTGTCATGGAGAGGGTCGACTATGAGCGACTTACCTCAATAGCTGTTCATGCCAGCATCCGGATAATTATTGCACCAGCCTCCCTCGTAGGTGATGCGAGCACGGATATTGTCTATCGTGTGTTGTTTGTAGGCTTTCGTGGCCACCGCAGTGTTGTGTCGTCGTGCTCCAATGGTATCCAATCACGAAGTCACCCTGGAGGCCGTTAGGTCAGCCGTGGAAAGATCTCAAGTTAAGCTGACTAGACTTAGCCTTCTCTCCGTAACGAGATTGAATCGCCTTGATCTGCTTGATTGTGAGCTTCTGGAGGCCCGTTAAAGAGAGGCAGAACAAGTTTCTCTAAGAGAGAGAGCTGAGAAGGCTCTATTAGAAGAGGAGCCCACACTGAGGTCGTAGCAGAGAGGACAGTTTAGGAATTCAAGGATTCGTTCCCTGACTTCGACGAGCTATACATGGAAGGCTACAAGCGATGTCGATCGGAAATGAAAAACGATTCCCTGACCTCTCTGCTAAGATCGACCAGATCCTGGTGATATTTTCAGATCTTGGTGATGATGAGTCGAACGAGGGCATGGAGGAGGCTGTTCCTGCCGGTAAAGTTGTCACTATGACTGGTGACGATGGAGGAGTGGATGCTTTGGGAGACCCAGCGTCTGCAGCCATACAGGAGGGAGACCAAGGGATTAACCATCCATTGTAGAATCTCGACGCTCCATTTACTTCTGCTTTAGTAATTTTTGAATGTATGGGGGTAGTTTTAGATGTAAACGGAAAACAATTTTGTAATAAAAGTGCCAGAAGAGTTGGCTTGCACATCCTTAATTGTCGTTGTATCTCTCTATTTGTCGTCGCCGTGTGGTTATGACGCATGATGGCCCCTTTCGATGAGTTGGACCCTTGCCCACAATGATCGAGGGTAAGCCATCGAACCATGTTAGGAATAGACCATAATGTTTAGTGGCGAGGAAGTGATTCCCTTGGCTCAGTTTTACCGACATGAGGCAGTCGTTCAGTAGCGAAGAGGTGGCCTCTTCGACTTATGTCTGGCGATGCATTAGCAGAGTCATTCAGTGGCGAAAGGGTGGCCCTTTTGACTTACGGCTGACGGTATGTCAGAGAGTCTTTCAGTGATGAAGGGTTGACCTTTTGACTTACAACTGATGGTACGTCAGAGAGTCGTTCAGTGGCAAAAGGATTGTCCATGCAACTTATGGCTGTTGGTACGTCAGAGACTCGTTCAGTGATGAAGGGATTTTCCCTTCGACTTACGGCTGACGACACGTTAGGTGGGTCGTTCAGTGTCGAAGGGGTGGCCACTTCGACTTACGGCTGACGACATGTTAGGTAGACCGTTCAGTGGCGAAGGGATGACCCCTTCGACTTACAGCTAATGACATGTTAGGTGGGTCGTTCAGTGGCAAAGGGGTGGCCCCTTCGACTTACGGTTGATAACACGTTAGGTGAGTCGTTTAGTGGCAAAGGGGTGGCCCCTTCGACTTATGGCTTTCGACACGTTAGTGAGTCGTTCAGTGGTAAAAGAGTGGCCCTTCGACTTACGGCTGATGATGCTTTAGGATAGTCGTTCAGTGGCGAAGGGGTGGCCCCTTCGACTTATAACTGACGATACGTTTGGTGAGTCATTCAGTGACGAAGGTGTGGCCCCTTCGACTTACGGCTGATGACATTTTATAATTGTCGTTTAGTGGCGAAGGGATGGCCCATTTGGCTTACAGCTAACGACATATTAGGAGAGTCGTTCAGTGGCAAAGGGGTAGCCATTCGGCAAACGGCTGACGACACTTTAGGAGAGTCGTTCAGTGACGAAGGGATGGCCCTTCGACTTACGGCTAAGGGTGTTTTAGGATAGTTGTTCAGTGGCGAAGGGGTGTCCCCTTCGACTTATGGCTGATGACATATTAGGAGAGTCATTTCAGTGGCTGTCACGCCCTGCTTCCCATGATATTTGGGAGCGAGGACGCGAGCGGGTCTGTATAGGCTGAAGCGGTGAAGCTTAAGCCTAATAAGCATCTGTGAATGACAACCAAACATAGATTCTTGCATGCAATCAGAACAACAGAGATAATTATAAATTAAGCCAACATCCAGAAAGAAAGTACACAAAGAAATAATGCCCCAAGCATGGCCAACAACAAAAAGTCTACAAAAGTGGGTACACACCCAACAGAAAAGCAATAACAAAACTCTAAGCAGCAGCAGCTGGAGATTCTCGGTGACTAGAACTCTGTGGGGAGAACCTCTGGGTTATCATACTCCTGGTCCAATGGATCAGTCTGATCAAGCAACTCGTCCTCCTGGTACTCTGTCTCGTGACCTGACATACATTTCAGTCAACATGGAATGTATGTCAGCAATGGTCCTTGGCAAGCTATAGTTATGAGTGGGACCCTTGGCAAGAGATGCAAAAGATTATGCGTGGCAGTTAAATAAATTACAAAAGTTTACACTAGCAGGCAGTTCTATTATAAATGAAAACATGGAAGTTCTAGTTTAAAAAGAAACAACAGTAGTTCTATAAGTTAACATGTTCGATATAGCATTTCAAGTTGTTCAATAGTATGTGCAATTCCGTGACTAAGGTTCACGTCTTTAGACGACTAGTAAGTGAATCCACCTTCAACTGCCCCCAAAGGCGACCCTTTTACTACCGGCTAGTACCAACGAACCCCACCCACCCACGTGTACTTTCTGGACCACGAGCCAGAATCAGCCAACCGGCCATCATGAGTTATTATACTGGACACCAGCTAGACTAGCCAACCGGCCCATGGGAATAGCCAAATCTTAGCATGCATGTTTATGATTTAGCCAAACGGGCTATCACGTTCTATGATTATCAAGTTATTCAAGTATTACATATACTTTCAGCAGGTTTTGCATTTTAGGTCGTAACATGGCATTATCATTCTACTTAATGATGTCCAAACACACGCACGCGGATTCTAGTCTAGCAATTCACAAAAGTGCATATAAGGGGCTTTAGTGTCATTGTGTCACAAGGCATTTTCGTGTACAAGATGTCACGGTTGAAGTCATATAGAACTAGTGAAGTGTAAAAACATCTAAAAGAGCAACATTTAAAAACATGTATTAAATTGCGCGCTTGCCTATTTTCGATGATTCTGGCGTCGATGAGTTCGTATGAGAGATGCGGACCTTTTCTGCGTCATTAGGTTTTCGATGTCAGTTTAAACGAAATTAACTTATTTAAACATTATACTTATATACTTATAATATGTTGTTTTTGAATTAACATGTTGCTAAGTATATTATCAACTTAAGTTATTAATAATATAGGGTACTGTTCATATCATTAAAATAGGTTACTGTTTACAAGTTAATACATTAACAAATATCAACTAATACATATATATAATAAAATAACATATTAACTTAATTAACATCTTCATCAACAACATATGTATACTAATTTTTCTTATAAAGCTAACAGTATATTGCTAGGTTACTTTTCATACTAACATTCTATTTAAATAATGGTTATAAAACTAAACTTATACCTATATTACATACTCATCTACTGCCATTATTATCACTCATGAAGCTAATATTATATAACCTCTAACCTAATATAATAAACTGATGTATCAATATAACTGCTAACATTACATATAATATTAAAATAACTCAAAAATTATAACAGAATGTGTATAAAATTAACCATAACTATTTATTAACAAAGTAACCCGAACTATTATTATCAAACTGCATGCTAACCTGTTCACATGTTCTTCCTTCTCCGTTGCAGTAAGTGCCGGGGTGGCACGACTTAGGACAGTGGCGGACGATAGCTGGCGGCAGCGATCAGCGGCGAGTTCAGGGCAGCGTTGGAGGAGGAGAGGCCTACGGTTGTATGGCTGTCGAAATCTTAGGAGGTAGAGGACGGGGTGCTTAGGGGGAGATGTCGAAGGCTTAGGGCGTCAGGGTGTTTGCGTGGTGGCCGGACGTCGGTGCGGCGTTGCAGGTGGTCGGAGGTGGCGGGGTCTGGGTTTGCCGGTAATGATGAATGGAGGAGGAGAGGAGGTGAAGGTTGTCAAGGCGGGGGTGCTTGCAGTCGGAGGGGAGAGATCACCAGAGGACAGTACAGGGTCTGCAGGGTTTTAAGAGAGGGCTGGCGGCGAGGTGAGTTGAAGGAGGCGAGGATGGCGCTGTGAGTAGGGGGAGGTCGGACGTGGGAAGGTTGTTGGGCTTGGAGTTGTTTGCAGGTGGTTGGAGTGACCACCGGAGTTGGGGGCTCAGAGGAGGGAACTGGGGGCGTGGGGAGGACTGTCGGGTGGTGTGAGGCTGCGGGCTAGGGTTGCTTGGGTAGTTAGAGTTTTTAGAAGGGGGAGAGAGAGATGCGTGAAGAAGAGTTTGGCTTGGGTTGTTTAAAAATAGGGTTTGTTGTGGCTGCGTGTGTGTAACGTGGAGAGCTGCCTTAGGGTTAGGTGTTGGGTTGATTAATAAAATAGGAAATTTTAATAAAATGGAAGGAGTTTTAATTTTAATTGATTTTGTTTTAATGAGATTTACTAGCAAATGTTTTAAGGTAAGTTGAATTAGAAAATAGTAATTTAGGGAGAGGAAAAAATGGGATAATTGATTAGGGATATAATGACAATTGAATTAAGGAAAGTTTGAATAATAATAATAATTATGAGAGAATAATGAGGTTTAATTATATAATATTACTAAAGTAGTATATCGCTTTAATTAGGATTAATAAGAAATAATTCAAAAAAAGAATTTGAATTTGAATTATTTAAACATTTGAATTTTAAAAACATAAAAAAATAAATATAACACATTTTAATAAGTTAGCTTAATGTAAGGATAATATTTAGATCAACACATCAAAAGTATAATAATGATAGACATTATTAAATAGAACTCAACTCCAGCGTAACAGAAGATACAGGTCGTTACATTCTATCCACCTTAAGAAAATTCCGTCCTTGGAATATCTATCAACTAAGGGGCTGGGAACAAATATGGGTAACACTCTCGCATTTCGTCTTTCCTCTCCCTGGTGGATTCTTCAGGCGAATTATGACATCACAGCACTCTTACGAGCTCGACGACCTTGTTCCTGAGCGTCTTCTAACATCAGTCTAAGATCTGCACCGACTGCTGCTCATAAGTCAGGTCTTGTCGAACCGTAATCGCCAAGTAATCGATAGCTTAGGAAGGGTCGCTGATGTAACGTCGTAGCTGAGATACATGAAAAACATCATATACTCCCTCCAATGAAGACGGCAGTGCTAGACGATAAGATACCTCTCCAACTCGCTCTAGCACATCAAATGGTCTAATGAATCGGACTGAGCTTGCCTCGCTTCCCAAAATGAATCACTCCTCTGTTCGGGGATATCTTCAAGAATACATAATCTCCAGCCTTGAATTCCAAAGGACAGCGTTTAGCATCAGCCCAATGCTTGGACTGATCATGTGTGATCCGAAGCGTATCCCTGATGGTACGCACTACATCCACAGCATCAACTACCATCTCTGGTCCCAACAGCTCTCTATCACAATGTCATCCCAACTCAGCGGAGATCGGCATTTCCTTCCATAAAGTGTAGCAAATGGCGCCATGCCAATGCTGGCTTGATAGCTGTTATTGTAGGTGATCTCCACTAGATGTAGATGATCCTCCCATCAACCCTTAAGATCCAAGCTCGTAGCATATCTACCAATATCTAGATTGTGCGCTCCGACTGTTCCACAGTCTGCGGGTGATACATAGTGATGAAACTCAGACTGGTACCCAGATTCGTCTGCAGACTCTTCCAAAACTAGGATGTGAATCTCGTGTCTCAGTCGAAGACGATACTCACGGGGACTCCATGTAATCGCACAATCTTCTGCACGATTATCATTCACATCATGATATGTACTAGAAAGAAGTTATAAAGGTATGAGAAAGATAGTTACCTCCATATACTTCTTTGCCAGTATCTTCGTAGATTGACCTACTCGAAAGGGAATGAAATGTGCAGCCTTGGTTAATCTGTCAACGATAACCCAAATCACGTCATTTTGCTTGGTGCTCTGAGATAGTCCAGTCACGAAGTCCATGGTAATGTGCTGCCACTTCCACTCTGGAATCGGTAGAGGTTGAAGCAATCCAGTAATACGATGATGTTTAGCCTTCATTTGCTGATACACTAGGCACTTGGTGACGCTTTGAGCTACGGTCCTCTTCATACTATGCCACCAAAAATTCAGACGGAGATCCTTGTACATCATAGTACCGCCAGGATGAATGTAATAGGGAGAGCTATGAGCTTCATTCATCAGCTCATCTTTGATATCACCTGAGGGTACGCAGATCCTACTGCCGTATCTCAAGGAATCATTCTCATGAATGATGAAATCCATCCAAAGTCCAGCTTCAGCTTGCTTACAGATCTTCTGCAGTTTAGCATCTCCAGACTGTGCAGCTTTGATCCGATCCACTATAGTCGACTGAATCTGCATATTCATCAATGATTATGCGACTCCAGGTAAAACAACTTCTGTACTCATCTCATGCAGATCTTGATGTAGCCTCCACTGAATTGTAAGAGTCATAACTATTGGGAGTCTACTCAAGACGTCGGGTACGACATTAACCTTTCCTGGGTGATACTGGAGATCGATGTCGTAGTCTGCCATTAGCTCTAACCATCGGCGTTGTCTCATATTTAACTCCTTCTGAGTAAAAATATATTTCAAAATTTTGTGATTAGTGAAGATCTTCACTTTCTCACTCAGTAAGAAATGTCTCCAAATCTTCAGTGCAAAGATGACAGCGGCTAACTCCAAGTCGTGAGTCGGATAATTCTTCTCGTGAACCTTTAATTGTTGAGAAGCATAAGCGACTACATAATCATGCCGGTGCATGCCACATCCAAGACCTTTACCTGAGGCATCACAAAAGATCTCAAGTCCTCCAGTCCTATCTGGTATGGCCAGGACTGGTGCAGATGTCAGCCTTGCATTCAAAGTCCCAAATACCTACTCGCAAGAGTCTGACCAAATAAACTTGACATCCTTCATCGTCAATCGAGTCATAGGATCAGCTATCTTCCAGAAATCCTGAATGAATCGACGGTAGTAACCTGCCAATCCTAAGAAACTCCTGATGTCTGATGCCGACCGAGGGGTAAGCCAATCTATGTCTGATGCAACTTTCTCTGGGTCGATAGAGATACCATCACCTGATACCACATGTCCAAGGAATGCAATACGGTCCAACCAAAATTTGTACTTGCTGTACTTGGCATATAGCTGATGGCGACAAAGCGTCTCCAACATAATCTGCATGTGCTCGATGTGCTCCTCCTCACTCTTCGAGTAAACCAATATGTCGTCAACGAATATTACCAGAATTTATCCACAACATTTAGAATATAAGATTCATGAGATTCATGAATAATGCAGGAGCGTTGGTCACACCGAATGGCATGACAACAAACTTGTAGTGTCCATACTTGGTTCGAAAGTTCGTCTTGTAGATATCTTCGTTCTTGACCTTCACTTGATGGTATCCACTCCTGAGGTCCAACTTCGAGAAAACTCGTGATCTACCGAGTTGATTGAAGATATCATTGATGCGAGGTAACTGGAACTTATTCTTCACAGTGACATTGTTCAGCTCCCGATAACCCACACACATTCTTCTCGATCCATACTTCTTCTTAACCAGCAGTACAGGAGCACCCCAGGGAGATACACTGGGATGGATGAATCCTTTTTGTAACAGGTCGTTCAACTGCTTTCGAAGCTCTTCAAGTTCTGCTGGAGCCATACGATAAGGAGCCTTAGAAATCGGTTGAGTATTTGGCATCAGGTCAATACTAAATTCCAGAGCTCGATCAGTGACAATCCAAAAATATCTTTCGGAAATACATCTTCCAAGTCTCGAACCACTGCAGGCTTCTTCGGTTCGACTTGCATAGACGCAACGATCGCTTCATTTGGCTAGGCCCAAAATCTGATAGGTCTGAGCGAACGACTACCACTGATGAATTCGAACACCGGATGGTCGGTAATCTCAAATACTACTTTCTTCTTGTGACAGTCGATATAGAAGGTTCCTAACCAGTCCATGTCGAGTATAGTGTCAAAATTAGGCGTGTCCAGGACCATGAAGTCTGCATAGAGCTCATGTCCACAAATCATTAAAGGACATGATTTGCATCCCAAGGTAACACTCATCATGCCACTTTCGATAGTGATGTTTCATCTTTTAGGAAGTGGGTAGGTAGGAATCGAGTTCTTAACCACAAACTTCCGGCATATAATACACAAAGAAGCTCTGGAATCAAATAAAGTCAGAGCTGGGTGGGAGGCCACTAAAATAACACCTAAGATGATGATAATAATAATAAAGCTCAGCAGTGTATCTAACTAACAAGCATGAATATAAAAGAAAACCGAAATACAAGATCTAAATGTTACCTGTGATCACTTCATCCTCAGCCTCAGCTTCTACTGCTGTCATAGTGAATGCATGGCGCTTCGGTTGATTGGCCTGTTAATAAGCCCGGTTTTATGGAATCAGAGGCGGTCCACGCTGAGCAGGTTCAGGTGATCCTCGCTGAACAGGTGCAGGCACTGCTCGCTGAATAGGTCCAGGTACTCCAGTAGGTGCTCGATGGTCCATGTTGTGGGGGTAGTCCCTCACAGCATGTGCATATGATCTGCAGATCAGGTATTGGTTCAACATCCTCCTTCAATCCTTCTTCTGATGTCTAGTCTTGCCATAGAATAGCAGGTCAAATGTGATCGGTTGACAAGAGAAGCTGGCCTCTTGAACTGTGTGGTCTGGGGAGGCCGAAAATTTCCCTTGGGCACCATCCTAGCGGCTCCATAGGACGCTTGCTTCCTCCAGCAGGTGGTCCCACTGGAAGTCTCGCCACAACTTCGTGACTCCGTGTCGCATCCAAAATGTCCTGAAGAGTCGTCAGCTTCACCGAGATCATCGAGGCTTGAACTTTGGGATTTAGGCCTTGGCGAAACATGAAAGGCACAGTATTCTGGATCCTCGACCATGTATGGTGCAAAACGGCTGAGCAAAGCAAACTCGGCCTTATACTTGTCAACGGTCCTGTCTCCCTAGACTAGATTGGTGAAGCGTTGCTGAAGTTCTCTCTTGGTAGACTTGGGAAAATATTTGGCGTTGAACCTTTCCTGAAACATGCCCCAAGAGATCGGTCTGACTAAACGTCTCTATTCCAGTTGCCACCAGCTCCTAGCATTGTCAGTCAGCTGGAGCTTCGCTACATCAACCCATCCAGCCTGATGGATATGTGTAGCACTCAACTTGTCTTCAGTCTCTTGGGCCTATTCTTCATCATCTAATGGCCCTTCCATTCCAAAGAATCTCTTGGGGTTGCAACTCATTGAATTGCTTAACTCCAGGTTCAGCTCGAGGTGGTGGTGGTGCAATCTGAGCAGGTTACTGGCCCGGCTGAATCAGCTGCTGCTGAATCTCTAGCATTCCCCTCATGACTCTGAGGAGTTCATTGATGTCGATAGTACCACTACCAATGGCTCCATTCCCGTTCCGGGTGTTGTGTCTTCCTGACATGCTGAAACAAGAAAACTCGGGTAAATTCTCATGTACAAGTTAAACCCAGATGTTTTGGCTAATGTTAGTATTTCTATTGTTCTGATTTTTGCATAATGCACGGACCTTCATGGGCTGCCACAAAAACCTATCGCGCCCCGCTTCCCGCAATACTTGGGAGTGAGGACGTGAGCAGGTCTGCATCGGCTGATGACCGGCCCCCACCGGGCGCGTCTAATCCGCGCCGGATGTGTGCAATGATGAGAATGGGGGCGTGAGATTTAAATATTTGTAATCGCAAGCGTACGGTGTTGTAGTGTGGCTTGGGGGTCGAACTCAGGGAGACGTGGATGTGCTTGTGTCAAAGAGGATCAAGATCACCCCATGGGCGAGCTAGCCCAGATCGAAAGATGGGTTGTCACGGTAAATGAATGCAAAGTATAGACAATATGAAGGAAAAACCCGGGACTTTGGTTTCCACCCCAACGATCGACTCTCGCCGATACGGCCTACGGGTAGGATGGCGATCGGAATTAGAGTCTAATGGTGAGACGTTGCCTCTGAAAGTGGTACCGACATCCCATGGGCCCGATATTCCGATCGGTGCCCAGGATGATACACCGGACTTCTCGGGTTCGATCAGTGGGCACTCCCGTGTCCATTAACATGGATCGACTCCGGGAGCACTAAGCTCGCAACGATAACTCCCAATGTCTCATCCTGCCGCTCTCGCGCGCTAGGATTCGGCGTCTACGCTAAGGGCGTGAGCTATGGCTAGGGAGTCAACCGCCGAGTTTATTCCCCCTTGGCCCAACGGTCAAAGGCGGTCTTTTTCCTGCCGATGACAATAAAACACCCAGCGTAACCATTAGATTCCTAATCCCTATCGATTTCCTATCCCTATGGACGCATCGGGAAGATCCCACGAAGGGGTTTCCGCCAAAATCCCAGATTTGGGAACTACTCACACATATTTAGTAAAAAGCGATCTAAATAGAAATCGACCGTAAAAATCATGATCAGACAATAGAAATGCAATGGTAGTAAAGCAATTAAGATAATACTAAAGTTTTACAAAGATCTGAAAACTTACAAAACTGTAAAATTACAGCCGTCACAAAATGAAGAATACAGCAAAAAATAACCAACTCCCAAATCTGGGAAACCTAGGGCTCTATTTATAGAAAACGACATCACCCGATCGGTTGACAAGTCAACCGATCGGGTGAAGTGCTTCATAGAATTGCAGCGCAATGCGGGATTTCACCCGGTCAGGATGAACTGGTCGGTTGGATATTGGATGCGGTCGGTTGGATCTTGGTGCCGACCGGGTGAAGAGACCGATTGGATCTACGTGTCTTGGCTGTTGGAATTCATCTACAGGTGAACCGATCGGGTGAGTTGTCACCCGATCGGTTGGCAATCAGCTTCGAATTCCAGAGACTTTGATCTTTTGACCCGGTCACTGAACCGACCGGGTGACTTCTCGTGAGCTCCAAGCTGCGTCCGGGTGGTGCACACGTGCATCACCCGATCGGTTGAAGATGATCAACCGATTGGTTGCGGGGCTGAAAGATGCAATCTTCGTCGTTTGACCCCGTGGATCACGCGTGACTCCCCGCGTTGCTCCGGGGACACATGATATCATCGTTTTATGCCCCAAATGCCAGCAAACTCTTACAAAATACGAAAAACACGGAAAAGTGAAAGAAAACAAGAAAACACGAGAAAACGAATATAAGACGGCGGTAAAATACGGAAAAACACGGAAGAAAACGTGCGTAAATATATGAAATATAAACGCACGTCAAAATCCCCCAAGCTGAACTCTTCCTCGTCCTCGAGGAAGACAAGTGAGAGTAGGAGCTCGGAGAGAGAAAATAAAAATAAAAATAAAGAGAAAGAAAGAAAAAGAAAACTCTATATCCTAGATCGCCCGTCAGGGCCAACAAAATCAAAAACGACACACCAAGCAAGCAAACGCTAAATCACCTCACTAAACCGAGGAGTACGAGTCCAGACAAGTGTCGTGGGCCCACGCGGTGAAGCGCGAGTGAGTGTGGTCGTGCATTAGCAGTCTTTGTCACTATATACGATGTGCGATAAAGCTCGATATACGCAAACCCAGGAAATGACCCAAATATCAATTCGAATTGAATGAGGCGGTGAATATATGTAGTTCAAGCATGCATGAGAATAGAGAGAGAATCGAAACATATCATGCGTCGGGGACTCCACAACTAGGGTTAAGGAAATCACCACACTAAAGCCTAGATAATAGCTAAAAAGTTCCTAAGCCAAGTGTTTTCGAAACCGATGGGGGTTGAGATGATGTGGAGAAGAACACTCGGTGCAAATTCTCGCCTTCCCTTTATTCTCGGCAAGTAGTAAAATATTCACACTGGAATTTTTTTGGGTTTTGGGTTTTTGGATTTTTTTTTGAATTTTGGCTATACAATTTTTTTTCTTTTTTTTCTTTTCTTTTCTTCTTTTTTTGGGATTTTTGGGGTTTTGGCTATACACATGTGTACTATCCCAAGTGGGAGAACGGTATACGACGAGGGGATTTGCACCAAGTAAAACAAAAAAGAAATCGGGATCTAGACACTTGGGCAAAGGAAACTATTCTTGCTAATTAGAGCATGGGCTAAATGGGTTATCCTAGTCCTTAATTGTGGAATCCCGACACATGCGAAATGAAGCATACGATATGTATATAATCATGCATACAGAAACAGGCAAGAGAAGCAAATCCCGCATTATTCATATCGACGTGTGACAATCTAGGGGTCATTCCTGGACAGGTATATAAAGTACAATCACAAGGCAGAAGCACACCAAACAGCTAGGCACGACGCACGACTCACAAAAATCTAAGTGGACCCACGATGCGTGAAATGCAAGAGGACTCGATATCCTAGGGTTAGTGAGTGTGATTATCGATGCTACGCTAGGCGTGTGTGATTTTGTGGTAATTCATCATAGGGTTCATCTCTAGGAGAAAGAGATAAAAAGAAGAAAAGAAAAATTAAAACACGATGAAAACAGCACAAAAACGAAAAAGAAAGACTCAAATGACGCACAAAGTGCGACTCCCCCAAGCTGAAGCTTGCATTGCCCTCAATGCAATAAGAGTGAGTACGGGAGGGCAATGAAAATGGGGGGAATACGCACAGATACAAAAAGACACAAAAAACAAGAAAAACACAGATACGAAAATGAAAATAAAGAAAAATCAAAATCAAACCACACGACATAAAAATAGAAAAAGAAAGAAAAAGATGAAGAAGACACAACACACAAAAATAAAACAAGCACATACACAAAAACAAAACACGACAACACAGGAAAATTGACTTCCCCCAAGCTAGACATGACGATGCTAGCAATGAAATATGAACGTGAAAGTGCAGAAATAGGCAAGGGGGATGTCAAAAAACAATGTGAAAGAAAAGTAATAAAAAGGAAGTGATGCGACACGTGAATGGGTCCTCCCCCTAGCAGTGACAAAGTAGGGCCCCGCAAAGACAGATGGGCACAAACATAGGGGGACAAAAGCGGGATGGGAAAAAAATCAAGCAGAGGCACCACCCTCTGGGGGGTGGTGGGGGCCTGTGCTGGGGACCAGGTGTGGTGGGGGGTGGAACGTGGAGCTCGAAGACATCGGGTGGGTCGGTGCAGATGTGGCGAATGAAGCTTTGAAGAAAGGGGAGGTCTCGGTCGACGGACTCCTGAGTTACCCGACCACTATGTCCAGCTAGGAGGATCATGGCCGCAAATCGGTCGACTTGGTCGTCGTCATGGAATGACATCCCGTATTCGGGATCGTCAACGTAAGGGGGGGAGTGGTGCGTGGGGTGGTAGATGAATTGGTGGTGGTGGATTGAGCGGGGGGGGGTGTGTGTGTGCGACGAGCAAGACGGGTGGGCCTAGGGTTGGAAGAGCTGGCATCGGTGGGCTTAGCACGGTGGGTAGGCATTGTGCAGGAGTCGTGTGTGTGTGTGTGTATGCAAATTGCGATGAATAAACACAAACACGACTATCGAGCAAAATGTAATATTTGGGGCAAAATAAAAATTGAGCTAAGGAGCAAGTTTACCCAAATGAGACAAAGGTCGTTGCTCGTAGACGCCCCAATGCTACTCGATAGGAGCACGTGTGAAGCCGCGGCAATCTCTTCAGCAAGTTTCGAAATTGGGGGAGAATGGGTGAAAGTTAGGGTTTTGTGTGCGGGTGGAATCGAGGAGGATGGGGAGAAATCGATGGGGAGATGGATAGGGAGAGGGGGAGATCGATTGGGGTTGATTTAGGGGAAGAACGAGGTCAGGCGCAAGAGGGGGAGTCGAAGCGTCGGTCTGGGATTCGAAAATGGGCGTGGGCAAATCGAACGGGCGGGGGTGGCCATTTATAGGGATTTAAGTCGACCCGGTCAGGTGAGTTGTCACCCGATCGGTTGACTTCATGGTCGAAAATTTTGGCTGAAGAGTTGCTACAGGTGAACCGGTCGGGTGAGTTTTCACCCGATCGGTTCACCGCTCCACACATTTTCCCGAAAGTTTAGGGTTTCTCACCCGGTCACTCAACCGGTCTCGCTTTTTGTCACCCAGTCGGTTGACAAATCCCTGAAATTTTCCCGAGAGTTTCCCCAGATCACCCGGTCTGCCAACCGGTCTCTTCTTTTTTCCACCCGATCGGTTCATTTGGTGACAGACACGGCTGTTAGCTGATACATCCCAACCGATCGGGTGAGTTATCACCCGATCGGTTGGGGCCTTGTTTTCTGCAAAAACCCAAAAATCGCCTAAGTTTCATGACGGAAGATCTTGCAGCTGGATTTATTTATAAAAATAGATAAAATAAAGTTAAGAAAAAGTCCTAAAAAGCGGAAGTAAAAAGTTTAGAGCATGGGTTGCCTCCCATGAAGCGCTTTTGTTTAACGTCGTTAGCTCGACGCCCGTTGATGATATTCATGGTGGGCGATACGGGTGATGCCCAAAATCTGGCATCTCTTCAACTCCAGAGGTTGTGGCTATTGGTGTAGTCGACGGCTGTAAAAAGATTTGCTCAACTACCCTCCCTTTGTCGACAGGATCCGGGGGCTTCTCCCTTAAATTGGCGTCTACCGCCATCTTTTTCAGGATCCGAACCTCATCACCAGTGAGGTCCATGGGTTCCTTCCCTTTTCTCCTCGTAGGAGGAGACTTAGGAAATCCAGGAGGGATCACATATCGTGCGATCGCCTCCTTAGCAACTTCATTCTTAGGGGAGCCAACTTGCTCTCCAAGGTCCCCCAAGATATCGGGGGGATTCCTCGAGAGCACTTCCCAGGCACTTGTTTCAACAGCTCTATCTTCTTCGTTCTCCAGCATACTGATACTAGGATCGTCCGGGGGGTTTGGATGCTTCATCGACAAGCCTAAGTCAAATTCGACTCTTTCTTGGCCCACATTGAGGGAAAGCTTCCCATTCTTCACGTCTATCAACACTCCGGCGGTTGCCATAAAGGGCCGTCCAAGGATAATAGGGGTATGCTTGTCATCCGGCATGTCCATCACCACAAAATCAACCGGTACATGTACTCCTTTCACATCGACGGGGAGGTCGTCCACTACTCCCACCGGGTACTTGACCGAACGGTCAGCAAGTTGTAATGTCATGCCGGTGGGCTCTAAGTCTCCCATCCCTATTCTCTTATACAGTGATAGGGGCATTAAGCTGACGCTCGCACCAAGATCGACGAGCGCCCTCTGGATTTGCACTTTCCCAATAGAGCAAGGGATGGAGAAACTTCCTGGGTCCTTGAGCTTAGGCGGATTTGCGCGCTGAATGAGGGCGCTGCACTCCGCCGTTAACACGACCTTCTCTTTTCTAGATCCCCGTGTCACCAAGTCCTTCAGAAATTTGGCATATGAGGGAATTGTCTCGATGGCCTCGAGGAAGGGGATTTCTAAGCTCAGATCGTTCACCATGGCAAAGAATTTGCCATACTTCTCATCGATTTTGGCTTTGGCAAGCCGTTGTGGGCAAGGCACAACGGGCTTAAACACTCTTAGGTTCCCTTCCTCATCTTTCTTCTTCTCATCTCTATGAACTCCCTCCGAAGTAGTTGGCTTTGGTGATGAAGCACCGTCGTCATTTAGTTTCTCAATTGGTCGTTCCATGACCAATGGTGCTACCGGTCCTTTGGGGGGCTCTCTCATAGGTATTTGCGTTCCGCTCCTCAAGACGATGGCGGACACGTTCTCATGCTCATGTGTGAGCGCCAATGTCCGATTTACCCCCCTAGGGTTCACCTCAGGATGTGGCGGTAATAAATTCTGCGGTCTCTGAAGGTTCGCCACTTGCAACCCCAGTTGGGTCACCTGATCAGTGAGGACTCTTTGTCCCATCTCCAGCTTCAGATTTATCTTCTCCTGGTTGGTGATGTATTGAGTCAAGAGGGACTCAACCAGAGAAATGGCCCTCTGCTGGCCATATTGCTGATGGGTGGGCTGTTGATTTCTAGGAGCATACTGTTGATACTTTTGTGGTGGTGGTTGCTGCTGAAATTGCTGATGCTGAAACTGCTGCTGGGGCCTAGCCGGCTGGTATATCTGCTGTTGTTGCTGAGCCGGCTGTTGATAGGGTGCTCGGTAGCTAAGGTTGGGATGATTCCGGTTGTTGGGAGAGTAGGCCGGGTTGGAGTTGGTTCGTGGTGGAAAAGGCGCATTCCCTGTAGGATTGAAAAATAATCCGCTCGCCTGATCCAACGGTGGTGAGATGTCACCACCGTCGAACTCTCCAAAAACTTCGGATTCCACCGCAGCAATCTGTTGTGTACCGGTGCCACCGGCGCCTACCATCAATGCAGAGATCTGGGTCAACAGCAAGTCAAACTTGCTTGACAATTTGTCGACGTCTTCGACTCTATGGATGCCCCCAGATCTTGGTGTGGCTCTCTCGTCACACCATCGCTCGTTGTTAGATGCCATATTTTCCAGAATCTGTCCGGCATCTTCTTCGCTTCTTGACATGACGGACCCTCCAGCCGCGGCGTCCATGGAAGATTTTAAATCGTCCCTCAACCCATTATAAAACAGATTTATGATCTGCCACTTGGGGAGCTCATGGTGGGGACATCTTCTCTGTATCTCCTTGTATCTTGTCCAAGCCTCATGCAAGGACTCGTGGCTGGCCTGGGAGAAGGAGGAGATCTCACTCCTTAGCTTCATGGTCTTCCCCGGGGGAAAGAACTTCGTCAGGAAAGTATTTGAAAGCTTCTCCCAGGTGTTGAATGTATTTGGGTCCTTCCCCCTAAGCCACAGCTTGGCCTTATCTCGCAAGGAGAAGGGGAACAGCTTCAGTCGGATCGCCTCAGTTGTGACACCATTTATCCAGAAGGTGTCACATTTCTCCAAGGAGTCTAGATGCTCAATCGGGCTCTCCATGGGTGCACCTGAAAATTGATCCTACTGGATCCACGTCACCAAAGATGGCTTAAGCTCGAAGCTTTGGGCCGTAATAGCTGGAGGACGGATGGCGGAGGTGGACTCGATGGAAGGCATCGAGTACTCCAACAGGGACTTGTGAGGCGGGGTATTCTCCCCCATGGCTTCAGGATCCTCTCTTCTTCGCTTCTCGGCGGCCAAATGCCTTAGGGTGGCGTTTATCTCTGGATCAACGGGGATCAAGTCATCGAGACTTCTTGAACTCCTGCGCATGAAAAACAACAAACACCCGTGAAGCGAAAAGTGGGAAAGAAACAGATAAGATCAGAAATAAAAATAAAAATAAAAATAAAAATAAGAAAATAAAAAGGAAAAAAGAAGAATGCGAAAATTATCGTGAGGTAGGGATGAGAGCTAGACACTAGGGTTCATGAAATCCTAAAATAACAAGCATGTTGCCTCCCCGGCAACTGCGCCATAAACTTGACCGGCCCCCACCGGACGCGTCTAATCCGCGCCGGATGTGTGTAATGATGCGAATGGGGGCGTGAGATTTAAATATTTGTAACCGCAAGCACACGGTGTTGTAGTGTGGCTTGGGGGTCGAACTCAGGGAGGCGTGGATGTGCTTGTGTCAAAGAGGATCAAGATCACCCCATGGGCGAGCTAGCCCAGATCGAATGATGAGTTGTCACGGTAAAGGAATGCAAAGTATATACAATATGAAGGAAAAATCCGGGACTTTGGTTTCCACCCCAACGAGCGACTCTCGCCGATACGGCCTACGGGTAGGATGTCGATCGAAATTAGAGTCTAATGGTGAGACGTTGCCTCTGAAAGTGGTACCGGCATCTCATGGGCCCGATATTCTGGTCGGTGCCCAGGATGATACGCCGGACTTCCTGGGTTCGATCAGTAGGCACTCCCGTGTCCATTAACATTGATCGAATCCGGGAGCACTAAGCTCGCAACATAACTCCCAACGTCTCATCCTGCCGCTCCTGCGCGCTAGGATTCGGTGTCTACGCTAAGGGCGTGAGCTATGGCTAGGGAGTCAACCGCCAAGTTTATTCCCTCTTGGCCCAACGGTCAAAGGCGGTCTTTTTCCCACCGATGACAATAAAACACCCCGCGTAACCGTTAGATTCCTAATCCCTATCGATTTCCTAGCCCTATGGACGCATCGGGAAGAGCCCACGAAGGGGTTTCCGCCAAAATCCCAGATTTGGGAACTACTCACACATATTTAGTAAAAAGCTATCTAAACAGAAATCGACCGTAAAAATCATGATCAGACAATAGAAATGCAATGGTACTAAAGCAATTAAGATAATACTAAAGTTTTACAAAGATCCGAAAACTTACAAAAACTGGAAAATTACAGCCGTCACAAAATGAAGAAAACAGCAAAAAATAACCAACTCCCGAATCTGGGAAACCTAGGGCTCTATTTATAGAAAACGACATCACCCGATCGGTTGACAAGTCAACCGATCGGGTGAAGCGCTTCACAGAATTGCAGCGCAATGCAGGATTTCACCCAGTCTGGATCTTGGATGCGGTCGGTTGGATCTTGGTGCCGACCGGGTGAAGAGACCGGTTGGATCTTCATGTCTTGGCTGTTGGAATTCATCTACAGGTGAACCGATCGGGTGAGTTGTCATCCGATCGGTTGGCAATCAGCTTCGAATTCAAGAGACTTTGAGCTTTTGACCCGGTCACTGAACCGACCGGGTGACTTCTCGTGAGCTCCAAGCTGTGTCCGGGTGGTGCATGCGTGCATCACCCGATCGGTTGAAGATGATCAACCGATCGGGTGAGGGTTTGAAAGATGCAATCTTCGTCGTTTGACCCCCTGGATCACGCGTGACTCCTCCCGTTGCTCCGGGGACACATGATATCATCGTTTTATGCCCCATATGCCAGCAAACTCCTACAAAATACGGAAAACACAGAAAAGTGAAAGAAAACAAGAAAACACGAGAAAACGAATATAAGACGGCGGTAAAATACGGAAAAACACGGAAGAAAACGTGCGTAAATATATGAAATATAAACGCACGTCAGCTGAAGCGATGAAGCTTAAGCCCAATAAGCATCTGTGAATAACAGCCAAACGTAGATTCTTGCATGCAATCAAAACATAGAGATAATTATAAATTAAGCCAATGTACAGAAAGAAAGTATACAAATAAATAAGGCCCCAAGCATGGCCAACAACACAAAGTCTACAAAAGTGGGCACACACCCAACAGAAAAGCAATAACAAAACTCTAAGCAACAGCAGTGGGAGAATCTCAGTGACTAGTCCTCTGTGGGGAGAACCTTTGAGTCGACGTACTCCTGGTCCAACGGATCAGTCTGATCAAGCAACTCGTCATCCTAGTACTTTGTCTCGTGAACTGACATACATTTCAAACAACATGGAATGTATGTCAACAAGGGCCCTTGGCAAGCTATGGTTATGAGTGGGACCCTTGGCAAGATATGCAAAAGATTATACATGGCAGTTAATTCAATTATAAAAGTTTACACTAGCATGTCAGTTCTATTATAAATGAAAACGTGGCAGTTCTAGTTTAAACAGAAACAACAGCTGTTCTATAAGTTAACATGTTCGATATAGCATTTCAAGTTGTTCAAGAGTATGTGCAATTCTGTGACTAAGGTTCACGTCTTTAGACGGCTAGTAAATGAATCCACCTTCAAGTGCCCCCGAAGGCAACCCTTTTACTACCGGCTAGTGCCTGCAAACCCAACCCCACCCACGTGTACTTTCTTGACCACGAGCCAGTATCAGCCAACCGGCCATCATGAGTTATTATACTGGACACGAGCCAGACTAGCCAACCGACCCACTGGAATATCCAAATCTTGGCAGGTATGTCTATGATTTAGCCAAACCGGCTATCAAGTTCTATGATTATCAAGTTATTCAAGTATTACATATACTTTCAGCAGGTTTTGCATTTCATGTCGTAACAGGGCATTATCATTCTACTTAATGATGTCCACACACACACACACACACGCGCGCGCGCGCGCGCGCGGATTCTAGTCTAGCAATTCACAAAAGTGCATATAAGGGGGTTTAGTGGAATTGTGTCACAAGGCATTTTCGTATACAAGATGTCACGGTATAAGTCATATAGAACTAGTGAAGTGTAAAAACATCTAAAAGGGCAACATTTAAAAACATGTATTAAATTGCGCACTTGCCAATTTTCGATGATTCTGGTGTCAATGAGTTCGTATGAGAGACACGGACGTTTTCTGCGTCATTAGGTTTTCGATGTCAGTTTAAATGAAATTAACTTATCTAAACATTATTCTTATTTATTTATAATATGCTGTTTTTGAATTAACATGCTGCTAAGTATATTATCAACTTAAGTTATTAATAACATATGGTACTGTTCATATCATTAAAATAGGTTACTGTTTGCAAGTTAATAAATTAACAAATATCAACTAATACATATATATAATAAAATAACAAATTAACTTAATTAACATCTTCATCAACATCATATGTATACTAATTATGGTTATAAAGCTAACAATATATTGCTAGGTTATTGTTCATACTAACATTCTATTTAAATAATGGTTATAAAACTAAACTTATACCTATATCACATACTCATGTACTACCATTAGTATCACTGATGAAGCTAATATTAAATAACCTCTAATCTAATATAATAAACTGAGGTATTAATATAACTACTAACATTACATATAATATTAAATTAACTCAAAAATTATAACAGAATGTGTATAAAATTAACCCTAACTATTTTTTAACAAACTTACCCTAACTATTATTAACAAACTGCATACTAACCTGTTCACTTGTTCTTTCTTCTTCGTTGCAGTAGCTGCTGGGGTGGCGCGACTTAGGACAGCGGTGGATGGCAGCTGGCGACAGTGGTCAGCAGCGAGTGCAAGGTGGCATCGAAGGAGGAGAGGCCTGCAGCTGTGTGGCTGTCGAAAGCTTAGGAGGTGGAGGACATGATGCTAAGTGGGAGCTGTCGGAAACTTAGGGCATCGGGGTGTTCGCGTGGTGGCCAGACGTCGGTGCGACGTTGCAGGTGGTCGGAGGTGGCAGTCTGGGTTTGTCGGCGCTGATGAATGAAGGAGTGGAGGAGGTGAAGGTCGTCGAGGTAGGGGTGCTTGCAGTCGGAGGGAAGGGAACACGGAGGGCAGTGCGAGGTTTTGAGAGAGGGCTGGCAGCGAGGTGAGTTGAAGGAGGCGGGGATGGCGCTGGAGTAGGAGGAGGTTGGACGTGTGAAGGTTGCTGGGCTCGGAGTTGTTTGTAGGTGGTCGGAGTTACCGTCGGAGTTG
The DNA here is from genome assembly GCA_030789695.1 of Scilla litardierei. Taxonomy (NCBI): domain Eukaryota; kingdom Viridiplantae; phylum Streptophyta; class Magnoliopsida; order Asparagales; family Asparagaceae; genus Scilla; species Scilla litardierei. The sequence continues at coordinate 654,349,505 of CM061142.1, read as the reverse complement.
GGGGCTCGGAGGAAGGGAACTGGGGGTGTGGGGAGGACTGTCGGGTGGTGTGAGGCTGCAGGCTAGGGTGACTTGGGGAGTTTAGGTTTTTAAAAGGGAGAGAGAGATGCGTGAAGAAGAGTTTGGCCTAGGTTATTTAGAAATAGGGTTTGTTGCGGTTGTGTGTGTGTAACGTGAAGAGCTGCCTTATGGTTAGTGTTGGGTAGATAAAAAATTAGGAAAGTTTAATAAAATGGAAAGAGTTTTAATTTTAATTGATTTTGTTTTAATGAAATTTAATAGCAAATGTTTTAAGGTAAGTTGAATTAGAAAATAGTAATTTAGGGAGAGGAAATAATGGGATAATCGATTAGGGATATAATGACAATTTAATCAGGAAAGTTTGAACAATAATAATAATTGGAAGAGAATAATGGGGTTTAATTATATAATACCACTAAATTTGTATATAGCTTTAATTAGGATTAAATAAGAAAGAATTCAAAAAAATAATTTGAATTTGAATTATTTAAACATTTGAATTTTAAAAACTTAAAAAATAAATATAACACATTTTAATAAGCTAGCTTAATGTAAGCATAATATTTAGATCAACACATCAAAAGTATAACAATGATAGACATTATTAAATAGAACTCAACTCCAGCGTAACAAAAAATACATGTCGTTACAGTGGCAAAGGTGTGACCCTTCGACTTATGGCTAACGTCACTTTAGGAGAGTCATTTAGTGGCAAAGGGTGTAGTTTTAGCCTGTAAGGATCAATACACTAGAGGGGGGTGAATAGTGTATATAATAAAAAATGTTGCAAATAAGATGTTAGTAATATTTGCAAAGATGGCAATGAAAATAAAATGACAAGTACAGAAAATTAAATCAATCGTAAACACAGAGATTTATTCTGGTTCGGATCCTTGTGATCCTACTCCAATCCTCTACCCCGTAGAGATTTTCAATCCACTATAACCACTTGCCCCGCAAGCGCAAACTTACAAAAATGGCGACACTCCCCGTGTCCCAATCTTTGTACAATATCTAATCAGAGATTCAAACCTGTTAAATAAGAAATAGAGAAACACATATAGCCTTGTTATGAAATTAGAATAACATTCAAGGATGGTGTTAGAAGATGAACTTCAAGATATAAAAGATATGTTATGAAGAACAATACTTGAAGTTCTCTGGTTCATAAAAGAAGAGAGAGATCAATCGATATCTTCTGACAATTATGAACACAAACAACTTTCTAAAATGATGTTGAAAAGATCAAAATTGCTTCAAGGAAGAAAACTTCAATTCTCAAAAGAAATTTGATTAAGAATCTTGAAGTTCTTCCGTTCTCATATGAAGAGAGAATTCTATGGATTTCTTCTTACAAATGAGAAACGAGCAACTAAGGCAAGATTGCTTAGAATCAACAATTCTAGGAAGAAAGAGAGAAGAAAGTTGTGTGAGATGAAAGAGGGGTATGCCCTCCTATTTATAGGATTTTTGGGCAGTTATTCAGAGGGAAAATGGGGGGAAAAGAAGTTTCCTACCGTTCAGAAACGGTCTGGAAATTTTCAGGAAAAACGGACATAAAAACTGGCTTAGTCGACTAACACACCCTTTGTCACGCCCTGCTTCCCAAAAATATGGAGGCGAAGCGTGAGAAGGTCCGCTCAGACTTGAAGCTACAAAGCTGCAAGTCCGATAAGCGTCAATCAAATTTAAAACTGCAGGTCCTTGCAACACGAGCGAAACAAGATAATAATAATGAAATGAGACAAAAGAATAATATCAGAATATCCATAAATATAAATTCCAACATCGCAGAAAAGCCACCAGGCTGAAATAAAAGAGAGTCTAAAGGCCCAAACATGGCCAACAAAAGTACAACGTACAAAACAACGGTGCTACGCACCGACAACTAACAGAAAATCTAAAACAAAAGAAAGCTCAGCAAAGCCACCAAGAAAGATCACTGGCATCCACAAAACAACTCCTAGGCAGACATGGACTCAGGCTAAGCGTCAGCAAGCACCACGTACTCAGCAACGGTCTCTGGCTCAGGGTCTAACATGTGACACCCAAAAGAGCAAGGGGCACATGTCAGCAAGTCTACAAGAGACTTGTGCAAGGAAACTGAAGGTAGGTAAAAGTAAAGCAACCTAGCAGTTCTAGCATGATGTAATGACATGGCAGTTAAAGTAATGAGTGCAACAGGTAAAGTAAGGTAAAGTAAAGTACGAGCATGGCATTTAAACATGGCATGGATGACAAGTATTTCATGAATCATTCACAAGACAAGTACAAGACAAGAAAAGTAAGCACCTCGTGCACAGAGATTCCGTCTTCTGGCTAGAGGGCGGATCAGGCCACTCCTAAGCTCAGTTGACCGTTTATCCCTACCCCTCCACGTGTATCGAGCCAGGGCCTTACCCCCGAACGGGAATGCTCGCTTCTGGATCACGAGCCAGGAAGTGTTTTTAACAAGTATGGCATAGGGGTGCACCTAGCCGGTCCAGGAACCCGGGCATTGGCTTTTGACCAACACATGAGGCCCGTTTCCCTGGAAGTAGTATTCAAGGAGTACAAGTATTGTAGCGTGTGCTACGAATGCAACAATCACTTGGATGACATGTAGAATGTAATGCATGGCAGTTAAAAGTGCGTACAGATAAGGAAAGTAAACGTGACAGTTTAGTATGCATGAACAACAAGTTTAAAGGGTTGGATCTAGCTTCATTGTCAAGCTAGATCAATTAGGTGACGGATCTAATTTCGTTGTCAAACTAGATCAAGTAGGCGTCTAGCCAGCTATCATTTCACTGACTAGTCTCTTTTACGCTAGGAACAAGGAAGTGGCCTAAAAACATGGCCCTACACAAGAGTTGGCAAGTTTCACTTGCCTGCAAGTACGACGTCTGAGCACACCGTCCAATGAGTCCAAAAATCACAATTATCCTACGTGCACAAGTCCACCGGCCTAAAGTCCATATTATTAATCTTGATTAGTGAATTTAAAACATTTAAAACATTTTAAAAACATCAAGTTTAGTCTTGATTAGCATGCAATGGGTTGGGGGTCCTAAGGGTGCGAAGCGTTACCTCAACACGACGCGAAAGCTACACCGGCGTCGGGTAGCAACGCCGGGGGGTTGGAATAGAAGAACGCGCTCCAAGTCCTGATTCCAATATAGTTTCCTCGCTGGAAAGTTCAGAGCGTCAACCGGAGCAACGGTTCCAGATTCCAAAGCTAGCACGTGCGACGACGGCTTTGACGTGTCGCAACGTCGTGCACGGCGAATCGTCAGAGAGAAAGCACCTAGGTGGGGCCCACAGTAGTCCTAGGGACCTTTGGGGGACCCACAATATCTCTGGAGAACTTGGGGGACCCACGTTGGCAAGTGGTACGACGGGTGCGGGGTTGCGACGTATGGCCATCGGTCGTACACAGCCAAATGCGGGGGAACGGCTCGGTCGGTGCGGGGGAACGGGCTTGTGCAGCTGCGGGTGCGGTGCGGGCCTTGGTGCTCTCGGTCGGTGCGGAGGGAGCGGTCGGTCGGGCGCCTTGGATGCGGAGGTATGGAGCGTTGCAACGTTGCAACGTTGCAACGTTGCGGAGGGCGGGCGATGCGGGGATTCCCTTCGGTCGGGCACGGCGCTGAGCGGGGGACGAAGCGGGGTTGGGTGCGAGCGGCTGTGCGGAACGGAAAGCAGGCGAAGCTCTCGGTCTGACCGAAAGCTTCTCTCGGTCGGTGCGGTCGAACGGAGTGGGCGGGCAGCAGCGGGTGCGGAGCGACGCTTGGTGCAGAGCGGGCGACCGGTCAGAGCGGGGGAACGGGGCTGATTCCGTCGGTCAGAGCGGGAGATCTTCGTCGCAACGTTGCGACGATTCGTCGCAACGTCCAATTTGAGTTTTGGAAGAGGCTAGGGTTAATTTCTTGCGAAAATAGGTCTTCCTAGGGGTTGTTTATATAGTGTAGATGGGTTGACTTGGTCTAGGGCTAAATCTAATAGGATTAGAAGTTTAAAATAATTTAAAATTTGAAATTCAACTTCTCCAACTCACCCAAGGATTTGACTTGGTCCAAATGAGCTGGAAATTGGTTCAAAAATTCTTTAATACGTTTAAAACTCAAATAAATTTTTATTTGGCCGAAAATAATTTAAAAATTAATTATTAAAAATAATATAAAACTTGTTAAAAATATAAAAGTGGTCAAATAAACTCCAAAAATTATAAAATAAATATCAGGGTGATCGTGATGACGAGAGTTAGCTAACTAAGAAGACGGATCTCAATTTTGACGTCAGACGTCGAAACTAAAAATAGAAACGTCTCCCGTCAAAAGTGAAAATCGCCACGTCTCATCGAATAAGTTTAAATTGTGGGAAAACGACTCGAGAAACGTCGTTCCAAAATAGTGCCACTATTTAACATTCTCAGAGACGTTCACAACGGCATATCACACGAAAGTGTTCACAAACAAACAAAGTCTAAAACAAACACGTGCACGGCCAAAAGCACGTGCACGAACGACGCACAACGAAAAGTGGTCGTTACATCCTCCCCACCTTAGAATAAAGTCCGTCCTCGGACTTTCTAATATATCTACTTGCTCTAATAACTACCCCAATCAAGTCACATTATATTTCAAACCAGGTATAGCTATTACAAGTGCTTATATACGCACTAGGTAGTCAAACATTATCACTACCAACACGCATATATACACATTCACATACGTTATACACTTACACCTATAACTATATAAAAATATGGAAGCGAAGCGTGAGAAGGTCCGCTCAGACTTGAAGCTACAAAGCTGCAAGTCCGATAAGCGTCAATCAAATTTAAAACTGCAGGTCCTTGCAACACGAGCGAAACAAGATAATAATAATGAAATGAGACAAAAGAATAATCTCAGAATATCCATAAATATAAATTCCAACATAGCAGAAAAGCCACCAGGCTGAAATAAAAGAGAGTCTAAAGGCCCAAACATGGCCAACAAAAGTACAACGTACAAAACAACGGTGCTACGCACCGACAACTAACAGAAAACCTAAAACAAAAGAAAGCTCAGCAAAGCCACCAAGAAAGATCACTGGCATCCACAAAACAACTCCTAGGCAGACATGGACTCAGGCTAAGCGTCAGCAAGCACCACGTACTCAGCAACGGTCTCTGGCTCAGGGTCTAACATGTGACACCCAAAAGAGCAAGGGGCACATGTCAGCAAGTCTACAAGAGACTTGTGCAAGGAAACTGAAGGTAGGTAAAAGTAAAGCAACCTAGCAGTTCTAGCATGATGTAATGACATGGCAGTTAAAGTAATGAGTGCAACATGTAAGGTAAAGTAAAGTAAAGTACGAGCATGACATTTAAACATGGCATGGATGACAAGTATTTCATGAATCATTCACAAGACAAGTACAAGACAAGAAAAGTAAGCACCTCGTGCACAGAGATTCCGTCTTCTGGCTAGAGGGCGGATCAGGCCACTCCTAAGCTCAGTTGACCGTTTATCCCTACCCCTCCACGTGTATCGAGCCAGGGCCTTACCCCCGAACGGGAATGCTCGCTTCTGGATCACGAGCCAGGAAGTGTTTTTAACAAGTATGGCATAGGGGTGCACCTAGCCGTTCCAGGAACCCGGGCATTGGCTTTTGACCAACACATGAGGCCTGTTTCCTTGGAAGTAGTATTCAAGGAATACAAGTATTGTAGCGTGTGCTACGAATGCAACAATCACTTGGATGACATGTAGAATGCAATGCATGGCAGTTAAAAGTGCGTACAGATAAGGAAAGTAAACATGACAGTTTAGTATGCATGAACAACAAGTTTAAAAGGTTGGATCTAGCTTCATTGTCAAGCTAGATCAATTAGGTGACGGATCTAGTTTCGTTGTCAAACTAGATCAAGTAGGCATCTAGCCAGCTATAATTTCACTGACTAGTCTCTTTAACGCTAGGAACAAGGAAGTGGCCTAAAAACATGGCCCTACACAAGAGTTGGCAAGTTTCACTTGCCTGCAAGTACGACGTCTGAGCACACCGTCCAATGAGTCCAAAAATCACAATTATCCTACGTGCACAAGTCCACCGGCCTAAAGTCCATATTATTAATCTTGATTAGTGAATTTAAAACATTTAAAACATTTTTAAAACATCAATTTTAGTCTTGATTAGCATGCAATGGGTTGTGGGTCCTAAGGGTGCGAAGCGTTACCTCAACACGACGCGAAAGCTACACCGGCGTCGGGTAGCGACGCCGGGGGGTTGGAATAGAAGAACGCGCTCCAAGTCCTGATTCCAATATAGTTTCCTCGTTGGAAAGTTCAGAGCGTCAACCGGAGCAACGGTTCCAGATTCCAAAGCTAGCACATGCGACGACGGCTTTGACGTGTCGTAACGTCGTGCACGGTGAATCGTCGGAGAGAAAGCACCTAGGTGGGGCCCACAGTAGTCCCAGGGACCTTTGGGGGACCCACAATACCTCTGGAGAACTTGGGGGGCCCACGGTGGCAAGTGGTGCGACGGGTGCGGGGTTGCGACGTATGGCCATCGGTCGTACACAGCCAAATGCGGGGGAACGGCTCGGTCGGTGCGGGGGAACGGGCTTGTGCAGCTGCGGGTGCGGTGCGGTCCTTGGTGCTCTCGGTCGGTGCAGAGGGAGCGGTCGGTCGGGCGCCTTGGATGCGGGGGTATGGAGCGCTGCAACATTGCAACGTTGCAACGTTGCGGAGGGCGGGCGATGCGGGGATTCCTTCGGTCGGGCACGGCACTGAGCGGGGGACGAAGCGGGGTTGGGTGCGAGCGGCTGTGCGGAACGGAAAGCGGGCGAAGCTCTCGGTCTGACCGAGAGCTTCTCTCGGTCGGTGCGGTCGAACGGAGTGGGCGGCAGCAGCGGGTGCGGAGCGATGCTTGGTACGGAGCAGGCGACCGGTCAGAGCGGGGGAACGGCGCTGATTCCGTCGGTCAGAGCGGGAGATCTTCGTCGCAACGTTGCGACGATTCGTCGCAACGTCCAATTTGAGTTTTGGAAGAGGCTAGGGTTAATTTCTTGCGAAAATAGGTCTTCCTAGGGGTTGTTTATATAGTGTAGATGGGTTGACTTGGTCTAGGGCTAAATCTAATAGGATTAGAAGTTTAAAATAATTTAAAATTTGAAATTCAACTTCTCCAACTCACCCAAGGATTTGACTTGGTCCAAATGAGCTGGAAATTGGCTCAAAAATTCTTTAATACGTTTAAAACACAAATAAATTTTTATTTGGCCGAAAATAATTTAAAAATTAATTATTAAAAATAATATAAAACTTGTTAAAAATATAAAAGTGGTCAAATAAACTCCAAAAATTATAAAATAAATATCGGGGTGATCGTGATGACGAGAGTGAGCTAACTAAGAAGACGGATCTCAATTTTGATGTCGGACGTCGAAACTAAAAATAGAAACGTCTCCCGTCAAAAGTGAAAATCGCCACGTCTCATCGAATAAGTTTAAATTGTGGGAAAACGACTCGAGAAACGTCGTTCCAAAATAGTGCCACTATTTAACATTCTCAATGACGTTCACAACGGCATATCACACGAAAGTGTTCACAAACAAACAAAGTCTAAAACAAACACGTGCACGACCAAAAGCACGTGCACGAACGACGCACAACGAAAAGTGGTCGTTACTGTAGGGGAATTCGCGGTCCCTTAGGGCACAAAAACTCTAGTCCCGTCCTAAATCAGACGGAACATAGACAGAAAAGAGAAATGCAGCGGAAGAAAAACAGTTAATCTAAATTAACATGCAGTTAAACCATTTTTAACTTAGCCCTAAGGTCCAAGACCCTATGCCAAGATCTATGCCGACTTGGGATGGATCTGACCATCCCAAGAAGGATCTAGTCTACTGCGATTAAACTAAACTAATGCTAAAAATACTTTAGCCACATACCCGGAATCTCAGCCCTGGAGCAGGCGAGATGTTCCGCGCCGTCTTCCGCCCGAACCGCTCCTCGAACCGCTCCGCATACCGAGGCGATCAATCCCCGTGCCGCAGAGCCAACCACGTGCCGAAGAAAGTTTCACGCGAGTGAAACCTCCGCCAAGATTTCAGATCCAGAATCCGAACTCCTTTGTGGCTTTGCTAGAGCCCGCAGGAGTAAGGCAGAAATTTAGGGAGAAGAGAAATATTAATTTTAGCTTAGATCCGAGCGTGCTCCAACATTTACGAGAGCCGCTCAGATCTAGAGCTTGGGGCGAGTTTTGAGGAAGGGGGGAGACCCCTATTTATATAGGCAGCGGACTCTCCCCTTTTCTCAAAATCCGATGTGGGACTAAATAATGGGTTAATTAAAATCAAGTTAGTTTGCACTTCACAAAGTGCAAACTTCCGTGAATTTTAACTCACTCACCGTTGAGATTCAAGATTGATACAACCTATCAATACGACAAGCGTTCAACGGTGAACGCATAGGAAAAAACCGTTCGTCAATCGGAGTTCGTTTGACCCTCCAATTGACCGTCCAAAGATCAGCCCAAAGCCACCCAAAACGCAAAACAGCAGCCGCCAGCAGAATCACGCTGCCCTAGGCAGCTGTGGGCCCCGCCTGCGCCAGGCGGCGTGCAGCGCACGCGCCTCGAGGCGCGTGCGCTGCACAAGCATCTGTGCGCGTGTTGACGTGCCCGTGCAAAAGCACGGGCACGCATTGTTTCGGGCCCGGGCAAAGCCCGGGCTCGCTTAACTGCCAGGCGCCTAAGCGCCTGGCTGCGGCCAACCGGGGGGCGCCACGTGGCGCCCCTCCTTTTTCTTTTGCGGATGCATGAATGAGACAAGCCCAGTCATTGGGCCGGGCCCACACTCTATTAAATACTGTTTATTTAAAGGTGTGGGCTTTATTGTTTGGGTCTGTTTTGGGCTCTCTATTTAAACACTTTAAATAGACTTATCGGTCTCGTTTGGACTCCGTTTTCGACGCGGTTCGAACCTGTGTTTAGAGGGGGATGAACCCGTCTTATCGGTAAACTTTTCCTTGTGTTTATATTATTAAATATTGTATTAAATAATTTAATACACATTTAATCGCTTTTGCATCAAATGCAAAATAGTCCCTATCTAGGCTTAAATTACCATATTGCATCAAATGCAATTATTCCATCCCTTGCATCAAAAATACAATTATTCTCCCTAACTAATTTCTACCTATTACTAGACGAAGAATCGCACTCTGTGTGAGACCCTACAGCCTGACCCTTACAACAGGTTGGGCTCGAAGCCCTATACGGCAGTAACCACGAGCAGTGGTTGCCGTCCCTGCTTCAGGAATCATCATTATGTGGTTAACTCATTGACATGAGTATTGTCGGGACCACCCTGACTGTTTCCGTGATGAATTCCGTAGTTATAGTCTTTTCGTCTTAACTATGTCGTGTAGATCAAGTCTAGGGTACGGTCAAAACTGTCAACCCCAATAACTTGACTCCGGTTAGTTTCGATAAATCTTTAGTCAATTAATGTTGGACTTCTTCCAACATACTCTGCGCAGAGTTTTTACTAAAGACCGAACTAACTCTACGACACTAACTCCCATTGACCGGGAGAGACGAATCCTCTCTTGGTCATTACTCGCCTCGTACGTTTCAAGTGACACCCAATCAAAGGATCTTTCGACAGGCGTTGCCTCGAAGCTAGGTCAGTTGATATAAGTGGCACCGTTCATGCACAGGTTTGTCAAAATGACCTCAAGTCAAAAGACCAACTATCCTATCATCACTCAGAGTTATCACTGACAGATTTGTCAATATAACCATATGATAACTCTAGTGGATCGTTCAGTGAACTCATTCTAATGAGCACCTGTGTCTCGTCTTTGACTTCGCCAAGTCAAGCGATCATGAGATCATCGCCACCGCTAAACGGTGAAGACTAAGACACAATGGTCTATCCGATGTTTCGATATCCTTGTCTCGAAACATCTACGACCACGAACCATTTTAGACTTATGCTACAGACGGTCAAACGTTTCTCCATGATCGAGATACTCATATCGATACCCGTTTGACCTTGCATAAAGTCTCAGGACTTTATCTAAGTTGATATCTAATTATAATATAACTTAGATAAATCATTACCAAACAACTTACTGTTATTTCGAACAAGATGTTTGTGCTATTCACACAGGAATAAATGGCCTCGAGAGCATCATATTCCTACAGTTACACCCTTAGTCGACTAAAAGTCAAAGTTTGGTATTTTTGACTAAAATTTTAACGGTAACTTCCTGAGGTTGACTGAAGACTGCTCAGAAAATTTGAGGTCAAAATTCGAAGAAAAAGTTTTTAGTCGACTAATGGTTGACTTAGTCGACCAGGACAGAAAAACGTGAATTTTGACTTTTCTGAAAAAGGGTTGGAAGGATATGTTTTTTAGGAGACTTAGATGGATTTCATTTTCAAGGCTCTGAAATCTATAAAATATAAAATACATCAGTCTGTAGAATTCCGTAGATATGTATGCTGAGCTTCATATGAGTATTTGAGATGCCTTTGTGCAGGGACTTCTTATCAAGTGATTACTGTCCAATAGTGGATAAAGTAAGAAACTGCACATCTGCATAGATAGAGTGAGTAGCAATAATAATAGTTGTCATATCAAAATCATATGGAATAGAATAGGAAAGTGAACATGGGATTATGAAATCCCAACATTCTCCCCCTTTTTGATGATGACAAATATTTATAAAAAGTTAAGTGTCATACTCAGTTATATGCAGATATCATATCATATGCTATACTTAGTTATATGATGACAAAATATGGATGCTCCCCCTTAAAATTTGCCTAAATATTCTCCCCCTTTGTCATTGACAAAAAGGTGGATAAAAAATATACTAGTCGGTTAAAGGGAACTTTAGTCGACTAAGTAGAAAAATGAATAGATGCAGTGGAAAATAAAATAGAGAATAATGAACATACACACAAGAGTATAATGAGCATATGAACAATAAGAGGGACGAAACAAAACATAGTTTTTACTAAGCAACACAGATAGCGACCATACAATAGGAGATCATACAACCAAACATCCAAAGTAACACACCCATCAAGGCCCTACGGCCGACTACAAAACATATCTAAAACCATTATGCAACAAGCAAAACAACAGCAAAATATCATCACCGAAGGCATACGACCTAGCGTCCGATATCAGCAAACCAAAACACTTTAAAAACACAACGAAGGAGTAAACAACGGCAACTGTCGCCATGAAACTAACGTCTGGAAGGGGATCCAAAGGGCTGGGAGGTACGGGCACTCTTGCGACAAGGAGTTTCTTCAGGGGCAACGATATTGATGGCCTCAAGCGATGAGACGAGTTTACTCTGGTTAATCTGAACTTGATCGATCACGCGGGCCTGCTCAGTCAAGGCCGAGCAAAATTTAGTAAACCCAGTCGACATTGTGTCGCGAAGAGATTGAACGTCAGTCCTAAGGCCGTGGAGAACACTCATTGTGGTTTGGCGAGGGGTAGATGAAGTACCAGACGACTTAAGAGGACAAGAACTAGGATTCGAGCGACAGGAAGAAAAACATTTGTGAGCCAATTCCTTGCGATAGAAACGATGGATACGATGGGAACCGGGAGTTGAGGAACCGAGGGTGTGAGAAGCAGGAGTAAAGGTGGGTTCGGCCGAATGGGGTTCATCAACGGGATCTTCGTCGGGGTCCTCTTCATCAGCATCATCACTGTTTGCATCGTCAGAGTCATCCGGAAGAGCAAGATGCATGTTGTGAAGAGTGATAATGTTGAGGTTATAGGGATTGGACACCGAAAGTTCTCCATCGAGAGGAACACAAAACATCTTGAGGACCAAAGTGAGGAACGATGGATGGTAAATATGTGTTTGAACAGGGTGAAGTAGAGACTGAAGAATCACATATCCCCAATTAATAGGCAGGTCACCCATGACCGCGTAAAGATAGTGTTCCAACTCATTTGAAAGATAATTAAAGGAACCCGCTTTGGGCATTAGGTTGGAAACGATGACCTTTAGGATGATGCGGGCGGATGGGTGAAAGTGAACATCCGAGAGTTTGTGAACCCACGGGGATGCGATTTTTTCGAGAATGGAAGAGTCAGACTTGGTGAAATTTAGGGAACCGGTGAAGTGAGAGGGAAGATCAAGTAGATCACAGATCTTGCGAAGAGACAAACAAATAGGAAGCCCTTTGATGCGAGTTAGAAGGTGAGTTGCGCAGCCGTCGACGTAAGGCTCTAAATTGGCGTAGAATTCTTGGACAAGCAATGGATAGTAGGGCTCCTTGTTGCAGAGAGCCCAAACTTTCCCAAGGCCGGCGGCGGAGAGAATTGTGAGGATGTTGAAGGAGGCCAAAGCGTTGAAGTCGATGAAGCGCTCCGGATGGAATTTGGCACTTGCCGAAGCATGGAAACGACGTTCGGCCGCTACGTCGCGAAATTGAGGAAGCGCCATTTGATGTGGGGAGAGAGATTTCGGTGAAGGAGAAGATGAGATGAAATTTCGGTGGAGAGAAAATAAAAAGATGAAGGAAGAGTTGAAGGCAATAACCGAAATAAATAGAAGGAAATGGAAAGCGGTTATACAAACGAATGGGTGCCATGATCAGTTTCGAGATCAGTTGGAGAAACTGAATGGGTAGAAAGAACTGAAAAGGTGTTCAAAAATAGGTGAAGAGGCGGGAGAAAGAAGATACGTTGTACGCGAAAAGTTGAAGTTAGAGCGGAAACGGTTTTTAAAACCGAGTTAATCGGCTAAAAGAGGGTTAGTCGACTAAGATACCCGAAAATAAATCTACAGCGCAACCGTTCGGGATATTTAAAATAATAAAAGTAACTATTAAAAAAAATTAAAAACTAAAAAATAGACGTGGGAAAGGACTGTAGTGGGTGAAAGTTATGGAAGGCTTTTAATAAAGTTGGTCAAACCCTTAAATGGGGTTGGTGAAATACACTTCCCAATGAAGAAAAACAATTTAAAAAAGTGAGAATTCCAAGAGGATATAAAAGTGGGTTCCCATTCCAAGGGATGATGATTTTCGGATCTCAAGGCAAGGTGTTGGCCGAATGAGAACGTGACACATGGCCTGGAGTGCTTTGGAAAAAAGAAGTGGGAAGAGCCTTTTTCTAGATGGTATAATGAGGTATAGGTTAAATTTTCAAGGCAAGAGATATCCAAGGCAAGAGAGACGGCGGACATGAGAAGAGGATACGGCCGACACAAGAGAGCAAAGATGCCCTTTGGCAGGTAAAATTTTTTTTTAAAGAAACTTAAATAAAGTAGGTAAGAATTTAAGATATTTAAATAAAATAATAATAAAAAATTGTGAACAACAAAAATTCACAGATGAAAGTACACTGACAGAAGCTAGGGTATATCAAAATATAATATTGAACATTCCTAATAGATAGGAAGAGTAAAAGAATGGGTAAAAGAAATCTGGATATATTAGTCGATTAAACAATCATTAGGCGAATAAAAAAATTTTTATCAAAAAATTATCAGAAAATTCCAGAAATTCACAAAAATTTGAAAATATCATATGACAAATTCAGATTCACTGATAATGCCCAAATCTCTTCTAAGTTTAATGAAAGATTCCTCTTTCAAAGGCTTAGTTAAGATATCGGCAATCTGATGTTCAGTGGAAATGAACTTCAAAACAATATCTCCTTTTTGTACGTGATCATCTAAAAAGTGATGACGGACATCTATATGCTTATTGCGTGAATGATGAACTGGATTTTTAGACAAATTAATAGCACTAGTATTATCAAACATTATAGGACATGTGGAACACTGAATGCCATAATCTGAGATAGTTTGTTTCATCCATAAAATTTATGCACAAGCTAACCCAACGGCAATATATTCTGCCTCTGTGGTAGATAATGAAACAGAATATTGGTTTTGCTAAACCATGAGACCAAAGCATGTCCAAGAAAATGACATGTACCACTGGTACTTTTTCGGTTTGATTTGCAACCAGTAAAATCTGCGTCACTATAAGATAATAAATCAAATGTGCTTGATTTATGATAAAATAAACCATAATCAGACGTGTGTTTAACATATCTAATAATTCGTTTTACGGCAGTAAGATGTGACATCTTAGGATCTGCCTGAAAACGTGCACACAAGCATACTGAAAACATAATATCTGGTCTACTAGCAGTTAGATAAAGTAAAGAGCCAATCATACCTCTGTAAAGACGTTGATCAACACTCTTACCATTTAAATCTTTGTCTAGTGATGTAGATGTACTCATTGGAGTATGTTTATCAGCAGAAGTCTCTAAACCAAAACGCTTGATGAGTTCTTTGGAATACTTTGATTGATGGATGAAGATACCTTCCTTCATTTGTTTGATTTGAAGTCCAAGGAAGTAATTGAGTTCACCCATGTGACTCATCTCAAATTCCTTCTGCATGATCTTAGAAAATTCTAAACAAAGAGTTTCATTAGTAGAACCAAAAATAATATCGTCAACATATATTTGAATGATAATGATATCTGACTGCATATTTTTAATAAATAAAGTTGAATCTATTTTACCAATAGAATAACCAGAATTTAAAAGATAGCTTTTAAGTCTTTCATACCAAGCACGAGGTGCTTGTTTAAGACCATATAAAGCTTTCTTCAATTTAAAAAACATGATTTCTAAATTTTCATGAATAAAACCAGGAGGTTGTTCAACATAAACTTCCTCCTTGAGAAAACCATTTAAAAAAGCACTTTTGACATCCATTTGAAATAGTTTAAAAATCTTTAAAACATGCAAATGATAAAAGCATCCTAATAGATTCAAGACGAGCAACTGGTGCATAGGTTTCATCATAATCAATACCTTCTTCTTGATTATAACCTTGTGCAACCAATCGTGCCTTATTTCTAATTACCTGACCAGATTCATCCGATTTATTTTTAAATACCCACTTGGTACCAATAATTGAATGATCTGTTGGTCTGGGAACTAATTCCCAAACTTCATTTCTCTGAAATTGATTGAGTTCTTCCTGCATAGCAATGATCCAAGAACTGTCTTTGCACGCTTCATTGATGTTCTTTGGTTCAATGGATGAGAGGAAAGCACAATGCGCCATTTGTTCTATTTGACGTCGAGTTCTTACTCCATCTGTAATATCTCCAATGATCAATTTTGATGGATGGTTTGGAACTTGTGCAAATGCCTTAGGGAGATCTGCATTATCTGAAACAGACTCAACAGAGGGTTTAGTAGCATCAATTTCATTAGATTTAATATTATCTAAAGAATTAGATAAAGGTAATACATTCTCTTCATCATCAATGATGTGAGAATTAGATGAAGGATTTTCATCAAATGTGACATGCAATGATTCTTCAACTGTTGAAGTTCTTTTGTTAAATACTCTGTAGGCTTTGCTACGTGTTGAGTACCCAACAAAAATACCTTCATCAGATTTTGAATCAAATTTATCAAGAGCATCTTTAGTATTTAGAATGAAACATTTACATCCAAACACTTTAAAATATGATACACGAGGAATGCGATCAAAGAATAATTCAAAACAAGTTTTATTAAGCAATGGCCTTATGAGAACTTTATTCATAATGTAACAAGCAGTTGCAACAGCTTCTGTCCAAAAATATTTTGGTAGATTACTGTCACAAAGCATTGTTCTTGCACATTGTAAAGTTCTATTTTTCCTTTCAACTACTCCATTTTGTGGAGGAGCACGAGGAAAAGAAAAATCGTGAGTAATGCCATTATCATTACAAAACTTGGTAAACGATTCATTTTCAAATTCTCCCCCATGATCACTACGAATAGTGACAATGTTAGAGGATTTGATTTTTTGTATCTTGTTACAAAATATTGAAAATTCTTCAAAAGCATCATTCTTATTTTGTAAGAATATAACCCAAGTGTATCTTGAATAGTCATCAACAATGACAAATGCATATCTACTTTTATTCAAAGAAGCTACTCTTGAAGGACCAAACAAATCCAAGTGTAGGAGTTCTAAAAGTCTTTTTGTTGAGATAACATCCTTTGATTTAAAAGAAGATTTGTGCATTTTTCCTTGTTGACAAGCATCACAAAAATGTTTGTGTTTGAACGAAATATTTGGCATTCCATTTACTAAATTGTGTTTTGAAATATGTGCAAGATTTTTGAAATTTGTGTGTCCAAAACGTTTATGCCAAAGTAATGTTTCATCAGAAGTAATCATTAAACAGTGATTGTGAGTGGTAATAGACATGCATAAGATATAAATGTTATTCTTACGCTTACCACGGAATAAAACGGATGACATATCAGAATTGTAAATGATGCAATCATTTTGTTCAAAAACTACTTTGTAATTTTTATCGCATAATTGACTAATGGAAAGTAAGTTGTGTTTCAAACCGTCAACCAAGTGAACATTCTCAATGCTGGGCTGATTTGTATTGCCAACTGTTCCAGTGCCAATGATATTGCCCTTTTTGTTGTCACCAAAGGTAACTGTGCCTCCATCTTTGTATCTAATGCTTGAAAGCAGGTTGACATTTCCCGTCATATGTTTTGAACATCCACTGTCCAAAATCCATCTTTCCTTTTTAGGTACCTGAAAGATAAAACATTAAGCATTGGTACCCTTTGTATGAGGGTCCATGAGATTAGATCTTTGGAAGCCAAACCCAAGTGGAATTTGGCTTTCTAATATAATCATTGGAATGAACAATAGAATGCATGTAAGTAGAAATATAATTATTCCTATCTTTTAAACAAGAATCCTTAGGAACCCATATACTAATTGTAGTAGGTTTCCTAGGAATTGTTTTTGAAATGTTAGTAACATTTCTTTGTGTAGAAGAAGTAGAAGTGTTTACTTTTTTCGTTTAAATGAATGCGTGATTCTTCTTTTGTGGTTTAACAAAAGTTTTTTTTCCACAAGAGGAAGAAGTGATACAAGACTTGGGTGCATCCTTATGAGAATATCCCAATCCTTGTCTATGATTTGCTGGATATTGAATTTTAAGCAAATCATCGAGATTTGTCTTTCCTTTGTTAAATTTATTAACATTGGATGACATCTCATTGTATTTCATCTTAAGTGATGATATACTTTTATCCATTTCGGATATTTGTGTATGCAATTCAACATTCTTAGTTTTGAGAATTTCATTCTCTTTACTAAGATCCAAAACTTGAGAAGATGTATTCTCAATATGTATGGAATTTGGTGTAGTGTTCTTAGAAGAGGATAATTCTTGATATTTAATAAGGAGATCGTCATTATTCTGTTTCAAAGATTTATGTTGACCATTCAACTTTTTGAAACGAGAATAGAGATCTTTTAATGCTTCTAATAATTCTTCATTATTAAAAGAACTTACCTCATCTTCATTCTCTTGTGCCATAAAGCACATATTTGCACTTTCAATATGGTCATCTTCATCATCTGAGGATTCATCCCATGTTGCTGCAAATGCTTTCTTCATCTTGTCAAACTTCCTTTCTCTTCTGGATTGATCGTTGTTGTTGGAAGTTTTGAGTCTGGCCTTGAGTAGTGGACAATCTTTCTTCATATGTCCTGGCCTATTACAATTGAAGCAAAGAGAAGAATCAGTATTTTTAGATTTCATATTATACTTACCTTTTTGGAAGAATTTTCTGAAATTCTTGGCAAAGAATGCCATATCATCATCTGAATCTTCATTATCTGATGTTGCATTGAAGGCGAGTACTTTCTTCTTCTGATTTAATTCTTCTTTCTCATCTTGTAGTGTGACTTCATGAGCCATTGGGTTACCAATAAGATCTTCCACTGATAATGTGGAAAGATCATTGGCTTCCTCAATAGCAGTGATCTTTGGACGCCATTCTGGAGAGTACCTTGAGAATCTTGCGTACCTGATCAAGAGAAGAATAAACTTTTCCAAGAGCATTAAGAGAATTAATAATGTTAGTGAACCTGGTGTTCATTTCTCCAATCGTCTCTTTGTCTTGCATCTTGAACAACTCATACTTATGAACCAAAGAGGCAATCTTGGTTTCCTTCACTTTATTGGTTCCTTCATGAGTTACCTCGAGTATATGCCAAATCTCTTTAGCACTTTTGGCCTGAGATAATCGATTAAACTCATGTTTATCCATGGCACAGAATAAAGCATTCATGGCCTTTAAGTTGTTGGTCTTTGCAGTTTTGTCGTTGGTGGTCCAATCAGCAACAGGTGTTGTAGGCTTTGTATATCATGTCTCTACGATGTCCCAAATCTCATAATACATATTTGGAGATGAATCTCCATTCGTATTTTCCAATATGAGTAGTTTGAACCATCAAATAGAGGAGGACGAACTTGAGAATGTCCTTCAGGCTGCTGATTGTAGTTGTGTGGAACGGCGTTCATGTTTGATGCTGAGGAACTTGCTGCCATATTAACCTTGCTCTGATACCAAATGTAGTTTTAGCCTGTAAGGATCAATACACTAGAGGGGGGGGTGAATAGTGTATATAATAAAAAATGTTGCAAATAAGATGTTAGTAATATTTGCAAAGATGGCAATGAAAATAAAATGACAAGTACGAAAAATTAAATCAATCACAAACACAGAGATTTATCATGGTTCAGATCCTTGTGATCCTACTCCAGTCCTCTACCCCGTAGAGATTTTCAATCCACTATAACCACTTTCCCCGCAAGCGCAAACTTACAAAAATGGCGACACTCCCCGTGTCCCAATCTTTGTACAATCTCTAATCAGAGATTCAAACCTGTTAAATAAGAAATAGAGAAACACATATAGCCTTGTTATGAAATTAGAATAACATTCAAGGATGGTGTTAGAAGATGAACTTCAAGATATAAAAGATATGTTATGAAGAACAATACTTGAAGTTCTCTGGTTCATAAAAGAAGAGAGAGATCAATCGATATCTTCTGACAATTATGAACACAAACAACTTTCTAAAATGATGTTGAAAAGATCAAAATTGCTTCAAGGAAGAAAACTTCAATTCTCAAAAGAAATTTGATTAAGAATCTTGAAGTTCTTCCGTTCTCATAAGAAGAGAGAAATCTATGGATTTCTTCTTACAAATGAGAAACGAGCAACTAAGGCAAGATTGCTTAGAATCAACAATTCTAGGAAGAAAGAGAGAAGAAAGTTGTGTGAGATGAAAGAGGGGTATGCCCTCCTATTTATAGGATTTTTGGGCAGTTATTCAGAGGGAAAATGGGGGGAAAAGAAGTTTCCTACCGTTCAAAAACGGTCTGGAAATTTTCAGGAAAAACAGACATAAAAACTTGCTTAGTCGACTAACACACCCTTAGTTGACTAAAAGTCAAAGTTTGGTGATTTTGACTAAAATTTTAACGGTAACTTCCTGAGGTTGACTGAACACTGCTCAGAAAATTTGAGGTCAAAATTCGAAGAAAAAGTTTTTAGTCGACTAATGGTTGACTTAGTCGACCAGGACATAAAAACGTGAATTTTGACTTTTCTGAAAAAGGGTTGGAAGGATATGTTTTTTAGGAGACTTAGATGGATTTCATTTTCAAGGCTCTGAAATCTATAAAATATAAAATACATCAGTCCGTAGAATTCTGTAAATATGTATGCTGAGCTTCATATGAGTATTTGAGATGCCTTTGTGCAGGGACTTCTTATCAAGTGATTACTGTCCAATAGTGGATAAAGTAAGAAACTGCACATCTGCATAGATAGAGTGAGTAGCAATAATAATAGTTGTCATATCAAAATCATATGGAATAGAATAGGAAAGTGAACATGGGATTATGAAATCCCAACAAAGGGATGGCCCTCCGACTTATGGCTAACGACGTTTTAGGAAAGTCGTTAAGTGGCGAAGGGGTGACCCCTTCGGTTTACGGATAACGACATATTAGGAGAGTCGTCCAGTGGTGAAGGGGTGGCCATTCGGCTTAAGGGTGACGACACTTTAGGAGAGTCGTTTAGTGGCAAAGGGGTGGCCCTACGACTTACGGATAAGGGTGTTTTAGGATAGTCGTTCAGTGGCGAAGGGGTGGCCCCTTCGACTTATGGCTGATGCCATATTAGGAGAGTCGTTTAGTGGCGAAGTGGTGGCCCTTCGGCTTACAGCCGATGACACTTTAGGAGAGTCGTTTAGTGGCAAAGGGGTGACCCTTTGACTTACGGCTAACGATGTTTTAGGATAGTCTTCTAGTAGCGAGGGGGTGACCCCTTCGACTTATGGCTGACGACATATTAGGTGACTCGAACGGGTTTCAAGAATTCAGCTTATCCCGGCTTCCCAAAGATCAGATCCTTTTAGCGGGGAGTTTGATGGGACAACTTTTGTAAAATTCGTGAAGGCTTAAGTTTGAAAAGGAAGCAAAACTTTATTTGATGAAAAGACATGCTTTATTGAAATGAATGATAGAAATAAAAGGCGTACATATGTTTTCGAACTTCGTCAGAGTCGCTTTCGCCATTTTTATTTGACCCTGAGCCCAGATGGCTCGTTAGTCAACCACCTTGGTGACAGGTGACCATGTCATCTTGCCCATCTGCTTCGAGGATCCCTCCTTGCTAGGTTGATCGTTAACTGGATTTTTGGGGTATCCTCGCTTAACCAGTGCATCGATCTCGTTTTTTAGAGTGCAACAGGCGTTGGTATCGTTCCTGTATCCCTTCTTGGCTGATTCGTGGACCAGCACTTCTCGTGGGGCGTAAGCAAGAACCTCCGTCTTGGGAGCGATCGACTTTGCGTAGGCAGGACACTCCTTACTTCGAGGGCTCCTCTCTCTGGGTCTCTTGTCCCGAGACTCTTGGCGAGGGGTCACCTGAGTTGGTTTCTGCCACCTAGGCTCTGCAGCGGGTCGGGTTACCTTTCCTTGCAGTTCCGGTTGGTTCTTCCACTTCTTCGGAGATGGTGAACCGATTTGTGATATTGAACATCTCTGCGAGGTTATTGGGGGAAACTGATGGAGTGCCCTCCATAGATGTTTGTTCCGCACCGATTGAGTGAGCGCACTATGACAGTCACATTTGGCATCTCCTCTATGTTGAGCCTCTCATCATTGAATCTTTGGACGAAAGCTTGGATCGACTCATTCTCATTTTGCTTGCGCGAGAAGAGGTGGTAGGACTTCTTCTTTGGACGACGACCTGTGACAAACTGTTTGCAGAACATATCAGCTAGTTCGTCGAATGATCCGATGCTACCATCAGGTATTCCTTCATACCAGCCTTCTGCCCTCTTAAATAAGGTGGCATAGAAAGCTCAGCACAGGTATGGCTCGGTGGCCCCATGAAGCAGCATCACGTTAAAGTATTTGCGAATGTGCGACCATGGGTCCCATCTCCCATCGTACGCTGGCAAAGCAGGGAGCTTGAACTTCGGGAGAGAAGGAGAGAAGATGATGTTTTCTTCAATAGGGTCTGTCGAAGTGTGGATTGGATGAGCAAGGATTTCCCCTCTCCGCCTTGTCTGTATGTCACTCCAGAAGATCGGTTCGGGATCTCATCTTTCCTCTCATAACCACCTACAAGATTGAGAGGGTTATTTCTTGGGGGAGCCCCATATATTACATGGTCTATAATATGGTGGGTCGCTTCCTTGTAGTTGAAGGGACCGGACTCTCCCTGGATACCGAAAGAGCGATAATCAATACCCCCTTCACCGTTCAGATGAGTCGGGGGGTCGTGAAGTGCGGGCTGATATTTTGTCGATCCACTCTCGGATCTCCTTGATCTCTTAGCATGGATATGCCTCTGTTGGTGTTGGATGCAGTAACTACCCATTCCCAGGTGGCGGATCTCCCATGCTTTGGTGTATCAAGGTTACCAACACACCGAGACTTTTGTCGACCCGATCCGAAAACTGGTCGAACTATTTTTGGGTCACCTTAGGCTCTTTAGGAGCCTTCCCAGGTCACTTTGATGGTGATGTGGAATCCGTGGCGTCCTCCACCTGGATGCTATTCACCCTTTACTTCTCATTTGGACCTTCGATCGGTCCGGTATTGATGGGTCCAGCTGACATAGCTTTTCATTGGCTTCGGGATGTCAAGCTGGTTAACATTTTCCACAGACGATGCCAAACTGTTAAGGCCAAAAATGACCAAGACAGTTGTCAAGCTGACGTGGACCCTTCAGGCTGAGTCGAAGTCTCGTCAGCGAGTGAGGTGGGACCCTAGGTTGGTAAAAACAGGGTCAGATGATGGATGTAGAATAGGATACAGTGCTTGATTGACCCTCAGACAGCTTGTATGTCGATCATTCGAGGTTGGAAAGCTCAGAAGCAACCCTCGTGGGAGATGGAGACTCGTCGATCTACACCAAAAAGACACGTTAGAGGGGTCGGATCTGGGTCCCAACCCAAATCCCCTCTGATGTTTAAGTTAGTATGTGAACTTAAAGATGAGAGGGAGCTTAGAGCAGTTGAGATCGACCTACGGAGGTTCGTCTCAGGTCTGACATCGCAATCTCTATAATATAAGAAATATCGGTTGAAGTAGTAGAGTCTATGTCTTAGATCTTGTACCTTGAAAATTGGAAACTTGTGGTATTTATAGACCTCTTGTGTCCCTCTAGTGACGTTGGGGAGATAATAGTCACCCATTATGGTGCCACGATCTCCCCTTTTAATAGGAGTGAACGATTCCTATATTTCTGCTAATTACGAGCTCGTCTTTAATCCCATGTTCGAGAGAGAGGAATGTAACAGTCGACTGGCCAATGGGCTTTGACCGAGTCGATAGTGGGCTTCTCTTGTGGGCTCCGTGGGCCTTGGTCATCCGTCGGTCGAGTTATCCGAGTGCCGACCCAATGATTCAACACCTAGGCTTGACTAAGCATCATAGTTTTGACGAAAAGACTAAAACTGCAGTATTTAGTTTTGACAAAAAGACTAAAACTGCAGTATTTATCACAGACACAGTCAGGGTGGTCCCAAAAATACTCATGTCAATGAGTTAACCATATAAGTATGATACCGAAACAGGGACAGAACTTGCTACTCTGATCACTGATGTATGAGGTTTTGAGCCCTACAAGTAGTATGATCAGGCTGTAGGGTCTCACACAGAGTGAAACCTTCGTCAAGTAATAGGTTGAAATTATGGAGAATATGCATTTGATGCAAGGAAAAGAAAACTGCAAAGAGTTTGCAGTTAGCTTGCAGACTCGGGATAAATGATCCTGAGTGCAAGTGGGAGATGTTGAGGGATGTATGCCCTCAGTTCATTTGTATTTGATGCAAATGGTTTTTTAATAATAAATGTGGAAATTTTGCATATGATGCAAAGGAAATTAAATGTGTCTAAATTATTTACATGTATATTTAATATAATAAATGCATGGAATGGGTTACCTATATGATGGGATCGTCTCGGTCTAAACAAAGATTCAAACCACGTCGAAATCGGACTCCAAACATGAAATTTAAGGCCAAAACGGTGTAAAAGCCCTTTATAGGGCATTGCGGGTCGGACACGCCATTGTGGGTTGAGCATGCCCGACTCGCAAGGCAAAATCACGCTGCTAGGGGTGGGCATGTGTGCAGTATGTGCCCACCCTAGCGGGTACCATACGGGCCCGCCCAGCGGGCACTTGTAGCGCAAGCGCCTGCTTGGGCGGGCGTTGTATGCCCCGCTAGGCACGTGTAGGGCATGCACCTCGTGGCACGTGCACTGCATGCGGTAGCTCTGGTGGGGCCCACTGTGGACCCCACCTCTAGGACTTCGTGCCCAGTTCTGTTTTGGCGGCGGCGTTTGCTGAAACGCGTGGTTTTTTTTCCAATTTTTGAGACGATGTTTGAAGGGTCAAACGACGTTGGAATGGAGTGTCGTTTTTTCCTACGCTTTCACCGTTCAACTCTCTTTAATTTGATAGGTTGTATCACTTGCGAATCTCAACGACTCGGGAGGAAAAATTCGCTAAAGTTTGGCCTTTGTGAAAGGCGAACTTTAATTAATCTTTCCTCCAAAACTTTTAGTCCCACATCGGATATGGAGTGAAGGAGAGGGGTCAGTCGACTATATAAATAGGGGTCTACTCCCCTCCTTGAAACTCATCCCAAGATCCAGATCTGCGTAGCTCCATTAAACATGAGCAAGCTCAGATCTGAGCTTAAAGTAAATATTCTCTCTTTCTTCCTAAAATTCTTCCTTGCCCCTGATCGGGCTCTAGCAAAGCAACGAAGGAGCTCGGATCGGATCCAAAATCTTAACGGAGGATCCACTCAAGGTGAAATCTTCTTCGGTACATGGTTGGCTTGACGATAAGGATGTTGCTCGCCTCGAGAGGCGGTGAGGTTCGGGAAGCGGTTTGGCTCAGGACGAGGTACGGCTCGGGACATGGTTCGTCTTGGGAGAAGTGGTGCAGGGCCAAAGAAATGTTGTTGAAAACGACGCTTCGTATTCTGCGAAAACGAAGTGAAAGGTATGTAGTTTAAATATTCATGCGTTTATAATTGCAAATGTTAGATATATTTATCCTTTAGGGTTGGTCGGACCCAACACCGGGATAGTAGAGATCTTGGCTAGGGTTAATTTATTTAGGAATGTTCTTAAATAGTTTTAAGATAATTTTCTGTTGCTTTATTTGTTTTCATCGTCCGTTCGACTTAGGCCAGACGTCGATTTTATGGCCCTAAGGACCTAATAAAACACTTCAGAGGTTGCATGGAGAATTAGGGATTATGTGTGAATCTGAAATCTAAGACTTCATTTTCATATGTTGAATCATGTTTTTATATCTTATGTCTATTGTGTCTATTTTCTCAATATGTTTTCTATGAGATTTATTGGAGAATTTGATGATTTTATGATTGGATTGATATCATTGATATGTGTATTAGTTTATATGTTTATGATGAAGATTTGATGTCATTAGAGTGTATAGAGTATTGGTCTAAGGGTAAGAGGACTTAAAACTTTTGTTTTGCCTCATTTTTGGAGTTCAGAACCAGGACAGGCGCCTGCCTTCCCTCCATCAGGCGCCTGCCCATTTGCATACACCATTTGTCTTCTGAACTAGAACAGACGCCTACCTATTCTTCTTCAAGCGCCTGCCTAACACTAGATTACTCTAGACCTTTTTGCATCTCCCAACTAGGCGACTGATGTACATTATCTGGGTGCCTGTCAGTCATCCAGTCGACTGAAATTTTGTCATCAGGCGCCTGCTGCAGTTGTCGAAATTTTTTTTCCAACAAAGCATGACGCTGTTTCTTTTCTCACAGGCACATGTAGGTCATTTCACAGGCGCATCTCCATCGATAGGTTGCTGTGATTACTTCAACATGCACATGTTCCTCTTCTAAGCCATTTTTAATTTAGGGCTTGACTGGTGACTGCACCCCGTGCATCAGTCGTCTGTCTGAGCTGATTGGATGTTGACTGATTGATCTTAACCGTTCATTTTGATCCAACTACGGTGATCATATCTCTCTTCCCCTATAACCGTTGATCGTGGGTTATTCTCTCTCCTCAGATTCAAAACCCCCCGTGTATCCTCATTCCTTGTGAGATCTTGCTCCGATTGATTCCATCGGTGATTCTCTATCTCCGGCCATCATCATCCAATTCAGTCGTCCTCCAGTCTTCCTTCGGCCATCTCCTTTCTCTAGGTATCGATTTCACTCGTTCTCTTTCATTTTGTGCCCCAGTTTCGATTGTTGTCAAGTTTCACTCTATGGCACCCAAACCCGGATCTTCTTCTAAGGACAAATCCTTAAAGAAGCCTACGGAGCCTATGGTTAGGGTTCCTAAGGCCACCCCTACCAAATCCCGTACCAAAGCCCGTTCCAAGCAAGCTATGCCTCCATCTGATTTTCTAGCTCTATCCGAATCTGATCCTTCTTGGTCTAGAGAGGAGCTTCCTCTTAAGCATAAATGCAAATAAGCTCCTTCTAATGTTGTTAATACCTCGACTCAGCCCCTAGCTATCCTCCCAGCTCAACCCTATGTTGAAGCCAAGATTCCCCATGCTGAAACTCATGCCAAACCCACAAATCTTGATACTGAAACCCAAACCAATCCTGAAACCTTTGCTCATCCTCCACCTCCTACAGCTTCTGCTGCTCTGCATATTTTATCCCAACTTGTCATGACGACAAGTGTTTATGGAAATATAACGCTCTTATTAATGTCAAGCTTCTGAAGGAGCATTTCATCTCCTATCCCGCTTTTCAGGCTGAAAACCTATCACAGCTCATGACAACAACCAAATTGGTCGATCTTTTTCGCTATTCAGGTGCTGATTCCCCGAAGCCTTATCCCATGCTCGTCAAGCTATTTTATGCTAACCGCATTCATGGTGAGTATATCGATTCAGGGACTCTAGACACCATAGTTCAGGGGACGTCAATCAAGATTTTAGGATCATTCCTTAGCATTCTCTCTCTCCAGGATCCCTTCTTACTGACATCTCTATTTCTAGGGTTTCTAAGCTTGATTAGACCGTCCTCCAGGACATGTTTACTATCATCCCTCCTATTCTCACCCCTGGGGTGAAGACGTCCATGTTTTCCAAACATGGGTAGGAAGTCCACCACATTGTCAAGTCCAATATCCTTCCCAAATCAGGATCATCAAATCAGCTTTCACATGACTTCCTTAAGTGCTTTTTTGCTATCTTCTCTGGCATGAAGGTGAACTGGGCTGGTGTTATCCTTGATAGGATGGACCATGTTGAGATCACTCCTTTTTGTTAGGTTTTGAGGGACCATTAGAGCATAAATCTATGCCCGTCCTACGTTGGACGGATGATAGAAATATAAATAGCAGCGAAAAAATCGAATTATTAAACTATTTAATAAAACGACTTAAGAATATCAAAGACTCTAGTCAGGATCTCTACTATCTTGGGGTGGGTCTGACCAGACCCAAAATAGATCTAAACTACTACAAAATATAAATTAAAAGAATTAAAAGAATATACCCAGAACTTTGCTTCCGTAGAAAACAAAGCGTTGTTTATCAGCAACAGCTTTGGCTCCCCAAAGCTAGCCGCCTCTGCACCTCCAAAATGGTCCACTCGAAGCGAGTCGACACTGTACCTCCGAGCCAATCACCTGCCAAAGAAAGTTTCACATGGGTGTGATCCGCTCAAAGACTTCGGATCAAATCCAATCCTCATCCTTGTCTTGCTAAGACGCGAACGGATGAACGAAAGAGTTGAGGAGGAGAGAATAATTTTTGTCTTGAATCGGGCGTGCTCAAAACTTTTCGGAGCTACTCGATTCTGGGACTTTGTGCAATTTTTCCAAGGGGTGTCGACCCCGATTTATATAGGAGGCCAAACCCCTTGCTCGTCGTACGAGCAATATGGGATTATTTAATTAGGGGAGAAAATTAGGATTAGTTTTGCCTTGCACTAAGGCTCAACTTTAACTAAGTTTCTCTCCCTCACCATTGAGCTTTGGAAGTGATATAACCTATCAATTCGAAGAGCTATAAACGATGAACGCATAGAAACAAACGGCGACGAATTTCGACTTCGTTTGACACCTCAAACAATAGCTCAAAGTTCAGTAAAAATCACAATTTTCACAGTTTCGTGGTCGTCACTTTAGAAATTAGGGTTTCCCATCAACCAGGCCCACCCGCGGGTCCCCCGCAGGTCTAGGTGCGCCTGCCCATGCTGGGCGGGTGGGTCTGGGCTCAGCCCTGCCTGCTAGGCATGCTTAGCCTGACCCGCCCAGTTGGGCGGGCTAGCCCAGCCCAGCTGGTTTTGCCCAGTTCTGGCCTTTTGAGCCATATTTTGAGCTGTCGAGCTCCAATTTAGTCGATTTTCAAACCGTTGGAAAGCGAGGTTCAAATATGACTATTCTAAGAACCCTTGTAACATATTTCTATGCTTTTATTATGCAAAATATTCGTGGGAACATTTTACAATAAATTTTCAACCATTTTGCACCATATGCAATAATCCCTTATATCATTCTACTAATGCTAAATTCGCAAACCTTTTGCGACATTATTAAATACCATTTAATATAAACTTATCGTCACAAACTCTTTGTGACTTCAATGATTCTCATGCACCCCGAGTGCACTCATCTGAGTTCTTCCTATTATTAGGACGCAAATCACACTCGGTGTGAGACCCTACAGCCTGACCCTACAACAGGTTGGGGCTCGAAACCCTTATACAACAGTGACCACGAGCAGCAGGTGTCGTCCCTGTTTTGGAATCATAATTACGTGGTTGAAACAATGACAAAATTTTCGTCGGGATCATTCTGACTATGTCAGTGATGAATACCGCAATTTTAGTCACTTCGTCATAACTATGTTACTGCATAGCCTAGGGTATGGTAAAATGTCAACCCTACTATCTAGCACTGGTCAGTATACATCGGTCATTGATATGTCCATGTTGTACTTTTTACAACATACCCCGACCGAGGTTTAGCATAAAGAACCGTACTAAGCCTGTGACACTAACTTTCCTTAATAGAAGAGACGAATCCTATCTAGTCAGTACTTACCTCGTACGCTTCAAGTGTCACCCAACCTAAGACCTTTCAACAAGTAAAGACTCGAGACTAGATCATAGATCTAAGTGACACCGTTCATGCACAGGTTCGTACAATGACCTCAAGTCTAAAAGACCAACTAGCCTATCATCACTAGAGAGTTATCAATGACAGTTTAGTTAAGGTTAACCATTTGACAGCTCTTTATTGGGTCGTTCAGTGGACTCATTTTTCAATGATCACATGTGTCTCGTCTCCGACTTTGCCAGATCGAATGATTATGAGATCATCATTACTCTTTAGGATATGACAAAGACACAATGATCTGTCCGATGTGCCGATATCTTTTTCTCGATACATCTATGACCAAGAACATTTTAAGACTCAAGTTCCTATCGGTTATACACTTCATACAATCGAGATCTGCATCAAGATACATGTATGACCTTACTTTAAGTCTAAGGAAATTATCCAAGTATTAAAAAATATTTAATCATACTAGGATAATTAGTACCATTTATATATTAACAAGATGTTTTCTATGATAAATTTCCTCGAAGCATATATATTCCTCCACTTTCTTGTATCACCTCCCATAGAGCTATATTTTGACTCATGTCTTCCGACATTTCTAGATTGACCTTGCAACCTATGAGCACGTTCCTCTGGGCCCTCTATTGGATGCAGCTGCAAAGCTGAAGTCTTCTTCGGCTCTGCAGACTGCAGCCAAGAAGAGACACTCTATGTATGAGCCTTCCTCGTCTACACCTCCAGCAGATACCACCATTCCCTCATCTTCATCTATTCCATCTCATATTGATCCCTTCTTTATCCAGTTGAATAAGAAAGTGACTGTTCTGGATCAGAAGATGACCTTGCTGCTTGAGATGCTCAGTACTTTATTTAAGCATCATGACTTACTTGTACCTGCCTCCCTCCAGTCATTACTTCATCTTACTAATCCTACCTAGTCTGTTGCTCCTGGTGATAGTGCTCAGGCTCCTCCAGCTGACGTCACCCGGTCTCCTCCATCTGACGTCATACAGACTCCATCTGATGCTGATGTTCAGCCTGCTGAGGCTCCTTCTGATGATATTCCTGCCACTGTTGTTGCTTTGACTTCAGAGATGGAGACCCAGGGCTTCACCGTAGAGATGAGAGTTCCTGAGGCCTCACTCATTGTTTAGCTTGATGACTGATGCTGTCTTGAAGACCTCTCACTATAGGATATTTTTTATTAGGGTTAGAGAGTCTTGATTGATGTAGTTGGTTATATGGATGTTTGGATGTATTGATGTTACTTTTGTGTTGAACATGTATGATGATGTATGTGGAGTTGTTATATTTTTTGTGTACTCCATGTATCACATTTTGATGATTATATATATTGTGTGATGAGATGTATTGAATGTTACTATTGGACTCCTCTTCCTCTAGTCAACCTAGTTTTGATGATTTTGATACGTATTTGTATGATACACCTTCATGTTTTCCTATTTTCATTTGGTATCACATTAAATGCATATCCTATTCTTTATACTCACATGATTGTTTTACTTTTATTTAGCACTAGTTATTGTTGTTGTTTCTCTACTCCCACTTTTTGGATAATGCCATAGGGGAGAGAAATAAACAAACTTATAGTTTGTGCTAATTAAAGCTAAACTAGAATCTAATATTGAAATAGCCTTAGATTCGGGGGGAGTAAGATATAATGAATTTGGATTCAAAAATCATAAATTCAAATCCTTGAATTCATTCAACTCACGTATATCTTACAATTGCTTTAATTGATCATTAGATGCCTATATCTTTATTGTCTAACTTGATTGGCATCTATATAGGGGGAGTAAGTATTTCTTAATCACAATAATTTATTTTTGTTTATGATTGTTTGTCATCACCAAAAAGAGTGAGAATGTTGGGTATTGACTTCTCCTCACTTGGTTTTGATGATGAGCAAATATAAATGTAATGCCCTGCATAGCTACTGTACAAGTACTAAGGGGGGTGAATAGTACTTTAAAATAATCAAGAGTGTTATTCCTAATTATTGTGCAAAACACAAACAACAATGCGGAATAACTACAAACAACAAGAATTAAACAAGCGCAAACAGTAGGATATAACGGGTTCGGATCCACCCAAGTCTCCCCGACTTGTTCCCGGTGATCCTACGTCCCAACCACCCGGATCCCCTCCGGATACTTGAGTTAGAAACCACTAACCCAAGTTTTGCACTATGAAATTCTTGTAGAAAATCCTCTACAAGACCAAATCATACACAAATGAAATATGACTCCCACAACCCGGGATCACACACTTCTCTCACAACCGAGAGAACAACTTGCAAAAGAAAAGTAAATGAAACAATGAAATACTTACCAACAAAATCCTATGCCTTGAGTAAACTTACAATTTTAGGGCAAGGAGGATTTTGAGGAATAAGTAGTCACCAAACCCTAGCTCCACCAAGATAAACAGCGATAGGTGGCTAGGGAGAGATTGGTGGCTTTGGATCAAGCTCTTGGCTTGAGTGGCTCACAATGAAGAGAATCTCTCTTGAGGAATTAGGGCTCAAGAAGTTGAGGGAGAGATTCTTGTGAGAAGAGAGAGCTTGGAAATAAGATTGAATGGCCCCTCTCTTGGATGTGAAAATGTCTCTATTATCAGCCGTGAATCCCTGGTTGGAAGCACACAACCTTATATAGGGAAGAGACAAAACGGTCACAAAATTCGTAGTAATAAATGCCCCAACGGCTCTATTCTGAAGCAGTTTAATCGATCTAAGAAGGATCACTGACCGATTAGTTTCTCAACTAGTCGGTCGGTGATTCTTCTTGGACCGACTAAGAGGTTGACAGCCAAGAAAGATAGTTCAGGGAAATATAGAACTAGTCAGTCTAAGAAGACTTGCCAACCGACTAGTTTGACAACTAGTCGGTCGGTGAGTGTTCTTTGACCGACTAAGAGATGAAATCAATAGGCTGTCTACAAGGAGAACTAGTCGTTTTAAGAACAAATTCCAACTGACTAGTTTCACAACTAGTCGGTCGATAGTTGTTCTTTGACCAACTAACCGTAAACAGTAGCTCAGGCTGTGAAATGAAAGACATAACTAGTCGGTTTAAGAAGGATTCCAAACCGATTAGTTTGACAACTAGTTGGTCGGTGAACCTTTTTGGACCGACTAACTGCAAACAGTGAATGAGCTGAATTTGAGTAGGATATCTAGTCGGTTTAAGAAGGATTGCCGATCGACTAGATTACCATCTAGTCAATTGGTTCTTCTTCTTGAACCAACTAAGATGCACAAGAAGCTGCGATATGAAGCGTTAAGCTTCGGGAAAGATTCTATGGGCTTCTAAGATGATCCTAGCTCTAAGATATGAGCGTTATGAAGATTAAAACGTAAGACATACTCAAGGCTTAACATTCTACGGAAAGAAGCTAGAAGACTATAAATAAAACTTGACGAACCGTCTTCAAAAGCTTCAATCCTAATCTCTTGACTTCAATAATGGTCCTTGAGCTTCAACGAAGCTTCAGGCACACGATCACGTGCTTTGAGAAGTCTTGAGATGTCGCTTGAGATGTACGAAGTAATTTGGCGACGATCTCCATAACTGCGCTCACAAAGAGTTAGTTCACGATATTTATGTTTGTTCATCATCAAAACCAAATCCGGGGAATCAATACTCAACATTCTTCCCCCTTTTTGGTGATGACAAACCAACATAAATAATAATCAATAATAATGATTCAAATGAAATTTACTTACTCCCACTGCATTGATGACACGTTAATTCCATATAAAATAATAATCATAAGCATCAAGCAGACGAGCAACTTATAAAATGTGAATCCAATTATTGAAATTTAGGATCTAAATCCATTTTTATATCTTAACTCCCCCTGAATCTAACATATCAAATTAGATTCACGGTTAATTGCTTTAAATTATCATTTAGTACATCGTCATTATTAATGCTCTCCCCCTTTGGCATTAGCAAAAAGAGTGGGAGGAGATCAACGACAACAACAATGGCTACAAATAAAAGCACGGGAGTCGTAGAATACGACCACGGTCCAAATGACACCAAAATAAAATACGGAGTAAATCAAAGCGTGCCAACAAGACCATAGTCGATAATCGAAAAATAAAATCATCAAAACTTAAATCAATTTCACGTATTGAGTTATGGAACATACTCTCCAATATCAACATTCTTGATGAATTAAGTGCATGGAAAACAATTCTATGTTTTCATAGAATTAATTTCTATTTAATCCATATAATCGTCGAGCGATGAAAACAACATCAGAGACAAAAATATAATGTGCACACGAAACAAATGGCAACATGATGTACACATCCTACAAAATTGTTATGCCAAAATAGAGATAGAAACTTCATACAACTTATGGCATACACAATTCTAGTACACTAGCATGCATTCCAAAAGAGATACTCACTAAACGAGTCAATAAAAAGCATGGAATGCCATGAGCATACGAAAGATAAGAATTATAACATAAGCTCAAAACTAGCATCAAGATATGCATGAGATAGTCTAAAATACAAAGTGACATCTACGTGCATTCAACACACATGGACACCAAATGTAAGAATATACTTACAACATTAAGCTCCCCCTACTTTGGTGCATCACTTAAGCACCATCAACTCCTTTTGAATGAAAATCTTTGCAAATCAAGGAGTTGGCAGGGTTGGTATCCTATTATTCTTGGAGCTAAATTTTGACTTGTTGCTCCTTCTCTTATTCTTGAGTAGCTGAAGATAAAAATATCCTTCCATGGTACCCAAGGTCATTGGGTCCTAAGAGATTAGACCTTTGGAAGCCAAGTCCAATTGGACTTAGACTTCCCAACAAAATCATCATTGTGCACAACATTCATTAAATACGAATTAATATACACTTGTTTTTCATGCATGCTTGTGTCCTTCGGGCCCCAAATAGTGAATTTCTTCGGAGCCCTAGTCCTATTGGGAGCATGCATACGTTGTTGATTTTTACGTGATGCATGTCGTGGATAAGCATATGGCACATGATGAAATGGTGCATGATGATAATTGTTCATATGATAGTAATGTGGATGAATATATGCATGTGGAGGAACACGTGCATGAGTGTGTCTCACATGGTGTGCACGTGCTCATGGACGTGGATCATAAAAATCGTCATACGTGTGAACATGTGGAGTAGGATGTGTGTTCCTACGTGGCATAGTATAGGTGTACATAAATGCATGACCCTTCTTTGGAGGTCCACCCAAAGTGGGTTTCTTTCCAAACGGGGGTGTGTACCTAGTGGAAGCACCATTGGTAGATGAACTACCCATGGGGTGTTTACTCCCACTAGTTGAGGCTTCGAAAGATGGCCTAACAAAGGTCGTGACCGATTTGGATGAGTCTCCCATCTTACACCCTAAGCCAATGTGATGATTGGCTGGAAGTAAGTCATTTAAGATATTATCCAAATGGCCCTTACCTTTATTGAATTTATTAATACGGCCTAATGTGTACTCATACTTCTCGGTGAGAGAATGCATAGAAGCATCCAAGGTGTACACTTGCGATGTGAGTACATAAACACGAGACTTGAGATTTTCATTCTCAATACTCAAAGTTGAGTTTCGAGAAATCTAATCCTCTATCTCGTGTTCATCCGAATCTTCAATATGAACATGCTCAAGTTGAGATTTGAGATTTACGATCTCATTTCTCAACCCTTCAACAACGGTGTCTTTGTTGATGATGATAGGCTTAGGTGAGGTTTGAAGACTAGTTAGCTCATCTTTAGTCTTAATATATCTATTAGCCCATTTAGAAAACTTAGACCAAAGTTTTGCATTACCTAATCTAAGTTCATCCATAGTTGCCTCATCGCCTTCATCCTCGCTTTCATCCTCGCTTTCATCGGAGGAGGTCTCTTGATCATGTTCCTCTTTTCCCATGAAGCACATGTGTGCTTTCTCCACTTGTCCATCATCCGACTCTCCACTTGAGGAGTCCTCTTCGGAGTTGGTGAATGAGCCGACAAGACCTTTCTTGTACTCCTTCTTGTACTTTCTCGACTTGTCGTACTTGGGTGCCTTCCACTTCTCCTTATGTTTGTTGAGAGGACAATCCGGCTTGATGTGTCCTGGCTTGTTGCATTTATAACACACAGGAGCGGAGGCATTAGTCGAACTAAATTTAGATTTATTCCTAAACTTACTTTTTCGGAAGAATCGGTTGAACTTCTTTGCCAAATCGGCCAAAGCTTCTATGTCCAACTCGTCTTCCGATTCTTCATCATCGGTAGATGTAGATGGAGTGGCCTTAAATGTAATCGTCTTTTTCTTTGGCATGCCTTGCTCTAAGTAAGACTTCATCTTTTCCTGCATCTTGATCTTACTGTCCTTGCGTACCTCATAAGACAACAAGGTACCCATTAGTTGTACGACAGTATACTTATTCATATTGTTACCTTCCTCGATGTCGAAGGTACGCTTTTTCCAACAAGAAGGAAGTCCGTCAATAATCTTCGTGACTTTCTCCTTTTGGGTATAGTTCTTCCCAAGAGCTTCCAATTTGTTGGATATGTCCACGAAGCGAGCATAGTACTCCTTCATACTTTCACCCTGTTCCATGTGAAATAATTCGAACTCTTTGTTAGCAACGAGTTTAGAGTCTTTTACCGTACTCATTCCTTCGTGCAAGATGAGGAGTTGGTTCCAAATTTGATATGCACTCTTACATGTGCATATCTTGTTGAAGTCTTCGGGCTCCAACGCACATTACAAGGCATTCATTTCCTTGGCATTGTATACCTCCGCGGCGACCTCCGCGGTAGTCCACTTCGCGAAATCTTGTTCGGTGGGCTCGACATACTCCGTCATCGTGGCTCCCCATAGTGAAGTGCTCCGGAGGAACGTTTCCATCCGGTATTTCCAGTACCCATAGATGGTACCGTTGAAGAAGGGAGGCCTAGTTGAGGAGTGTCCTTCCATCACCGAAGAAGCTCCTTCACGATTCTTGAAGACGCTGTAGTCGTTGTTTGTCATAGCTATGAACTTGGCTCTGATACCAAATGTAATGCCCGGCGTAGCTACTGTACAAGTACTAGAGGGGGGTGAATAGTACTTTAAAATAATCAAGAGTGTTATTCCTAATTATTGTGCAAAACACAAACAACAATGCGGAATAACTACAAACAACAACAATTAAACAAGCGCAAACAGTAGGATATAACGGGTTCGGATCCACCCAAGTCTCCTCGACTTGTTCCCGGTGATCCTACGTCCCAACCACCCGGATCCCCTCCGGATACTTGAGTTAGAAAACACTAACCCAAGTTTTGCATTATGAAATTCTTGTAGAAAATCCTCTACAAGACCAAATCATACACAAATGAAATGTGACTCCCACAACCCGGGATCACACACTTCTCTCACAACCGAGAGAACAACTTGCAAAAGCAAAGTAAATGAAACAATGAAATACTTACCAACAAAATCCTATGCCTTGAGTAAACTTACAATTTCAGGGCAAGGAGGATTTTGAGGAAGAAGTAGTCACCAAACCCTAGCTCCACCAAGATAAACAACGATAGGTGGCTAGGGAGAGATTGGTGTCTTTGGATCAAGCTCTTGGCTTGAGTGGCTCACAATGAAGAGAATCTCTCTTGAGGAATTAGGGCTCAAGAAGTTGAGGGAGAGATTCTTGTGAGAAGAGAGAGCTTGGAAATAAGATTGAATGGCCCCTCTCTTGGATGTGAAAATGTCTCTATTATCAGCCGTGAATCCCTGGTTGGAAGCATACAACCTTAAATAGGGAAGAGACAAAACGGTCACAAAATTCGTGGTAATAAATGCCCCAATGGCTCTATTCTGAAGCAGTTTAATCAGTCTAAGAAGGATCACTGACAGATTAGTTTCTCAACTAGTCGGTCGGTGATTCTTCTTGGACCGACTAAGAGGTTGACAGCCAAGAAAGATGGTTCAGGGAAATATAGAACTAGTCGGTCTAAGAAGACTTGCCAACCGACTAGTTTGACAACTAGTCGGTCGGTGAGTGTTCTTTGACCGACTAAGAGATGAAATCAATAGGTTGTCTACAAGGAGAACTAGTCGGTTTAAGAACAAATTCCAACCGACTAGTTTCACAACTAGTCGGTCGATAGTTGTTCTTTGACCGACTAACCATAAACAGTCGCTCAGGTTGTGAAATGAAAGACATAACTAGTCGGTCTAAGAAGGATTCCAAATCGACTAGTTTGACAACTAGTTGGTCGGTGAACCTTCTTGGACCGACTAACTACAAACAGTGAATGAGCTGAATTTGAGTAGGATATCTAGTCGGTTCAAGAAGGATTGCCGACCGACTAGATTGCCATCTAGTCGGTTGGTTCTTCTTCTCGAACCAACTAAGATGCACAAGAAGCCGCGATATGAAGCGTTAAGCTTCGGGAAAGATTCTATGGGCTTCTAAGATGATCCTAGCTCAAAGATATGAGCGTTATGAAGATTAAAACGTAAGACATACTCAAGGCTTAACATTCTACGGAAAGAAGCTAGAAGATATAAATAAAACTTGACGAACAGTCTTCAAAAGCTCAATCTGAATCTCTTGACTTCAATAATGGTCCTTGAGCTTCAACGAAGCTTCAGGCACACAATCATGCGCTTTGAGAAGTCTTGAGACGTCGCTTGAGATATACGAAGTAATTTGGCGACGATCTCTATAACTGCGCTCACAAAGAGTTAGTTCACGATATTTATGTTTGTTCACCATCAAAACCAAATCCGGGGAATCAATACTCAACAATAAATACTTGGGACTAATCCCATCTATGTAGTTAATTCATTGCCTAATTCATTCATGAAGATCAAAGTGTAATGAATGACAATCAAATATCAATCAAAACTCGTAGAATCGATTGGGTGATCAAAATTAAAGAAAGAAGCTTCAAGAAGACTTCAAATTCATTCAAGAGAAATAAGAGAAGCAAAAACTCAATGTGATCTTTTTATTCTTGTGTTTCTTTCTCATTAGAATGTAGCCTTGCAGTAGAATATTCTTAGAGCACTCACACTTTACTCAATCTAGCCTAGGAATCCATTAGAACTCATTTCCTAGGACTCTAACTTTAAATTTTATAACATGTGCATTTTGGACTTCCGACATGAATTGAATAGCAAATTACATGTACATGTCTCCATACAATCGCCTGATAATTGTGCTACAGTCATCTGTAATGCACATGTTTTGACATGATATTTTGAGCCTTTCATTCTTAACTTTAACATGTGACTATTGTACAAAGTACAGTCGCATGTCTAGTTTCAGGTGCATGTGATTTGTTAGTCAGTTGCCTGTATCAGCTTGCCCAAATATCCCATGTTTTTTCAACTTTCGCACTTGTGCACACAGACGACTGATGTTGGTTTTACAGTTTCCTACCCATGGCACAAGCGCATGTTTATACCGCTACAGTCGCATGTCTATCTCTTGCCCAAATCTTTCATTTTGGAAAGTTTCGCACTTGTGCACACAGACGACTGATGTTGGTTTCCCAATCGCTTGCCCATGGCACAAGCGCATGTTTATACCGCTACAGTCGCATGTCTATCCCTTGCCCAAATCTTTCATTCTGGAAAGTTTCGCACTTGTGCACACAGACGACTGATGTTGGTTTCCCAATCGCCTGTCCATGGCACAGGCGCCTATGGATACTGTAACGACCACTTTTCTGATGTACGTATTTCCATACATATTTTGTTACTGTCTATATTTTTAGCACCTTTATTTTTTGGTAGTTTTCCTAACTCTGACACGTGATCGGACCTCGTATTCACCACCCTCTCAGAGGCGCGATCACCCCGATACCTTCTTTGTAATTTTAGGATGTCGATGGGCCTATCTGCAACAATAGCAATTGTTTTATTAATAAAACCTTTTTAATACACATTTGAATTTGAGGGCTCTGTACGTTTTATTCAAAACGAATAAGTCCTTGCTAATTATTTTTTTTAAACCTAACCCACTATCTCTTAAAACGGTTAATAATGAGCTTAGTTTAATAATAATAATAAGGGGGATGAGGAATCTTTGTAACTGTTTTATTTTTAACAAATTTAACCTTGTATTATAACATCCTAGCATATCAACCTGCGGGTGAGAGGAAATTAAATCAAATCATTTTTAAAAGATCTGTACTGTTAGCCCCCACTACCCCCATGATTTCACCTACTCCCCGGATCTCTCTCCACGTCAACCTCTTTCTTTTCCCCTCTATTAAAGCAAACTAGCCCTAGGGCTTTAGGGGTTGCAGCCGCCACCTCTTTTTCTTTTCCTGTCAAACCCTACTCTACTACAACTCAAATAGAAACCCAGTGAACTCTTCTTCTTCTTCCTTCGGGCCACCCACACAAAGCCCCCACTCGCCACCATCAACTCCTCCCGTCGTTCACGGCGACTACAAGCCAGCCACCGCCCAGCCTCTCCTACGACGCCTCCCCCCCACGAATCCGACGAGCGACCACGCCACCCACGTCGAAGCCCGCACAGACACCACCGTCGGCCCCAGCTCGCCACCCCGAGGTGCCGCCTCTTCGAATTTGCCTCCTCCATCGCCAGCGTCCCCAGCCCAACGCCAGATCTCCGATCACGCCTCCCGATCTTCCGCCTGCAAGCTGCTTCCACACAGATCTCCGACACCGCCTCTCATCCGCTGTGAAACGTCGCCTACGCCCCGTCGTCCGACATTGCCCAACCTCTGAGCTCGCCTACGCCCAGGTCCCCGCAATACCGTGCCACTTACCGTCCTTCCCCTCTCCCGTGGCATCCACCGCCACCGTGCACGTCACCTCCGACGTCGCTTCCATCGCCCCAACACTAGGAATGGCAATATTGCGGGGCGGGGCAGGTATTTAACTACCCAAGCTTGCCCCGACCAATCTACAGGCCGGGGCAGGGCGGGTCGCAGGCTGGGGCGGGGCGGGTTCTTTCTTACCAAAATCGGGTCGGGCCGGGTCGGGCCGGTCGGGTCAGGTCATTAGTGACATCCAAATGAATTCCAAATAAAAATTTTATTTGTGAATTGGGAGAATTTTGATTTATTTGGTAATTTGGAATTGGGAATTGGCCTAATTAGGAGAACCGTGGAATAGAGTATGAGTTATGGGTTATTCGTTGACTGCATGGTCTGCATCAAAATAGTAAGGGTTTTTAGAACCTCTATAGTTTACCAGGGCAGGTCGGGGCAGGTCGGGGCAGGTCGGGGCGCATACAAAGCCCAAGCTTGCCCCGACCCGGCTGCGGGTCGAATCGAGCCGGGTCAAAACCAGGTCGTGCCAGGTCGGGTCGGGCGGGTCAGGCTATTACTGCCATCCCTACCCAACACCGTGTTGGATATTTCTCCATTTTAAAGAGATAAAGATAGTCCCACATTGGATGGGATATAAACTTTCAATGGGTATATTATAGACTTCCTCCTAATGGGCTATTGGACTTGTTAATGGGCTAGGACTTGGGGGTATCTCGCGGGCGCATGAGCCCACACCGGAACCGAGCCCAAACCGGGTTGAACCGAATGGAATTTGTGGGCGTCGGATCCGGAAAACCTTAGCGTGTGTGCGCTGGCGTCGGGCCTGCGCAGGGGGGGGGGTTCACGGGTGCGCGCGCGGAGTGCCCGAGTTTTGCGTTAAATTTTTTGGCCCGCTTGTTTGGCAGAATTTGAAAGGCCCATTGCGGTTTTAATTTTTCCCAACAGCCATATTTCTTTTATTGCGCTGTTTAATGGCCAACAGCTCTATTTTCTTTTAATTCTGCAACAGCTATATTTTCATTAATGGCAGAAATAAATCTCGCTCTTAATTACGGAATTCAACAGCCATTTCTCTTCTCTATATAAACTCGAAAATCTCAAGCGTTTGGCATTGCGAAAAAAAAACTCAATTCTTCCTCAACAAAAGTCTCCGCTGCTTTGTTCTGTTCGTCTCGGCCTCCACAGACCCGAGCCGACCTTCTCCTTCAGCAGTTCTGCAGTTCCTTGTTACTGCGGCCTGCTGCGTTCTCATTGCTCTTCCTCCTCTTCGTTCGAGATCGAAGAACAGTAGCTGCTCGCTGGAGCCTTGTATTGTGAGTGCACACTTACAAGGCCGTTGCCGTTGAATCCTGGAGGGTAGCCGCTGGACCTGCCTTGCACCGAGTTCTTACTCTGAGGGGCGGAAATCTACTCTTAAGGACAGTGCCTAGCACGCCTCGGCAAACCGATAAGTCCCTTCTTCTTCTTGATTTCGTAGCATCATCCTATTAATCTGCTGTCTTTTATTCAACAATCTTAAGAGTAGATATGGATGCTGCTATTGTGACTGCCAAACATCTGCCTGATCTGTCTAAAATCGAACTTTTTTCTGGTTCTTTCTTTAAACGTTGGCAAGAAAAAGTCTTTAGTACACTTGATGTCACTGGCTTTGCCTTCGCACTCACAGATCCTAAACCCACAGATGAAAAAGAACTTCCTGCCTGGGACCGTGCCAACAAAATTTGTCGCCATACTATTCTTCATACCCTCTCTAATGAATTATTTGATGTGTACTGTCCTACTAAAATTGCTTCAGAAATTTGGACTAGCCTAACCAAAAAATACATCCTAGAAGATGCTGGTACCCAAAAATTTGCTGTAGGCAATTTCCTTCACTTTGCCATGACTGAAGACAAATCTGTTTCCACCCAAATCCATGATTTCCATGTCCTTATTGACGATCTTAAAAATGAAAATATAACTCTCCCTGAACCATTTGTTTCTGGCTCTCTTATTGAAAAACTTCCCGAATCTTGGAAAGATTACAAAAATAGTCTCAAACACAAACGGAAACAAATGTCCCTTGAAGATGTTATCATCCATATTAGGATTGAAGAAAAGAATAGGGAAAGAGAAAAAGCCAATTCTGCTAAAGAAATTGTTTCTAAAGCCAATCTTATTGAAGCTAATTCTTCCTTTCCTCCTTCTCATCCTAAGAAACCTTTCAAGAAATTTAGACCCAACCACAAACCAACTCAAAGATTTCAAAAGGGCCAAAACCATACTACTTTCAAGAAGAAAGGGGACTGTTTTATTTGCAAGAAACCTGGACACCATGCAGCTCAATGTCGCTTCCGGAAAGATACTCCTAAGCCAAGTGCAAACTTGGTAGAAGG
Source organism: Scilla litardierei (assembly GCA_030789695.1). Taxonomy (NCBI): domain Eukaryota; kingdom Viridiplantae; phylum Streptophyta; class Magnoliopsida; order Asparagales; family Asparagaceae; genus Scilla; species Scilla litardierei. The sequence goes on along the minus strand of CM061142.1, from coordinate 654,307,826 downwards.
AGATATAATTGCTGCGGTGATTTCAGAGGTTAACATGGTGGCACATGCTAAGGACTGGGTAATTGACTCCGGGGCAACCCGGCATATCTGCGCTGATAGAGGAGCTTTTACCTCCTATGTTCCTATCAGCTCTGGCGAGGAAAATGTGTACATGGGGGATTCAAGACCCTCACCCGTAATCGGGAAAGGGAAGGTTCTTCTCAAATTAACCTCAGGAAAAACCCTTTCGCTTAGTGAAGTGCTTCATGTCCCAGATATCCGTTGGAATCTGGTTTCTGTCTCTCTTCTGGGAAAAGTGGGGGTTAAGGTTACTTTTGAGTCTGATAAAATTGTAATGACCAAGAATGGTCAGTTTGTGGGAAAGGGATATTGTAACCAGGGTCTTTTCATTCTGAATGTACTTGATGTCATGAATAATAATGCATCATCTTCTTCTGCTTACTTGATTGACTCTTTTGATATCTGGCACCATAGACTAGGACATGTCAATTATTCTTATATTAAAAAAATGAAAGAAATTGGATTGTTGAATGCATCATCCTCCTCTAATGACAAATGTGAAATTTGTGTTGAATCAAAAGCCACTAAGAAAACATGTAGGTCTGTACACAGAGAAAGTGAACTTCTTGCTTTAATTCATAGTGACCTTGGGGATTTGAAAAGCCATATAACTAGAGGTGGTAAGAAATTCTATATCACTTTTGTGGATGACTTCTCTAGATACACTGAAGTATACTTGCTTAGATCTAAAGATGAAGCTTTTGATATGTTTTTGAAGTATAAGACTAAAGTAGAGAATCAACTTAATAAGAAAATAAAAAGGGTTAGATCAGATAGAGGAGGGGAGTTTACATCTTTTAATGACTATTGTGAAGAACATGGGATTATTCATGAGACGACACCTCCTTATTCACCTGAATCAAATGGCATAGCAGAAAGGAAAAATAGGACCTTAAAAGAGATGATGAATGCTTTGCTAATTAGTTCAGGTGCACCTCTTAACCTTTGGGGAGAAGCTATTCTCTCTGCTTGTCACATTCAGAATAGAATTCCCTATAAGAAATTAGGTAAGACTCCTTATGAACTTTGGGTAGGTCATCCTCCAAACCTTAGTTACCTCAAAGTGTGGGGGTGCTTAGCTAAAGTTCTTTTACCTGAACCCAAGAAAAGAAAGTTAGGTCCTAAAACCTTTGATTGCATGTTTATTGGATATGCACAAAATAGTGCTTCTTATAGATTCCTTGTTGTTAAAAGTGAGCAAAACATTATGGAGCCTAATACAATTGTTGAAACCAAGAATGCTGATTTCTTTGAGCATATATTTCCAATGAAAATGGATAATATTAGGTTGACTTCTGCTCCTCCATCATCACAAACTTCTGATGTTCATTCACATGATAATGATGATGAGATAGAAGTAAGAAGGAGTAAAAGAGTTAGGAGGGAGACTAATCTTGGTGATGGCTTTTTTACCTTTCTTATTGATGATGATCCTCGTACATACCATGAAGCCATCACATCTCCCGATTCCACTTTTGGAAAGAAGCAATAAACAGTGAATTAGAATCCATTATGTCAAATCACACATGGGAACTTGTTACATTGCCCCCAGGAGCTAAAACTATAGGTTGCAAGTGGATATTTAAAAGGAAGCTTAAACCTGATGGTTCTATTGACAAGTTCAAAGCTAGATTAGTTGCTAAAGGCTTCAACCAAAAGAAAGACATCGATTATTTTGACACTTTTGCCCCTGTTACTAGGATAGCTTCTATCCGTGTCTTGGTTGCCTTAGCTTCTATACATAGTCTTGTTATCCATCAAATGGATGTAAAGACTGCTTTTTTGAATGGAGATTTGGAAGAAGAGATTTATATGGAACAACCTGAAGGTTGTATCACTCCTGGAAATGAACATAAAGTATGCAAACTTGTTAAATCTCTTTATGGTTTAAAACAAGCTCCAAAACAATGGCATGATAAATTTGACTCTGTCTTACTTGCAAATGGTTATCATATAAATGATGCTGATAAATGTATTTACACAAAGTTTGATAATGGTGTTGGTGTTATTATTTGCTTATATGTTGATGACATGCTTATTCTCGGCACCAACCTAGATGTAGTAAATGCAACAAAGTCATTCTTGTCTTCTAAATTTGATATGAAAGACATGGGTGAAGCTGATGTGATCTTAGGTATTAAGTTAACTAAGACACCTGGTGGTATTATGCTTTCTCAAGGACATTATGTTATTAAAATGCTTGAAAAGTTTGGATATCATGATCAAAAACCTGTAGCTACTCCATATGATGCTAGTTTACATTTAGCTAAAAATTTTGGTGAATCTGTTTCACAAATTAAATATGCTCAAATCATTGGTAGCTTAATGTATTTAATGAATTGTACTCGCCCTGATATTGCTTATGCTATTAGTAGATTGAGTCGTTACACTCAAAATCCTAATAGTGATCATTGGAATGCATTGTCAAGAGTTATGAGATACTTGAAAGGAACTCTTGAATATGGATTATGTTTTAGTGGCGATCCATCAGTTTTAGAAGGTTTTACTGATGCGAACTGGATCTCTGATTCAGATGAGCTTAAATCCACAAGTGGTTATATTTTTACACTTGGTGGAGGTGCTGTGTCTTGGAAATCTTCCAAGCAAACATGTATTGCTCGGTCTACTATGGAATCCGAGTTTATTGCCTTAGAGAAGGCATGTAGTGAAGCCGAGTGGCTTAAGAACCTTCTTGGTGATCTTCCCATTTGTGAAAAACCGGTACCGTCTGTGTCTATCCATTGTGATAGCCAAGCTGCAATTGCAAAAGCCAAAAATAAAGTTTTTAATGGGAAGAGTAGGCATATACGCCTAAGGCACTCTATTGTGAGGCAGCTGCTAGATCATGGGATAGTATCCCTTGATTATGTGAGGTCAGAGATGAATTTGGCAGATCCTCTGACAAAACCACTAAATAGGAAGTTAGTGGAAAATACATCGAGGGGAATGGGACTTATACCTAAAACATAGGTCGAGAGTGATGGTAACCCAACCTATGTGATTGATGATCTCATGAAGTAGGTTCATATGGGTAACAACAAGTCACTTGTTGATCGTGGGGGAGCACTGTCATTAAGTTTATGTCCCTTCCTATGGTGTAGATAGTGCTATCGACGATGAGAAAGGGTGAGTATATGACTCTTAATGGAAACCATAGCCCTTGTTGGGTGGTGTGCATAATCGTCGGCACACTTGATGGGTCCACCTATATGGGTGTGGAAGTGGGGCCGCTTCCTATGCGAATTTGGGTACATTCGCTAGAGCACTCATGAAATCCAGGTATGGCGCATGGCCGAAAACGTGCCAACCCGAAAGAGCAAGCAACTATTCTTTGATGATTCGATATGGGTTGTAAGTCAATGTTTTACAATAAAGGGGATTGGTTCATAGAAACTATATGTTTCACCAACTTCTTGTAGAACACACTTCCATTCCCTAAGTAATGGTTCATAGACCGAAAGTCACCATTGCTAATGTATTGAATTGTCGTATTCGATCTCGAAATCTTTTCTTTTCCTCATCTTGGATTCTTTTTCCCTTACCTCTTGAAATTTTGAAATAGTGGGGGATTGTTGGATATTTCTCCATTTCAAAGAGATAAAGATAGTCCCACATTGGATGGGATATAAACTTTCAATGGGTATATTATAGACTTCCTCCTAATGGGCTATTGGACTTGTTAATGGGCTAGGACTTGGGGGTATCTCGCGGGCGCATGAGCCCACACCGGAACCGAGCCCAAACCGGGTTGAACCGAATGGAATTTGTGGGCGTCGGATCCGGAAAACCTTAGCGTGTGTGCGCTGGCGTCGCGCCTGCGCAGGGGGGGGGGGGGTTCACGGGTGCGCGCGCGGAGTGCCCGAGTTTTGCGTTAAATTTTTTGGCCCGCTTGTTTGGCAGAATTTGAAAGGCCCATTGCGGTTTTAATTTTTCCCAACAGCCATATTTCTTTTATTGCGCTGTTTAATGGCCAACAGCTCTATTTTCTTTTAATTCTGCAACAGCTATATTTTCATTAATGGCAGAAATAAATCTCGCTCTTAATTACGGAATTCAACAGCCATTTCTCTTCTCTATATAAACTCGAAAATCTCAAGCGTTTGGCATTGCGAAAAAAAAAACTCAATTCTTCCTCAACAAAAGTCTCCGCTGCTTTGTTCTGTTCGTCTCGGCCTCCACAGACCCGAGCCGACCTTCTCCTTCAGCAGTTCTGCAGTTCCTTGTTACTGCGGCCTGCTGCGTTCTCATTGCTCTTCCTCCTCTTCGTTCGAGATCGAAGAACAGTAGCTGCTCGCTGGAGCCTTGTATTGTGAGTGCACACTTACAAGGCCGTTGCCGTTGAATCCTGGAGGGTAGCCGCTGGACCTGCCTTGCACCGAGTTCTTACTCTGAGGGGCGGAAATCTACTCTTAAGGACAGTGCCTAGCACGCCTCGGCAAACCGATAAGTCCCTTCTTCTTCTTGATTTCGTAGCATCATCCTATTAATCTGCTGTCTTTTATTCAACACACCGTGTCTTCAACCCGCAGCCCTCGCTCTCAACCATCGCACGGTGATTCCGTGCTCCTCCGAAGTCGTCACCTAACGTCGCCCTTCACGGCATCCTCGACGAGCCCTCCCCGACGTCCCAGAACCGAACACCCTGATAACTCACATGCCGTCGTTTGACCCTCGCTGCTGTCGCAGAACGAGTCAACGTCGCCGCACGACCCAAGGCCCTCCGACGCCCTTACTCTATCGCCTCACTTTCAAGCACACAAACAGCGGCGAAACGGTGAGTGATCCCATGAGCCTTTTTACGCACAAGGTATATCAAATATTGAGTCTATTAATAATGAATATTATAACAGCAACAAGTTTATCTATTAGCAGTTAATCATACATGTTAGCCGAATAATGATATACTGTGACTTTGCCATGCATTTTATTATGCCCATACATTGTGTACTAAATAGTTTACTGTGACTACTTAAATTATTAATGTGAGTGGGTAAGCTTACGTGTGTATATATGACATGAAACAAAAATAACACATAAGTGAATTTTGATAATTAGTATATTGCTAGTCCTCTCTGTATATAACAAGTGATATAATAATAGGATATATATATAAGTCAATGTATAAGTAAACTTAATATATATAGATAGTTGTGGGTACGTACTGTGCATTCCTACACTATATATATACACACACATTTGTGTTTTTAAATTTAGACGTCAAGCATGTAAGTATGTGTGATTAAGTTAAATTTTATATTCGAATAAGAACTTATGGCTTGTTACGAACCCGTTAACGCAGATAAACCTGTGCCTACCGTGAAATTGCGTGGGCACCTAACTCGCGTCGCTTCAGGCAAGTATTTACTATTGCAAGTAAAATTACTTTCTACAAACTTTTCAGAGATGCATGTATTTTTATCGTATTCAAACTTTCTAAAATATCGTACATCGCAGTAACGTCAAATAACAACTTTTATAATCGAAATGGTTTTAATGGATATCATTGATGTGCTGGTTTGTTTAGTCCCTTGACCATTGTACACGAAATGCTATCTTCCCTCGTCATTCCATTTACTTTTTGATGTGCACCCTAATGAAACGTGGTAATGGGCCTTCGGTCATTTTATGGAATATTGGGTCTTCGGACAATTACGGAACTTTGTGCCTTCGGGCAAATTACGGACTATTGGGCCTTCGGGCAATACAAATATGGGCCCGCGGGGCATTTACGGAATGTTTGCCATACGTCAAACATGGAACTACGGATTGGCTTTTTGGACACTTTGGGTGGGGTAGTCTAGTGTAGTAGAGGCTGGAAAGCTGGATTACGCTCTAGTGGTGAACTTGACCGACACCTGGCCGGGTCGGTGAGTAGAGAGTCACGGGTAGCTCCCGTTGACTTGGGTGTAATGCTGGTCACCTCCCCCTCAGACACTGGGCTTGACACTAGATTAAGTACATGTTGGCACTCTTATTTGTTTCAGCTACTATCGTGATTGTATAAACCGTTGACTAAGTTCAAATCATGTTTTACTTTGTACATCACAAATGCCATGTCTTTACTTTGTGCATTACAAAAGCCATGTTTGCCACTTGTTACTTTATACACGACACTTGCCGTGCTAGTTACTTTACACACTACACCTTGCTGTGTTTGCTACTTGCACACTACACTTCGCCTGCTCACTGCTATGCACATTACACATTGTTTATGCTCACATGTGTCAATATATTACTATGTTTCCCTCTTGTTGAAATCATATTGTGCCCCTCATCTCCTAAAGCTTTGTAACGTTTTTAAATCTTGCCGAGGGTCATTTTATTACTAATTTTTTAAATCTTGACGAGCGACCCTTGCTGATGTATATTTCCTTGTCTGTGAAATATACGTTAGGTTTTGAGCAGAGTTCACAGTGAAGTTCACTTGGAGATTGAAGAAGGTGACCAAGGATTATCAGGAGCACGAGATCCACTGCTGAAGGCGACAGACACATCGCAGCTTGCTAGAAGTTTATTATTTGTTGTTGTATTTCATTCAGTTGTACTTTAAATTCTTTGTAACTGTTTGTAATGGCCATGCTAGGCCTTTAATTCTTTTGTGTACATGTAATCTGGAAGTCAAAGTTTTAATGATGACACCATATTTGTGTTGTTCCGATTGTTCGCAAGCAAGAACCTGACAAGTAGTCATACACAGACGATTATTGGGTTGGGGCTTCACCGCTCCAGCCCAAGCGGGCCCGCTTACGTCCTAGCTCTCAAGTATAATGGGAAGCGGGGCGTGACAGATACCACATCAATCGCATGTCCTTGCTTTCCAGAATTCTTGAGTTTTGGTCACTTTTGCACTTTGCCACTCAAACGCATGCCGAAGGTTTCTTAGGCGCCGGCTTGCATTCAAGCACATGTCCAACCTTCATCAGTCGACTGTCCTACGTGATAAGTTACCCTTTGAATTCTTACCTACCCTCTGACATAGTGTAGCAGGCGCATGTATGTTCTTCATCAGTCGCATGTCTGTTCGGTTAATTTAGTCGTTGAGCCTTTCTCAAATGGATTTTGTTGAGGGTTCTGGGTAAAACATTTGGGTGTTTGAGAGATATTATAAATACCCCATTTACTGTTCCATTGGAGCTTCTTGAACTTCTTGAAACCCTCCATTGATTTCATCTCTCAAGCTCAAGCTCTCAAGTGCTAAATCTTTCTAGCCCTCGTTCCCTCTTGCTCTCCAACCTAGAATCAACGTTCATATCTTCTAGGCATTTGGTAGTGATAAGAGAAAGAGCTACTCTCTCTTCTAGGAAGAGATCAACACAGTCATCACTCTTGATCCTTCAAGTTCTACTTCAAGGTATATGTAATTTGTAAGTGTGTAATTTCAATTTCATAAATTTCGTAATTGGTTTTTTCCCTCGGTTGTGAGAGTGTTTGCTTGATCCCGGGCTGTGGGATTCAATGTCATCAATATCTTATATTGATTACACTTGTAGGGATGCTACAAGTGGGTTGAAAGGAAAACTCAAGCTAGGGTTTTAGCTTGAGTATCCGACTGGTATCCCGGGTGGTAGAGACAAACGATTACCAGGAACAAGTCGGGTTTGACTTGGGTAATCCGAACCCTTTAAACTCTTATGTTTGTGTGCTCTTATTATTGTTACACTAGTCATAACCCGTGGCCGCGTGCATGGTTCATTTCCTCCGCGAAATTTTTGTTCTCCAAAAAATTATTTCCACAACCAAAATTACGTGGAACAAGAAATTAGCATAAAAATATTTAGCAGCACGGGCACCTTCGACGTGGAACAACAAATTAGATGAAGTCACCTTCGATGCGGAACAACAAATTCGATGCTGGCACCTTCGGCGCGGAACAACAAATTCGACGCTGGCTCCTTCGACACGGAACAACAAATTCGGCTCGGGCGCCTTCGGCATGGAACAACAAATTCGACATAGAATAACAAATTCGGTGCGGGTGCCTTCTGCGTGGAACAACAAATTAGTGTAAAAAATTTAGCGGGACGCGGGTGCCTTCGGTGCGAGAAAGTATTCTCATCTGCAGCAGCTTTTGATTTGCAGCATTAAGTGCAAGTTAAAGTTATTTTTCCCAAATACATTAATTACGTGCACTCTGCTATTCCTCAGAAACTTTCATTCCCGAGAAATTTTCATTTCCACAGAAAATTTCATTTCCCCAGAAATGTTTTTCCCTCTAAAACTTTCCATAAAATCTTATTCCAACCATTCATTCCGCAAGATTAAATCTCAGCCATTCTTCTATCAACCCTTTTGTCCTAGTCAGCCTTAGAATTTAAAACCAGTCATCAAATGTAATATAAATTATAATTTCGCATCTTTGTTGGTTAGGTTTAAATTAGGCGTTAATTCCTATTTAATTTTATAAACACTATTCAACCCCATAAAGTGTTTTTCTCATAGCACAGGGTCCTTACATTTTATAATCCCAAGACTTCAGAAATAAGCGTATATATTATGTAGGTTAAAGTCTGCCTATTACCATCATACACTCAAAGAACATTGGGGGGTAATGACAAAGCATCTTCCATGACAGTAAAATCATTTGTGGATCCTTTCCACGTGGCCATTACATAAGTGAATCTTTTAATTGGCGTTACAGCTGTAAGCACATTTTGCGTCATCCATGTACGTCCTCTAAATCGGGGTACAAGATTAGCTGGTAGCATAGCATCGATATGTGTCCCATCAATGGGACCAATGCTATCTTACATTAATAATGCAAATGCTGCAATCACCTTAACTCAATATAGGCTAATGCCAACTATTCAGAAAAACACAACTACCTTGAAAAATGGAAACCAATTAGGATTATTGACTATCTCAGGAGGAGTCTCATTTGGAGTCTGCTTCATGAACATATCCCGTAATGAACACACTGCTTGCATTACTATGTTAAAGTAACGACTAACTGTAGACCTGGACTGTATAAAATCAACTTGCATGACTCTTTTCTTTGACTTTTGCCCTACGATATGAAGAAACATGGCCAACTGCTCCTCTATGGACACATGAAGAGTGTCTTTGAGAATATACATTTGTCTCATTAAATTTTCCAGATTCATGAACGCATGGCTCCGCATTCTTAAGTAGTGTAAACAACTACTTTCACTCGCATAACGAATTCTACGCATGTGGGATTTTCTATGAAGGTCAAATATATCTGATGGCTCTCTAGGTATACGGTTTTCCTTACCCTCATTGTATAGTAAGAAGTGTAAGATGATAAAAATTATAGAGGCCACGGCCAAGGTACATGTTGTACAAACTGATTATTCTCCTTGGTCATCCATCTAAACCATATTTGAATCAAACATAAAATCATGCATAAGTTGCTACAAACATGAAATTATAAAATTCTTCGAGCAAGGTACATAACTGTGTTTACACAAAGATGTTTAAGGCACAAATACAGCATACAATTCACATTAATAATGAACCATATTCCCACCATCCATATCATAGAAAACAGAAAAATATTAATAGTCCTCAGATAATTGTTGTTTTTCATTTTCCCTCTTAGTGGCATGGCAATTGCTCCTTCATTATCTACCCAAATATTTAAGAAAAAAAACATTTTCATGATTTGCCTTCATAGAAAAAATCGTAATCACGATGACATGGGAATAATGATACCGATAAGAAAAATCCATCTCATATCAAAACCAAACACCATCAGTGTGAAATACAACCTCATAAAAATCCATATCAATGCCTCTGTAGCTACAATAAATTCATAAACACTGTGTGGACTCAAGGAACCTTCCTGCCAGCCTTACATTATTATCGAAACACAGCAATCAACCTTGCAGCATTGATTATGTGTCATCATTGGGCTCTTAGAAAACAAAATTATTTTCAAGCTTGATAAATGAAGCCAACATTCACCATATAAAAAGTGCATTGCATACACCATGTTACAGCAACCAACAATGCCAGTCCAAGCCATGCATGAATCCATAACCAGCTACCCTTGGAATACCCCACATAAAAATGTCATTGGTGATTTCTTGAACTATATCAAGCATACCATAGCAAAGACCCAACATTTTTTAGTATTGGACTTCTCCCTACTTAGTTTTGATGATGAGCAAACATAAATACTTGTGACTAATCCCCTCCATACAGTTAATCCATTGCCTAAGCTTATCATGACGATCAAATAGCAATGGATGATCATGAAAATCAATCAAATCTCAAAGTTGAAGATTAGGTAATCAAAGTTAAATAATGGAGCTTTAAAGACTTCAAGAAGATGTCAAGATCATTCAAGAGAAAGAAGAGAAGCTATATCAAATGTAATCTTTTTACACTCTTTTCGTTCTCATTAGAATGTAGTTTTGAAGTAAATTATTGTTGGAGCTCACACACTTCACTCATTCTAGCCTAGGAAGTTATTAGAAATTAATTCCTAGGTTTCCAACTTCTTTTATTCTATGTTGTGCAATTTAGACATCTAACAGGCGACTGCAGATCAATTTACAGGCGCCTGTCTCAAAACAGTCGATTGTGAATTGTTCAACAGTCATCTGTCATGCACACTCTGTTTGACTTGTTTTTTGGGCTTTCAGTTCTTAACTTTCACCAGGCAACTGTTGTATAAAGTATAGGCGCCTATCTAGTGTCACGTGCATGTGACTTGTTAATCAATCGACTGTCTCATCTTGTCCAAACTTCTTAAGTTTTGTCAACTTTTTCACTAGCCCCTGGAGACGATGTTAGAATGATTTACATGCACCTGATCATGGCACATGCACCTGTATATGCTTCTACAGCGCAGGTCCAACACTTGCCCAGAACTTTGATTTTGGCAAGTTTCGCATTTGTGCAACAGACGACTGATGTTGATTTCCCAGTCGCCTGCCCATGGCACAGGCGCTTGTGGATTCCACATCAGTCGCATGTCCTAGTATACCCAGAATTCTTTAGTTTTTATTGTAGGGTTTTCTGGGTCCTTATGGCCATAAATACGACGTCCGCCCTAAGTCAGATGGACGAAGTTATCAAAACAGCAGCGAGAAAAACATATTTAAAACATTTCTAAATCAAGCCCTAAAGGGAACAAACCCTAACCAAGATCTCTACTATCTCGGGGTTGGATCCGACCAACCCCTAAGGATAGATCTATCTAACATTTGCAATTTATAAACGCATGTTTAATTTAAACTACATACCTTTCACTTTATTTTCATAGAATACGAAGCGTCGTTTTCAACAACATTTCTTTGGCCCGGTTGCTTCTCCCGAGCCGAAATGTGTCCTGACCTGCACCTTGTCCCCAGTCGAATCGCTTACCAAACAGCACTACGTTCCGAGGCAAGCAACACCCTTGTCACTGAGCCAACCATGCATCGAAGAAGATTTCACCTTGAGTGGATCCTTCGTCAAGACTTTGGATCCGATCCGAGCTCCTTCGTAGCTTTGCTAGAGCCTGAACAGGAGCAAAGAAAAAATTTAGGGAGAAAGAGAATAATTAATTTAAGCTCAGATCTGGGCTTGCTCATGTTTAATAGAGCTACTCAGATCTGGAGCTTGGAACGAGTTTCAAGGAGGGGATAGACCCCTATTTATATTGGCGGCTGACCCCTCCCCTTCACTCTATATCCGATGTGTGACTAAAAGTTTTGGACAAAAAATTAATTAAAGTTTTCCTTTCATAAAGACCAAATTCTAGCGAATTTTTCCTCTCTCACCGTTGATCTTCGCAAGTGATACAACCTATCAAATCGAAGAGGGTTGAACGGTGAACATGTAGGAAGAAATGGCATGTTATTCCGAATTCGTTTGACCCCTCAAACGAGTGTCCAAACATAGCCCAAAACTAATTTTTCGCAAAAACTGCAGTCGTCACACAAAACTGGGTTAAAACCCCTACTGTGGCCTCTAGGCGGGTCCGGCGACCGCCTAGCGGGCACCTGACCCGCAATGCCAAATTTGGCTTTTTTTCATTGTTTTGGCTCTATTTTGAGCATTTGGTGTCCATTTTTGACGTGGTGTGAACCTGCGTTTAGAGCATGACGATCCTGTTATCTAAGTAACCTTTTCCTTGCGTTTATTATAGTAAATATGTACGTAAAATTTTTACGACACATTTAATTCCCTTTGCATCATATGCAAAATTCCCACATCTATTATAAAAAATCATTTTCATCAAATAGAAATGATCTGAGGGCATATATTCCCTAACATCTCCCACTTGCATTCAGGATCTTTTATCTCGAATGCAGAAGCTAACTGCAAACTCTTTGCAGTTTTCTATCACTTGCATCAAATACAGTTTCTCCCTAATTTCTACATATTACTTGACGAAGGTCTCACTCTGTATGAGACCCTACAGCCTGACCCTACTACAGGTGCAGTTCGAAACCCCAGACGGCAGTGACCACGAGCAGCAAGTGACATCCCTGTTTTTGTATCATACTTATGTGGTTAACTCATTAACATGAGTATTGTCGGGACCACCCTGACTGTGTCCATGATGAATACCGCGGTTATAGTATTTTTGTCAAAACTATGTCTCTTAGTCAAGCCTAGGGTATGGTTAACTGTCAACACTACTAGCTTGAACTTGGTTAGTCTCCATCGATCTTTAGTCAAATAATGTTGGACTTCTTCCAACATACTCTAGCCAGAGTTTTCACTAAAGATCGAACTAACACTGCGACACTAACTCCCCTTGACCGAGAGAGACGAATCATATCATGGTCATTACTCTCCTCGCACGCTTCAAGTGTCACCCAACCAAAAACCTTTCAACGGGGCTTTCCTGAGGCTAGATCAGTGATCTAAGTGACACCTTTCACGCACATGTTCGTACAATGACCTCAAGTCGAAAGACCAACTAGCCTATCATCACTAAGAGTTATCATTCACAGCTTGGTCAATATAAACCATGTGATAACTCTTGTTGGGTCGTTCAATGAACTCATTCTCCAATGAGCACATGTGTCTTGTCTCTGACTTCGCCAAATCGAACGATTATGAGATCATCGTCACCACTCCATGGTGAAGACAAAAACATAATGGTCTTATCCGATGTTTCTATATCCTTTTCTCGAAACATATGTGACCACGAACGATTTCAGACTTATGCTACTAACAGTCAAATAATTCTCTATGATTGAGATCCTCATTTCGATACTTTTTTAACCTCGCATTAAGTCTTAGGAATTTACCTAAGTTCTAATGTTGACTACATTATGATTAACCTAGATAAATTCTTACCATACAGCTTCCTATAATTTTGAACAAGATGTTTGTATGCATACAAAGAGATAAATTGCCTCAAGTTTGAGGGCATACCTATCTCACAACATCTTTCACTTGCACTAAGGCCAATTTATCTCGGTATCTCATACCACATTTACACATAATTCTCTTTAGACCTATGTGGCAGAGCCTTCGTGAGTGAATCTGCTAAACCTGTCTTTAGTTATAGACTTAAGGAGTTTCTACGTTCATGTTCGACCACACTTTTGAATCTCATCCAAATAATTTCCTTGGCATCTAGGAATCCATAATTAATGTCTTGCCTGGATCTCACATCGTACCTTAAGAGAATAATCCAAATAAGTTTATTGGTCATTTAGATTGTTCATAATCATTTCTGATAAAGTGTCAAACTCTTTGACCACTTTGTCAACACATATGTTCCGGCTACTTGATTGCCTCGCATGCCTTATATTTTCTCCCACTAACTTTGAAAACTCTATATGTTTGTTCTTCTAAATCATATTTAGAAAAACATATATATTTCCATTTTCGTGGTCATCATGAGTATTTACATCGAGTCTGATCCGAATAGATCTTACACAGCTATTAGGGAGAAAGTTTCATCATAATCTGCTTATATGAGTTAGGATGATAATCGTTCTAAACCAACATAAGTTGTACTTCACTAATTTATTTTTGCACCAATCTTCTACACTCGAAGATTCACTTGCAGCCAAATGAAATACTTTCCTTGGGTACGTAAACTAAAGTCCATACTTTAGTCACGTGCAAGGACCCTTTTCGGATTGCTTCAAGTTATTAATCAGAGTCCCTACTTTGAATGGCATCATGGAAGTTGACTAAGGCATCATCAACTACGATGTTTTACTCGACTTATTCGTCTCACATGACTCGAGTAATCCAGTAACTTCCTAAGGATTGATTTAATGAATATCATATTGAGAAGGTCCTCATAGAACTTTATCAAGAACCTAGGCATTACTATCCGGGGCTTAACCCAGTGGGAGGATTGTAACTCAGAGTCGCTAGCCATGCATCGCACCATGTCTAACAAAGTGCTATTCATGATCTCCAATACACCGATGTATTAAGAGACTTGGCCTGAGAGAAAATCACATTTTCTTTTAATCATGCAAGAATTATACAACTACATATTTGACTCTTCGATCTGATCGAAGCAGTTCAAATACTTCTGTCATTGTTATCTATTTTATCAGACTTGTGTTTTAGTAAGAACGCGTGTTGTAATAAACTAAGAAAAACTTATCTTGGCTAACTTAGACTTGGGTCTGGATACATCCGTATGTATGAGACTACGAGTTCACCAACTCATTCTCCAACTGTCTTATGGATGGAAATTCGGCCATCATACCTTTGAGACAAGATTCACAAGTGTCTATTGACTCATAATACGAGAGGTCAGACCACTCTTTATGTGACTTGTTAAGCTTAGTCTCTTCGATACGGCCTAGTCTATTTAGCCATATAATATTTGCTACTATCTTGTGTATTCATGTATTAATATTTAATACATATTGTTATACAAATTACCCATTGCTTCAGAAACAAGGTGACGACATTCGCCAAAATAATATTACACGTCTTCTATTGTCCAGGAAACAACAATTGTTCCTTTTTCCAACACGTATGACAATCTAATTTTGTATAACTATTATCCTAAAGACGTAACATCAAATATATCACATTTTCAATCCCTCATACTTTTGCCTTTACTAATGATAAATAAAACTTTCTTTCTCAATTAACTTTCCTTAATGCCTTCTTCCTTTTCTAAATCTCATTTAGATATTACGCGTCTTAACACAAATAATAGCCGTGCAAACATCTCATGTATACAAACGCTTGAGCTTTGCAACCATGAGTGTGCTCAATAAGTTGCTCGTCTCAAGTACCGGTTGAGATACATAGTCTTGCACCGCTCATGCACTCATCTTCAATTCAAACAATTTGATCGAAGTTTTTAACTTTGCGGATCGAAACCATTTTCCATACAACTTTGAGTTGACTCAACAAATTGTATGGAGAAACTTGCTATGAACATCAGTATGTCTAAGCTGCCCCTCATAGAGGCAAATGCCAGGTAGCGTGCATTTATTTTGTTGGACCTAGAGCTCAAGGAAATCATTGTCCTTAAGCCTGTGCTAAGAAGGTCATTTTAATGTCAATGGAACATAGTTTAGTCTGTCAATTAGAATTTTAACTGATATTTATTTAACCAACCATTTTGACCAGTTAACTTACTCTCTTAGGATATTATATTTTGGATTCTATCGGTAAATATAGAACTACCCTAGTTTAGCATATGTTTAATTTTAAACATAGATAGAATGGCTTTTATCTAACTATATCCTCCCACTATTTTTGCAATCATTTTTAGCCATAATAATGAACGATTTAATTGAATTAAATTTAATGGGAAAGTGATCCAACCACCCTGAGCCTTACAACATTGAGTGTGCTCAACAAATTGCTTGACTCTGCGATTGGTAGATGACTTTTCATCAATCATATCATATGTGATTTCCTTATTGGTTTTTACCCCTAGCCACATATGATCATAAGTGTGCTCATCCAAATCACAGTGACTAGTCTAGTCGGACCCTTGTTTTTGTGTCTAGCCTAACTTACGCATGCGTTCGATGTATGGGCACGCCGCGACGGTTTGAGTTAAGTCTAGACTACATCTCATGTAATGAGAAATTGGTTTCCATAAAGTAGCTATGACATAGCTGTTGAGTATTAATGTTTCATACCAATGTTATTTTGATGATGATCACAACATTATGTTGTTGCTAATGACTCTTTTGTTTTAGTCTCTTAGTTATATTTCAAGAATATCATTTTTGGAGACTAAACACTTGGTGCAGGGATGGACATCAAGTGGAGAAGGGCCATAGCTTAAACTCAAGGGGTGTCAAAGCTTGGAGTTGATGGAGAGCATCAAGGCATCAAGATTAAAGCCATAGACTCTAAGGAAAGCAATATAATCCATGTAATATTTCCTTTATTGCTTTCTCTCCCATTTGAGTCTAGGTTAATGTAATGCCTTGTTAGATGGTCTACTATTTCATGCATATGCATTTAACCATCTTAGTGAGCCTTAGGATTATCATAGAATCCAACCCAATAGGCTTATTATGACCAAAGACTCATTTGGAGTCTCTGGTTCTCCAACAGTCGCCTGCTGAAGAATTCACAGTCGATTGGGTGATTCCAGTCGCCCGTCGAGCCTTCGACAGTCAACTGTGATGCACTGATCAAGTCAACATTTCTATTGACTCTACTTGAGCTTGTCGTATCAGTCGACTGATGATCACTTACAGTCGCCTTTATATTTACAGTCGCCTGCGGAATGGTCAACAATCGTCTGAGAAGCATAAGTGCAAAATCTGCTTCTATATGTTTTTCTCCATCTCCTGCAGCAGTCGACTGATGAAGGATTTTCAGTCACCTGTCCATTTTACAGTCAACTGTATTCTTGTCATCAGTCGCATGTATGCTTATTGGGAGAAAAAGTGCAACTCTCTATTTTATTCCATCCCCTGCAGCAGTCGCCTGCTGAAGGTTTTACAAGCGCATGTCCTGTTTACAGTCGACTGTATTGACTTCTTCAGTCGACTGTCTAGGCTCAGATTATATCCATTGGATATTTTCTAGCCGTTGGACAGTCGACTGTCATTTTTTCATCAGTCGACTGTCAGTGACGTTTCTGCCCAGAACTAGCGGTTGCAGCTTTTTGTTTTTAGCTGTTTCTTTGGTTTTTGAGGGTTGATATAGGGTTCCTATATATATGAGAGGGCTGAGTTCATAGGAACTTCTTGATGCTATTGCAAATCATTAGAGATTAATTAAGCCACTCTCAAACTCTCTCAATTCCCTCTTTGAGCTCTCATTCCTCTTCATGCATTGAAGTCAAGCTCAAGGGAAATCATCCAAATGCTTTTAAGCAAATCTCAACACTTGGAGATCCTCTTCCATGCCTTGCATTCATCTATGAGTAAGCATCTCAAGGCATATGTAAGAGTATTTGTTTTACTTGGTGTTTTCTTGTAACACTAATTCTCTTTGTGGGAATTAGTCTCTCTCTTTGTGGGAGAATTTCTCTTAGTGGGAATAGGATATTCTCTTAGTGGGAATAACTCTCTTTGTGGAAGTAACTCTCTTTGTAGGAGTTTGGTGTCCTAGTGTAAGGCTAACCCTAATTCTCTGAGTGGGAGTTAGTAATTCTTTAGGTGGAATGTGATCACCTCATGTGATTACATTAGGAAATCAAACTCTTCTTGGGTTTGGTTCTCTAATGTTTAGGTTCCTCACACATATGCATTCTATATGGGTATTATGCTTAAATGTTTATTTTTACCATACCCATTGTTCGTGTGTGTTTCATGATTATAAAAATATTTTCAAACTTATTTTTTATAAAAATGGGGACCTTGGGGAACACATTGTCATGCATGCATTTGTTGATCAATATGTATGACAATGGGGGAGTTATTATATCTAATATGTTTAAAATATTTTAAAACATATTTTAACTCTCATTTCAGGTTGATTTTTGGTATCATTGTTTCAATTGGGGTCATTTCCAATTGGTTATTATGGCATTGATCTTGACCAATTGATTTTGCCAACATGTTTCAAGTTTTAATTCCTTTTTGGCAATGTCATTGTGTATCAATTAAGCTTGATTTTTCCATATCTATTGCTTTGATACACTTTAGGCCCATGGCTCCAATATATTATATCAATTGGTAACGAGGATTATCTTTCAAGATTCGTTGTCTACAATTGGTATTACCTCAATTGTTAGAGATTGTTTATCTCCTACTTTACAATTGGTATTAGATCCTAGAAGTCAAAATTTGAACATTTCTATGTTCTAGGGGAAGCATTGGATAGTGATTGATACACACTAAATTTTATAATTTGGTATCATACATCTCCTTATATCTTGCATATTGTCACATCTTTGATTAAGATGACAAAGGGGGTATTTATGATGTCCACCTTTTTGACGATGTCAAGGGGGAGAGATATATGCATTATGTAAATGTAATTCTTGTATTTCATACATATGCATTTGGGGAGGGAAAAATATCTATGGGGAGAGATATATGGGATTGTATAAACCATTTATGTTAGCATGATATTTTCTATTGCAATTGGTTTATGTAATCCATACCTATTTTATATCACCATGATGTCTCATTATTTCATTTGGTATAATGAGTATTTACTATTGTGTATCTCATTGTACAATTGGTGCATATAAGTATGAGGAGCTCATTAGCATTGTGCTTTAATTCTTTATGTTTTACATAATGTGTGTCATCATCAAAAAGGGGGAGATTGTTGAGTATTGGTGTTTCATACCAATGTTATTTTGATGATGATCACAACATTATGTTGTTGCTAATGACTCACTTGTTTTAGTCTCTTAGTTACATTTCAAGAATATCATTTTTGGAGACTAAACACTTGGTGTAAGGATGGACATCAAGTGGAGAAGGGCCAAAGCTTGGACTCAAGGGTGTCAAAGATTGGAGTTGATGGAGAGCATCAAGGCATCTAGACTGAAGTCATAAACTCTAAGGAAAGCAATGTAATCCATGCAATATTTCCTTTATTGCTTTCTCTCTCATTTGAGTCTAGGTTAATGTAATGCCTTGTTAGATGGTCTACTCATTCATGCATATGCATTTAACCATCTTAGTGAGCCTTAGGATTATCATAGAATCTAACCCAATAGGCTCATTATGGCCAAAGAATCATTTGGAGTCTCGGGTTCTCCAACAGTCGCCTGCTAAAGAATTCACAATCGACTGGGTGATTCCAGTCGCCTGTCGTGTCTTCGACAGTCGACTGTGATGCACTGCTCAAGTCAATATTTCTATTGACTCTACTTGAGCTTGTCGTATCAGTCGACTGATGATCAATTTACAGTCGCATGTATATTTACATTCTCCTGTGGAATGGTCAACAGTCGTCTGAGAAGCATAAGTGCAAAATCTGCTTCTCTCTGTTTTTCTCCATCTCCTGCAGCAGTCGACTGATGAAGGATTTACAGTCGCCGGTCTATTTTACAGTCGACTGTATTCTTGTCATCAGTCGCATGTATGCTTATTGGGAGAAAAGTGCAACTCTTTGTTTTATTCCATCCCCTGCCGCAGTCGGTTGCTGAAGGTTTTACAAGCGCCTGTCCTATTTACAGTCGACTGTATTGACTTCTTCAGTCGACTGTCTAGGCTCAAATTATAGCCGTTGGATATTTTCTAGCCGTTGGACAGTTGACTGTCATTTGTTCATCAGTCGACTGTCGGTGACGTTTCTGCCCAGAACTAGCGGTTGCAGCTTTTTGTTTTTAGCTGTTTCTTTGGTTTTTGAGGGTTGATATATGGTTCCTATATATATGAGAGGGCTGAGTTCATAGGAACTTCTTGATGCTGTTGCAAATCATTAGAGATTAATTAAGCCACTCTCAAACTCTCTCAATTCCCTCTTTGAGCTCTCATTCCTCTTCATGCATTGAAGTCAAGCTCAAGTGAAATCATCCAAATGCTTTCAAGCAAATCTCAACACTTGGATATCCTCTTTCATGCCTTTCATTCATCTATGAGTAAGCATCTTAAGGCATACGTAAGAGTATTTGTTTTACTTGGTGTTTTCTTGTAACACTAATTCTCTTTGTGGGAATTAGTCTCTCTCTTTGTGGGAGAATTTTTCTCAGTGGGAATATGATATTCTCTTAGTGGGAATAACTCTCTTTGTGGGAGTAACTCTCTTTGTGGGAGTTTGGTGTCCTAGTATATGGCTAACCCTAATTCTCTGAGAGGGAGTTAGTAATTCTCTAGGTGGGAGTTTGACCCTTGTGTAGGGTTGGTTGGGTCCTTGTGTAGGGCAAAATCCTCTTGGTGAGGTACCTCTTTGTGGGATTTGTATTCACTTCTCTTTGTGGGAATTATAGTGAATATTGGTGTGGCTGGACGTACCCAAGTTTGGGGAACCAGGGTATAATCTTGTGTTTGCGTTTGGATTGATTGTGTCGATTATTTCCTCTTGCATTTATTATTCCGCATTTGAAAGTTTAATTTTAATTGGAAAATTTATTGCCATTACACTATTCACTCCCCTCTAGTTTGTTGTTGTTAGTATTGCAAGGGTAATGCGATCCTTACAATAGCTTGAGTGTGCTCTACAACTATAACATAGAACCTATGGTTGCCAACCTCTAAAACAACGAGGGTTACAGCTAATCCTGAAGAATATTTTTAACATAATTGACAAGATATAATCGACGATGTCACATAATCATAATTCGCATCCTTGCGGTCCAGCAGAACACGACCAGAGATTTGGCTAGGCCAGGATCACTATCCCCAGTCGAGCTATAGGGATCCACAGCACTAGTCAAAAAAAAACTAGACTGGATCATGGTCCATTGAAAGAAACTTATTATTCATATGTGTCCCATCGATTAGAATTGGCTTCATTAAAACTAGTTAATCCTATCAACTAGTTGAATCCTAAAATTCGAAATTATTAGGATTTGTTAATAACTTTTATTAATGTCCTTATCAACTATAAGGATTTTTAGGTGATATCCTAATTATGTATTTGGCATTTAAAATTCAAGTTGCAACAATTTAAATCATAGCCTTTTGTTCGAAATTATTATCAGAACAATTAAAATAATAATTTGGAGAGGGCTACCCTACACAGTAAGTTAAAATGTTGCAACAATTTTTAATCATAGCATGTCCAAAAATTATCTCATAATTTTCTGAAAGGTTTTAATGGCTATCCTAATAGTTTTTCTTGAATTATCACATAATCAAAATTAACTAATATAACCATTAAAAATATTAACTAAACAATTTAGCATGATAATAAAGCAATTGAAATTTATCTCATAAAATTTTCTTGCAAAACATGCAACTTAAAATTTATCGCATAAGTTTAAGTTACATAAAAAATTATCACATAATTTTAAAGATTTAATTTTAAAATAAAATTAAATCTAACTTTCAAAAACAATTTTCGTAAATAAAAACATTGCATGTGAACGACTATTTAATAGTTTAAATAAAACCTCCATCTGATGGAGAAACATGTTGTATCATATACTTTTATAAATGCAAATCATAGATCATGTAGACCATAGCTTTGATACCACTGTAGGTATTGCTCTGATATTATTGCAACGCTGTTAATGCTCATCATCATGGCACCTTAGACACGTCACAAGATCCCTCACGAACTTGTTTTATGACATGCCTCTCGACAACGCCCAACCCATCATAAGATCCCCATCTTATCGGGACTTGGTACAATAAGAGCAATTACTTCAGGTCAGCTCATAACCCGAGAACCTGTACTCAAGCTCAATAAGCTCTGATACCACTGTAGCGTTTTCTGGGTCTTTATGGCCATAAATACGACGTCTGCCTTAAGTCGGACGGATGAAGTTATCAAAACAGTAGCAAAAAACAGATTTAAAACATTTCTAAATCAAGCCCTAAAGGGAACAAATCCTAGCTAAGATCTCTACTATCCTGGGGTTGGGTCCGACCAACCCTTAAGGATATATCTATTTAACATTTACAATTTATAAACGCATGTTTAATTTAAACTGCATACTTTTCACTTCGTTTTCGTAGAATACGAAGCGTCGTTTTTAGCTACATTTCTTTGGCCCCGCGCCACTTCTCCCGAGCCGAACCGTGTCCCGAGCCGCACGTTGTCCCGAGCCGAACCGCTTCCCAAACTGCACCACATCCCGAGGCGAGCAACACCCTTGTCACTGAGCCAGCCATACGCTGAAGAAGATTTCACCTTGAGTAAATCCTTCGTCAAGACTATGGATCTGATCCGAGCTCCTTTATAGCTTTGCTAGAGCCCGAACAGTAGCAAGGAATAAATTTAGGGAAAAAGAGAATAGTTAATTGAAGCTCAGATCCGGGCTTGCACATGTTTAATGGTGCTTCTCAGATCTGGAGCTTGAGACGAGTTTCAATGAGGGTGGTAGACCCATATTTATATAGGTGGCTGACCCCTCCCCTTCACTCCATTTCCGATGTGGTACTGAAAGTTTTGGAGAAAAATTAATTAAAGTTTGCCTTTCACAAAGGCCAAACTTTAACAAAATTTTCCTCCCTCACCGTTGAGCTTCGGAAGTGATACAACCTATCAAATCGAAGAGGGTTGAACGGTGAACGCATAGGAAGAAACGACACGTCATTCTGAGTTCGTTTGACCCCTCAAACGAGTGTCCAAACATAGCCCAAAACTAGTTTTCTACAAAAACTACTGTCGTCGCATAAAACTGGGTTAAAAATCCTACTATGGCCTCCAGGCAGGTCGGATGCATGCCTAGCAGGCGGCCGACCCGCAATGCCAAATTTGTCTTTTTTTCATTGTTTTGGCTCTATTTTGTGTGCTTGGTGTCCATTTTTGAACCGATTTGAACCTGCGTTTAGAGCATGACGATCTCGTTATCTAGGTAACCTTTTCCTCGTGTTTATTATAGTAAATATGTGCGTAAATAATTTACGACACATTTAATTCCCTTTGCATCATATGCAAAATTTCCACACCTATTTAAAAAATCATTTGCATCAAATACAAAAGATCTGAGGGCATACATCCCCAACATTCACAAATTACGCATAAGTTGCATGCAGAAGGTTTCTCAGTTGCCTGATGGTTTTCAGGCGCCTATCCAACCTTCATCAGTCGACTGTCCTACGTTGTAAGTTACCATTTGAATTCTCCCCTGACATAGTGCAGCAGTTGACTGTGGCTTCTTATCGGTCGACTGTATGTACCGTAAATTCTATCGGTTGGCTTTTTCCACACGGATTTCAAATGGTGTTTTGGGTATTTTGTTTGAGGATTTTGGAGAACCTATAAGAGGGGCTTCTACTGTTCCATTGGAGCCTCTAAGTTATTCTCTTAGCAACTCAAGAATTCATCTTCAAGCTCTCAAGCTCTCATTCTCTCTTAGCCCTAGAATCTCATTCTCTCTTGCTCTCCAACCTAGAATCGAAGTTGATATCCTCTAGGCATTTCGTGGTGACAAGAGAAAGGGCTTCACTCTATTCTGGGAAGAGATCAACACTCACTTCAATTTGCCCCTTCAAGTTCTACTTCAAGGCATATGTGAATTGTAAGTGTATTTCATAATTTCATAACTTTCGTTATTTGAATTTACTCTCTCTTTATGAGAGTGGTGATCGCACCTTATTTTACATTTTTTTCTACATGTTTGCATACCATTTCGTTTGCCCATATTGCGTTTTTCACGATTATTCGATGATATCACGTTGCTTCTCACCATTTCTTGTTTTTGTCTGATTTCAGGAAGTATGGAGCGATCTGGAGCATAAATGAGATCAAGGGACTTTCACGCACGCTGGAGCACCGCCTGTGACCATATCGAGGTGCTAGCAATGCTAGATGATGAGCGGAAGAAGAAGAAGTTCGATAAAATCGACGAGGAGGCGAGGAGGAGAAGATAGGACTCTAGAAACAGCCCACTCGGCCGAGTACAACGGATACAATAGCACTTGGAGTCAAAGTCCACTCGAGCGAGTGAAAGATCTTACTCGACCGAGTGAAGAAGTCCACTCGCCCGAGTACGACAGGGTTTTCCTCCTGAGATCTCAGCCGACTCTCTGAAATTTGGAGAAGATCAGCAGAAGACTCACTCGGCCGAGTGAGAAAGCCCACTCGACCGAGTAAAGAACTCCACTCGGCCGAGTGGAACAGAATGACAGACCCCCAAAAACCCCCAATATCTCTGTTTTTCTTTGGGTCTGTGTAACGGCCGCTTTCCGACCGTTCGTATTTCCTGCGTGCACGTGCTTTATCGTGCACGTATTATATTTGGCTATTTCTGAGCTCCGGCATATGCGATGTGATAAGCCGTTGCGATCGTTTTGGGGTGTAGAATTTTATAGTAATTTTTGGGAACGTCTTTTCACGGCTCGTTTTCTCGCTAAACGACCTTGAACGATAGGGGCGTTTTAGTCATTTGACTCGAAACGCCGTTTCCAATTTTACGTAAATTTTTGGTAGGCATTACGCATGATCGGGCTCCGTAGATCCGTGTGTCTCGTCTCCACGATCGCCCCGGTATTTTCGGATTATTTTTCCGATGCCCGTAGCGAAACTTATCCCCTAATCAAATTCCAACCCTTGATTAGCCTAATCATTTTGGATTTCAAATTTGAAATCAAATCTTATTAGATCCCTAAATAATATCATGTGTATCTTTCCAAATGTTCTGCCTCTATTGTTCCCTAAACTTTCCCCTCTTTCTACTCCCTCTATCACTTTATCTCTACCCCCTTTTTACCTATAACTCTAGAGGAGCTTAGCAATTTGTTCTCATCTTAAACCCCCACCTGTGCGTGACCTAGGCCACCTATCAAAGTCCTTTTGTAGCCGCTGCCCCTCACTTATCTAGAACCCTAGGGACCTTTAGCTTATAGGGTTCATTTTAATACCCACCCCATGTGAAACCCCATAGACCCTAACTCTTATTATTTTAACCCTACTGTCTATATATCAGAACCCAAGCCTTACACATCCACGTTCTACTTCACCCTAGACACTATATATTAAACCATATTACTTGTATAACTTGCTGTTATCTATTTTAAACCTAGGGCTAGGTTTCTTTCAGCCGCCACAACTCCCGAGCGAAACCCTCTTCCATGCTCAAGCTCAGCCTCCATCTTCAACCTCCGCCGGAATACCCCCTAGCCCCATCGCCCAACGTCGACAGACATCCATTCAGCCTTCCGTCTGAAACTGATGGCCCCAGAACCACGGTCTCGCAGCCACCCACCGTGCGCACAGCCTGTCTCGCCGCCGCACCGGTGTTCCTCGCTGTTGCAGCCCGATCAGCCGCTGCCGACCTGCCTCTGCCCCCCAGCATTCAAGCCGACGCCAGGACCGTCGGCTGCCACACCTTTAGCCCCGCTGGACACCCCACGCGGTGCAGACTGCCGGGAAACCCCAGTACGACGCTGCTACCCCCGCGTCGCCTGAACCGTGCCTTCGGTCGCCGCCTGGAGCACTGTCATCGAAGTTGTTGGCCACCCACCTCCGGCACCACTTCCCAACGCCGTTCACCGTTGCCGAAGCCCCACTTGCAACCGCTCGATGACGCTCACATGTAAGTTGAGTGCGTTTAGTCTTTTATCATATTAGTTTTATTATTGTAGTTGATATGGAGAGTGATGCACGTATGGTTATAATTATACATGTAGCAGTTCGTATAACCCTTGATATTAGATTAATTGTTAGGTTTAAACACCTAGGTTGGCATTATCAGTGTTAGACATCAATAAGAGGCAGCACTTACTGCTAATTCATTTTTATTAGGTAGTAACATTATAATTTAGTTGCAGTGAATAAATATATGTAACCATGTAGTGTTTTTTTATATATGTTAGTGTATCAGTAAACCTATAAAAAACAGTAACTTATTAAGTTAGTACGAAATGGGTTAGCTTAATACCATATGTATGTAGGCAGCTTGTTAGTTTGGTGTTAGTATGTTTTAATGTTAGCTAGTAAGATATTCGTAGAACTTAAGTCTATATCTAATGTTAGTATTATTAACTAACAGTGTACTTTCATGCTAGGATGTTAGATTATTATGTTTAGTTAGAACTCTCTAAGCATGATATATATCTTATGATGCAGAGATGGTCACGCCTCCTGTACGACCACGTCAGAGTTCTTAAGGTGGTGACAGTAAACAACAAGGCACGTGTCACCGTTTGGGGATGTACACGTCGTCGCTACTCACATTCGTTACGTCAACGGTTGGTTCCCCCCCAACTCGTAGCACAACCCACATCGTAGCGGAACCGAAAACCTAACTAGAACTGGATAATTACAATTAAATTTACTTTTCGCATCAGTAAAACGCTGCTCACTGTAGAAATTGACCATCAGACAATTCTTCTGTGCATATAGGGTAGTGGTCGATTTAGGCTGAACAAGAACACGAATTTGTGACTTTGACAAATAGGGTAGTCCCGATAACCTAGAAACGAACCTAAATATGATTTTATTGAAAACGCGACCTGACACCGTCGCCGTGACCCTATTTCAGACGGACTACTGAGGACGCGACGCTTGGACGAGACGCACCGGACGGACGACACACTCGCCATCCCAGGCAAGTGTATCTCACTTGCACTTTTGGTCGTGCTTAGGCCTTAGTTGGTTAGAACTGATAACTGTGAACAAATAGAACCGGACGTGAAATGATAGCGTCCGGGACGACCCCTGACGGCTCAGACTTGACGACGAAGTCTGAGCCTGACAACAATAACTTTTGATATTGTAGGGCTATCATGTGTGTGCGGGTGTGTGGACACCCTAGAATAACCCTTCCCGTCGTGTCACGTCCCGTCCCGTCTTGCACAGCCCGCTGGGTAATAGGGCACTCTTCGAGTGATCCCTTGTACAGATTCACAACATGCGGGCAATAGGGCACTCTTCGAGTGATCCCTTGTACAGATTCATAGCCTACGGGCAGTAGGGCACTCTCCAAGCTAGAGAGAGTGATCCCTTGTACAGATTCACAGCCTGCATGCAATATGGCACTTGCCAAGTTAGAGCGAGTGATCCCTTGTACTGTTGTCTTGTCTTTACTTGTCTTCCTTGGGGTTTGGGGTTGGGTTGAGAGTGTGCACGGCAAGAGGGTCTGATCCCCCTTGAATCGTAAGGCGTGAACCCTTTTGTGTCTCACTTGTCTTGTCTTGTCTTGTCCCGTCACGTCCCGACTTGTCATGACACCTAAAGGTTAGTCCCGTAGTTGGTAGCACACTCTACGACTACTACCTGTCCCGTTTTACTTTCCTGTTGCGTTACTTCCTGTTGTGTCACTCTGTTATAACCACAACATGTAATCAACCAGTAAACTGTTCTGTAATAGAACCTTGGCATGCTAATCAACCAGTAAATCGTTGTTTAAAGTTTGGTGCACTTGCAGTAAAGTCTAACCCTTCTTTTAGACTTTACCTGACGTACAGTTCCTTCTTTTGGTGTTGTACGTCAGGTGCTCAGCCAGAGTTCGTGGACGAGGCAGACTCACTGGAGTACGAGGAGCCGAGGACGTCGACCCAGAGTACGTGCCCGACGGGGACCAGACCTAGAGGTCTTTTTTAGTCGTCACTTTCAGAAGTTACTGCTTTTAGTTTACTTTTAAATATTTCGTTGCCATGCTTAGGCTTCTTCTTAGACTTTGTACTCGTTGGATATTATATCTCTAATTTAATGAATGCAACTTCCTTTCTGTACAATCTGTTGTTTCGAACTTTATTAATGCAAGAACCTGAAATTTTAAAATGGTACCCCTACAGACGCTTATTGGGTCCGAGCTTCTCAGCTCTGGCCTAAGCGGGCCTTAGTCACGCTTCGCCTCCGTATTTTTGGGAAGCGGGGCGTGACAGGTTTTAGTGGTGGCCCATGCAAGTCCTGCAAAAGTTTGGAATAATAAAAGTACCGCATTCATTTAATATCCACGTATAAGTCTGAATTAGTTTCCCAGTCTTAGATAGTAGGAAGACTTAGGTAGACGTCCCAATTTGATAGTCTGACGCCTTAGTTAGGAATTAGTCATCCTCGTCCTAGAATACCTTAGTAGCCACTTGACTCTGACCGTGTTAGATTTCCTGAGCCCTTCTTTTAGTCGTTCGCTCGGGCTCATCGACTTCGGGCCCAGCTGAACTAACCTGGATTCTCTTAGGAACCTTCCCATTGGAATCCTAGTTACAGTCTAGCTCATTAGGAAATCTTAGTGCCGAGCTCTCCTGATCTTAGGCGACCCAAAAAGTAGAATCCCTGACTCCTAGCGTCTTCCTGATCATTACCATTTACGTGTTATCGACCGTGATGTTTCGTCGTAGCTCTTCACGGTTCGTATCATACACATATTCTTCAAGCGATCATTTTCCTGTCTCCCGATTCACGTGATTGTTTCCTGACGATCATCGTAGATCCTCCGAACCTTTCTCTTTGCCAATTTTGTCTTCTCTAAAAGTATTTTTCGAAACTCCATATTCAGTTTCATCGCTCAGCTTAATTTCTTTGAAAACCCCTATACTATATATTTAAAATTTCCTGTTTTCGGTTGAATTAAAATTCTTTTATCGACTTTGAAACCTTCTTGGTCGTAAATCCTTAAGTAACTATTTCATGCTCGCTTTTGAATCATTAACTTTCGTATTTCGGTATTAAAACTTGTTACCATTCAATGTTATTCTTTTTACAAAAAAACTACCAAATTTTCTAATCACTTGCCGTACGTACTTTTTAAAATATTTTCTAGACTAGAGGGAACTCCAATTATTTTATTATTATTATTATACTAGTTCTATGTTCTTCTTGACCACATTTCAAAATCTTTGTGTAAACTTATTTTTCATTTGCAAACAAACGTTTCTCACCCTACCCATCCTTCATACGTCTTACTTTTTCCAAAATTTTAATTTTCCACATCTGTTCACTTTTCACGTATATTTTTTTAATAAAAAGTATAAAAGTATGTGATACCATCTTTATCACGAAATCCTTCTTTTATCTTTTAATCATTTAGAGCAATAATTTTGTTCCATCCAACCAACTATCACCTTATCTCGCCTTAGTTGAACTCGTTCCTTCCGATTCTTTTCGTTACACTCCTGGCTTCTGTTTTTCCTTAGGTTGTATAGACATTAGTCCTTGTAGTTGTCTATGTTATCTCCGGGTTAAGAGTAGGCCCTTTGGTAGGTGATGTCGTCGTGGTGCATGAGTATAAGTAGAGTGCGTAGACCTGTATGAGTGTGTGTTCTTTAGAATCTCGATGATTGCCTTTTTGTGTCTTGAATGTGTACTCAGTGTTAACCATGATATGATTGAAGTTGTCTGAATGACAGTATTCAAACGTATATGAATAGGGTCATAGCAGGCAATTTCCTTAGACGTAGTTTTTCTCAATTATAGAATAGCTTATCTTTGACTGCATGTGATTGAATCAAAACTTTGCTTCCTTTTAAACCAAACCTTTAAAGTTTTTGAAATTAGCTCACAAAATCACAAATCAATTATCCTTCCTCGTCCATTACCACGACTCCGCACGTTTTTCCAAAATGTTTTAAATGTGTCACTGGTTTTAAGTTTCCCTCTCTCTCTCTCTCTCTCTCTCTCTCCCTATTTAGAACTGTTATGGTTGTTATAGTTTTGGGACTAGCCATTATTGTTGTAGGATTTTTTTTGCGGGTAGGCTCAGGGAGAGATGAGATTTGTAATAGCAATGATTAACTGATTTTGGAACAATAGGATTTTGGAATAGATTTCTTTCGGATGAGAAGAATGGGCTGTCCAAAACTTATTTATAAAACCGAGGAGTGGCGGACTCAATGGAGAACTCTGATTGGATAAAATTATATACATGAAGATGAGAACCATCAGATTTGAGGCTTAGACAAATGGTAGATAGGAATGGCTACAGAGTATGGTAGGAGTTAGGGTGATCATGAGATTGAGTAGAGCTTTTATTAGCATCGAGACTTGATTGTTGAGTTGACGTGAGAAGACAATGGGAGTAACACGACGTGTTGAGATAAATGAATGGTTAGGTAGATGGACTTAATATTGGTTGGGATTAGTTATAGTGAGTGGAATGAGATGTGATCTTGATAGTCCAAATTTATTGGCGGATAAATTATGGGAAGATATGACAAGAATGTATTGAAGACACGACGATTGTTGATTTGTGAAGGTATTATCAGATAGACAAAGTTTTTGTCTTGGATTGGTGGTTGACTAGAATCTCATTTTTTGGAGATTGATTTACATTGGAAAGAGATGGAGAAATTCAAAAGATGTTACTGAGCGATGATGTTTAACGGAGTGGTATGGTATGAGAAGATGATTATTATTCTTTCGTGAGGACTTGGAGTTGGAAATTTCAACAGCAGTGATGGGTCTATGGTTAAGTCTTAGGATGTGAGATTAGTCGTGGAATTATCCAGTGAAAAGAAGGGTTATGAAGGATTAATTAAAGAACTTTGATTGAAGTTATAAGATTAGCGATCTATAGGTGTAGTCATGAGAGTTTTGGGGTATAAGGTTATATAGATGTTATTATTGTTAGTATGAGTGATTCCGAGGATGGAATCATTTCTAAGGTGGGTAGAATGTAACGGCCGCTTTCCGACCGTTCGTATTTCCTGCGTGCATGTGCTTTATCGTGCACGTATTCTATTTGGCTATTTCTGAGCTCCGGCATATGCGATGTTATAAGCCGTTGCGATCGTTTTGGGGTGTAGAATTTTATTGTAATTTTTGGGAACGTCTTTTCACGGCTCGTTTTCTCGCTAAACGACCTTGAACGATAGGGGCGTTTTAGTCATTTGACTCGAAACGCCGTTTCCAATTTTACGTAAATTTTTGGTAGGCGTTACGCATGATCGGGCTCCGTAGATCCGTGTGTCTTGTCTCCACGATCGCCCCGGTATTTTCAGATTATTTTTCCGATGCCCGTAGCGGAACTTATCCCCTAATCAAATTCCAACCCTTGATTAGCCTAATCATTTTGGATTTCAAATTTGAAATCAAATCTTATTAGATCCCTAAATAATATCATGCGTATCTTTCCAAATGTTCTGCCTCTATTGTTCCCTAAACTTTCCCCTCTTTCTACTCCCTCTATCTCTTTATCTCTACCCCCTTTTTACCTATAACTCTAGAGGAGCTTAGCAATTTGTTCTCATCTTAAACCCCCACCTGTGCGTGACGTAGGCCACCTATCAAAGTCCTTTTGCAGCCGCTGCCCCTCACTTATCTAGAACCCTAGGGACCTTTAGCTTATAGGGTTCATTTTAATACCCACCCCAAGCGAAACCCCATAGACCCTAACTCTTATTATTTTAACCCTACTGTCTATATATCAGAACCCAAGCCTTACACATCCACATTCTGCTTCACCCTAGACACTATATATTAAACCATATTACTTGTATAACTTGCTGTTATCTATTTTAAACATAGGGCTAGTTTTCTTTCAACCGCCACAACTCCCGAGCGAAACCCTCTTCCACGCTCAAGCTCAGCCTCCATCTTCAACCTCCGCCGGAATACCCCCCTAGCCCCATCCCCAACGTCGACAGACAGCCATTCAGCCTTCCGTCCGAAACTGATGGCCCCAGAACCACGGTCTCGTAGCCACCCACCGTGCACACAGCCTGTCTCGCCGCCGCACCGGTGTTCCTCGCTGCTGCTGCCCGATCAGCCGCTGCCGACCTGCCTCCGCCCCCCAGCATTCAAGCCGACGCCAGGACTGTCGGCTGCCACACCTTTAGCCCCGCTGGACACCCCACGCCGCGCAGACCGCCGGGAAACCCCAGTACGACGCTACTACCCTGCGTCGCCTGAACCGTGCCTCCGGTCGCTGCCTGGAGCGCTGTCATCGAAGTTGTTGGCCACCCACCTCCGGCACCACTTCCCAACGCCGTTCACCGTTGCCGAAGCCCCACCTGCAACCGCTCGATGACGCTCACACGTAAGTTGAGTGCGTTTAGTCTTTTATCATATTAGTTTTATTATTATAGTTGATATGGAGAGTGATGCACGTAGGGTTATAATTATACATGTAGCAATTCGTATAACCCTTGATATTAGATTAATTGTTAGGTTTAAACACCTAGGTTGGCATTATCAGTGTTAGACATCAATAAGAGGCAACACTTACAGCTAATTCATTTTTATTAGGTAGTAACATTATAATTTAGTTGTAGTGAATAAATATATGTAACCATGTAGTGTTTTTTTATATATGTTAGTGTATCAGTAAACCTATAAAAAACAGTAACTTATTAAGTTAGTACGAAATGGGTTAGCTTAATACCAGATGTATGTAGGCAGCTTGTTAGTTTGGTGTTAGTATGTTTTAATGTTAGCCAGTAAGATATTCGTAGAACTTAAGTCTATATCTAATGTTAGTATTATTAACTAACAGTGTACTTTCATGCTAGGATGTTAGATTATTATGTTAAGTTAGAACTCTCTAAGCTTGATATATATCTTATGACGCAGAGATGGTCACGCCTCCCGTACGACCACGCCGGAGTTCTTAAGGTGGTGACATTAAACGCCAAGGCACGTGTCGCCGTTTGGGGATGTACATGTCGTCGCTACTCACATTCGTTACGTCAACGGTTGGTTCCCCCTAACTCGTAGCACAACCCACACCGTAGCGGAACCTAAAACCTAACTAAAACTGAACAATTACAATTAAATTTATTTTTTGCATCAGTAAAATGTTGCTCACTGTAGAAATCGACCATCGGACAATTCTTCTGTGCATATAGGGTAGTGGTCGATTTAGGCTGAACAAGAACACGAATTTGTGACTTTGACAAATAGGGTAGTCCCGATAACCTAGAAACGAACCTAAATAGGATTTTATTAAAAACATGACCTGACACCGTCGCCGTGATCCTATTTCAGACGGACTACCGAGGACGTGACGCTTGGACGAGACGCACTGGACGGACGACACACTCGCCATCCCAGGCAAGTGTATCTCACTTGCACCTTTGGCCGTGCTTAGGCCTTAGTTGGTTAGAACTGATAACTGTGAACAAATAGAACCGGACGTGAAATGATAGCGTCCGGGACGACCCCTGACGGCTCAGACTTGACGACGAAGTCTGAGCCTGACAACAACAACTTTTGATATTGTAGGGATATCATGTGTGTGCGTGTGTGTGGACACCCTAGAATAACCCTTCCTGTCGTGTCACGTCCCGTCACGTCTTGCACAGCCCGCTGGTCAATAGGGCACTCTTCGAGTGATCCCTTGTACAGATTCACAGCCTGCAATAGGGCACTCTTCGAGTGATCCCTTGTACAGATTCACAGCCTGCGGGCAATAGGGCACTCTCCAAGCTAGAGAGAGTGATCCCTTTTACAGATTCACAGCCTGCGGGCAATAGGGCACTCGCCAAGCTAGATCGAGTGGTCCCTTGTACTGTTGTCTTGTCTTGTCTTGTCTTCCTTGGGGTTTGGGGTTGGGTTGAGCGTGTGCACGGCAAGAGGGTCTGATCTCCCTCGAACCGTAAGGCGTGAACCCTTTCGTGTATCACTTGTCTTGTCTTGTCTTGTCCCGTCACGTCCTGACTTGTCATGACACCTGTAGGTTAGTCCCGTAGTTGGTAGCACACGCTACGACTACTACATGTCCTGTTTTACTTTCCTACTGCGTTACTTCCTGTTGTGTCACTCTGTTATAATCACAGCATGTTAATCAACCAGTAAACTGTTGTGTAATGGAACCTCAACATGCTAATCAACCAGTAAATCGTTGTTTAAAGTTTGGTGCACTTGCAGTAAAGTCTAACCCTTCTTGTAGACTTTACCTGACGTACAGTTCCTTCTTTTGGTGATGTACGTCAGGTGCTCAGCCAGAGTTCATGGACGAGGCAGACTCACTGGAGTATGAGGAGCCGAGGACGTCGACCCAGAGTACGTGCCCGACGAGGACCAGACCTAGAGGTCTTTTTTTAGTCGTCACTCTCAGAGGTTACTGCTTTTAGTTTACTTTTAAATATTTTGTTGCCATGCATAGGCTTCTTCTTAGATTTTGTACTCGTTGGATATTATATCTCTAATTTAATGAATGCAACTTCCTTTCTGTACCTTCTGTTGTTTCGAACTTTATTAATGCAAGAACCTGAAATTTTAAAATGGTACCCCTACAGAAGCTTATTGGGTCCGAGCTTCTCAGCTCTGTCCTAAGCGGGCCTTAGTCACGCTTCGCCTCCGTATTTTTGGGAAGCGGGGCGTGACAGTCCGTCAATCGGACGAGTGACATATTCCACTCGACCGAGTGGCGCAGTCTGCCTGTATCACGAATTAGAGTTCTGGGCTGCGCCAGGGGCGATCTGTCAGGATTTTCTAGCTGATTTTGGCCTGTATTTAACTAGTTTTCTTCCTAGTTTTAAGGGAGACCTGAAATTAGTTTTTGAGCATTATTCTAATTGTAGTTCTCAGCTGGAGATTGAAGATTGGAAATTTAGTTTGTTCTTTCTATCAAAATTTCTAGTTTTTATGAATTGTTTCTCTCAACTATGAATTGCTATATGTTTTTATTCGTTATTTCTGTGATTGCCATGATTAATTGCGAGTAGTTCCGTCGTTCTAGGGCATGGGGATGAACCCTATGGATCCGATTTTAGAATTGTGATGAACAAATTAATATGTTGCTAGGATTGATAGACTGTTGGGTTATGATTGATTTACTACGAGTAGCTAGGAATTTCTATTGATTGGGGTTTGCAAGAGATTGGATTTCAATCGATAGGAAGGCTAAGATATTCGATTTAGGTTTATAATCGAGATTCTCTAGACTTGGTTTGCAAGAGATTGGACCAAAGCTAGGATTTTTATTATAAATCTATACTCATATTCGTTTGCAAGAGATTGGACGAATACGAACTACAATATCCTAGATCGTAACTCGAGTTTGCACGAGATTGGGCTCGAGGTGCGATTGGGCGATGATGTCGATCTTCATGCTAGCGGCTTAGGTTAGGGTTTGCACGAGAGTGGGCCCTAATCTAGGTTGCTATAGACCGGCAATAGCCCAAGAGCGTCTGCTTGGTTCTCTATTCAGTTACGACTAGTTCACCTCAATTCAAGCCTTGCAACATTGAGATTCACGATTCACAAAGATAAATAACGATCCATAGTGGGGATTTCCTGGCCCTAGACGCTTTTATTATATAGAATTCAATTTGTTAATTGAACGACTGTGATAATATTCTCGAAACCATTCCATTCTACTACCAATAGCTAGGTGCTTAAAATACAGTATCGTCATTTGTCCTCCCTGTGTTCGATACCCGCTCGCCACTACACCGTGCGCTTGCAGTAAGACTACAATCGTTTTCCGGGTGTATATCCGGGTGGGATCAAGTTTTTGGCGCCGTTGCTGGAGAGGCGACGGTATTTTATTTTCTTTACTTAGCTATTTTTTATTCTATTAT
Source organism: Scilla litardierei (assembly GCA_030789695.1). NCBI lineage: Eukaryota > Viridiplantae > Streptophyta > Magnoliopsida > Asparagales > Asparagaceae > Scilla > Scilla litardierei. The sequence continues at coordinate 654,272,424 of CM061142.1, read as the reverse complement.
CATCACTCCTTTATTCTTATATTGTGCTAACAATTCTATCTAGACTCTCTTTTTCTGTGCATGTACCCGAGATCGTAGGTGCCCCAAGAAGAAATATTATTCGACCCTGAGATCGAGCGTACGACAAGGAGGCTTAGAGCTGAGAGGAGATTTGCTATAGAGAAAAATCAAATGGCCGTACTGGAAACACCAGAGGAGCTAGCAGCGCGTTTTGCTAGGCTTGTCTCCATCTGAGATAGGCTACGTCCCAAGACCACGTCTACCACCTCTTCTATAGTCATGCCGGAGTTGGCGGCCGACAAGAACTTTGAGCTGAAGACAGGAATTGTAGTGTTGATGCAACAAGACCCATTCCATGGGAACTCACAAGAAAACCCACACTACCATCTGCAATCGTTCTTGGCTAAATGTGCCACTTTCCATATGCCTGGCGTGCCGGCTGACGCTATTCGACTGCGCCTCTTCATGTTTACTCTTCAAGATAAGGCATTGTATTGGTTGAGGATGCAAGCCGAGGGGATATTTACCACTTGTGATGAGCTGGCAAGCGCATTTGTCAACAAGTTCTATCTGCCATCCAAGACTATTAAGATACGAAGCGCACTGATGTCCTTCAAGCAAGGCCCTCAAGAAACTTTATATGAGGTGTGGAAGCGTTTCAAGAATCTCCAACAACAATGCCCCCACCATAGCATTGAGCCACGAGAGCTTATGCATAGCTTCTGTAACGGATTGCAATCGAGCACAAAGCAAATAATTGATGCAACCGCCAATGGAGCTATTTTGTCAAAGACACCGGATGATGCTACGGCCTTACTTGAGGAGATGGCCTCGAATAATCAGCAGTGGGCCGATGAAAGGGGAAATTCTTCATCATCCTTGAAGCCGGCAAGTATCTATGAAGTAAAGGCAGTGGCAGAGCTCTCTACAAAATTTGATTCTCTTCACAAAGTCGTATAGAGATTGGAAAAGTTGGTTAGTGAACCACATGGAGCTCCCACCATTTCTACACTAGGAGGAAGCATGAGCGACTGGCAAGATCAATCCCATGTTATTTTTGTTGGAGCGGAGCAAGGAGATGGAGCTATGTAGCAAGCTCAATATGTTGCAGGTAGTACCGGTTATTGGGTGAACCCGGCTACAAGGGTCACCCCGGATTTTCATACGCCAACAATGATGGAGCCTTGAATCCATCACCGCAACAATCACAAGTCCGGCCTCCAAAACAACCATAGTATCAACAAAGGCCATCCCAACAATAAAACTGCCCGTCGAGGCAACAAGCGGGGCCCTATAGACCCATGGGATTCAATCAAGGATGGAGGGCACCCAATCCACCGCAAGCGCCGCCAATGTCGGACCACGAAGCAAGGGTTGAAGAGTTCATGGCCGAACAAAAGAAGTTTAATACAAAGTTGACGGCCCATCAAGATTCTCTCAACACCGTCATAGCACTGTTATCGGAGCAACTCACATTGATCAATAAGACCAATCAACAATTGTTGGCTCAACCGGAACAAAATCCCCGAAGCAACACCGGGCACATCAATGTGGTTGTGGCGGTGACTACAAGAGGCGGGAAGGACACTACTCCCGTCATGACTCAAGCTAAGGAACCGAGGGAAGATATTTTGGTTGATGAGGAACCGGGCAATGCAGAGGAGGAACCAAAGGCACCGAGCGACGGTGAAAAATCTGAAGTAGAGAAACCACGAGAGGAGCAAGCTTATATGCCACCGGTACCATACCCATAACGGTTGGCAAAGGCGAGGATTGAGAAAAGGCTCGTCAAATTTCTGGAGTATTTGCAAGGTGTGAGCTTGAACATCCCATTCTTGGATGCAATCATCGAAACCCGTCCTATGCAAAGTTTCTAAAGAATTTGATCGCGGGAAATAAGCAAAAAGAAAGGATCATGCTCGCCGAGCAAAGTACGTGGTTTACTAGAAAGGAGAAAGCATCGACCAAGTTCAAAGATCCCAGTAGCTTCCGAATTCCTTGCATGCTTGGAAGAGTTCCACTTCAGAAAGCTTTAGTAGATTTGGGAGCAAGCGTGAGCCTAATTCCCCTCACAATGTTCAAGAAATTGAATACGGGAACCAACCTCAAGGTCACGGACATGAAGATACAACTCGCCGATGGGCAAATCACTAGGCCGATGGAGATTGCCGAAAACATATCACTACAAGTACCGGGTGGACTCTGCTTGCCATGTGACTTCGTTGTGATGCATATTAAGGAGGAAGGTGATACGTCGCTGATTCTTGGACGCCCTTTCTTAGCCACCGCCAGAGTGATTGTAGATGTGAGGGAAGGAACCTTATCCTTGAATGTCGGAAATATTAAAGTTGAGCTCCACATTTCAAAGGCAATGAAGTATATGCCTTGGCCAGAGGACATGGACTATGTGGACATCCTCGATGAGGTGATTGACGACACCATGCCATTTGCCATCGGGGCCAAGCACGATGACAGCCTCGAAGAGGGCCAACTTACCAAAGAAGGCGAAATGATAGGAGACCCACCGGACCCTCTTACGGATGAGGAGAAGGACGACGCTGATGTTGACAAGATTACAGAGCTATGCAAGCTCTCTACGGCGAAGCACATGAAGAAAGCTCCACCTGCCAACAAATCTTTGCCGCCGGCCAAGAAAAAGAATGTCAAAAGCTCAAGCTTGGGGGACTCACCCCCCACTACTACCCATGATGAAGGGGAGCCGATGAACACCGAAGAAAATTAACAACTGAACCCAAGCGGCCTTCCCAATAATTTTGACGCGCACATTCACATGCACCAAACATCGAGCTTTAATTGTGAATCTTAAGGGGTCGAGCTCAAGACCTTAAAAGAGCGCTTGTCGGGAGGCAACCCGACGGTTCTATTTCACTTTTTAGTTGAATTTTCTTTTCATTTTTTGTTTTAGATCTTTATTAGTGTTTAGAGTCAAGTGTCGAAGAAAAACCTGACAACGGGCAACATTTTTCATTTCAAGAGAAGGAGAATAGGAGACCATATGAAGGAGGACGACCATGGCTTTGGGGAGCATTCCAGGGATGCGCTCAAAGGTAAAAAGAAGGAATAAACTGACGGGGGAAAGAAAATAAGAAAGTGGAGCAAAAACAAAGAGTTGGAGCTGAGAACAGCAGTCCACTCGGTCGAGTGACATTTTCACTCGGCCGAGTGAAGACACTACTCAGCCGAGTAGGGTATCGATCAGGGAAGATTCGAAAAAACCCCTCTCTATTAATTACATGTCACTCGGCCTGTCACTCGACCAAGTGAACCTGACACTTTCAGCACTTAAAAATCTCTGAGTGGCCTAGCCACTCGGCCGAGTGACTTTGTCTACTCGGTCGAGTGATAGTCCTACTCGGCCGAGTTGGAACATTATTTTAAAATCTTCGTAAACTGAGGCCACTAGGCCGAGTGATTTTCACCACTCGGCCGAGTGGCTTGCCCTATATAACTCAGCGCTCGTGGCCCCAAAATTAAAATTCCCAAATCCTCAAATCGACAGCCCGAGCATATCCCCCATCACCCGAGCATCCAACCCCATCGCCCGAGCCGCCCTCACCCGTGCCCGAGTGGCATGACCCCACACCAGCTACACTGTCGTCCAGTCACCCGTCGGCGCTGCCCCCCTCGCCGCCGATCGTCCCCACTTAGCCCTAATTTCCTCTTTTCTCCTAATCTCTATTTCGTAACCCCAATTCCACCCTGAATCGAAATTAAACTATATTCACACCTATTTCTCTTGATTTTCCCCTTAATTTATTGATATTCATTGCCAATCAATCAATTTTTGTGTTTCAGGATAGCTTGGGGGAGAATCAGGGGCAGATTCGGAGCTTCTCAGGGAAGGCGTATCTTTGCTCTTACTGCTTACTTGGAGTCGTGTCGTGCTCAGGTATATTCGCTCCTTTTTATTAGCACTTCGCGTTGGTTGTCACATCTCATGACACTACCATGCCCCCACGCACTAGGCCGCGTTCGTGGGCACCCGCCTCCAATCAGAGGAGGACTAGCGAGCCTGGTCTTCCTTCGCTAGAGCGGACTCCCTGCCACCTAGCCCACCACCAGCTACACTTCCGCCTCCTACCGCACCCATTCCACCCCCACCGGCATAGCCCATCCCAGCTTTCGATACAATGGGGATCACTTTCTGAGATGACACACACCGCGTCAGATTTGAAAGAATCTCACATCAATCGATTGTCCCATCTAGGTTTGCACACATCACAGATTTAGAGCACCTAGGGGTATTCGAGAGCCTACTCCAGTTGTATGACAACGTGGGGTGGCGTGATTTTTTGTCGGTGTCGACGGACACCTACTTCCTACCGACACTCGAGGTCCTGAGTTCTATTCGTAGGACTCCAGGGGGTTCCACGTTTCGACTGATATATCGTGAGTGCGAGATTACTCTCGATATGCTCTGAGCCTTTTTCCAGTGGCCCCCTATCCCGGACCCCGACCGTGCTTTTAGTCCTACACACATCGCCCCACCGTTATTCGATACACATGCTTTCTGGACGTTGATCACGGGTTCCCCACTAACTTTTGACCCTAGCCGGGCCAAGGCCTCCTCTATCGTCCACCCATGCCTCCGCATTGCTCAGCGCCTTATGGCGACCACATTTCTTGCGAAGTATGGGCCTGGGACGACGTCTACGCCTAAGTTTTATATGCTCTACACGATGACTAGGGTGAGAGTCTTTGAGGGCGACACGGACGTCTCAGTCCCCGACGTTCAGCTCGATATAGCTAGATGGTATCTAGACCTCATTGTCTCTTCTGCCACCGCCAGGACGACGATCTGTTGCGGTGGTCTGATTACCTTGCTAGATTATTTATGTAGGGTTGAGCTCCCAGGTGGTTTGCTTCGACCCACGGGCCCCACCTCCCTTTCCATAGATGATATGGCCCGCATGAGAATGTTGTGTACTCACGGTCAGCACCACTGGGTTTAGCTGCACGGTCCTTTTGGTACAGATTATATGGTGCTTTTGAGCCCCACTCGGACCCACATTGGACCCTCGGGAGGGGTGTGGAGACCAGAGATGGACCTCCTCATCCCAGCTGTGTACGCGCTTGAGCCTGAGATGATCAGCAGGAGGCCCTCCTTCCCCCTTTGGTCCCGAAGATCCCGATCCCTCAGCCTGCACCAGATTTGATACCTGCTCCCGACAATTTTGTCCACACTTCTGTCAGTGTTGGGAGCACCCTAGCTGAGTCCACCACCACCACCACCTCTGTTCCGTTTACCACTGATCCCATTTCTTCTGCGAGTTTTGAGAGCGTCACTACCACTGTTTTCGAGAGAGGCGAGCCTTCCTTTATTTCGACGGCCGAGACCCTGTTGTCACCAGATTTCTCGACCCCTGGGGAGTCATTTTCCGTTGATTTTATGACATCTCCCGTCATCGACACTTCCGTCTCTGCTGTCGTTGTCTTCACTGAGAGCGTCATGACGTCTGTCCCCATTTCTTTGTTATCGACCTCTCCACCCTTCTCGCCCACTTTCACCACTTCGATTCTTCTGTTGCTCACAGTTCTGCGAGCATCCTTGTGTCTCAGCCTCCCACAGAGGCTGAGCATATTTTAGCGAGCACAACACCACATCCTCACCCAGTAGTGGCCCCACTTGTCTACGGTGGCCATGTGTGACAGCCCCGACCCCACCTGTTCGACCCTCTTCCCCGCCCCCGACACCTTTGTTCAGCACCTGCATGCTTTAGAGGGGGCCATTAGTAGCTCAGAGGAGATTTTCAGGCTCTTGCTGCCACTGTTAGCTCTATGCAGTCTCGCATCGCTCTACTCCCTGGTATTCAGGTTACCCTGAACCAGATTCTTGCGCGCCTGCCACAGCCTCCACCTGCCGCTATCCATCCCATTTCACAGCAGCCTCCACCACCACCTCTTCCCCCACCACAGGGCTTGCGAAGGCACACACTTGATGCCTCTCATATTTTTGTCACTGATGTTATTGATATTATCGTTTATGCCGATTTTGCGCCCCTCCTCCCCACACATTTTGGTCACTTTTTGCTCAGATTTGTCTATATCATGAGAGAAGAGGTATTTCTGGGACCGTTATACTGCACCACCTTGATCTCTGCACTCATTACTTGCATTTCCATCCCATTTTCTTTCATTTTCATCCTTTATCATGCATGCACCACCACCACCACCCCTATCATATTTCTCCTTGTGCCACACTTAGCACATTGATGACACTGTGTAGTTTAGCTTGGGAGCGTGAGTGTCTCACGCACTTTTCGTTTTCTTCATTTTTATCTTCATTTTTTCCACCTTTCTTTATTTTTCACTTATTTTCACCCATTTTTCATATTTTTCCTCATGCATCACGTTTTCTTATATTTGTCTGTGCTGCATTTGTATAGCAGTTCTTATTTTTCCTTTATCCTTATTTCTTTTATCTTTTTTTGCTAGAGATGAATTTTCTGTGATGACGATGACTTGGAGTTGGCTTACTTTTATATGCATATTCTCTTGTCATGCCATCGTTTTTATTTCAGATATCATATGCTATACGTTGACATGAATTCGAGAATAGTAACCTGCATCTTTATTATTTGATTGTGAATGAAATTCTACCATTAGCTGAGTCTGAAAATTTATATTGTATACTTTTCATAGAAAACACACCAAGCTTCACTCATTGATTGCCTAAATTTGTAGTACTACTTTGTTGTGTACTATCACCTCTATTTGCATGAAATTGTACGCTCAACTTCCCGGTTGATTGAATGTATGCCTTTTTGATATAACTAGATTAGTTTACTTTCTGAATTCAAGCTGAGTAGATTACATTACCATGCTAAAAGTTGTCATGCACATTCAAAAAGAGTGAACTGAGCGTTGAATATTTTTCTTTCTCCACATATCTTGAACTTCATTTCTATACTTAAAATCATTGGTGAATCTCCCTTTAGCAAATCTTATATTGGCTTCCTCCCATTGCTATAAAGTCCAAGCTCCAATACCCCCAAAATCAAAAGAAAAAAGAATACATGCATATCTCACTATCTTTGATTCGGGATTGTTATTGTGTAAGTTGGTCTAAAAAAGAAAAAAAGGGAAGAAAAGAAAAAAGAGAAAAAAAGAGAAAAGAAAAACAAAAGGAAGTGCATCTGTATATACACGATCCCATTTCTTTCTTTCTTTCTTTCTTCCCTCTTTTATTTTTCTTGGAGTTTCAAAAAATGGGGAAAAGTCGTATTGTTCTATTTGATGCCACCACGCTTATAGATAAGCTTGGGGGAGAGGATCCAATGATGTGTGAGAGAGTGACCACTTGTCTGTGCATGATGACCTAAGCTATGTAATTTTTTATACTCAGTGAGATTACTTGGAGTATTACGAAGTTCACGAATTGAAATTTGGCATGCATTTCATGAATACCATGTCTTTCTATTCTTATTGCTCCATAATGTGTGATGCCTTTTATACTCCAAGTAAAAAAGCAATCAATTGAAAAGTGTGCAATCTGTTATTATGTATATTACTTTGGATGCCTTAGACGATGCTAATTCTAGAATGATTTCATATTTCATATCGTTTTGATATTCTTGGTTTCTATATCGAATGCATTTATATATGATCATGATATCGAGATAAAATCTTTGGCATGTTTTTATTCATCGTGCGCTATTTGAGTAAGCAGCTCCACGTCTGGAGAAAATGATCTAGCACCTCCCTCTTCATTTTCTATTCTATCTTCTCCTTCCTTTTTCCTTATTTTTACCCGCCGGTTCGCCTTTTTACTCATCTTCCTCGAGGACGAGTAAGAGGTAAGCTTGGAGGATTTTGATCGCCCCTTATTTTACATATTTTTTTTCTATGTTTGCATGCTATTTCGATCGCCCATATTGTGTTTTTCATGATTATTCGATAATATCGCATTGCTTCTCACTATTTCTTGTTTTTGTCGGATTTTAGGAAGTATGGAGCGATCTGGAGCATAAATGAGATCAAGGGACTTTCACGCACGCTGGAGCACCACCTGTTACCCTATCGAGGAGCTAGCAGTGATAGATGATGAGCGGAAGAATAAGAATTTTGATAGAATCGATGAGAAAGCGAGGAGGAGAAGATAGGACTCTAGAAACAGTCCACTTGGCCGAGCAGACAGCTTACTCGGCCGAGTGAAGGAACGCACTCGACTGAGTACAACGGATACAAGAGCACTTGGAGTCAAAGTCCACTCGGGCAAGTGAAAGATCTCACTCAGCTGAGAGAAGAAATCCACTCGCACGAGTACGACTGGGTTTTCCTCCTAAGATCTCAGCCGACGCTCTAAAATTTGGAGAAGATCAGTAGAAGACTCACTCAACCGAGTGAGAAAGCCCACTCGACCGAGTAAAGAACTCCACTCGACCGAGTGGAACAGAGTGACAGACCCCCAAAACCCCCAATATCTCTGTTTTTCTTTGGGTTCGTCACTCGGCCGAGTGACATGTTCCACTCGGCTGAGTGGCACAGTCTGCCTGTATCACGAATTACGGTTCTGGGCTGCGCCAAGGATAGATCTGTCAGGATTTTCTAGCCGACTTTGGCTTGTATTTAAGCTAGTTTTCTTCCTAGTTTTAGGGGAGACCTGAAATTAGTTTTTGAGCATTATTCTAATTGTAGTTCTCAGCTGGAGATTGAAGATGGAAATTTGGCTTGATCTTTCTATCAAAATTTCTAGTTTTTGTGAATTGTTTTCTCTCAACCATGAATTGCTATATGTTTTTAATAGTTATTTCTGTGATTGCCATGATTAATTGTGAGTAGTTCCGCTGTTCTAGAGCATGGGGATGAACCCTATGGATTTGATTTTAGAATTATTACGAACGAATTAATGTGTTGCTAGGATTAATAGACGGTTGGGTTATGATTGATTTACTACGAGTAGCTAGGAATTTCCATTGATTGGAGTTTGCAAGAGATTAGATTTCAATCGATGGGAAGGCCTAGATATTCGATTTAGGTTTATAATCGAGATTCTCTAGACTTGGTTTGCAAGATATTGGACCAAATCTAGGATTTTCATTATAAATCTATACTCATATTCGTTTGCAAGAGATTGTACGAATACGAACTATAATAACCTAGATCGTAACTCGAGTTGGCACGAGAGTGGGCTCGAGGTGCGATTGGGCGATGATGTCGATCTTCATGCTAGCGGCTTAGGTTAGGGTTTGCACGAGAGTGGGCCCTAATCTAGGTTGCTATAGACCGGCAGCGTGTGCTTGGTTCTCTATTAAGTTACGACTAGTTCACCTCAATTCAAGCCTTGCAACATTGAGATTCACGATTCACAAAGATAAATAACGAACCGTAGTGGGGATTTCCTAGCCCTAGACGCTTTTATTATATAGAATTCAATTTGTTAATTGAACGACTATGACAATATTCTCGAAACCATTCCATTCTACCACCAATAGCTAGGTGATTAAAACAGAGTATCGTCATTTGTCCTCCTTGTGTTCGATACCCGCTCGCCACTACACCGTGCGCTTGCGGTAAGACTACAATCGTTTTCCAGGTGTATATCCGGGTGTGATTAAGTGGTTTGCTTGATCCCAAGTTGTGGGATTCAAGAACATCGATTGTTTTTCGATTACGCTTGTAGGGTTGCTACAAGTAGGTTTAAAGTGAACCTCAAGTTAGGATTCTAACTTGAGTATCCAGAGGTATCTGGGTGGAAGGGACGTAGGATTACCGGGAACAAGTCGGGTTTGACTTGGGTAATCCAAACCCTTGAAACAACTTATTGTTTGCATTGTTCCTTGTTGTTAATTCTAATTTCCGCATCTTTGTTGAATTAGGATTTTTAATTAGGCATAATTTCTTAGTTAAATTTTATAAAAACTATTCAACCTCCCTTCTAGTGTTTTTCTCATAGCTAGGGTCCTTACAATTGGTATCAGAGCTAGAATATAGCTATGGCATCCAATAACAACAATGTTCCTCCTCCTACTTCGTACAACAATCACGATCATGATGGTTCTTCTACTATATTTGAAGGACAATCAATGGTTCGTCCTCCGTGTTTCATTGGCACGAATTTCAGCTATTGGAAGTGCCGGATGGAGACGTTTCTAAGGAGTGCTTCTCTTTGAAGAAACCTCCATAAAAATTACATAGAACCCACTGAAGAAGATTTTGACAAATGGACTCCCGCCGAGAAGTCCGCCGAGGTGAACAATGCCAAAGCTATGAACGCTCTTCATTGCGCATTGAATTCGGATGAGTTCAACAAGATATGCACATGTAAGAGTGCATATCAAATATAGAACCATCTTGTCGTCACCCACGAGGGGACGAATAAGGTAAAATGTCAAATTTATATGTTGCTATACAAAACTTCAACATGTTTCAATTGCAGGAAGGTGAGAACATTACAACGATATACGGACGCTTCACAGACATCACCAATGAGCTGAAGCACTCGGACAAATATATACACAACAAGAAAAGCTAAGAAATATAATCATGTCAATGACCTCAAAATGGAAATGAAGAGCTATTGCCATTGAGAAGGTCAATGACATGAAGAACTATACTGTGGTGAATCTCATAGGTTCTCTCATGTCTTACGAAGTAAGAAGGGAGAACCGACTGAAGATTAGAGGCATGATGAGGCCAACGGAGGCAAAGAAGAAGGCATTAGCGTTCAAGGCTACCTCTTCATCATCAGATAGTGATGAATCTGAGAACGAGATGGATTTGGAAGAAATGGCACTAATGGTGAATAAGTTCCAACCGTATTTCTGCAAAGGTAAATTTCCTTCCAAATCTAAATTTGATTCAACTAACAACTCATCTTCTCTTTGTTTTAAGTGTAACACGCCATGGCACATCAAGAAGGATTGTGCAATGCTAAGGAACAAAGAAAAGTGGAAAGCACCGGAGTACCACAAGTCCGACAAATTCAAGAAGGACAAGAAGAACGGACTCTTTGGAAATTTCGATGACTCAAGTGGGGATTCGTCAAGGAATCCGAGGATGAGAAAGGAGAGAGTGCACATATGTGCTTCATAGCCGGAGAAGATACATTCTCCGATGGAAGCAATAGTGAGAATGATAAACCCTAGATAACTATGGATGAACTTTGTATTGCTAACGAATAATTATTTTCTAAGTATCAATCTCTTATGCTTAGATATACTAATTTGAAGAAATCAAATGTTAGTAAATCATACATGTCATGCATCACCAACAATGACATCATTGTTGACACACTTACACTTGAGAAAGACAATTTGGTTTCTCAAAATGGCACATTGAGAAATGAGGTGAATTCCCTCAAATCTCAATTAGATCACGTTTCTTCTAAAGATAGTGTTGATCTAGCTTCACAAAACACACATTTGGGTATTGAGAATGCTTCTCTGAAAACCCAAGTACACGAGCTCACCACACGTGTGTCCACATTGGACACTACTATTTCTTCCCTTAGGGAGAAATATGAGCCCATGTCCTCCTAAGTTAAGAGATTTAACAAAGGGAAAGTGCAATTAGATGAATTGATTTCCAACCAATTTCCGACCACACTCGTGTTGGACTTGGTTATGTGTAAGCAAATGCATCCAAATCTTGCACCTCCTATAATAATGTAACTATAGATTTTGTGAGGCCATCCTCGGGTGCATCAACTACCAGTGACAAAAACACTATTGGTAGCAAATCTACCAAGAAAGTCACCACTACACACAGTCCTTCTTTTGACAAGAAACCCATTAAGGGTGGAAATCAAAAGAAAGGACATTCCTTTATGTAAATTAACACTCACACTCGTAGGAATACTCCTACTTCTCATATGAACATGCATGATGAGTTTTATGCTCCACACCCATGGTCATGTGCAAACCCACACTTGAGAAATACTCATGCACGTGCTCCCACACACTCATATGCTCATATAAATCATGCATATCCACCTTATGCTCCATATGCACCATATAATATGCATGCTCCACTTTTTGAATATAATCCTTATATGACGCATGCATATCCTCCTCCACCTTCATATGCTAGACCGCATACTCCTAAGCATCATTCACTCGTAGACCTCAACCTAATGTGCATGTATTTAGGAATAGGACTACTAAATCATACATTATCTAGGGTCCCAATAATACTAGCACAAATGATAGGAATGCATATGTAAGTTCGTATTTTAGTGATGTGATAAATATTGGTAACTATGTTGGGAAGCTAAAATCCACTTGGACTTGGCTTCCAAAGGGCTAATCCCCTTAGACCCAACACCATAAGCTTATGGTATACTATGTAGATACCATAGAACAAGAAAGAGAACAATAAAAGAAATATTAGCTCTAAAAAGAAAGGATGGATACTGGATAGCTGTTGCTCCAAACACATGATTGGAGATTCCTCCTTGCTCTTCGAAGTGATATGCATATAGGATGGTGTAATGATCACCTTTGGAGGCGATCAAAAAGAAACCATTATCGGAGTAGGCAAAGTTGGTAACCCATCCAAACCATTAATGATAATATCTATTTAGTAGAAGATTTATTTCATAACCTCATCTTTATAAGTCAACTTTGTAACAAAGGTTACAAGGTTAACTTTGGAGAGGGTTTGTGTAGTATTATTGATAATGATTTACATTTTTATTTTTCGACAATAGACATCAAAATATTTATATTGTATGTATGCCTAAATCATTTGAACATTGCTTAGTTGCTCATTCTAATGAACAATTATTATGGCATCGTCGTTTTGGGCATATTCACTTTAAGCATTTATATAAATTAGCTAAGCATGATTTAGTCAAAGGTTTTTCCAAAATATCTTTTAATAAGAAAATCTTTTGTGAGTCATGTCAACGAGGTAAACTTCGTAAATCTTCATTTAAACTTAAAGATGTCATAACTTCTAAGAGGCCCGAGAATTAATTCATTTAGATCTATTTGGGCCTACTAGACTAGCATCTTTAGAAAATGCTCATTATAGATTAGTTATTGTAAATAACTATTCTTGATTTACATGGGTATCATTTTAACTAATAAAAATGAAGCCGTTGATGAGTTTACCAAATTTGCAAAGAAAATTCAAAATCTCTTAAGGAACCACTTGTCATGCCCCGCTTCCCAAAAACGCGGAGGCGAGACGTGAGAAGGTCCGCTCAGACTTGAAGCTACAAAGCTGCAAGTCCGATAAGCGTCAATCAAATTTAAACTGCATGTCCTTGCAATGCGAAACGAAACAAAGATAATAATAAGGAAATGAGACAAAAGATAAATCTCAGAATATCAATAATAATAAATTTCAACATCGCAGAAAAGCCACTAGGCTAAAAGAAAAGAGTCTAAAAGAGGCCCCAGCATGGCCAACAAAAGTACAAAGTACGAAAACAAAGTAATGGTGCTACACTCCAACAACTAATAGCAACCTAAAGTAAAAGCAACTACAAATTAGTCTCTAAGACTGGTCTCTGGTGTCCACCAACTCCTCGTCAAAAGTAGGCTCTGGCACAGCGTCAGCAAACACCTCGTCCTCAGCTACGGTCTCTAGCTCAGGGTCTACCATGTGACACCCAAAAGAGCAAGGGGCACATGTCAGCAAGTCTACAAGAGACTTGTGCAAGGAAACTGAAAGTGCAGGTAACAGCCTAGCAGTTCTAGCATGATGCAATGACATGGCAGATATAGCATGAGTGCAACAAGTAAAGTAAAGTAAAGTACGAGCATGGCATTTAAACATGGCAGGGATGACTAGTTTTCACTAGAACATTCACAAGTACCAAGACAAGTAAAGTAAGCACGTCGTGCACAAAGATTACGCCTTTTGGCTAGAGTGGCTGCGCGGGCCAACTCCTAAGCTCAAGTGATCGCTTATCCCTACCCCTCCACATGTGTATGGACTGGCACCCATCTTTTGGATCACGAGCCAGGAAGTGTGTTATCACGATGGCATAGGGGTGCACCTAGCCGGACAAGGAAGTACAAGTACAAGTATTGTAGCGTGTGCTACCAATGCAACAATTAACTTGGATGACATGTAGAATGCAATGCATGGCAGTTAAAAGTGCGTACAGATAATGAATTTAAACGTGACAGATAACAATGCTTGAATGACATGGCAGGGTGTCAGATCTAGCTTCGTTGTCAAGCTAGATCTTAAAAGTGCGTCTAGACAGCTATCATTTCACTGTCTAGTCTCTTTTACGCTAAAAACAAGGAAATGGCCTAGAAACATGGCCCTACACAAGAGTTGGCAAGTTTCACTTGCCTGCAAGTATCACGTCAGAGAAACACCGTCCAACGAGTCCAAAGTCACAATATCCTACGTGCACAATTCCACCGGCCTAAAGTCCTTATTATTAATCTTGATTAGTGAATTCTAAAACATTTAAAATACTTTAAAAACATTGATTTTAGTCTTGATTAGTAGGCAATGGGTTGGGGGTCCTAGGGGTGCAAAGCGTTACCTTAACACTACGCGAAAGCTACACTGGCGTCAGGTAGCGACGCCAGGGGTTGGAATAAAAGAACACGCTCCAAGTCCTGATTCCAAAATAGATTCCTCGCTGGAAAGATCAAAGCAGCAACCGGAGCAACGAATCCAGATTCCAAAGCTAGCACGTGCGACGACGGGCTACGACGTATCGCAACATCGTAAACGGTAAATCGTCGGAGAAAAAGCACCTTGGTGGGGCCCACAGTAGTCCTAGGGACCAATAGGGGACCCACAATACCACTGGAGAACTTGGGGGGCCCACGGTGGCAAGCGGTGCAGGAGTTGTGACGTTGCGACGAACGTCGCTCGGTCAGACACTAGCCGATGCGGGGGAACGGCTCGGTCAGACACTGCGGACGGCCGTGCACGTAGCGGGGTGCGATGCGGGGGTCGGTGCTCTCGGTCGGTGCGGAGCAAGCCATCGGTCGGTGTGGAGCAAGCCGTCGGTCGGGTGCTGCGGATGCGGGGGTTCGGGCGCTGCAACGTTGCAAGCGTTGCAACGTTGCGGAGTGCGGGCGTGAGCGGGCGGGCGCCTCGGTCAGACATGGGGTGAAGCGGGGCGACGGAGCGGGGCGATGCAGCGGTGTGGTGCGGAGCTCGGTGCGGGCGGGGGCTTTGGTTGGTACGGGGATTTGGGTGCTGTTTCCTCGGTCGGTGCGGGTGACGGCTGAACGGGGTTGCGACGATTCGTCGCAAGGGGGTTTTTGGGTTTTGGAACCGGCTAGGGTTATTTTCTTGCGAAAATGAGTCTTCCTAGTGGTTGTTTATATAGTGTAGAGGGGTTGACTTGGTCTAGGTCTAATCCTAATGGGATTAGGAGTTTAAAATAATTTAAAATTCAAAACTCTCTTTCCTAATCACATAGGGATTGGGTGCGGCCAAGATAGGGGCTAAGATTTGGCTCAAAAATTGTTTAAAACGTTTTAAACTTAAATAAATTTTATTTGGCCGAAAATAATTTAAAACGTAGCTGTTAAAAATATTTTAAACCTTGCTAAAAATATAAAGTAGGTCAAATGAGCTCCAAAAATTATAAAATAAATATCGGGGTGATCATGGTGACGAGAGAAAGCTAACTAAGAAGACGGATCTCAATTTTGACGTCGAGTGATGAAACTAAAAATAGAAACGTCTCCCGTCAAAAGTGAAAATCACAACGTCTCATCGAATAAGATCAAATCGTGGGAAAACGACCCGAGAAATGTCATTCCAAATTAGTGCCACAATTTACTACTCTCAGAGACGTTCACAACGGCATATCATAACAAAGAGTTCACAAACAACAAAGTCTAAAATAAACACGTGCACGGTCAAAAACACGTGCACGAACAACGTACAACGAAAACTGGTCGTTACATCCTCCCCACCTTAGAAATGATTCCGTCCTCGGAATCAACATCAAGCACTGCTTGGGAAGAGGTGCGGGAAGCGCTCTCTCATCTCATCCTCACGCTCCCAGGTGGACTCACCAGGGGAACCGTGACGCCACTGCACTTGAACCAAGTCGACGGTCTTATTCCTCAGCTGCTTCTGTCGACGATCTAGAATTTCAACTGGCTGCTGATCATAAGACAGATCTGGACGTACCGTGATCTCCGAGAAATCCACAGCATGGGATGGATCACTAACGTATCGACGTAACTGTGATACGTGAAATACGTCGTGAACTCCCTCGAGCGACGGTGGCAGCGCCAAGCGATAAGCCACAGCTCCAACTCTCTCCAGGACATCAAACGGCCCAATGTACCTCAAACTCAGCTTGCCTATCTTCCCAAATCGAATAACTCCGCGGTTCGGAGAAATCTTCAGAAAGACATGATCTCCAGGCTGAAACTCCAAAGGCCTCCGTTTAGCATCGGCCCAATGCTCGAAACGGTCCTGCGCAATCCTCAGCTTCTCCCGGATGTTTCTCACAACATCCACGACCTCCACAATCATCTCTGGTCCTAACAGCTCCCGATCTCCAATGACCCAGCTCAGTGGTGATCGACATTTCTTTCCATATAGCGCGGCGAAAGGCGCCATTCCAATACTCGCCTGGTAGCTGTTATTGTAGGCAAATTCAACGTGATGGAGATGATCCTCCCAAGATCCCTTGAAGTCCAACATGCACGCTCTCAGCATGTCCTCCAAAATCTGAATCGTCCTCTCGGACTGGCCATCCGTCTGCGGGTGGTACGCCGTGCTGAAACTCAGACTCGTACCCAAGCTCTTCTACAGAATCTGCCAAAACTGAGATGTGAATCTCGTGTCTCTGTCCGACACGATACTCACGGGGACTCCGTGAAGTCGTACGATCTCCTGCACGATTCACGTTACATCACTATCTAAACTAGGAAAAGGAAATAGAAACGGAGAGTAAAAGAATTTACCTCCATATATATCCTCGCCAGCGTCTCAGTAGACTGTCCTACTCGGAAGGGAATAAAGTGTGCGGATTTGATCAATCGGTCTACGATCACCCAAATCGCGTCATTCTGCTTTGGACTCCGAGGTAGTCCAGTCACGAAATCCATAGTGATGTGCTGCCACTTCCACTCCGGAATCGGAAGCGGTTGTAGCTACCCTGCCGTACTCTGATGCTCCGCCTTTACCTGCTGGCAAACCAAACACTTGGCTACACTCCGAGCCACACTCCTCTTCATACCATGCCACAAAAGTTCTGACGAAGATCCTTGTACATCTTGGTGCCACCAGGATGTACAGAATACAGCGAACTGTGTGCCTCAACTAATAATTCCTCTCTGATATCTTCAGCTGGCACACACAACCTGGCTCCAAATCTCAACGAACCATCCTCATGAATCAAAAAGTCAGTCCGTAGACCGGCTTCCACCTGCTCCCAAATCTTCACCAGCTTAGCATCTCCAGCCTGACCAGCCTTGATCCTATCCATGATCGTCGACTGTATCTGCATACTCATCAACGAAGAAGTCTCTCCAGGAAGAATAATCTCGATACCAGTCTCGCAAAAATCCTGCTGCAATCTCCACTGCGAGGTCAACATTATCACCGCTGGAAGTCTGCCCAGCGTATCCGGAACCACATTCACCTTGCCAGGGTGATACTGCAAATCAATCTCATAATCTGCCATGAGCTCCAACCATCGACGATGTCGCATGTTGAGCTCCTTCTGCGTAAAAATATACTTCAAGCTTTTGTGATCGGTGAAGATCTTCACCTTCTCACTCAGCAGGAAGTGCCTCCAAATCTTCAGCGCAAACACGACAGCAGCCAATTCCAAATCATGTGTCGGGTAATTCTTCTCATGAGCCTTAAGCTGACGAGAAGCATACGTAACCACATGCCCATGCTGTTGCAACACACATCTAAGACCTTTGCCAGAAGCATCACAAAAGATCTCGAATCCTCCACTCCGATCAGGCACAGCAAGTACAGGGGCAGCCGTCAATCTCTCCTTCGGAATATCGAAAGCCTTCTCGCAATCATCAGACCAAACATATGGTACATCCTTCCGCGTCAGTCTGGTCATCGGCTCAGCAATCCGGGAAAAGTCCTTAATGAAACGCCGATAATAACCAGCAAGCCCAAGGAAACTCCAGATCTCAGACACCGATTGCGGAACCGGCCACTCTCTGATAGCCATGATCTTCTCGGGATCCACCGAAATTCCATCACCTGACACCACATGCCCGAGAAAAGCAACTCTATCCAGCCAAAACTCGCACTTGGAATACTTAGCATACAAACGATGCTTCCTCAAAATCTCCAACACTGTCCTCAAGTGCGATGCATGCTCTTCCTCTGACTTTGAATAGATCAGAATGTCGTCAATAAAGATAACGACAAACTTGTCTAGAAAGTCATAGAAGATCAGATTCATCAGGTTCATAAATACTGCGGGTGCATTGGTCACACCGAAAGGCATAACCACGAACTCGTAGTGACCATACTTCGTCCTGAACGCTGTCTTCAGGATGTCCTCCTTCTTCACCTTAAGCTGATGGTAACCACTCCTCAAATCCAACTTAGAGAACACCCTCGATCCTCCGAGCTGATCAAAGATGTCATCTATACGAGGAAAGGGATATTTATTCTTGATAGTCACAGCATTCAGCTCCCGGTAATCCACACACATACGATGCGAACCATCCTTCTTCTTCACTAGCAACACCGATGCTCCCCACAGAGACACACTAGGATTAATGTAACCCTTCTGTAGAAGCTCATCCAGCTACCTATGCAACTCCTCCAACTCTGCTGGTGCCATACGATACGGCGTCTTCGAAATAGGCTGCGCTCCCGGAATAAGATCGATCGAAAACTCGAGAGCTCGATCGGGTGGCAGTCCAGACATCTCCTCGGCGAAGACGTCGTCGAATTCACGTACCACAGCTGGTTTACTCTGCTCCATCTGCATAGCAACAATCTCCACCGGTCTGGCCCGAAACCTGACAGGGCCAAGCGAACTGCTACCTCGACTGAACTCAAACACTGGATGTCCGGGGATCTCGAACACCACCTTCTTCCTTCGACAATCGATCGTAGCATAGAAACTCGCAAGCCAATCCATTCCAAGCATTGCATCGTAGTTGATGATGTCGTGGACAATAAAATTAGCGTAAAGCTCTGTCCACAGACCACCAATGGGCAAGAATTGCACCCAAGATGCACCGAGATCACGCCATTTCCTGTAACGATGTTCCAACTCTTGGGGAGAGGGGAAGTCATCAAGGAATGCTTCTCCACGAAGCTCCGAGAAATAATGCACATCGATGCACCAGAGTCAAAGAGGACTCTTGCAGGAAACGTGCAAACCAAAATCACACCTATCAACCAATCTAACAATCAAACCCTATTCTAACAAACAATCATATGCAAGCAATCAAACATGGCTAACAATCAAAACTATCTAAGGAAGGAAACAACTAGATTGAGAGTTACCTGCGATAACCTCATCCATAGCCTCGCTCTCCACTGTCGTCATCAGATAAGCCTGCCTCCTCGGCTGCATGGCCTGCTGAAAAGCCTGCTTCTGCGGAACGAGGGCTGGTCCACGACCTGCAGGTACAGGTGCTCTCTGCTGCAACGGTTGTGCTACAACTGGTTCCTTCCAAGGATGCTTAGACTTCGGGCACTCCTTAATAGTATGTGTAGGATCTCCACAAATCAGGCACTGTCCTAACATCCTCCTACACTGCTCCTTAACATGCCCTATCTTGCCACAAAAATGGCAAGTCTTCTGAGTAGGCCCACCTGGCCTCTTGAACTGCATCGTCTGATTAGGCCTCACCACTCTTCTTACCTGCTCCATAGGCCTCTTTCCAGCTCCCGGTGCCTGTCCTCTCTTCTGCCTCGCAATCCTCTCCTGTCTCCGAGCAGCTACCAGCAACTTTTGATATGACTCCTTATCCGTCGTAGACATCAGGCTCTGCAAGTCTAGGGAAAGACCCTGCAGAAACCTCTGAGCCTTCTCCTCAGCATCCTCCACCATCTTCGGCGCGAAGCGACTCAGCCTAGTGAACTCCTGGTGGTACTGGTCCATCATCAGATTTCCCTGCTTCAGCTCAATGAAGCGCTGCAACATCTCCCTCCTGGCAGCCTTTGGAAAGTACTCCTCATCGAACCTGGACTTGAAAGTAGCCCAGGGTATAGGGCTCACCAATAGCTCCTCCTCTGCATCCCACCAGTTGCGGGCATTATCCTTAAGCTGCTTCTTCACCAACTCAACACATCCAGCCGGGTTGACCTTCGACATCTTCAGATTATCCTCAGTATTCCTGATCCACTCCTCTGCCGCCAACAGTCCTTCAGATCCATCAAAGTAAGTCGGGCCCAGCTCCCGAAACTGCTTCGCTCCTGGCTCGAAGCGAGGAGCACTCTGGGTATTCTGGAGCATACCCTGCTGCACCTGCATCATCTGATGCATCATCCTCATGATATCAGCATTGGTGGTCTCTCTATCCGGTACCTCAGCACCATTGGGCCCGCTACCAGATCGGGTCTGTCGTCGTCCAGCCATCTAATGACATAGAAAACGAACAAACAAATTAGACTCAGAGCTTAATGACTTGGATGTTGCAATTTATTTAATGGACATTCCGTTATTATCGTTGTTCCGTAAGTTCGCAATTGCAAGATAGGACCTGCATGGGCCACCAACAAAACCTGTCACGCCCCTCTTCCCAAAAACGTGGAGGCGAGCCGTGAGAAGGTCTACTCAGACTTAAAGCTACAAAGCTGCAAGTCCGATAAGCATCAATCAAATTTAAACTGCAGGTCCTTGCAACGCGAAACGAAACAAAGATAATAATAAGGAAATGAGACAAAAGATAAATCTCAGAATATCCATAACAATAAATTTCAACATCGCAGAAAAGCCACCAGGCTAAAAGAAAAGAGTCTAAAAGAGGCCCCAGCATGGCCAACAAAAGTACAAAGTACGAAAACAATGTAATGGTGCTACGCACCGACAACTAACAGTAACCTAAAGCAAAAGAAACTCCAAATCAGTCTCTAAGACTGGTCTCCGGTGTCCACCAACTCCTCGTCAAAAGTAGGCTCTGGCACAGCGTCAGTAAACACCTCGTCCTCAGCTACAGTGTCTGGCTCAGGGTCTAACATGTGACACCTAAAAGAGCAAGGGGCATATGTCAGCAAGTCTACAAGTGACTTGTGCAAGGAAACTGAAAGTGCAGGTAACAGCCTAGCAGTTCTAGCATGATGCAATGACATGGTAGATATAGCATGAGTGCAACAAGTAAAGTAAAGTAAAGTAAAGTACGAGCATGGAATTTAAACATGGCATGGATGACAAGTTTTCACTAGAACATTCACAAGTACCAAGACAAGTAAAGTAAGCACGTCGTGCACAGAGATTACGCCTTTTGGCTAGAGTGGCTGCGCGGGCCAACTCCTAAGCTCAAGTGATCGCTTATCCCTACCCCTCCACGTGTGTATGGACTGGCGTCCATCTTCTGGATCACGAGCCAGGAAGTGTTTTATCACGGTGGCATAGGGGTGCACCTAGCCGGATAAGGAAGTACAAGTACAAGTATTGTAGTGTGTGCTACCAATGCAACAATTAACTTGGATGACATGTAGAATGCAATGCATGACAGTTAAAAGTGCGTACAGATAAGGAATTTAAACGTGATAGATAACAATGCTTGAATGACATGGCAGGGTGTCAGATCTAGCTTCGTTGTCAAGCTAGATCTTAAAAGTGCGTCTAGACAGCTATCATTTCACTGTCTAGTCTCTTTTATGCTAAAAAAAGGAAATGGCCTAGAAACATGGCCCTACACAAGAGTTGGTAAGTTTCACTTGCCTACAAGTATCACGTCAGAGAAACACCGTCCAACGAGTCCAAAGTCACAATATCCTACGTGCACAAGTCCACCGGCCTAAAGTCCATATTATTAATCTTGATTAGTGAATTCTAAAACATTTAAAATACTTTAAAAACATTGATTTTAGTCTTGACTAGCAGGCAATGGGTTGGGGGTCCTAGGGGTGCAAAGCGTTACCTCAACACGACGCGAAAGCTACAAGGGCGTCGGGTAGCGACGCCAGGGGTTGGAATAAAAGAACGCGCTCCAAGTCCTGATTCCAAAATAGATTCCTCGCTGGAAATATCAGAGCAGCAACCAGAGCAACGAATCCAGATTCCAAAGCTAGCACGTGCGACGACGGGCTACGACGTATCGCAACGTCGTAAACAGCAAATCGTCGGAGAGAAAGCACCTTGGTGGGGCCCACAGTAGTCCTAGGGACCAATAGGGGACCCACAATACCTCTGGAGAACTTGGGGGCCCACGGTGGCAAGCGGTGCGGGAGTTGCGACGTTGCGACGAACGTCGCTCGGTCAGACACTTGCCGGTGCAGGGGAACGGCTCGGTCAGACACTGCAGACGTCCGTGCACGTAGTGGGGTCCGATGCAAGGGTCGATGCTCTCGGTCGGTGCGGAGCAAGCCATCGGTCGGGTGCTGCAGATGCGGGGGTTCGGGCGCTATAACGTTGCAAGCGTTGCAACGTTGCGGAGTGCGGGCGTGAGCGGGCGGGCGCCTCAGTCAGACACGGGGCGAAGCGGGGCGACGGAGCGGGGTGATGCAGCGGTGCGGTATGGAGCTCGGTGCGAGCGGGGGCTTCGGTCGGTGCGGGGATTTGGGGGCTGTTTCCTCGGTCGGTGCGGGTGACGGCTGGACGGGGTTGCGACGATCCGTCGCAAGGGGGTTTTGGGTTTTGGAAGCGGCTAGGGTTATTTTCATACGAAAATGAGTCTTCCTAGGGGTTGTTTATATAGTGTAGAGGGGTTGACTTGGTCTAGGGCTAATCCTAATGGGATTAGGAGTTTAAAATAATTTAAAATTCAAAACTCTCTTTCCTAATCACATAGGGATTGTGTGCGGCCAAGATAGGGGCTAAGATTTGGCTCAAACATTGTTTAAAACGTTTTAAACTTAAATAAATTTTATTTGGCCGAAAATAATTTAAAACGTAGCTATTAAAAATATTTTAAACCTTGCTAAAAATATAAAGTAGGTCAAATGAGCTCCAAAAATTATAAAATAAATATCGGGGTGATCATGGTGACGAGAGAAAGCTAACTAAGAAGATGGATCTCAATTTCGACGTCGAGTGACAAAACTAAAAATAGAAACGTCTCCCGTCAAAAGTGAAAATCACAACGTCTCATCGAATAAGATCAAATCGTGGGAAAACGACCCGAGAAATGTCGTTCCAAATTAGTGCCACAATTTACTACTCTCAGAGACGTTCACAACGGTATATCACAAGTGTTCACAAACAACAAAGTCTAAAATAAACATGTGCACGGTCAAAAACACGTGCACGAACAACGTACAACGAAAAGTGGTCGTTACACCACTATTATCACTATTCGTAGTGATCATTGAGGGGAATTTGAGAATGAAATTTTTTCTAAATTATGTTATGATAACGGGATTACTCACAACTTTTCTTTTCCTCGCGCACCACAAAATGGTGTTGTTGAGAGAAAGAATAGGACTCTTTTTGAGTGTGCATGCACCATGATCCATGATAGTCATCTTGGACTTCAATTTTGGGCGGAGGTGGTGCACACGACATGTTATGTGCTTAACAGGATCCTAGTGAGGCCCCGAACGAACAAAACTTGTTTTGACATATTTTACGATAAAAAGCCTCAAGTTAAGTATTTTCGAGTTTTCAGTTCAAAATGTTTTATAAAGAACACGTTTGGTAATTTAGACAAATTTGAGCCAAGATCCGATGAAGGAATTTTTCTTGGATATTCCACTCGTAGCAAATCCTACCGGATATACAACAAAACCTCTTCAACGATCGAGGAATCACTACACGTTTCATTTTTTCATTTCATGAAGATTTTGATGTTCCTCATGTTGTTATTGATAGTGTAGATGTTTTATGTGATTTAATTAGTAATGTTAAAATTAATGATGTTATTGAGACTAACATTACTAATGAAAATGTTGAGATTGTTCCAAGTGATCCAGGTATTCCCAAAGCTTATCCGACTGCCACACGACCAAATAATTGGAGATATTGGTATGGATGTCCGAATAAGGTCAAGGATTAATCAGTTCTCTCATTGCGCATTTGTCTCTACTATTGAGCTAAAGAGCATCCAAGAAGCGAGTGAAGATAGCTCGTGGGTTGTTGCAATGGAAGAGGAGCTCATGCAATTTGAAAGAAATGAAGTTTGGGAGCTCATCCCTCTTCCAAGTGGTCACCAAGTTATTGAAACCTAATGGATATTCAAGAACAAGACGGATGAGAATGATATCATCACAAGGAACAAAGCAAAGTTAGTAGCTCAAGCATACCTACAAGAGGAAGGTATTAATTTCAAAGAATCCTTTGTCCCTGTAACTATATTAGAAACTATTAGGTTGCTTTTATCTTTTGCATATCATAAGAATTTTAAATTATTTCAAATAGATGTTAAAAGTGCATTTTTAAACGGCACAGTTAATGCAGAAGTTTATGTTTCTCAACCACTCGGTTTTATACATGAAAAATTTCCTAATCATGTTTTTAATCTTAAGAAAGCATTATATTGGTTGAGACAAGCTCTTAGAGCTTGGTATGATCGACTTAAAACCTTTTTTTTGGATCTAGGTTTTAAAATGGGTGTATTTGACACTACTCTTTTAAGTAAAGATTATGAAAATGGCATCCTCCTTATTCAAGTTTATGTAGACGATATTATCTTTGGTTCTACTAACTTTGACCTTTGCGAAGAGTTCTCTAAATCTATGAAGGAAGAATTTGAGATGAGCCACATGTGTGAGCTCAACTACTTTCTATGTCTTCAAATTCGGCAAATGAAGGATGTGATTTTCATACAGCAAACCAAGTACAATTGGGAGCTTATCAAGCTATTCGAGATGGAATCGTCTTCAAGCAAAAGGACTCCCATGAGTATGACCACCCATCTACACAAGGATGAAAATGGAAAAGATGTTGACATTCGTCTCTATCGAGGTATGATCGGTAGCTTACTTTATTTAATTGCTAGTATGCCCGATATCATGTTGTTAGTATATCTTTGTGCTAGATATCAAGCTAGACCTAAGGAATCACATTTGATTGGGGTTAAACAAATTTTTCATTATCTCAATCAAACACTAGATTATGGGTAACTTATATAGTGATGCTAATTTTGCTGGATGCAAATCCGACATGAAAAGTACTAGTGACACTTGACATTTTCTAGGAAATTCCCTTGTCTCTTGGTTTTCCAAGAAGTAAAACTCTGTATCATTGTCCACGATCGAAGCGGAATATATTGTTACGGGTCTTGCATGTGCACAAGTCCCTTGGATGAGACACGCTCTCAAAGACTATGGTGTCAATTGTGATACTTGCCCTTTCATGGTTGATAACCAAAGTGCAATATGTCTTTCCAAAAATCCGGTACACCACTCCCGTAACAAGCACATAGATGTGAGACACCATTTCATTAATGATCATATAGCTAAGAATGACATCATCGTAGAGTACATTGAAACCCAAAAACAAATCACCAACATCTTCACTAAACCTCTAAAAGAAGACTCATTTGTGAGGTTGCGTGGAGAATTAGGGATTATGGGTGAATCTGAAATTTAGGAGCTCATGTTCATGTGTTATAACTTGCTTTGAACTCATATGATCATTTCTATATCTCATGTTGAATATGTCATTTTTTACATTTGTTTTCAATGAGATTTATTGGTGATTTTTGATGATTTGATGATTAAATTAATATGCTTGATACGTGTATTAGTCTATATGCTTCTGATGGCTTTTTTATGTTATTAGAGTAATTAGAGTATATGTCTAAGTGTGAGATGTCTCAAATCCTTGATTCTAACGCAATTCTAGATTTCAGAACCAAGACAGTCGAACAGTCGATTAACGTTTCTTCTATACTTGACTATCCAATCTCCATTTTTAGCCTTCATAACTCTTACTCATGACAGGCGATTGATGGTCATTTTACAGGTGACTGGTAATCTACCAGGTGACTTTATATTTGTCATCAGGCGCTTGTCCAATTGTCACCATTTTTCCACAGAAATGGCTCAAAATTTCTTCAAAATTTTACTGTGCAGCAGGCACCTGTAAGTCATTTCACAGGCGCCTATCCAAATCCAGACGCATGTATTTTCTTTTACATGCACATGTCTGCTTTCTGAGTCATTTTTTATTAGGGCTTGATAGGCGACTGCATGATGTGCATCAGTCGCCTGTCCGTCGAGTTTGGCGATTTGTAGCCCACGATCTAAGCCGTTATTTTTGATCCAACGGCCCAGATCACTCCATATTTTTCTTATAACCGTCAATGGATGTGCCTTTCTCTCTCTCCGTGCGATTCAAATCCTCGAGAGTTCTTCCCTTCGTCGATAGCTTCTCCTCCTTTCTCTGATCGATCAGCCCCGTTCGGCCATCCTCTTTCGTCCAATCTCCCCCCTTTGGTCGGCCTCCTCTCTTCTCCATCGTCTGTGGTATAAATCTTTCCTTTTCACTTGAATTTGTGCATTCGTTTCTCCTTATTGTCGTTTTTCGTCAATTTTGCTTGCATTCATTTTTGATGGCACCCAAGTCTTCTTCCTTCAAGGACAAGTCCCTTAAGCTTTCCAAGAAACCTAGAGTTAGGGTTCCTAAGGCCACTCCTACCCAAGGCCGTTGAAAACCTCGAACCAAGAATGCAACTCATTATTCTGAGTTTTTTCAGTATGCTGAATCTGAGTATGCCCCACTTTGTCTAGTGAGGATATTCCCCTCAAACGTAGACGCAGACAAGCACCTCTGACTCAGCCCCTAGCTTTGACCTCCACTCCCCATGAGGAAGAACCCCATGTTGAGCCTCATGCTTCTGAAACCATGATTACCCCGAAGCTGAAGCCCAAGGCCAAAATCCACCTAAGTCTCCCCCTCAGTCTGCTCCTGCTTCACATGTCCCCATGTGTCGTGATGACACGTGTTTGGGGAAATATAATTTGATGTTCAATGTCAAGATCCTCAAGGAGCGTTTCATCTCGTATCCAGCTTTCACTTCCATGAATCTATCACAGCTTATGACTACGACCAAATTGGTCGATCTCTTCCGGTACTCACATGTTGATTCTCCTAGACCGTACCCTATGCTCGTTAAATTATTTTATGCTAACCATATTCGCGGTGAGTATATCGAGTCGGGGATTTTAGACACCATTGTTCAGGGGACCCCAATCAAACTTGGCCCCAATCTTTTAGAGACTATTCATAGGACTCCCTCCACCAGATCCTTACCTGCTGACATTTCCATCTCTGATGTTGCTGATTTAGATCAGGTCGTCCTTTGGGACATGTTCCGTGACGTTCCTCGTATCCTCACTTCTGGATTCAGATCCTCCATGTTCACTCCTGGATGTTGGGTTGTCCACCATGTGGTCAAGTCCAATATCCTGCTTAAGTACAGATCTTCTGACCAGCCATCCCATGAGATACTCAAGTGCATGTATGTGATATTCTCAGGGATGGAGGTGAACTGGGCAGGGGTCGTACTTGACAGGATGGACCATATCGAGATCACCTCCACTACTTCCCATATTTCTTATGGATGTATCCATACTCATGTCTTTCGTTATTGTGGCATTGGTCTTTATGCTTATGAGTATGTCCCACTTGGCCCACTTCTCGATGCATCTGCTAAGTCAAAGTCTTCTTCGGCTTTGCTGACTGCAACAAAGAAGAGGCAGTCTACTTATGGCCCTTCTTCATCTGCTACTCCTCTTGGTGATTCTTCAATCCCTTCATCCTCAGTTGCACTCTCTCCTAATCCCTTTCTTGTTGAGTTGGACAAGAAGGTAGCTGGTCTTTATGAGTTGTTCCACCTATCTTTCCAGCATCATGGACTACCCTTCCCTACATCCTACTGATCATCCCTCTCAGGATATCCATCATACTGCTTCAGGTGACGCTCAGTCCTCTCCTGTTGATGTCACCCAGTCTCATCCTCCCGTCGTCTCACTGATTCCAGAGCCATCTGATGTAGGTACTGCTGACGCTGCCTTTCCGGCTCCTTAGGATGACTTTGATGTTGCTGCTATCGTGACTTCTTCAGATCTGGAGACCCAGGGCTTTCAGATTGAGATGAGAGCTCCTGAGGACTCCACCGTTGTTTTGCTAGATTGATGCTTCTTGACGACTGCTCACCATAGGACCTAGAATTTTTTGTTAGGGTTGAGAGTCTGTGTCTGATGTATTGATGTATAATGGATATATAGCTTCATATATATATGTTTGTCTTTTAGTGTTTGTGCATGTGGCACATTGGTTAAATGTACGTATAATGGTCATACACTTATGTATGTGGAGTTGGTCACGTCCCGCTTCCCAAAAATGTGGAGGCGAAGCGTGAGAAGGTCCGCTCAGACTTGAAGCTACAAAGCTGCAAGTCCGATAAGCGTCAATCAAATTTAAAACTGCAGGTCCTTGCAATGTGAGCGAAACAAGATAATAATAATGAAATGAGACAAAAGAATAATCTCAGAATATCCATAAATATACATTCCAACAACGCAGAAAAGCCACCAGGCTGAAATAAAAGAGAGTCTAAGGCCCACACATGGCCAACAAAAGTACAGCGTACAAAACAACGGTGCTACACAACGACAACTAACAGAAAACCTAAAACAAAAGAAAGATCAGCAAAAGTCACCAAGAAAAATCACTGGCATCCACAAAACTCCTCCTAGGCAGGCATGGACTCAGGCTCAGCGTCAGCAACACTTCACGCACTCAGCAACGGTCTCTGGCTCAGGGTCTAACATGTGACACCCAAAAGAGCAAGGGGCACATGTCAGCAAGTCTACAAGAGATTTGTGCAAGGAAACTGAAGGTAGGTAAAAGTAAAGCAACCTAGCAGTTCTAGCATGATGCAATGACATGGCAATTAAAGTAATGAGTGCAACAGGTAGAGTAAAGTAAAGTAAAGTACGAGCATGGCATTTAAACATGGCATGGATGACAAGTATTGCATGAATCATTCACAAGACAAGTACAAGACAAGAAAAGTAAGCACCTCGTGCACAGAG
The DNA here is from genome assembly GCA_030789695.1 of Scilla litardierei. Classification (NCBI taxonomy): domain Eukaryota; kingdom Viridiplantae; phylum Streptophyta; class Magnoliopsida; order Asparagales; family Asparagaceae; genus Scilla; species Scilla litardierei. The sequence goes on along the minus strand of CM061142.1, from coordinate 654,243,372 downwards.
ATTCCGTCTTTTGGCTAGAGGGCTGATCAGGCCACCACTAAGCTCAAGTGACCGTTTATCCCTACCCCTCCACGTGTGTCGAGCCAGGGCCTTACCCCCGAACTTGGAATGCTCGCTTCTGGATCACGAGCCAGGAAGTGTTTTTAACAAGTATGGCATAGAGGTGCACCTAGCCGGTAACACGGGAACACGGATTTGTACAAGTATTTTGTAGCGTGTGCTACGATGCAACAATCAATTTGGATGACATGTAAGATGCAATGCATGGCAGTTAAAAGTACGTACAGTTAAGGAAGGTAAACGTGACAGTTTAGTATGCTTGAACAACAAGTTTAAAGAGTTGGATCTAGCTTCGTTGTCAAGCTAGATCAATTAGGTGACGGATCTAGTTTCGTTGTCAAACTAGATCAAGTAGGCGTCTAGCCAGCTATCATTTCACTGACTAGTCTCTTTTACGCTGAAAACAAGGAAGTGGCCTAAAAACATGGCCCTACACAAGATTTGGCAAGTTTCACTTGCCTGAAAAAAACGTGCTGGTAGTCACAATATCAAGGAGTGCAGTTCTGCCTACGTGCCCAAATACCAATCATCGCACCAACCTCAACACGACGCGAGAGCTATTCTGACGTCGGGTAGCGACGTCAGGGGTTGGATTCCGGTAGAGTGTACGGTATGGAACGGCGGTTACTCTGCGATAAAAACACGTGTTCAATAAATTGTGGCGTCGAGCTAGAATTATTAGACAACTCCTAAGACGTCTAATAATCCGATTTTATTAGATTCTCCATCTCGAAACGGGGTCCATATCAAATAATTATTGTAGCCAACTAAGTTAACTTACTAACCATAATAGTTTACAGGATTCGGATCATATATAAACTAAATATGTAATACATATTAGACACATATATATTGCAACAGTATCTCAGGACGCCATACACTTATAATATGAGTTTATAAACTTACATCTCGTTTCTTTTTAAAACTGCTATCAAATCTGCATGCAGGGTGACCGAGCCTAGACAGCGACCGCAGGGATGGAGACTTCGACACAGCAGCGTGGCTTGGTGAGGTGCCGGGGGAGGAGGGGCGCTGCAGCGAAGCTCGCGGACTGGAGTTCAGGGATTGGTCGGATGGGGTTCAGGAGGCAGGGTGATTGGCATTGAGTGGTGGCAGGGCAGCGCCTGAGGGGAGGAGATGTGCTGCGAGGGGAGCGCTGCGCTGCAAGGCACGGGCTGAGATGCGGGCGCCAGGGCGGATCGGCGGGCTTCACGGCATCGCTGCTTGGCCCGAGAACGCGTGAGGTTGTAGGGGCACGTCCGAGATCGGGTTGGGCTGCCGTGCGAAGGGCTAGGTCGGAGGAAGATGGGCTTGTGATTGAGGTTGACGGCGCAAGGAGAGCTTTTGCGTGTGACGGCGCTGAGAAGAAAATGAAATAAAAAGAGAATGTAAACCCTAGGCTATCGGTTAATATTTTGGGTTGGGCCTAGCTTTTGGGTTGGCTGCAATTTGATAACCCATGGGTCAATAGGCTCACGTGGGAGGCTAAGGTTCTAGGGCTAACAGGGTTTGCTTGCTTACCAGAAAGTTGTTATATGAATTGTTATTATCCATTAAAACAAGATCTCTCACCCTCTCCCTCTCTCTCCTGCGTAAGGTGTGGCTAAGTGGAGGGAAAAACTAAGTCAACATTAGGGAGGTTAATAATATTATTATTATTATGGGGGATTAATCTAGGCACAACTTAGGGCTAAAAAAACAATGGGTTGGGACAAAAAGTGAAAGTAGATTAAACGAAGCCCAAAAATTGTGAAATAAATACTGGGGCGATCAAGAAGACGACGGAAAGAAGACCGAGAAGATGGATCACAATTTTGACAACGAGAAACGAAATTAAAAATAGAAAGGCCTCACGACAAAAGTGAAAATCGTGACGTCTCTTCAAATAGGATCAAATCGTGGGAGAACGACCCGCGAATTGACGTTCCCAAATAACACCACAATTTTAATACTCTAAGAGGGGGGTCACAACGGCATATCACACTATAGGGTTCGGTTACGGACAAAGTCTAAAATAAATACGTGCGCGAACAAGGCTACGCGCACGTGACGCGTATAAAGGATACGGGGTCCAAAGGCGACGGTAGTTCTAGGTTGGGCACACGTCGGGGGTTGGCTTGCTAAGGGTGCAACCAAGGTGTTACGGCCCTATCGACTCACAACACGACTCACATACAAGCATCAACACCAATCAGGTACCCGAAATTGCTATACGCACAGCCCTATAACGAATAGTGGGTACCGGCCGTTACATCCTACCCACCTTAGAATAAAGTCCGCCCTCGGACTTTCTAACTATAAATATAACTCTCGCCAGACTAGCAGCTATCCCAATCACATCACACTATAATTCAACCAGCTATAGTCGTTACAAATGCTTACACATACACTAGGTAGTCAAACAATAATTCAGCTAACATGTATATATATTCATTCATGCACATATTTCAATCGTATATATATGCATACATCCCTTATATAAATACTACTTACCTAGCACAAAACAATAGTTCAGATACTCACATAAGATTAGTCTCACACTAGCCCATACAATCATTGCTCTACGTATAGGTTGCTACCTATGCACCAAACAACTATGGGTATACTACCCTCTAATACTTCCTAGTGTACATTCCATACCACACATCAGCACACGTGAACACACTGTACCATTATTAAATCAAGTTTCACTATATCTACTATACTTTCACCACTACTATAGTTTCACAATATATAGCCATTCAAATGCATGCAAACAGTTCCCCATATATTCACATCACATACGGTCCTATAACTGTATTTACGACACGCCATAAATACCATAGTCATCAATACCTATAACTAAGCACATACTTACCCGTGCATGGTGCACACCCATACACGCTAACATTTCATTTACGTACACCAATCATACCATCATATATCCAGTTCATCTGCACACCTAATTTAGCTAGCACACATACGTTCACACGAGCAAGTCCTTAGTAATTAACTATACCACAAGACCAACACCTATAGCTATATACTGGTGTAGCGACCCATAATCATGTGCGTAACACAACCAGGCACAAACACTTCTATCACTATACGTACATCAAGCATTGCTATATTCAACTTCAAACATACATTCAATATACTTAGAGTATACTCACTCAAGCTTGAGTGAGACTCAATACACATATCAGAATATTCTTTATACGTAACACGGCGTTCATACCTATATCAATACCACTCCAATATTCATACGTCTACCATTACAACCATATACATACCTTAAGTCAATCACACTTAATATTTAGTCAGGCAATACTCACGTAGTTAAATCAATTTATATACCATAATAATAACATTACAGACATCAGCACCCACATATTTATAATACCCTCTCTAGTACAAACATTCACCGTATAGTCACACATAAATAATGTATATATTCACACCATAGCCTACTACCTATAATTAGTATACTAACACATTCACACATACATAATTAAGATGTGCAATAGTCGTGTATACCTCACGGTATGCACGCATGCAACATCCCGAAAAGCAAGCAATACCAATCAAAATTATACTCCTACTACCATATGTATATCACCTATATACTCAGGCAACAAAACATAACTACTTACGTCTAAACACAATACATACCCACATACGAGCACACACTCATACGTGCTAACATATAGATCACATAATAGGCCTACCCTCTTAACCATACGTACTCTTATTATTATCACTACTAACATACGCATAGCTTTACCAATCATTTATTTCAACCATTATAAGTATCTCTTACTACATACACAACTTAGATATTTCAACGCTAACTCTAATACACACCGACATCCCTAGTATAGTATAGCTATCCACACAAAATCTATAACTCCTAACCCACGACAACTTCATACTATCACGAATAACTCCAAGTATATATATATATCACTCAATAGGCAAACATCAATATACTATGGGAATTCTCATTCAAGCCCACGTACACAACTTAGGTACGTGCACCACGACAACCTCACAAGGGTCCAAGGGTCTACTAACAACTAAGAGTTGACACAGACATTGAAGGACCCTAAGGCCTAAGCAATAAAGAGAGATCGAGAGTGTGACGAGGGAAGGATCGATAAGCACGAGTTCAGATAGGACGAATACAAGGAGACAGCTTGGTTAGACGAAACATTGACTCGATGGTGATGTTTTGGTGGAGGGAAAAGGGAGATGTAGTGATGCTTACAAAGGATGGAGGAAAGAAAATAGGGTAAGTAGCACAAGCTAAAATACGTGAAATCTGAAAACTGTTGTACTTCGAAATTAAAATCCTCGTCTGAAAAGAAATATTTGGGGATCGATAAAACGAGTTGTTCAAAATAAATCTGAGTCGAATATTCAAAATAATAGAAAATTGCCTATTGGTTTATATAAAATCAATGTAAAAGGAAGTAAAATCATTTACACGAATATTAAGGACATGGTTTAGAAAATTTATACGTCAGCAGTTTAATATAATGTTGTCAAAAAGTTTTGGGAAGTCGAAGAATGAAATCAAATAACAGAAGAATTTAAACTCATGTTAAATGCTTTCAAAACTTTTAGGCTATGGAGAAATTTAAAATGATCGGTTTGAAACTACTTTTAGAGAACCAGGGTTTGCCAAAAATTAAGAGACTGATTTACACAAGGTTCTTAATATACGAGCACAACAAGTCTGGTACGGATATAAAAATAATTGAAAGTATGTAGGGTGCACTGAAAAATAATATTAACTTAGTAGTGCAATTATCGAAATCGAATAGCAAGTCTTTAAAATCAAATCATAGAGGGTCTAGATCAGGAAGTGGTTATGAAAATAGTAATTTTGCAAAAATCTGAAGTAGCGAAAACGACGAGTGAAAACCAACTTGCTGAAAGCTGAAATTCCGTGTGTCTTGAAAGTATATTAAAGTAAACACGACGTATCATTCGTATAACACAAATAAGAAGGAAAATTATAAATCGAATTGGGCAAAGCAAAAGTACGGTCCAGAATGAAATTAATTAATGAAGGGACGACGCATTTGCATAAGTACGAAAAATATAAGCTGGAAAAAGATTATAAGCTAGAAATCAAAATTCCGGCAAAAGTTTTTAAAATTTTAAATCAGCGAAGGAGGATGAAATATGAGTATATATGCATTAAAATTTGGAACAAGGTTAAACTTCGGAAAGGAGGAAGTCGAAAAATACTTTCAGGAGATTCAAGGTTCGTAATGGAGAGGTTCGAAAATTGACGGCGATCGTCATGAGGCGATCTCATGAATCGAGGCAAGGGAATTGGTCGGATGATCAAACATACATACGCCTAGGATATGAATCAGAAGAGCCTACGGGGAAACTCCTACGGTCGACCAACTAAAGATTGGGAACTAGGCGCTAAGACTTCTAAAGGTTAGACGGTAAAGGAAAGCGTTCAGCTTGGTCCGAAATCGATGAACCCAAGCGAACGACCAAAGGAAAACCTAGAAGTCTAATATAGCCAGGGGTAAACAAGGACCGCTAAGGTAACTCCTACGGCGATCAATTGCTGACGGGGAGCCTAACTATCAATCAGGGGCCTCTAACTAGCAAGCACAGTCGTCTAACTAAGTCTTCTTATCACCTAGGGTCCTAAGAAAACAACTAGACTCGGGCTTATGACTCGGATGTTGCAATTTATTTAATGGACATTCCGTTATTATCGTTGTTTCGTTAATTCGCAATTGCAAGACTGGACCTGTATGGGCCACCAACAAAACCTGTCACGCCCCGCTTCCCAAAAATGTGGAGGCGAAGCGTGAGAAGGTCCGCTCAGACTTGAAGCTACAAAGCTGCAAGTCCGATAAGCGTCAATCAAATTTAAAACTGCAGGTCCTTGCAACGCGAGCGAAACAAGATAATAATAATGAAATGAGACAAAAGAATAATATCAGAATATCCATAAATATACATTCCAACAACGCAGAAAAGCCACCAGGCTGAAATAAAAGAGAGTCTAAGGCCCACACATGGCCAACAAAAGTACAGCGTACAAAACAACGGTGCTACGCAACGACAACTAACAGAAAACCTAAAACAAAAGAAAGATCAGCAAAAGTCACCAAGAAAAATCACTGGCATCCACAAAACTCCTCCTAGGCAGGCATGGACTCAGGCTCAGCGTCAGCAACACTTCACGCACTCAGCAACGGTCTCTGGCTCAGGGTCTAACATGTGACACCCAAAAGAGCAAGGGGCACATGTCAGCAAGTCTACAAGAGACTTGTGCAAGGAAACTGAAGGTAGGTAAAAGTAAAGCAACCTAGCAGTTCTAGCATGATGCAATGACATGGCAATTAAAGTAATGAGTGCAACAGGTAGAGTAAAGTAAATTAAAGTACGAGCATGGCATTTAAACATGGCATGGATGACAAGTATTGCATGAATCATTCACAAGACAAGTACAAGACAAGAAAAGTAAGCACCTCGTGCACAGAGATTCCGTCTTTTGGCTAGAGGGCTGATCAGGCCACCCCTAAGCTCAAGTGACCGTTTATCCCTACCCCTCCACGTGTGTCGAGCCAGGGCCTTACCCCCGAACTTGGAATGCTCGCTTCTGGATCACGAGCCAGGAAGTGTTTTTAACAAGTATGGCATAGGGGTGCACCTAGCCGGTAACACGGGAACACGGATTTGTACAAGTATTTTGTAGCGTGTGCTACGATGCAACAATCAATTTGGATGACATGTAAGATGCAATGCATGGCAGTTAAAAGTACGTACAGTTAAGGAAGGTAAACGTGACAGTTTAGTATGCTTGAACAACAAGTTTAAAGAGTTGGATCTAGCTTCGTTGTCAAGCTAGATCAATTAGGTGACGGATCTAGTTTCGTTGTCAAACTAGATCAAGTAGGCATCTAGCCAGCTATCATTTCACTGACTAGTCTCTTTTACGCTGAAAACAAGGAAGTGGCCTAAAAACATGGCCCTACACAAGATTTGGCAAGTTTCACTTGCCTTAGATCAATTAGGTGACGGATCTAGTTTCGTTGTCAAACTAGATCAAGTAGGCATCTAGCCAGCTATCATTTCACTGACTAGTCTCTTTTACGCTGAAAACAAGGAAGTGGCCTAAAAACATGGCCCTACACAAGATTTGGCAAGTTTCACTTGCCTGAAAAAAACGTGCTGGTAGTCACAATATCAAGGAGTGCAGTTCTGCCTACGTGCCCAAATACCAATCATCGCACCAACCTCAACACGACACGAGAGCTATTCTGACGTCGGGTAGCGACGTCAGGGGTTGGATTCCGGTAGAGTGTACGGTATGGAACGACGGTTACTCTGCGATAAAAACACGTGTTCAATAAATTATGGCGTCGAGCTAGAATTATTAGACAACTCCTAAGACGTCTAATAATCCGATTTTATTAGATTCTCCATCTCGAAACGGGGTCCATATCAAATAATTATTGTAGCCAACTAAGTTAACTTACTAACCATAATAGTTTACAGGATTCGGATCATATATAAACTAAATATGTAATACATATTAGACACATATATATTGCAACAGTATCTCAGGACGCCATACACTTATAATATGAGTTTATAAACTTACAGCTCGTTTCTTTTTAAAACTGCTATCAAATCTGCATGCAGGGTGACCGAGCCTAGACGACGACCGCAGGGATGGAGACTTCGACACATCAGTGTGGCTTGGTGAGGTGCCAGGGGAGGAGGGGCTCTGCAGCGAAGAGCGCGGACTGGAGTTCAGGGATTGGTCGGATGGGGTTCAGGAGGCAGGGTGATTGGCATTGAGTGGTGGCAGGGCAGCGCCTGAGGGGAGGAGATGTGCTGCGAGGGGAGCGCTGCGCTGCAAGGCATGGGCTGAGATGCGGACGCCAGGGCGGATCGACGGGCTTCACGGCGTCGCTGCTTGGCCCGAGAACGCGTGAGGTTGTAGGGGCACGTCCGAGATCGGGTTGGGCTACCGTGCGAAGGGCTAGGTCGGAGGAAGATGGGCTTGGGATCGAGGTTGACGGCGCAAGGAGAGCTTTTGGGTGTGACGGCGCTGGGAAGAAAACGAAATAAAAAGAGAATGTAAACCCTAGGCTATCGGTTAATATTTTGGGTTGGGCCTAGCTTTTGGGTTGGCTGCAATTTGATAACCCATGGGTCAATAGGCTCACGTGGGAGGCTAAGGTTCTAGGGCTAACAGGGTTTGCTTGCTTACCAGAAAGTTGTTATATGAATTGTTATTATCCATTAAAACAAGATCTCTCACCCTCTCCCTCTCTCTCCTGCGTAAGGTGTGGCTAAGTGGAGGGAAAAACTAAGTCAACATTAGGGAGGTTAATAATATTATTATTATTATGGGGGATTAATCTAGGCACAACTTAGGGCTAAAAAAACAATGGGTTGGGCCAAAAATTGAAAGTAGATTAAACGAAGCCCAAAAATTGTGAAATAAATACTGGGGCGATCAGGAAGACGACGGAAAGAAGACCGGGAAGACGGATCACAATTCTGACAACGAGAAACGAAATTAAAAATAGAAAGGCCTCACGACAAAAGTGAAAATCGTGACGTCTCTTCAAATAGGATCAAATCGTGGGAGAACGACCCGCGAATTGACGTTCCCAAATAACACCACAATTTTAATACTCTAAGAGGGGGGTCACAACGACATATCACACTATAGGGTTCGGTTACGGACAAAGTCTAAAATAAATACGTGCGCGAACAAGGCTACGCGCACGTGACGTGTATAAAGGATACGGGGTCCAAAGGCGACGGTAGTTCTAGGTTGGGCACACGTCGGGGGTTGGCTTGCTAAGGGTGCAACCAAGGTGTTACGGCCCTATCGACTCACAACACGACTCACATACAAGCATCAACACCAATCAGGTACCTGAAATTGCTATACGCACAGCCGTATAACGAATAGTGGGTACCGGCCGTTACAGAGTTGGATATTCTTTTGTACCCCATGTATGCTCACTTTTACATATTTTTATATGATGTTCAGTTTGACTCTATTACTCTATCATGTGAATGTCGTGCAATTTATTCTCTTCTTGTGCCATTAATTGTTATAATTAAACGTTGAGATGAATTGCATAATACATGTTACTATTGGACTTCTATTCCTCTAGTTAACTTAGTTTTGATGAGTTTTGATACGTATTTGTGTGATACACCTTCGTGCTTTCGTGATTTTCATTTGGTATCACATTAAATACATATCTCGTTCTTTATACTCATGTTATTGTTTTTAGTATAGGAAGCACTGTTGTTGTTTTTTTTCTACTTCGGCCTTTTTGGATAATGCCATAGGGGAGAGAAATAAAAAAATCATAATTATGTGCTAATTAGAAGCTAAACTTGAATCTAAGATTGAAGTTGCCTTAGATTCAAGGAGAATAAGATATAATAAATTTGGATTCAAAAATCCTAAATTCCAATACTTGAATTCATTTCATTCATGGATATCATACTATTGCTTTAATTTGATCATTAGATGCACATATATTAATTGTCTAACTTGATTGGCATCATGTATAGGGAGTAAATATTCTTAAGCACAATTATTTTTCTTTTTTATGTTTATCATCACCAAAAAGGGGACAATGTTGAGTATTGGACTTCTCCCTATTTGGTTTTGATGATGAGGAAACATAAATACTTGTGAGTAATCCCCTCCATGCAGTTAATCCATTGCCTAAGCTTATTATGACGATCAAATAGCATTGGATGACCATGAAGATCAATCAAAGCTCAAAGTTGAAGATTGGGTGATCAAAGTTAAAGAATGAAGCTTCAAAGAATCCAAGAAGACTTCAAGATTATTCAAGAGAAAGAAGAGAAGCTAAATTAAATGTAATCTTTTTTACTCTCTTTTTTTCCTCATTAGAATGTAGTTTAGAAGTAGATTATTATTGGAGCTCACACACGTCACTCATTCTAGCCTAGGAAGATATTAGAAATCAATTCCTAGGTTTCCAACTTCTTTTATTCTAAGTTGTACAATTTAGACTTCCAACATGCGACTGCAGTTCAATTTACAAGCGCCTGTCTCAAAACAATCGACTGTGAATTGTTCAATAATCGTCTGTTAGGCACACTCTGTTTAACTTGATTTTTGAGCTTTCAGTTCTTAACTTTCACCCGACGACTGCAATACAAAGTACAGACGTCTGTCTAGTGTCAGACGCTTGTGACTTGTTAGTCAGTTTCATGTCTGATCTTGCCCAAACTTTTGAAGTTTTGTCAACTTTCATACTAGCCCCTGCAGGCGATGTAAGCATGGGCAGGCGCATGTATATACTTCTACAGTCGCATGTCCAACACTTGCCCAGAACTTTGATTTTGGCAAGTTACGCATTTATGCAACAGATGGCTTCCAATTGCTTGCCCATGGCACATGAGCATGTGGATTCCACATCAATCGTATGTCCTAGTATACCCAGAATTCTTTAGTTTTCACAACCTATGCATCAGTCACCTGTAGAAGGTTTCTCAGATGCCTGATGGTTTTCAGGCGCATGTCTAACCTTCATCAATTGGCTGTCCTACGTGGTAAGTTACCGTTTGAATTCTTATCTACCCTCTGACGTAGTGCAATATTCGACTGTGGTTTCTTCACCAGTCGACTGTCTGTACTGTAAATGCTATCCGTTGGCTTTTTCTACGCGGATTTCAAATGGGTTTTTCGGTATTTTGGTTGAGGGTTTTGGAGAACCTATATGAGGGGCTTCTACTGTTCCATTAGAGCATCTAAGTTATTCACTTAGCAACTCAAGAATTCATCTTCAAGCTCTCAACCTCGCATTCTCTCTGAGGCCTAGAATCTCATACTCTCTTGCGTTTTAACCTAGAATCAAATTTGATATCCTCTAGACATTTGTGGTGACAATAGAAAGTGTAATGCCCCACTCTCCAGGATACCTGGGAAGTACGAATCTGTCCCAAGCTCTTCCAGGGCAGTGAGTGTTACGAAGGGAGAAAGGAAAAAATACAAAGAATCCGGCAGGCCACCACACGCTGCAGGGGTAGTACCTGTAAGGTTCTCAAGAACAAACCAGCAAACATAGCACAGAAACCACAGAGAGAACCAGAGAAACACTGAACAAACTCAAATACAACGACTAAACCAAAGGGAAACTCCGATCTTTATACATCTCCAAAGTCCATTATATATCCACTTATAAACAAAATCTTACCCTACTCAAAGCAAAACCCCAAGAGTACAAGTCTAACTCCTCTCACCTGGTCACCCAACTCACAACACAAGCTCCTCAACCATAACTCTAACACCATCTCCATGCCTCCAGCTCCATAAACCTGAAACCACAAATTGGAGCACGTCAAAGCGTGTCCAAGTAGGAAACCCAACACGTGAAATATGTAAATATTAATTTGGGGAGTGTTGTTTTTAGCCACAATATAGCACAAGGAATGAAAGAAACACAGTTACGTCAGGCAAGAAAAATTAGGAATCGCACATTGGGAATTTAAAGCAATTAAGTCTTTAATTAAATTTCGTTTGGAAACCTGGGTGTATGATTGAATATGAGGAACTGGACTCCACCCTAAGGTGGGACGGTAAGGAGCACCCGCCAGTGGTACACGAGCATTGTTTCCTTAACGGGGCCTCTCACTCCACCCATTCCCATGCACCAGGGTGCAAGTGAGAAAAACTCCATAACATCACAACTCATCGTACCCGAAACTGAGCAAGGTACAACAATCACCAAAAAGTACCCGAAACTGAACAAGGTACATCAACATAATAACACATAATCCAGCCCTCATACCCTACTAGTACACAGTTCTTCCCAACTCCTTTCTACGGTGCTCACCTGCCATATGGCATTCCGAGACATCCATATTCTTTATTAGCATCAAAACATTAAAATACGTACAACGTTAGGTCTGCAATTAAGGAACAAGGCTAGCAAATTCAAATTTGCCTTCAAATTAAAATGAAAAATTAAGGTAACATATGGGAACATAAAACATGCATCATAAAGAATGCAACATATAACATGCATTGAAATTAAAAGGAATAACATGTAACATGAACTTTCCAATGTGAACCATACAACATTATGCTTCATTATCATTCCCTTGCCAATTACCACAACACCATTCTCTATTAACATAAACCATTCTCCCAAACAAAAACACAACTTTATTAGGTTTCACTTGCACCATGAACCATTTTCCATGAAACATCATTAACCATTCCCCCATGCAACATTTAGATACAAGCTTAAGCAATTATACATCAAGGATACAACATTAAAAATCTACTAACTTTAACTTCAATACAAGCTAAAGAAACTACCAACATTGGAATGCTACATTAAGAATGTAGTGTATATACTTGTAGTGTATATATACTACTAACATTAGAATGCTATATTAAGTTAGTAGTTTTTGGTAAAAGATAGAAACTACCATCATTAGAATGCTACATTAAGAATGCTACATTAGAATGCTACATTAAGACTACAACATTAGATACAAGCTTAGGCCTACATTAGAAAGCTACTAATTTTAACCAAAGTTACACAAAAATGCCACCAACTTTAACTTAACAATGCAATCTTATAAAACTACACAAGAGTTTACTTCCAACAACTAATTTTTAACCAAAGATACATGGAGATATATCAAGATGATATCAAAGATGCTAAATTTAGTAAGGAGAATCCTAAAAGATCCCACCTCTGGCACAAATATGGCATGTTAATTGATCAAAATTCTATCTTTAGATTGGTTCTTAACTAAATATTGCAGCTGTTGAGGGATGTATGCCCGCAGTTCATTTGTATTTGATGCAAATGGATTTTAATATGAAAGATATGGATTATTGCATATGATGCAATATAAAATAAAAAATAGATATTGTAAAATATTTGCAAATATATTTTATAAAGGCATATAAATGAAGAGGATTTTCTTGTGAAAGTCACGGAGAAAACCGCGCTCAAATCAGAGTCCAAACGGGCCCAAAAAGGTTGTTTAAAAGGGGTTTTAAATAGAAGATTAAAAGGGTTTATTATTTTAATATGGTGTTTTAAAATAATAATTTAAAAAATGGGGGATGCCCAGCTCGCAGATGGGCATTTTTCCTAGCCACGTGGGCAAAAGCCCATCCGGGCCAAAAAAGCATTGGAGCCCAGAAAGGCGCATGCTAGACACGCGCCCCTCTGGACGCATGCCCAGCATGCGCCTGCTGGGCGTCTGCTGGGCACGCACCCAGCAAGTGGCACGTGTGGCCCCATGCTGGATGAGTCAACTCACAGGGCCCACCCTGCGGTCCCCACGGGTAGGGTTTTAAACCCTACATTGATTAATTTTGACGGCTGAATTGTTCAGCAAAAATACAGTTTTTGGACAACTTTAGAGCTACGTTTGAAGGGTCAAACAAATTCAGAATTGAGCCGTGTTTGTTTCTATGCGATCACCGTCCAGTGCTCTTTAATTTTATAGGTTGTATCACATGCGAAGCTCAACGGCAAGGGAGTAAAAATTCAGTAAAGATTGCCTTTGTGAAAGGCAAACTTTAGTTGATTTTTTTCCACTCCATATCTTTAGTCCCACATCAGATATGCAGAAAGGGGAGGGATCAGCCGCCTATATAAATAGGGGCCAATCCTTCCTCTTGAAACTCGCACCACGTCTCAAAATCCGAGAAGCTCCCAAAAGTTTGGAGCATGCTCGGATTAAGACTTAAATTAATTATTTCCACTCTCCCTAAAATTCTTCCTTACTCCTAATCGGGCTCTAACAAAGCTACGAAGGAGTTCGGATCGGATCTGAACTCTTGATGGAGGATCCACTCAAGGTGAAATCTTCTTTGGCATGTGATTGGCTTGACGACAAGGGTATTGCTCGCCTCGGGACGTGGTGAAGTTTGGAAAGTGGTTCAGCTCGGGACGAGGTGCGGCTCGAGACACGGTTCAGCTTGGGAGAAGTGGCGCGGGGCCAAAGAAATGTTGCTGAAAACGATGCTTGGTACTCTGCGAAAACGAAGTGAAAGGTATGTAGTTTAAATATTCATGCGTTTATAATTGCAAATGTTAGATAGATCTATCCTTAAGGGTTAGTCGGACGTAACCCATTGATAGTAGAGATCTTGGCCAGGGTTTGTTCTCTTTAGGGTTAGATTTAAAATAATTTTAAATCTATTTTCCACTGCAATTTTGTTTTCGTCATCCAACCGACTTAGGTCGGACGTCGATTTTATGGCCATAAGAATCCAGAAAATCCAACATTAGTATCAGAGCCAGTCTACATGATCTATCTTGCAATTCTAAAATTGTATGTGATACAACATGTTTCTCCATCAGATTGAGGTTTTATTTAAACTATGAAATTGTCGTTTTCATGTGACATTTTATTTTCGAAAATTGTTTTTGAAAATTATATTTAATTTTAATATCATTTGACTATTTTAATAATTAAATATTTAAAATTATATGATAATATTAATGTGACTTAAACATATGAGATAAAATTTAAGTTGCATGTTTAGCGAAAATTTATGAGATAATTTTATTTGCTATGTTGTCATGCTAAAATATTTAGATGATAAATTTAATGGTTATATAATGTTTCTTGTTAATTATGTGACAATACAAGAAGAACTATTAGGTTAGTCATTAAAAACTTTAAGAAAATTATAAGATGATTTTTGAAGTACATGTTATGATTTAAACTTGTTTAAATGTCTAATTCATGATTAGGATAGCACCCTTAAAAATCCTTATATTTGATAAGGACATTAATAAAAGTTATTAACCAATCCTAATAATTTCGAATTTTAGGATTCAACAAGTTGATAAGATTAACTAGTTTTAATATAGTCATATCTAGTCGCTGGCACACATATGAATGATAAGTCTCTTCAATGGACCATGATTCAGTCTAGTGCTTTTTGACTAGTGTTGTCGATCACCCTAGCTCGACTGAGGATAGTGATCCTGCCTAGCCAAATCCCTGACCATGTTTCGATGGACCGCTAAGATGTGAATTATGATTATGTGACATCGTCGACTATATCTAGTCAATTACGTTAAAAATCTTCTTCAATGTTAGTCGTAGCCCTCCTTACTTTTGGACTTTTGAAACTATGGATTTCATATTATAGTTGTTGAGTCAACTCAAGCTGTAACATGACTATCTTTTGGGAACCAATTCCATTAAACATATTATGTCGTTCGACTTAACCCAAAATGTCATGTCATGAATAAACCGAGTGCCGGTGTAAGTTAGGATTGGACAAGAAAGTTTGGGTCTCACTAGACTAGTCTTTATGATTTGTTGAGTCAACTCAAGGTCATAAGTGATTAGGGGGTAAAGACCAATAAGGGAATCACATACGATGTGATTGATGAAAAGTCGGCTATTGATCGCAGAGTTAAGCAACTTGTTGAGCCAAGTCAAGGTTGTGAGACTCAGGGTGGTCAGGTCCCTTTCCCACTAAATATTATTATTCATTCATCTTTATGGCTTAAGATGATCGCAAAATAGTGCGAGGATATAGTTGAATAAAAATCCAGTTTTAGTATATTTAAACATCATTGAACATATGATAAACTAGGGAAACTCTATGTTATACATGATGGAATCCAAAAATAATATCCTAAAGAAAAATGTAAACTGGTCCAGATGATTGTTTAAGGAATATCAACTCAAATCAAGTTTGATAGTCCAAACCAGGTTCTCACTGACCTTAAACTATCCTTCCTAGCACAAGCTAACAAACAATGATTTCCTTGAGCTATGTGTCCAATAAAATAAAAGCACGCTACCTGTCAATTGCCTCTATATAGGGCAGCTTGAACATACTGATGTTTAAAGAAAGTTTCTTCGTACAATTTGTTGAGTCAACTCAATGTTGTATGGAAAATGGTTTCGATCCACTAGATTCGAAACTTCGATCAAACTATTTGACTCGAAGATGAGTGCACGAGCAGTGCAAGACCATGTATCCAAATCAGATCTTGAGTCAAGCAACTTGTTGAGTCAACCAAGGTTGTGAAGCTCAAGTGTTTGGATACGTGAGGTGCTTGCACAGCTAATAATTTTGTTGAGAAAGTATTGTCTAAATGTGATTTAGAACGGAGAAGGCATTGATGAAAGTCGGTTGAGAAAGAAAGTTTTGACTATGATAAGAAAAGGAAAAAGAAGGAGGAACTGAAAATGTCACATTAGATGTCACGATTGCAGGATACTTGTTATACAAAAGGAGAACACATTTTGGCGAATGTCGTCACTTTGCTTCTGAAGCAATGTCTCGATGTGAATGTTTTGTATAATGATATTGTATTAAATATTAATACACAAATACGCAAGTTATAGAAACTTTATCTATGGTAAAATAGACTAAGCCGTACCGATGAGAACAGACTTGACAAGTCATATAAAGAGAGTTTTGATATCTCGTATTATGAGTCGAAAGACGCTTGTAAGTCTTGTCTCAAAGGTATGATGGCCAAACTCTTTCTGTAAGAAAGTGGGAGAATGAGTTGGAGAACTCACGGTCTTATACATAGGGATGTATTCAGACCCAATTAGCCTAGATATGGTATAATTATTTTATTACGACACGCATTCTTGATGAAACACAAGTATGATAAAATAGAGTACACAGTAACAGAAGTATTTGAACTGCTTCATCAGATCAAAGAGTCGAATACTTAGCTATATAATTCTTGTGTAATTAAAAGAAAATGTGATTTTCTGTCAGGTCAAGTCTCTTAGCACATCGGTGTATTGGAGAGAATGAATCGCACTTTGTTAGACATGGTGTGATACATGGCAAGTGACTTTGAGTTACTATCCTCCCTCTGGGTTAAGTCCCAGATAGTAGTGCCTAGGTTCTTGATAAGGTTCTGTGAGGACATTACCAATATGATATTTTTTAAATTAATCGTTAGGAAGTCACAGGATTATTCGAGCCTCGTGAGACGAAAAGTCGAGGAAGACATCATAGTTGATGATGGCCTAGACAACTTCCAAGATGCCATTCGGAGAGTGACTCTAAGAAATGGTTTGATGCAATCTGAAAAGGTTCCATGCGTGTAAATAAAGTATGGACTTTAATTTAAGTGCCCAAAGAAAGTGTTTCTTATTAGCTGCTAATAAATCTTCAAGACAGAAGATTGGTGCAAAAAATAATGAAGTACAACTTATGTTGGTTAAGAACGGTTATCATTCTAACTCCTATAAATGAATTATGATGAAATTGTCTCGCCAGCAGACATGTACAGATTTACTTGGACCAACTCGATGTAAATGCTCATGATGACAATGAAATCTGGAGCATTCATGTATAGTCTGTTTTCTAAATAAGATTAATTAGAAGAACAAATTTATATGAATCTGCCAGAGAGTTTTCAAGGTCAGTGGGAGCGAATAAAAAGCATGCGAGGCATCAAGGAGCCGAAACATTTGTTTTGAAAAAGTGGTCAAAAAATTAACACTTTATCAAAAATGTTTATGAACCGTGTAAATGACCAGTAACTAATTTGGATTATTCTCGTGAGGTACAATGAGCTGGATGAGATACAGGCAAGACATATATTATGGATTCCAAGAGACCAATGAAATTATTTGGATGAGATTCAAATGTGTGGTCTAACATGAACATAGAAACTTCTTTAGTCTATAACTAAAGACGGTTTAGCAGATTCACTCACGAAGGCCCTGTCACATAAATTTTATATAGACTTATTTGTAAATGTGGTATGAGATACCGGGATAAGTGGGCCTAACTATAAGTGAAAGAAGTTGGGGATAGGTATGCCCTCGAATTCGAGGCAATTTATCTCTGTGTAAGTGTACAAACATCTTGTTCAAAATTACAGTAAGATGTATGGTAAAAAATTATCTAAGTTAATAATAATGTAGATGACATTAGAACTTAGGTAATGTTCTAAGACTTAATGCGAGGTTAAACCAGTATCAAAATGTGGATCTCTATCATGGAGAATTGTTTGACCTTTAATAGCATAAGTCTAAAACAGTTCGTGGTCATAGATATTTTGAGAATAGGATATAGAAGCATCGAATAGACCATTGTGTCTTTGTCTTCACCATGGAATGGTGACGATGATCTCATGGTTGTTTGACTTGGCGAAGTCGGAGCCGAGATACAGGTGCTCATTGGAGAATGTGTTCACTCAACGACCCAACGAGAGTTATCACATGGTTAACATAACATATTTGTCAGTGATAACTCTCTGTGATGATAGGCTAGTTGGTCCTTAGCCTTGTGGTCATTGTATGAACCTGTACATGAATAGGGGTGGCAAACAGTTCGGGTAGGTTCGGGTTCGGGTCGGGTTAGATTTGACCCGACCCGGATAGGGGTAAACCCTAACCCCACCCGGATTGGATCCGGGTCGGGTTCAGGTAACCCGGAAAATTTCCGTGTCGGGTTCGGATTAACCCGTCGGGTTAAGATTTGACTTATACACTACTGCTTCTTTTTCAATATCCAGCTATTTATAAAGAGCCACCGATAATTTATTAAGTGTTGCATAATTTCCAGTAGCTCATCGCTTAAACCGTACTGATGACCGCAAGGAAGTAATTAACGTTACCATTTTATTAACGAAAGTAATAAAATTAACAAAAAAGTTGTATGTAAAGGAAATTGAATCCAAGACATCTTAAAGAAGAGGACAACAATTCAAATCGTATAAGCAAAACTCCCATTGCAACTGTGTATTGAAGTTATTATACAAATTTTTTTATATAGAGAGAGTAAACCGGGTCGAATTCGGGTCATCCCGGTTGACATGTCAAACCCATACCCGACCGGGATTTTATCCGGTTCGGGTCAGGTCAACCCATTTTCTACTTGACCCGGATTGGCCCCTACCCATACCCGGTTAAGGATGCCAGGTTCGGGTCGGGTTGGGTCGGATCAGGCTCATTTTGCCACCCCTATACGTGAATGATGTCACTTAGATTTCTGACCTAGCTTCGAGGCAAGGCTTGTCGAAAGGTTTTTGGTTGGATGACACTTGAAGCGTGCGAAGAGAGTAATGACCAAGAGAGAATTCGTCTCTCCCATTATGGGGAGTTAGTGTCATATGTGTTGGTTCGGTCTTTAGTGAAAAACTTTGGCCAACGTATGTTGGAAGAAGTCCAATATTATTTGACTAAAGATCGATGGAAACTAACCTATTTCAAGATATTGGGGTTGACAGTTTGACCGTACCCTATGCTTCAATAGGAGGGGACTAAATTTGCGATATTCATCACAGACACAGTCCGGGTGGTCCCGACTATACTCATGTCAATGAGTTAACTATATAATTATGATACTAAAACAGGGACAATAACGTCCCCTAGATTTAGCACTATATGCAGTAGGATCGGGGATACCAGATTTAAATATTTGTAACCGCAAGCGCACGATGTTGTAGTGTGGCTTGGAGGTCGAACTCTGGGAGGCGTGTGTTGTGCTTGTATTCAAGAAGGAACCGGTTCACCCGGTGGGTGAGCTAGCCATAACAGTCAGTTGGTTGTCACTAAAAAGAAATACAAACGATGTAAGATATAAAAGGGAACCTAGGACTTTGGTTTCCACCCTATCATACGCTCTCTCTATTTCAACCAACGGATAGGAACACGATCGGATTCTAGGGTTTAATGGTGAGACGTTGAGTCTAAGAGTGATACCTAGCGTCCCATGGGCCCGAAATTCCGGTTGATGCCCAGGATGATACGCTAGGTCTACCCGGGTTTGGTCAGTGGACATTCCCAAGTCCATTAACACCGACCGACTCCGGGAGCACTAAGCTCGCAATGATTGCTCTCGACATTTCATCCTGTCGTTCCCACGCGCTAGGATTCAATGTCTACGCTAGAGGTGTGAGCTGTGGTTAGGGGATCAAACGCCAGTTTTATTTTCCCTTGGCCGACGGTCAGAGGCGGTCTTTCACCTGTCAATGACAATAAAACGCCCCGCATAACCATCTAAATTCCGAAATCCTATCGAAACCCTAATACTATGGTCATTCTAGGGAGAACCCCCGAAGGGGTTTCAGCCAAAACCCTAGATTGGGGAACTACTCACGATTCATAGCAAAAAAATCAACACAACAAAATTTAGCCATTGGAATCAAGATCAAGCAATAGAAATATGGAGCTAACAATAGTATCAACGTAATATCAAAGTTCCAGAACAATCAGAAAACTTACAAGACAAAATAAAATTACAGCCGCCAAAATCCCAAAAAGACAGACTGAAAAATGGGGGATCTGTCTTGGGAAAAACCTAGGGTTCTATTTATAGATTAGCGTCCACCCGATCAGTTAGAACATCAACCGATCGGGTGATACGGACGTTGACTTGGTCTTCAGCTTTGTAGATACATCACCCAGTCGCTGAACCGATTGGGTGATGTCGTCGGGTCGTGAGCTGGGAGAATTCGGCTACAGATGAACCGATCGGGTGAGATGTCACCTGATTGGTTGGAATTCAGCTCCAAAAGATAGAGAGCTCTGTCGTTTTCACTTGATCATTGAACCGGTCGGGTGAGATTCTCTTCACTGCTGCTCCTGTCCGGGTCGGATACGCGTGCACGAACCGATCGGGTGGGTCTATCCACCCGATCGGTTGAGGGCTGATATATGGCATTCTTCTACGTTTAGCCCTCGGGATTGCGCGTGGCACCTCCCGTTGCTCCGGGGACTCATGATATCTGCTATATATGTCCCAAACGCTGGCAATCTCCTGTAATGGCACAAAAACTCAAAGAAAGTAAAAAGATACTAAAACACAAAAAGAGTGGATATGAAACAACGGAAAACAACGGAAAATCACGAAGAAGACGTGCATGAATATATAAAATATAAACGCATGACAAAATCCCCCAAGCTGAACACTTCCTCGTCCTCGAGGAAGACGAGTGAGAATAGGAGCATGGAGGGAAAAATAGAGAGAAAGAAACAGAAAAAGAAAATAAAATCCTAGATCGCCCGTCAGAGCCAACGAAATCAGACACGCCACATTAAGCAAGCATGCGACAAACACATCATTAAATCCAAGAATATGAGTCCATACAAGTGTCGTAGGTCCACGCGATGAAGCGCAAGTGAGTGAGGTCGTGAGCTAGAAGACGGTGTCACTATTTAAATTGTGCAGTAAAGCTCCATATACACATACCCAAGGACTGACCCAAATATCGATTCAATTCGAATAAGCGGTAAATAATAGCTCAAGAATGCATGAGAATAGAGTTAGAATTGAAGTGTATCATGTGTCGGGGACTCCACTGCTAGGAACTAGAAGATCACCGCACTATTGCCTAGATAATCGCAAGAAAATTCCTATGCCAAGTGTGTTCGAAAACGAAGGAGGTTGAGAAGGTGTGGAGTAGAACACTCGGTGCAAATTCTCGCCTTCCCTTTATTCACGGTGGATAGGAATGATATTCACAACGGGAATTTTTTTGGGTTTTGGGTATTTGTATTTTTTTTTGGCTTTTAGCTATACATATTTTTTCTTTCTTTTCGTTTTGGATTTTTCTTCTCTCTTTTTTTCCTTTTTGGGCTTTTGGATTTTTGGCTATGTACTTGTGTATTCTTCCAAGTGGGAGAACGGTACACGACGAGGGGATCTGCACCAAGTAAAACAAAAAATAAATCGAATTCTAAACACTTGTGCAAATGAAAATTTTTCTCGCAAATCAGAGCATAAGCAAAATGAGTTATCCTAGTCCTATTGGTAGAGTCCCGACACAAGCGAATTGAAGCATTATATATATATATATATATATATATATATATATATATATATATATATATATATATATATATATATATATATATATATATATATAAACTTCATGCATAGAGAAGCAGACAGTGGAGGCATAATACCACATATTCGAGATTGAAGTATGATAGTCTAGGGGTCAACCAAAGACGGGTATATAAAAACAAAATCACAAAGTATAAGCACACCAACTAGCTAGTCACGACACACGACTCACATAAAAGCAAAGTGCACATGAAATGCAATAGGACTCGGCTTCCTATGGGTTAGTGAAGGTGATTATCGTAGCTAAGCTAAGTGTGTGTGGTTCCGTGGCAATTCATTATGTGGGGTCATCTCTAGGAGAGGGAGAACAAAAGGATGAGAAGAAAAAGAAAAACACGATAAAAAAGACTCAAAACCGGTGAAAAACACACAACTGACGCACAAAATGCGACTCGCCCAAGCTGAATATTGCATTGCCCTCAATGCAATTAGAGTAAATATGGAGGGCAATGAAAATGGGAGAGAAGTACGCACTGACACAAAAAATTGAAAATCATGAAAGACACACAAACAAAACAGAAAAATAAAGAAAAAGACACACACAAATAAAAGATAGAAAAGCACATCCAAAGAACACATATAAACATGCACACAACAACGATATCACACGACAATATGTACAAAAATCGATTTCCCCCAAGCTGATCATGAAAATGCTAGCAAAATGATATGATCAATGTGATGCAGAAATAAATGGCAAGGGGGAGATCAATCTGAGCTGCTGTCGGAAGAATGGTAGGGAGATGGTGAGGAGGGTGGGGAATAGTGGACAAAAGAATCTTGTGAGGACGAAGGAGGGGGTGTGCTGACAGGAGAAGGAGGGGCAACGAGCTGGATCACTGGTGGGTCAAAATTTATTGGTGGATCGTGGTGGACAACGATGGCACCGGGTGAACCGACGCACGGGGACCAATCGGGAGGTTCCAAGGGTGGAAAATATACGAGTGTGGAATACCAAGGATCCGGGTAGAACTCCCACAGTAAATGAGAAATGCGAATGGGGATTTGCTCAGAAGATGATGGTGGGAGGATGGCAAATGGAGTATTGTCAGGACTAGAAAGGTAGATTGCACATTCCCGACCGAAAGGAGTGATCATACCGATATCAATCAAGTAGTCGTGATCGATATGGGTTCGACCCGGCAGAAATTGGAGGTTGGATGGCAGCCTCAAAGCATGACTGACAATTAGAGTGATCATCCCACCACAACAAATAGATCTAGAAGTTCACGGCTAACAGATAAAACCTCGTGGATGATCCAATGGGCGGTGCTTATGGGCAATGGGACATGTCTGTGGATCCTGTTGTAGGACGTGGCATAAAGAAAGAAAAGCTTGTCCCTAGACACCGTGGAAACATCTACGCAGGAGAATATGGTGTTGGCAAAGAGGCAGTGGATGAAGCGGTAACATGGATGTATGATGTAGGAGGCAAGTGCCCCGATGGAAAGGTGGTATACTGGATGAATCGTTGCCAAACACAATCGTCCCGAAAGTAAGAATAGATATCAGACCGATCATGAGTTGAACATTCAACATAACGATCGGGGTGGGAGAAATTCAGCGAATTGTTAAGCTCGGAAAAATTCATCAAAAAATCGGCATTGAAAGTGCGGAAAGTGAAGCCCCAATCGAACACTTCGAGAGGACTAATGAATTCGAGTGTGAGATTCAGGTGTGTGTGGGCATGAGCACGCAGAAGGAAATCGCACCCACTGCATTCGAAAAGTTTGGTTACGCCCCTTAAAAGTCCAAGAGATTCGAGCGTGGGGCGATCAGCAATAAGAGTAAGTTGCATGGGGCGATGAAGGAGGGCATGCAAACGTTCAAATTGTTCTTCAGAAGAAGGATTGATGCTAAGGAAAGAATGGGAAAAGGGGCCGTGTAGGTTGTGTCTGTGTGATGAGGATGCTGGCTCTTTTTCCTTCCCAGACATGTTAATGACGTAGGGCAAGAATAATTAAGTGGGGGATTGTGTCTACAATTATGATAAAGCAGATGTAGGAAGTAAACACAAAATCAAAGCATTGCACACAAGTGGGGAGATATAAAACTTTGAACGAGGTTACCTAGCAGTGATGCCACTTCAAGCTAGATGCTCCACACTAGATCCCATGCTGTACGCGGGAGTGATTTGGGGAGCTGCCGCACGCTAATCCAACAAAATCTGAAATTTCGAAATTGGGGGTTAGGGTTTGGGTTTGGGTGATTTGCGGTTGAATGTGGTTGATGGGAGGTTTTTGATGGTGGGGAAGTACGGGAATAACTGAGGGTGTGATTTTAGGGGTGGAGGGAGTGATGGAGGAGATCGATTTGGAAGAAGGAGAGAGGGAACATGCGAATGGAAATTTGAAAATCGGGTGAATGAGGTCGGGTGAGGGGTAGTATATATAAAAGGTTAGGCGAACCGATCAGGTGAGAGTACACCCGGTTGAGTCATTTTTTCGAAATTTTCTGGTTGGAAAGCAGCTACAGGTGAACCGATCGGATGAGATGTCCCCGATAGGTTGACCCCTTTCCAATTTTCCCGAGAGCACTGTACTCTCCACCCGGACAGCGACCCGATCACAGCTTTTTATCACCCGATCGGTTGATTTAACACCAAAAATTCCCGAGAGCTCTGCTATTGTCACCCGATCTGCCACCCGATCATCTGCATTTGCCACCCGATCGGTTCATTTCTATGCTGATACTGGCCATTTTCTTAAATGGCCCACCCGATCGGTTGGTGCATGAACCGATCGGGTGGGGGCAATTTCCTGCACAGATACAAAAAATCATCTAATTCCCCCAACGAAAGTTCCTATAGCAGCATTTATTCACTAAAAATTGGTAGACTAATCCTAATAGAGAAACGATATAAGTTTAGAACATGGGTTGCCTCCCATGAAGCGCTTGGTTATAGTCGGTAGCTCGACTCCTCATTTCGTGATCCATTCGGATCCGGAGGATTTGTAGATGAGCTATCGGTCGTTAAGATTTGGACCGGAGAGAATGCGGGTTTGCTGATCGCATAGTGTTTTAAACGCTACCCATTGAATTTGAACGGTTCATATCTTCCCATTATCTCGATTGCTCCATGCAGGAAGACCTTGGAGAATCGGTAGGGTCCCGACCACCTAAACTTGAGCTTTCCAGGAAAGAGCCTCGGTCTTGAATTGAATAGGAGAACTAAGTCTCCTTCCTTGAATTCTTTTCTTAAAATGCGCTTGTCGTGCCACTGCTTCAACTTCTCTTTGTAGATTCGGGCATTTTCGTAAGCGTTGAGCCGGATCTCGTCAAGCTCACTCAGTTGTAGCTGTCGGTGGTTTCCTACCTCCTTGGCGTCGAAATTCAGGTTCTTGACGGCCCAAAACGCCTTGTGCTCTAATTCCACAGGCAAATGACATGCCTTCCTGTAGACAAGTCGGTAAGGGGTTGTGCCGATCGGAGCCTTGAATGCAGTCCTGTAGGCCCAGAGTGCATCTGAAAGTTTCGATGACTAATCCTTCCTAGAGTTTGCCACAGTCTTCTCCAGTATGCACTTTATCTCTCTGTTTGAAACTTCCACATGGCCGCTTGTCTGCGGGTGATAGGCACGCCTGATTCGGTGCTGCACCCCGTACTTCTTCAAAAGAGCTTCAAATTTCTTCTCTATGAAGTGGCTCCCTCCGTCGCTGATTAAGACTCGAGGCACGCCGAATCTCGGGAAAATATTGTTTTTAAAGAATTTGGCCACCACCTGGGAATCATTAGTGGGGCTAGCTATTGCCTCTACCCACTTAGACACATAATCCACGGCCACCAAGATATACTGATTTCCAGAGGATGAGGGAAATGGCCCCATGAAGTCGACTCCCCAAACATCGAAGATCTCGACTTCCAAGATGTAATGCTGAGGAATTTCATTCCTCTTGGATATGTTTCCCGTCCTTTGGCACTTGTCGCAAGCCTGGACAGAAGCGTAGGTGTCCTTGAAAAGAGTCGGCCAATAGAATCCACTCTGGAGGATTTTCGCTGTGGTCTTATAAGCACCCGCATGGCCTCCACACTGTTGATCATGGTAATGAGAAATTGTGGAGGTCGCTTCTGTTTCGGGGATGCACCTTCGTATCACCCCATCATTGCAGGTCTTGTACAGATAAGGGTCATCCCAATAAAATTTCTGGACTTCGTGAAAGAATTTCTTCTTTTGCTGATAGCTCACATTGTGGGGGACGATGGCGCATGTTAGATAGTTGGCGATGTCAGTATACCATGGAGTCCAAACAGAAGTGATAGAGAAAAGATGCTCGTCAGGGAGCGAGTCGTTTATAGGAGTGGCATCTGGATCGAAAGTGGGTAACCTAGACAGGTGGTCGGCGACGACATTCTCCGACCCTTTCTTGTCCTTGATCTCCAAGTCGAATTCCTGGAGGAGGAGTATCCACCTTATGAGGCGCGGCCTGGCCTCCTTCTTGCTCAAAAGGTATTTGAGGGTGGTGTGATTGGTGTGCACGATTACCTTGGCACCGACAAGATACAGCTGGAACTTGTCCATGGCATGGATGACAGCTAGCAATTCCTTCTCCGTGGTCGTATAGTTTCTTTGGGCTTCGTCGAGGGTCTTGCTCGTATAGTAAATGACGTGTAGAGTTTTGTCCTTCCTCTGCCCCAAGACGGCCCCAACTGCATAGTCACTAGCATTGCACATTAACTCGAAAGGTAGACTCCAGTCGGGCAGCTGAATCACATGTGCGGAAATAAGGGCTTGCTTCAAAAGGAGGAAGGCTTCCATACACTCGTCATCGAAGACGAAAGGTGTATCCTTCACGAGGAGTTGAGTCAAGGGCCTAGAAATTTTAGAGAAGTCCTTTATGAATCGGCAGTAGAATCTCGCATGCCCTAAGAAACCACGGACTCCCCGAAGGTTAAGTAGAGGCGGAAGCTTTTCGATCACATCTACCTTTGCCTTGTCCACATCAATCGCTCTTGAAGAAATAACATGCCCCAATATGACTCCTTCTTGGACCATAAAGTGGCATTTTTCCTAGTTTATAACTAGTCCTTTACCTTGACACCTTTCCAGGACTTTAGTCAGGTTGCAGAGACACGAGTCGAACTCCGTTCCATAGAAGGAAAAATCATTCATGAAAACTTCCATTATATCCTGGGAGTAATCGGAGAAGATTGCAGACATCAATCTCTGAAATGTAGTCGGGGCGTTGTAAAGCCCAAACGGCATTCTCTTGTAAGCGTACGTCCCAAATGGACAAGTAAAATTGTCTTCTCCTGGTCATCATTGTGGATGGGAATTTGCAGAAAGCCAGAGTATCCATCCATGAAGCAGAAGTAGTTGTGCTTGGCCAGTCTTTCAAGCATCTGATCAATAAAAGGGAGAGGATAGTGATCTTTCCTTGTGGCCTTGTTCAATTTCCGGTAATCGATGCACATCCGATACCCGGTGACGGTCCTCATGGGAATGAGCTCATTTTTCTCGTTACGAATGACCGTCGTTCCTCCTTTCTTGGGCACAACGTGCACCGGGCTAACCCATCGACTATCAAAAATAGGGTATATGATCCCGGCATGGAGAAATCTAACAATTTCCTTCTTAACCACTTCCATCATAATGGGATTCAATCTTCGTTGTGGCTCAATTGAAGTGGCATGCTCATCTTCAAGCAGTATCCTATGCGAGCAAATCCCCAAGCTCACTCCCTTCAAATCTTCGATTGCATACCCGAAAACATTCTTAAATCTTCTTAGAACATCAAGTAGTCTGTTCATTTGATCTTCGGGCAGCGAGGAGTTCACTATGACTGGCAGCATCGAATCCTCCCCCAAATATTCATACTTCAATCGTGGAGGTAACTCCTTCATCTCAACTTCATGTGGTCCTGACACAATTTTTCAAGATGAGCATCCTCCAACGAAAGGACTTCTTCCTGGGTCTCCTGGATGCTAGCATCTGGAGTTTCACTTTCAACCGTGGTTTCGCATGGCGAAGCCTTGCAAGGTAATGAGGGGATTATGGAGGCAGGCTCTGGGCCTTTCTCAAGTGCATGATAATCATCCTGGAAGAAGGCTTCAACGTGAAAACAGGTCTCAACAGTAGATACTTCTCCACCACTACTTTCAGCTTCCTCATGGTCCCAAGATCCAGGGTGCTCTGTAGAGGTCTGCAAGGCTAAGATAGATTCCTGCTCAACGCACTCGATAAACTCTGCCTGATGGGCCTCTAGACAAATCTCTCCATTAGTGCATAACTCTCCCCCCACTGAATTCAGTACTGGACATGTCAATAAACATCTCTTCATCGGGAGGAAAAAAATTTGTCGTGTCGTGATGCTGCTGAACATCATGGTTCCTCTTCTGATTTTCTACAGCAGCTGACAGAAAGGATAGGATGCTCGAGGAGCTTAGAGATTCCGTCAGACTCTGGGCCAAACAGCTGATGTGGTGTGCATGTGCATAGATATCGCCTGAAATGGCACACGACATTCTTGTTGTAGAGCAGAAAACCTGTAAGAAAAGGGGGGGAGGGAGGGAGGGAGAGAGAGAGAGAGAGAGAGAGAGAGAGAGAGAGAGAGAGAGAGAGAGAGAGCTGTATGGATAGAGATTACGTTAATAGCACGGGTTGTATGAATGGAGAGATAAGAAGTAGTGATGGCGGTATGGCGACACATTCTACCAACCCTATACAACGAATATGTACAATATGTCCAAGTAAAATCAAAGAGTGAGTAGAATGTGAAAATTATCGCATGGTCAGGATGTGAACTAGTCTCTAGGGTTCACAGGGTCCTAAAATAAACAAGCACGTTGCCTTCCCGGCAACTGTGCCATAAAGCTTGACGTCCCCTAGATTTAGCACTATATGCAGTAGGATCGGGGATACCAGATTTAAATATTTGTAACTGCAAGTGCGCAGTGTTGGCTTGGGGGTCGAACTAAGGGAGGTGTGTGTTGTGCTTGTATTCAAGAAGGAACTGGTTCACCCGGTGGGTGAGCTAGCCCTAACAGTCGGTTGGTTGTCACTAGAAAGAAATACGAACGATGTAAGATATAAAATGGAACCTATGACTTTAGTTTCCACCCTATCATGAGCTCTCTCTATTTCAACCGACAGATAGGAACATGATCGAATTCTAGGGTTTAGTGGTGAGACGTTGCCTCTAAGAGTGATACCTAGCGTCCCATGGGCCCGATATTCCGGTTGATGCCCAGGATGATATGCTAGGTCTACCTGGGTTCGGTCGGTGGGCATTCCCATGTCCATTAACACCAACTGACTCTGGAAGCACTAAGCTCACAACGATTGCTCCAGACATTTCATCCTGACGTTCCCATGCGCTAGGATTCAATGTCTACGCTAGAGGTATGAGCTGTGGTTAGGGGATCAAACGCCAGTTTTATTTTCCCTTGGCCCGACGGTCAGAGGCGGTCTTTCTCCTGCCAATGACAATAAAACGCCCCGCATAACCATCTAAATTCCGAAATCCTATCGAAACCCTAATACTATGGTCATTCTAGGGAGAACCCCCGAAGGGGTTTCAGCCAAAACCCTAGATTGGGGAACTACTCACGATTTATAGCAAAAATATCAACACAACAAAATTTAGCCATTGGAATCAAGATCAAGCAATAGAAATATGGAGCTAACAATAGTATCAACGTAATATCAAAGTTCCAGAACAATCAGAAAACTTACAAGACAAAATAAAATTACAGCCGCCAAAATCCCAAAAAGACAGACTGAAAAATGGGGGATCCGTCCTGGGAAAAACCTAGGGTTCTATTTATAGATTAGCGTCCACCCGATCGGTTGGAACATCAATCGATCGGGTGAGACGGACGTCAGGTTTTCAGCTTTGCAGATACATCACCCGATCGATGAACTGATCGGTGATATTGTGGGGTCGTGAGCTGGGAGAATTCGGCTACAGATGAACCGATCGGGTGAGATGTCACCCGATCGGTTTGAATTTAGCTCAAAAGATAGATAGCTCTGTCGTTTTCACCCGATCATTGAACCGATCGGGTGAGATTCTCTTCACTACTGCTCCTGTCCAGGTCGGATACGCGTGCATGAACTGATCGGGTGGGTCTGTCCACCCGATCGGTTGAGGGCTGATATATGGCATTCTTCGACATTTGGCCCTTGGAAACGTGTGTGGCACCTCCCGTTGGTTCGGAGACTCATGATATCTGCTATATATGTCCCCAATGCTAGCAATCTCCTGCAACAGCACAAAAACACAAAGAAAGTGAAAAGATACTAAAAACACAAAAGAGTGGATATGAAACAACGAAAAAAAACGGAAAATCACGAAGAAGACGTGCGTGAAAATATAAAATATAAACACACATCAGACAGCACCTGCTGCTCGTGCTTACTGCCATCTGGGGCTTCAAGCCCCACCTGTAATAGGGTCAAGCTGTAGGTTCTCACACAGAGTGAGACCTTTGTCAAGTAATAGGAAGTCTTTTAGGGAGATAATACATTGGATGTATGTGAATTAATTAAGTTGCAAAGAGTTTGCGATATAAGTCTAAAATATTATGGATTCGGGATAAATGATCCTGA
This sequence comes from Scilla litardierei, assembly GCA_030789695.1. NCBI lineage: Eukaryota > Viridiplantae > Streptophyta > Magnoliopsida > Asparagales > Asparagaceae > Scilla > Scilla litardierei. Next base: position 654,212,905 of record CM061142.1, on the reverse strand, counting down.
GTGCAAGTGGGAGATGATGGGGGTTGTATGCCCTCCGTTCATTTGTATTTGATGCAAATAAATTTTAAAATTAAAGATGTGGATTATTGTATATGATGCAATAGAAAATAATATATATATTGTAAAATATTTACAAATATATTTTATAAAGGCATAGAAATTAAAAGGATTTTCCTGTGAAAGTCACAGAGAAAACCGCGCTCAAATCAGAGTCCGAACAAGCCCAAAAAGGCTGTTTGAAAGGGGTTTTAAGCAGAAGATTAAAAGGGTTTATTATTTTAATACAGTGTTTTAAAATAATAATTTAAAAAATGGGGGGCTACCCAGCTCGCAGTTGGGCATTTTGCCCAACCATGTGGGCAAAAGCCCATCTGGGCCAAAAAGGCTCTGGCGCCCAGAAAGGTGCGTGCTGGGCACGCGCCCCTCTGGACGCGTGCCCAGCATGTGCCTGCTAGGCATGTGCTAGGCACGTACCTAGCAAGCAGGATGCATGGCCCTATGTGGGGTTAGTCAACTCGCGGGGACCACCCTGCGGGCCCCACAGGCAGGGTTTCTGAACCCTAGGTTGATTAATTTTGACGGCTGAATTGTTCAGCGAAAATATAGTTTTTGGACAACTTTAGAGCTATGTTTGGAGGGTCAAACAAAGTCAGAATTGAGCCCCGTTTGTTTCTATAAGATCACCGTTCAGTGCTCTTCGATTTGATAGGTTGTATCACTTGCGAAGCTCAACAATGGGGGAGGAAAAAATTCACTAAAGATTGCCTTTGTGAAAGGCAAAATTTAGTTGATTTTTTCCCACTCAATATCTTTAATCCCACATCAGATATGTACAAAGGGGAGGGGCTAGCTGCCTATATAAATAAGGGCCAACCCTCCTCCTTGAAACTCGCACCAAGTCTCAAAATCCGAGAAGCTCCCAAAAGTTTGGAGCACGCTCGGATTAAGACTTAAATTAATTATTTTCTCTCTCCCTAAAATTCTTCCTTACTCCTTCGGGCTCTAGAAAAGCTATGAAGGAGTTCGGATCGGATCTGAAATCTTGACGAAGGATCCACTCAAGGTGAAATCTTCTTCGATGTGTGGTTGGCTCGGTGACAAGGGTGTTCCTCGCCTCGGGACGCGGTGCAGTTCGGGAAGTGGTTCGGCTCAGAATGGGTGCGGCTCGGGACATGGTTTAGCTTGGAAAAAGCGACGTGGTGCCAAAGAAATGTTGCTAAAATGACTCTTCGTATTCTACAGAAATGAAGTGAAAGGTATGTAGTTTAAATATTCATGCGTTTATAAGTGCAAATGTTAGATAGATCTATCCTTAGGGGTTTATCGGGACCTACCCAGGGATAGTAGAGATCTTGGCTAGGGTTTGTTCTCTTAGGGCTATATTTAAAATAGTGTTAAATCTATTTTTCCGCTGCAATTTTGTTTTCATCGTCCGACTGACTTTGGCCGGACGTCGATTTTATGGCCCTAAGGACCCAGAAAACCCAACATCAACTTTCTTACTAATTGGAGACATGCTCACTACAACATCCCTAAATCAATATTTAGTGCACAATGTTGGGAATCCTACCTTGTTGAGAGGGTGAATGAACTCATCATCCTCCTCCTTCTTTCTCTTTTTCTCCTTCCTTCTTCTCCTTCTCTTTGATTTTTTTCCCTTTCTTTTCATTCTTTCATTCTTTTCTTTCCTTTTTTTGTGCTTTTTGTGTGGAGTTTGCACCCCCTCCAAAATGGAAAAGCAAAGGACAAAAAGGAAAAAGAAAATGAAAGATAAATTAAAAAGAAAGAAAGAAAAGATTGTAGAAGATTGTAGGAATTTATTAAAGAAAATATCTCATCTAAGTGCCCCTTTATTTACAAGTTTGCATTTCACAAAGCCTCACATTAAATACCCTCTATCTTTGTATGGTAATTACATCTCATGCCATTTCTTAATACTCCTAATAAATGCCCTTCAATTTGGTATTTTATTTACAAGGTTGCCACTCCCTTGCATATACCCTCTTACCTTACACACACCTATACTTAATTACAAGTGAGCCATTACTATACAAACACACACATCCCACTAATGACAAAAATGCCACTAACACCCACCCTTTTCACACTAGCCTCATGCACTAACCAACTTCTAATAAATTACAACTATGTCACTACTACACACACCCATCACATACCTTCAAAGACCAAAATGCCCTCACTCCATCCACGACATTACACGACTTCCCCTAGCCACAGACACACCTATATTGCCATATCCCACCATGCGACATTACATCTACACGTATATAGAGAAATACACGTGTAGGTCAACGTATAGCGCAAAATGGGCATGGCATCCTACCCAACTTACATCAAAGTTCTTCCCTGGACTTTCTTGACCAATGTAACGACCTATATTTTAGGCATTTTGGGTAGCATGTGTGGCCATATTTTACTTTAGTAGTCCGAGTATTTTTCGTCCGAGTGTTCTTTGATTCTACGCGTCGACACGAGCGCATCCCTATTTTTGGATTTTTCACCATATCATGAATAATTATCATTTAACCATAGCTAATTACCCTAACCTCCATTCAATTAACCAACCCCCACACCCTTTAACAACTCTTTTGGAAGATGAGATCCGAATAATTCGGATCTCAACTTATTACATGCATGAGTATTAAGAGACCATCTACATCTTGCCTGCAAACGAAGCCTCTCCTCTTCCTTTGGCATCACAAACCATCAATCCCCTCTCCCGTTCATCATTCCCCTCTTCATCAATCAATCAACCCAAAAATCAATCACAAAAATCAAATTGAGAGAGGGAGAAACAGAAATTGAAAATGTGAATCAGATCTGAATCAATCAAATCCCCTCCCCATCTTCCATTCTTCTCCCCTAGCAGACTGCCACCAGCTTCTCCCTTGCACGCCGCCCAGAACCCCGCTATGTCGTTGATGTACATGTGCTGTAACGCCCCGCTTCCCAAAAGACACTGGAAGCGAGAACGTTACGCGGTCCGCTTGAACTGGAGCGGTGAAGCTCAAGTCCAATAAGCGTTTGTGATAAAAACACAGGAGAGGTCCTTGCATTTGCGTATCAGAACAATCAGAACATTCAAAGATAAATGCGACATCCAGATATATAATGCATACACAAAATTACAAGACAAGCCACATCAGGGATAAAGTAGCAACAAAAGAAAACGTACACTAAACAACACAATAACAACTGAAGGTAAACAAAAGATAATGACGACGAAGGTCACTAGTCCTCTGCAAGGAGAGACAGTAACTACGGCGAACTCTAGCCATCTAAGTCAGGCGTCTCGAGAGAATCTTCCTAGTGCTCAAACTCAGGATCTGACATACATCCAAAAACATGAATGTATGTCAGCAAGGAGACTTCAAGAAAGAGTTAGCAACCCAAGACAAGTATACAAACGATATGAATTTTTTAAATATTGTAACTGCAACAAGAGTGATATGACGATTATAATGAAACGAAGACAAAACATTCCTAGCATGCAGTTCTAATCAGTTTCAAGAAGTAAGGCAAATTTTGTTTTAGTTCGTTAGCATGTCAATATTCATGAGATCAAGTTAGCGGTTCAAGTTTCACGTCAATGGTTCACATCTATCATAGGGTTCTCGCCTTTAGGTCGTGATGAGTAAGTCATTCTTCTCACGGGGGCTTACCGTGATTGACGCTAACCCACCGCATGCGGGTGGTGCTCTTGAAGAGAGGATCCTTTCACACGCCTAGTGGCCGCTCAACCCTAACCCCAACCCAATTTTGTGCTGGAACACGAGCCAGCCTAGTCGACTCACACGACATCACGAATTCACGATTCCGCCTTTGAGGCACACGATTTTCACGATGTCACAACTGGTTAAACTTTTCAAGACTTGCAAAAATTTAATGTTATCAATATTAATCTGTTATTACAACCCTTTCAATAACTAGGAGTGAGTTGAACAATTTATACAACAATTTAAAACAATGTTGAACATGGGTTTTCGTTGAACTTGATTCAGAAACTAATTTTATTCCTTATTGTTTAAAATTAGAGTATATCGTATGATATACCGTTGGATCACAAATTTCGTCCAGATCATCATCGCATCATTTTCATACGTCATTTCACGTCTAGTTTTCAAGTTAAACAGCAATAAGAAGAAACGACGTTAAAGTCCTGAAACTTCAAAAATTCATATCTAATTGTACACTTGCCTGTTTTTGGCGTTCTTGGTGTCGTCGGAAACGTCTCGACGGGTACTACAGTACGGTGAAGAAGGTTCGCTGGTTTGATAAAACACAAAATCCGATTAATCCGTTTTCGATCATAAAAGTGTTATACATAGCTCATACGACGTTGAATCATCTGTTTTATTAGGTTTTCTAAATTACGGTGTGGGTTATAAGTTGTTTAAGTGTAGATATACTAACCGGAAGTACAGCAAAGGATCGAGACGCAACGATGGGTATCGGCGACGTGTACGACTCTGAAACAGTGACGTTGAGTGTCGGGGGTCTGCCGTCAACACGCGGGGAGACGTATCGGCTGTTCTGAGTGTTTGAGGGACTACGACAGTAGCAGAAACAGTGCAGCAGCATGGCAACACGGCAGCGGTTGTTCACGGGGTTCCGGTGGCGGAGAGGAGGCAAGGGAGAGATCTGGGCGTCGGAGTACGGGGGAGGAGGAAAGGAGATCCTGTGGTTTCGAGGGGGTTCTTGCGAGGAGGAAGAAGGTGCACAAGGTTGCCGGAGGGGTGAGGAAGAGTTCCGACTGGCTCCCAGCGGATCGGTGGGCTATTGTTGCCGGCCGTGGGGGGTCTTCCGACGGTCTGCATGGAGAGGGGGAGAGCTCGACGGGAAGAGGGTGTTGCTGCCCGAGCTTGGGTTGTTGGGCGTTGCGTAAAGGGCAGCAGTGGACCTGGGCGGTAGAAAGGCTGCGGGGAAGAGGCACACGTAGAGGAGGCCGCCGTCGGCGTTCGTGAGGCCTGGGCGTTGGGGGTGTCTGACACTGGGTGCGTGAAGCTGGCCGTCGTCACGTCTGTGTGGGGGAGATGAAGGCGGGGAGGAGGGAGAAGGGGTTCGTGAGTGGGGATGAATGGCGGTGGAGGGGCTGGGCACGGGGGTTGAACGCGTAGAGGAGGGAGGCGCTACGGCGTTGCATGGAGAAGAAGAGGGGGAGACAACCGTGGGTCTGTGGGTTGGCATGGAGGAGAGAGGAGGGTAGGGCGGCTGTGTGTAGGGTAGTGGAAGTAAAAAACCCTAGGGTTTATAATATAAAGAGATAAGGTTAGTCTAGGTTGCTATTTACTAGGGTATTCTTTATAGGTTACATGTGTGTGGGGAATTTGAATAGGCAGCACGTGAATAGGTCATTAGGAGTAGGTTTAAGTTTAGTTTGTTTTTCCCCTTTTTTTATTTTGTTAAAACTATTCTTACTAGTGTTGTGCGCGTGAGAAGACTTGGTTCGGCCAAGGGGGTTAATGGCTAGTTATTAAGGAAATGTTTTGATATATAATTAATAGGATTGTGATTAATAGTTTTAAATGGTGCATTAGGGCTATTCAATTAGGTTTTAATAGGATTTAAAAATGGAAAGTTTTTTTTCAACATTTAAAAAAAGTTTAAAGTCGAATTTGAATTTTGAATTTGAATTTGAAAATTTAATTTGATTATAAAACGAGATGTTTTTTTAAAAAAATAATTAATATAAAGGGTTCATGATAATAAAGTAATAATAAGTATGAAAAAGAAATGGGTACGGTACGGGTACGGGTACGAAAACATCGAACAATGGATACAGAGAAAATAATACACGAGAGAAAAATACAGATAACGTAATAATAAAACCGACCGTTACATCCTACCCACCTTAAAACGATTCCGTCCTCGGAATCTTATCGGGTAAGACACGGGGAAAACATAAGGGTAACGCTCGCATCTCCTCTTCTAACGTATACACACCATAAATAACCATCACGTCATATCCAAATAGTATTTCTAATATTAATATCAACATCAATAGTATTACTACTGATAATACTAATCAACGTCCATGCTAATAGTAGTAACAATATACATTCACACATTACTAATTAACATAACACGTTTAATAAAATATCATCCTGCAAACACAATCCAACTAATGTTATACTCAGGTGAATAGTAACACTTTACTACACCACCACATCAATTTACTAACCGTAAGTGTGCTACACCTTCCATACTCACATCATTATTACTACATAATGCACTCACAATCTGTAATGATATAGTTCCATATGTCACCTAAACATACTACTAACACTTAAATACAATTATTCTTAGTCAATTAACACTTCAATCGTACAATCACTTTTACACACCGCATATTACCATATACACATTATAATACATTTCACTACACATATATACATGCACGTAATACCTTACACCAAACACAGATTTATATACGCTTTACTCGTAGTACTAGGGTCGTCGCAATCTACACACCTTATGATCAAGTCCGTCCTCAGACTTCCTTAAATAGGCCTTCATAGGAGTGCGCGGATTTAGACATTATGGTCATTCTATCCCAGTCATACATACATTAATGAAACAATATACATCCACATGCATATACTTACTCACACATCACACACTTCCAAATACATATACATACGTACATTTTACATACATATACATACCTACACTACACGCCTATCTTGTATCTATATAGGACATATATATATACACATCAGTACACGCAACCATGGTAATTTACATACATAGTGCTAGTATACTATTACATACATCCATACATACGTAGTCACAAACATACGACTAGGCATACTTCCTGATATACACCTACTTACACATCATCCCGTAGGGGTAACACGATATAACAATCCTACTATACATAAAACACACATATTCCTACAATATATATATGCATACATATAACTAACCACATACATATATACACACGGACACACGCCAGACATGCTAACATATAGATCACATATTAAATTTGAACACACAATTATACGTACACATATTATCATACGCCTAACTTGCATATCACTGTACCAGCATACAATTACAAACATTAACAAATACAACTAAGGTATATATACTCCCAGTAACTAACCAATACTAAATCCAATACGCACAGATATTCCTATAGTGATATAGCTAGTCACTCGCCTAGGTATAAGTATAACACTTACTACTCTATACTCGACTATATACATATATGACACGTATTACCATACATGCACATACAATCACAATAGATAATCACACTATACTAATATACTCAGGGTAAGCACATTCATACATGGGTGGTATATAGAGATTAGCACACACGGGTCCACACTCACTGTCTATATACATGCACAACAACAAAACCACAATCAAAGCTAAAGATCTCACTAAGGAATGATAAGCTCTAAAGTTATAACTAAGCAAGTGTAGGATTTCAGAGTTGAATGATGCAACGAACTAATGTTGTGATGGACGGTTCCGGAGGTGGTATGAATAAGAGGTTAGTTGGTTGGGTGAGATAGCATTTTTATGAAAAAAAGTAAGAAGATAAAGATGCGTGTAAAAAATAACAATATCGTCATAACTTACGTAAAATAGCGAGCATACTGTAGGAGTTAAAACGTAAAATATGATTAGTCAAATAATAGGTGAACAGTAATATGGACATTGTGTTGTAGTGATTGTTTGGTAAATGGAAATGGGTTTGTAAAAAGAAAGTTTTTGTTTTCTTAAAATATATGAAAACAAGGATTATAAAACTGACACACAGGATTTTAAAGTTCTATTTAACTTAGGAAAGTATTTTAAAAGTATGTATCAATGACCGTTTCGAACTACATTAGTAAAAAAGGAGGTGACATTTGAACTAGCGAATTAGAAATAAAGTTTTTTAAAAAAGTTCATTGCATGAGAAAATAAAGTAGCTATACAAGGTTATGTGAAGTATAGTGCAGAAGGTGTATGTTAGAAAGTCTCTATAAGATAGTAACTAGAGATCGCATCAGAAGAGTTTCATAATCACTGTTGGGTTTAAGTCGACTGAAGTGTAGAAAGAGTTTTCGAAAGGATTTTAAACCTTGCGAAGAATTCAATAAAGGAAATATCGAAAATACTTTTTAAAGACACTGGATCTGCAATGGGAAGGTTCAAGGTTAAAGACGGCGGACCCGAAGAGTCCATGTGAATCAAAGACAAGAAATAGGTTCAACGATCGAAATGTAAGGACGATTAAGAAGTAACTCTATGAGTACGCTACGATGGATTTCTATAATCATTAATATGGAAGTGTAATGATTAGAAAATAATAAAATCAGAGGGAAAATAATCATTGGGTCGACTAAGGTTTAGCACTAGAGTTCTTCAACGTACTAGGCTGCGATAGGAAAACCGAGGTAAGTGTTTGTTGAGGATCGCGATCTTATCTATAGATCTGGAATATCTTACCCTTCGAAGTCTACTCATTGCAGGCGTCTCAGGTTCGACTTGCATGACGACGATCGCTACGTTCAGTTGGGCCCTAGATTCGATAAATCTAAGCGAACGACTAACGAACTCAAAAGTCTAATAAGGTCAGAACTGGATGATCAATGATAGGGTGACACCCCAGATGATAATACTAAGTCGTGACTAGGGTGTTTAACTAACGAGCATGAGCGTTTAAATAATTCTTCCTATTATCCTGGCAATGGTTTCCTATCGTGCTGAGACAAGGTATTCGAGTAATTTTGCGTACGAACTAATTCTGGATGTTTTGGCTAATGAAAAATGTTCTCATTGTTCTGAATTTCACAGTTGCAAGACCTGCATGGGCCGCCACTAAAACCTGTAACTCCCCGCTTCCCAAAAGACACTAGAAGCGAGAACGTTACGCGGTCCGCTTGAACTGGAGCGGTGAAGCTCAAGTCCAATAAGCGTCTGTGATAAAAACACAGGAGAGGTCCTTGCATTTGCGTATCAGAACAATCAGAACATTCAAAGATAAATGTGACATCCAGATATATAATGCATACACGAAATTACAAGACAAGCCACATCAGGGATAAAGTAGCAACAAAAGAAAACATACACTAAACAACACAACAACAACTGAAGGTAAACAAAAGATAATGACGGCGAAGGTCACTAGTCCTCTGCAAGGAGAGACAGTATCTACGGCGAACTCTGGCCCTCTAAGTCAGGCGTCTCAAGAGAATCTTCTTAGTGTTCAAACTCGGGATCTGACATACATCTAAAAACATGAATCTATGTCAGCAAGGGGACTGCAAGAAAGAGTTAGCAACCCAAGACATGTATACAAACGATATGAATTTTAAGAGACATTAAATAAAGTAACTGCAACAAGAGTGATATGACGATTATAATGAAACGAAGATAAAACATTCCTAGCATGCAGTTTCAATCAGTTTCAAGAAGTAAGACAAGTTTTGTTTGAGTTCGTTAGCATGTCAATATTCATGAGATCAAGTTAGCGGTTCAAGTTTCATGTCAATGGTTCACATCTATCATAGGGTTCTCTCCTTTAGGTCGTGATGAGTAAGTCATTCTTCTCACGGGCGCTTACCGTGATTGACGCTAACCCACCGCATGTGGGTGGTGCTCTTCAAGAGAGGACCCTTTCATACACCTAGTGGCCTCTCAACCCTAACCCCACCCTAATTTTATGCTGGAACACGAGCCAGCCTAGTCGACTCACACGACATCACGAATTCACGATTCCGCCTTCGAGGCGCACGATTTTCACGATGTCACAACTGGTTAAACTTTTCAAGACTTGCAGAAATTTAATTTTATCAATATTAATCTGTTATTACAACCCTTTCAATAAGTAGGAATGAGTTGAACAATTTATACAACAATTTAAAACAATGTTGAACATGGGTTTTCGTTGAACCTGATTCAGAAACTAATTTTATTCCTTGTTGTTTAAAATTAGAGTATATCGTATGATATACCATTGGATCACAAATTTCGTCCAGATCGTCATCGCATCGTTTTCATACGTCATTTCACGTCTAGTTTTCAAGTTAAACAGCAATAAGAAGAAATGACGTAAAAGTCCTGAAACTTCAAAAATTCATATCTAATTGTACACTTGCCTGTTTTCGCGTTCTTGGTGACGTCGAAAACGTCTCGACGGGTACTACAGTACGGTGAAGAAGGTTCGATGGTTTGATAAAACACAAAATCCGATTAATCCGTTTTCGATCATAACAGTGTTATACAGAGCTCATACAACGTCGAATCATCTGTTTTATTAGGTTTTCTAAATTACGGTGTGGGTTATAAGCTGTTTAAGTGTAGATCTACTAACCAGAAGTACAGCAAAGGATCGAGATACAACGATGGGTAACGGCGACATGTACGGCTCCGAAACAGCGATGTTGAGCGTCGGGGGTCTACCGTTGACACGTGGGGAGGCGTAGCGGCTGTTCTGAGTGTTTGAGGGACTATCGGCGGCAGAAGAAACAGTACAGCAGCACGGAAGCATGGCAGCAGCTATTCACGGGGTTCCGGTGGCGGAGAGGAGGCGAGGGAGAGATCTGGGCGTCGGAGTACGGGTGAGGAGGAAAGGAGATCCGGTGGTTTCGAGGGGGTTCTTGCGAGGAGGAAGAAGGCTCACAAGGTTGTCGGAGGGGTGAGGAAGAGTTTGGACTGGCTCCCAGTGGTTCGGTGGGCTATTGTTGCCGACCGTGGGGGTCTTCCGGCGGTCTGCGGGGAGAGGGGGAGAGCTCGACGGGAAGAGGGTGTTGCTGCCAGAGCTTGGGTTGTTGGGCATTGCGTAGAGGGCAGCAGTGGACCTAGGCGGTAGAAAGGCTACGGGGAAGAGGCATACGCAGAGGAGGCCACCGTCGGCGTTCATGAGGCCTGGGCGTTGGGGGTGTCTGACGCTGGGTGCGTGAAGCTGGCCGTCGTCGCGTCTGTATGGGGAGATGAAGGCGGGGAAGAGGAAGAAGGGGTTCACGAGTGGGGATGAACGACGGTGGAGGGGCTGGGCATGGGGGTTGAGCGCGTGGAGGAGGGAGGCGCTGCGGCGTTGCATGGAGAAGAAGAGGGGGAGACAGCCATTGGTCTGTGTGTTGGCATGGAGGAGAGAGGAGGGTAGGGCGGCTGTGTCTAGTGTAGGGGAAGTAAAAACCCTAGGGTTTATAATATAAATAGATAGGTTAGTCTAGGTTGCTGTTTACTAGGGTATTCTTTATAGGTTACATGTGTGTGGGGAATTTGAATAGGCAGCACGTGAATAGGTCATTAGGATTAGGTTTAAGTTTAGTTTGTTTTCCCCTTTTTTTATTTTGTTAAAACTATTCTTACAAGTGATGTGCGCGGGAGAAGACTTGGTTCGGGCAGGGGGGTTAGGGGCTAGTTATTAAGGAAATATTTTGATATACAATTAATATGATTGTAATTAATAGTTTTAAATGGTGCATTAGGGCTATTCAATTAGGTTTTAATAGGATTTAAAAATGGAAATTTTTTTTCAACATTTAAAAAAAGTTTAAAGTCGAATTTGAATTTTGAATTTGAATTTGAAATTTTAATTTGATTATAAAACGAGATGTTTTTTTAAAAAAATAATTAATATAAAGGGTTAATGATAATAAAGTAATAATAAGTATGAAAAAGAAATGGGTACAGTATGGGTACGGGAACGGAAACTTCGAACAACGGATACATAGAAAATAATACCCGAGAGAAAAATACAGATAACGTAATAATAAAACCGACCGTTACATGTGCATTCTCCCAAGGCCATCGAACGTACCTGCGTCCAAGGCCCCCGCTGCCTTCGCAAACTGCCGCGTGTGCCTGGCCGCCTGGAACCCCCACCACTACCTTAGCTTTGCTGCGCACGCCTCTGCCTGAGAGCCCACACCGTCGCCTGCAGCTGCGCATGATGCTCCGCCTGCAGGTGCACTGGCTCCATCCAGACCGCCCTCTACTGTGGCCCCTATCCGCTGCCCGATCTCCTCTTGGCCTTGCCCCCTTCTCTCCCCTCTCCTGCAACAAAGAGAGAAAAAAATAGAGGAGAAGAAGAAGACAGCTCGAAAGAGAGAGAGAGAGAGAGAGAGAGAGAGAGAGAGAGAGAGAGAGAGAGAGAGAGAGAGAGGTAAGAGGTGAGGTTTGTTTTTATTAGTTATAGTAATGGTTAGTTATAAATTATAATTGTTAGTTATAAATAAGGTTATGTTAAGATATTATATTAATGGTTAATTTAAGTTATTGGTTTTATAAATTAGTTATAAAGTTTTAGCTTAAGCTAATCTAAGTTAGTTTTATATTTTCATTATAAATTATTTTAATGTTATCTAGGTACAAGTATATTAGTATTAATATTTGAGTTTTCTTTATAATTTTGTGTAGCTACCTCATTTTTGTAACGCATGTGGACCCAGGTATCACTACCGCTGATCATATCTCGCCTTTCACAACACGGCGTATCGGTAACTCATCGTACCCTTGCTAAGTGTTTAAAAAGAATAATAAATGCATGCTAAAAATAGTTTCATTTCATTTTCAAAGTATTTCAATTGAACAGCTAGATAAGCTAAATTGCACAATATCGTAAAAGAATGGATCGGACTACGTGTCATGGTTGACTGGAAAAGGTGACAATCTAGTAAATGACTCATAAATTACAAATCGGTAACATCACAGACACTTGGAGTTTTTGGGGTAACTTATAATAGCGAATGTGTGGGAGCGACCAGTTCAGGATTTGTTGGTGTTGTCCCGCTTGTCGGTGACAAATTCACAGACATGTAATCACAGATTATTGAACAGCATCGTATTTGTTGCACAGTTTTGATTTAACCCGGGTACGCACACCTGTGGTATGAGATGGACTCTTGGTTGCTCATTGTACTACGCTTTATAAGTCATGATCTAGGTTCAGGCACATTTATACTCTCGTAACATTGTCATCTTTAATAATGTTTTCATTTAATTACTGATAAATTGTGAAAGTTGTAAATCCGCAAAGCTACGTTTCTGCTCTATTTTCATACCATTATTGTATGCACTTTTACCACTAGTCTCCACTAGTTTGCCACACTTGTTTATTGTTTTGAATTCCATGCTAGAGATACTTTGAGTTACGTCTGATCGTGGCGACCACTTCTTTTTGGGGTGGACCCGCCAGATACCTTACAAGTGGACGATGTGACACCTGAATTAGCAGACGCCAAACTCGCAGTTGTGTTTGACCAGGAGGACGCTTGTTATTGAGAGTGAGTGTGAGAGTGTTTTTCTGTATCTGTACTTATATATGTATTCGATTACATACGTATTTAATTAGCTTTATATACTCATACTTATTTACGTATTTTAATTAGCTATAACTATATGTCAATTTATTATTATATAATTTCATTAAATAATTAATTCAAACTTGAATTCAAATCTCTTTCCTAAAACTCATATGAGACTTTTACCCATTTTTAATAGAAATGCTTTTTTTTAAATTGTAATTACCCCCTTGTTCCTTTCTTTTCTTCAAAATTTTAAAATCATTCCATTTATAACTAAACCCCTAATTCATTTTCTAACTCAGTCGCCCCTTCTCTTTTTTTCTCCTTTTTAATTTTCGTTACATGCAAATTATCTTACATGCTTTCAAACGCGCACACACACAGGCCTACTTTATAAAACCTAACATAAACCCCAAAAACCCTAAGGACCCTCATCTCTCCCCCTCAAAACCGTAAAACCCTAAGCCCGCGCACCACCCCGCACAAACATCTCCGACCTGCAGATAACCCCACGCCTCTTCGACTGCAGCGTGCAGCCCCCAGTCACCTAGCACCTCCTCCCCTTCGACCTACACCCCCATCCCGTATCAACTCCGACCCAATTCGATCATCAAATGCCTTCACCCCTTCCCCTCCAAGCCCGCACCTCCCACTCTGACTGCAGCCCAGATCCCCTCCCCTTCCGACCACCTGCATACACCCTTCCACCGATACCCAAAGGCCCCACACATCCCCCTAAAACCCCAGCATCCACCAGCACTGCCTCTGACCACCCATCAAGCCCATAACAGCCCCATCGCACTCCTCCATGCCCACTGCAACCTCCTGTAACAACCCATCTCCGAGCTCAGTGCCCAGTCCGACTACAACGCTCGCATCTCCCGTCCGACTGCACCCAAGCACTCTCTTCGGCCTCCCTTCGATCTCTAACCACCTACAAACAGCCGCGCCATGCCATTGCCGCCTCCGACCTGCAAGCACACGCAAGAGACACACCAAAACAATGAGTTCCTAATATTAGTTTGTTAGTTTAAATATATTTAATGTGTTAATATATGTACTGTTAGTTATAATATAGTTAATATTACTGTTAGTTTAGTATTACTGTTATTATATATATATGTTATATACTGTTAGTTTATATGGTAGTTTATAAACTGTTAGTTTATATATAATTAATATGTTAATATATTAATAATATTAGTAATAGTTTAGTAATAAGAAATGCTTCATTAACAAAACCCTAATTCATTTTCTAACCCAGCCGCCACTTCTCTTTTTTTCTCCTTTTTAATTTTCGTTACATGCAAATTATCTCCCATGCTTTCAAACACGCACACACAACCCTACTTTATAAAACCTAACATAAACCCTAAGGGCCATCATCTCTCCCCCTCAAAACCCTAAAACCCTAAGCTGTGCACCACCCCGCACAAACATCTTCGACCTGCAGATAACCCCATGCCTCTCTGACTGCCGCGCTAGCCCCCAGTCACCCGGCGCCTCCTCCCCTTCTACCTGCACCCCCAGCCTGTATCAACTCCGACCTAGTTCGATCACTCAACACCTTCACTCGTTCCCCTCCAAGCCCGCACCTCCCACTTCGACTGCAGCCCAGATCCCATCCCCTTCTGACCACCTGCAGACACCCTTCCACCGAAACCATAAGCCCCCACACATCCCCCTAAGACCCTAGCAGTCACCAGCGCCACCTCCGACCACCCTCCAAGCCAGCAAAATCCCCACAGCACTCCCCCACGCCCACTACAACCTCCCGCAACAACCCATCTCCGAGCTCAGTGCCTAGTCCGACTGCAACGCTTGTATCTCTCGTTTGACTGTGCCCAAGCACTCTCTCCGGCCTCCCTTCGATCTCCAACCACCTGCAGACAGCAGCGACACGCCATAGCCGCCTCGGACCTACAAGCACACGCAAGAGAGACACCAAAAGAGTGAGTTCCTAATATTAGTTTGTTAGTTTAAATATAGTTAATGTGTTAATATTTTATGTACTGTTAGTTATAATATAGTTAATATTACTATTAGTTTAGTATTATTGTTAGTTTATATATATGTTATATACTGTTAGTTTATATGTTAGTTTATAAAATGTTAGTTTATATATAATTAATATGTTAGTATATTAATAATATTAGTAATAGTTTAGTTATAAGGAATTCTTTATTAACAAGTTGATATATGGGTTTGCTAGTTCCTTTATAAACATCATGTTTATAAATATCAGAAAGAAAATATTAGTTAGTAATCCTATTAGTTTAAATATATGTCGTTTTTATAAATCTTCATATTAGTTATGTTATGTGTGTGTGTGTGTGTGTATGTGTGTGTGTGTGTGTGTAAGTACAAGCATACCCATGAGAATAAATATATATATGAGAATAATAGGTATGCTTGTACTTACACACACACACACACACACACACACACACACACACACACACACACACACAAGTACAAGCATACCCATTATTCTCATATATATATATATATAGAATAATGGGTATCATACGCCATATGAGAGAGGGCCTCATATGCCCTCTCACACAAAGCAACCAAGTACAACCAAGTACAAGCCCATGTGAGCTTGTACTTAGTTGCTTTATGTGAGAGGGCATATGAGGCCCTCTCTCATATGGCGTATGATACCCATTATTCTATATCTATATATATATAGAATAATGGGTATCATACGACATATGAGAGAGGGCCTCATATGCCCTCTCACATAAAGCAACCAAGTACAACCAAGTACAAGCCCATGTTAGCTTGTACTTGGTTGCTTTATGTGAGAGGGCATATGAGGCCCTCTCTCATATGGCGTATGATACCCATTATATATATATATATATATATATATATATATATATATATATATATATATATATAATGGGTATCATACGCCATATGAGAGAGGGCCTCATATGCCCTCTCACATAAAGCACCAAGTACAACCAAGTACAAGCCCAAATGATCTTGTACTTGGTTGCTTTATGTGAGAGGACATATGAGGCCCTCTCTCATATGGTGTATGATACCCATTATTATTATTATTATTATTATTATTATTATTATTATTATTATATATATATAGCTAAAAGAATCTATAGGTTAGTTGGTTAATAATGTTAGTTTATAACATTAGTTCCGTAATATTAGTTTATCATATGATTCTGTTAGCGTAAAACAATAGCCTCATCCGCGAATCTATACGTCACAGATAAGTCGCGTCTTCCGTTGCGATCACCGGGACATCCACCATCGCCTCCAGGCAAGTACTTTATTGTAATTGAATGATAGGGCAAACTGATTAATCTAGTGCTAAAACTTTAGATTGAACATGTTCGTCAACTTAGTAACTAAAATGCATGCTTTTACTATGCCTCTTGCTATTGATTAAAAATGGACATTTCATGTTAATGCTTCTTTGGTAAAAGAATCACTTTTCTCTGTGATAGCGTCCGAATATACACCCAAAACGACTGTAGTCTTACCGCAAGCACACGGTGTAGTGGCGAGCGGGTATCGAACACAGGGAGGACAAATGACGGTACTCTGTTTTAATCTACTAGCTATTGGTAGTAGAATATTGGAATGGTTTCGAGAAAGTATTCACAGTCGTTCAATTAAAAAATTGAATTCTATATAATAAAAGCGTCTAGCGCCAGGGAATTCCTACAACGGATCGTCATTCATCTCTATGAATCGTGAATCTCAATGTTGCAAGGCTTGAATTGAGGTGAACTAGTCGCAACTGAATAGAGAACCAAGCTCACGCTCTCTCGCTATTGACGGTCAATAGCAACCTAGATTAGGACCCACTCTCGTATAAACCCTAACCTAATCCGCTAGCATGAAGATCGAAATCATCGTCCAATCGCACCTCGAGCCCACTCTCGTGCAAACTCGAGTTACGACCTAGGTTATGATAGTTCGTATTCATCCAATCTCTTGCAAACGAATATGAGTATAGATTTATAATAAAAATCCTAGCTTTGGTCCAATCGCTTGCAAACCAAGTCTAGAGAATCTCGATTGTAAACCTAAATCGAATATCTAGGCCTTCCCATCGATTGAAATCCAATCTCTTGCAAACCCCAATCGATGGAAACTCCAAGCTACACGTAGTAAATCAATCATAACCCAACCGTCTATCAATCCTAGCAACACATTAATTCATTGATCACAAGTCTAAAATCGGATCCATAGGTTTCATCCTCATGCGCTAGAACGGCGAAACTACTCGCAATTAATCATGGCAATCACTGAAATAACGAATGAAAACATATAGCAATTCATGGTTGAGAGAAAACAATTCACAAAAATAAGAAATTTTGTTAGAAAGAACAAACCAAATCTCCAATCTTCAATCTCTAGCTGAGGGTTACAATTAGAATAATGCTCAAAAACTAATTTCAGGTCTCTCCTAAAACTAGGAAGAAAATTAGTTTAAATACAAGCCAAAGTCGGCTAGAAAATCCAGACAGATTTACCCCTAGTGCAGCCTAGAACCCTAATTCACGATACAGGCAGACTGCGCCACTCGGCCGAGTAGAACACCCAAAGAAAAACAGAGATATTGGGGGTTTTGGGGGGTCTATCGTTCTATTCCACTCGGCCGAGTGGAGTTCTTTTCTCGGTGGAGTGGGCTTTCTCACTCGCCCGAGTGAGTCTTCTACTGATCTTCTCCAAACTTCAGAGAGTCAGCTGAGATCTCAGGAGGAAAACCCTATCGTACTCGGGCGAGTGGACTTCTCCACTCGACCGAGTGAGATCCTTCACTCGCCCGAGTGGACTTTGACTCCATGTGCTCCTGTATCTGTTTTACTCGGCCGAGTATGTTCCTTCACTCGGCCGAGTGAGCTGTTTGCTCAGCCGAGTGGGCTGTTTCCAGAGTCATTTCTTCTCCTCCTCACCTCCTCTTTGATTCTATTGAACTTCTTCTTCTTCCGCTCATCATCTAGCGCTGCTAGCTCCTCGATAAGGGTCACAGGCGGTGCTCCAGCGTGCGTGAAACTCCCATAATCTCATTTATGCTCCAGATCGCTCCAGACAAGTGGTCACTCTCTCACACATCATTAGATCTCTCCCCCAAGCTTATCTATAAGCGTGGTGGCATCAAATAGAACAATATGACTTTTTCCCATTTTTTTGAAACTCTAAGAAAAATAAAAGAGGGAAGAAAGAAAGAAAGAAAGAAAGAGATGGAATTGGGTATATACAGTCGAACTTCTTTTTTGTTTTTCTTTTCTCTTTTCTCCTTTTTTTCTTTTTTAGACCAATATACACAATAACAATCCCGAATCAAAGATAGACAGATATGCATGTATTCCTTTTTCTTTTGATTTTGGGGTATTGGAGCTTGGACTTTATAGCAAGGGGAAGATGCCAATATAAGATTTGCTAAATGGAGATTCAACAGTGATTTTAAGTATAGAAATGAAGTTCAAGATATGTGGAGAAAGAAAAATATTCAACGCTCAGCTCACTCTTTTGAATGTGCATGACAGCTTTCAGCAGGGCAATGTAATCTTCTCAGTTTGAATTCAGAAAGTAAACTAATCAAGTTATATCAAAAAGGCATACATTCAATCAACCGGGAAGGTGAGCGCACAGTTTCATGCAAATAGAAGTAATAGCAGACAACAAAGCAGTACTCCAAATTTAGGCAATCAATGCGTGAAGCTTGGTGTGTTTTCTATGAAAAGTATACAATATAAATCTTCAGACTCAGCTAATGGTAGAATTTCATTCAGAATCATATAATAAAGATGCAGGTTACTATTCTCGAATGCATGGAAATGTATAGCATATGATATCCGAAATAAAAATGATGGCATGGCAAGAGAATATGCATATAAAAGTGAGCCAACTCCAAGTCATCGTCATCACAAAAAATTCATCTCTAGCAAAAAAGGATAAAAGAAATAAGGATAAAGGGAAAATAAGAACTACTATACATATGCAGCACACACAAAAATAAGAAAACATGATGCATGAGAAAAAATATGAAAAAGTGGGTGAAAACAAGTGGAAAATAAAGAAAGGTGGAAAAAAAATGAAGATAAAAATGAAGAAAACGAAAAGTGCACTCCCCCAAGCTAAACTGCACAATGTCCTCAATGTGCTAAGTGTGGCACAAGGAGAGATATGATAGGGGCGGGGTGGGTGAGGATTCATGCATGATAAAGGATGAAAAATGAAAGAAAATGGGATAGAAATGCAAGTGATGAGTTCAAAGATCAAGGTGGTGCAATATAACGGTCCCAGAAATAACTCCTCTCTCCCAGGATGATATAGACAAATATGAGCAAAAAGTGAACAAAATGTGTGGGGAGGAGGAGCGCAAGATTAGCAAGAAAGATAATATCAATCACAATAGCGGAAAAAATATGAGAGGCATCAAGTGTGTGCCTAAGCAAGTGGTGTATCGCCAGCACCGCCCTGTGGTGGGGGAGGAGGTGGTGGTGGAGGCTGATGTGAAATGGGACGGATAGCGGCAGGTGGAGGCTATGGCAGGTGCGCAAGAATCTGGTTCAGGGTAACCTGAATATTAGGGAGTAAAGCGACGCAAGACTGTGTAGAGCTAACGGTGGCGGTGAGAGCCCAAAAATCTCCTCTGAGCCCACCAACGGCCCCCTCTAAGGCACGCAGGTGCTAAACGAGGTATCGGGGGGAGAGGGTCAAACAGGTGGGGGTCGGGGCTGCCGCACACGACCACCGTTGTCATGCCCCGCTTCCCAAAACGATGGAAGCGAGACATGACGAAGGTCCACATGGGCCAGGGCTGTGAAGCCCAGACCCAATAAGCATCTGTAGGGATGCCATGAAGATATAGGTTCTTGCATATAAGAGTTCTGAACAAGGAAATAAGAGTACAAGAAGGAAACTACATTCATTAATATAAAGAGATAATATCCAACGAGTACAAAAGTCTAAAAAGAAGCCCAGCATGGCTACAACCGCAGAAAAGGAAACTACTGGTGCTACGCACCCAACCTAAAACAGAAAGCAAAAATGGTGATACACACCCAAACTAGAAAGCAACTAAACCTCTCAAGTCAACAACAGAGGAACATCTAAGATTGGTCCTCACTCAGGTCGTACTCCTGATCAGCGGCGTACTCTGGATCCAAGTCCTCTGGTACCGGCTCCTGGTCTGCTAACTCTGCCTCGGTACCTGACGTACAAACACCAAGAGAAATTGGTTGTACGTTAGGTGAAGTCTGTAAGTAAACGTGAGAAGACTCCACTGCAAGGTGTATAACGTTTTAAGGTTGACATTTTAAAGGTTGTTTACATGATAATGATGCAACAGAATGACATATGTGTATATGTGCAAGAAAGTAAAGACAACGCTGGAAAGTAAATGTGACAGGCAATAGCCATAGTGTGTGCTACTGGCTACAAGACAAGACAAGACAAGACAAGTGTGTGTCACGAAGGGTTCACGCCTTACGGTTTGAGGGGGATCAAACCGTCTCCCCGTGTGCACGCTCAACCCTACCCCAGCCCAAGTGCACAAGACATGACATGACAAGGGATCACCCACTCACTCGGTGAGTGCCCTATTCACCCGCAGGCTTGTATATCATGACAAGGGTTCACTCTCTCTAGATTGGAGAGTGCACTATTCGCCCGCAGGCTTATCCATTACCAATCATGACAAGAGATCACTCCCCCTAGGTTAGAGAGTGCCATATTCGCCCGCAGGCTTATCCATTTCCAATCATGACAATGGATCACTCTCTAGCTTAGAGAGTGCCCTATTCGCCTGCTGGCTTATGCAATACATGACATGACATGACGAGATGAGAATGGATGAGAGTTTCATGACATGACAAGACTGGATGAGAGTTGTTCATTCTAGGGGGTCCACACGCACACACACACAGATAAAACCTATGGTAGCAGTTGTTACTTTTGTTGATTCTAGGGGTGTACATGCACGCACACACAGATGAAACCTATAGTAGCAGTTGTTGTTGTGCCCGGACTTCGTTGGCTGTCGTGAGGTGTTCCAGACGCTATCATTTCATGTCCGGATCTCTTGTTATTACTTTTTATCATTTAAGGGAAACAATGGCCTAAACGTGGCTAAAACTGCGCAAGTGAACACACTTTCCTGTGGTGGCGAGCAGTACGTCCGTCGGGAGCGTCTTGTCAAGTCGGAGCGTCGGTAATGGGTCGTTGACCGTCTCGTAGAGTCGGAGCATCAGTGATAGGTCGTCTGAAACAAGTCAATCGACGATGTCAGTCACACTCATCATTGATCCTATTAAGGTTTATTTCTAGGTTAAACGTGGCTACCCTAACAGTCACATGTCAAAATGTCCGTTCAGCCTAATCGACGATCTATCCTATGTGCACATGTATTCAAATCCTTCGTCGATGTCGAAGATTTAGCAACGTTTTAAAGGAGTAGAAATGAAATTTAATTATTGTTGACGATTTTTAGATTAGGTTTTTGATTTTCTACAGTGGGGGTTCTTACTACGTGTTAGAGGACTAACATTTTGACGTTGATCGAAAAGTGGATGTCGGGTCTGAACGACGATGGATCGGCGTCGTCTGCAACATCTCAGCCATGGGTAGCACAGCGAGACACTTCCAGACAGTGAGGTGGAGGCACGAAACAGCGAGCAAACGTCGGTCTCTATTCCGTTGCGGGTAGCGCAACGGATCTACACGGCAGCGGTAACGTCGGGGAAACACACGTGAGTTCGGTGAGTGCGTGAACTCCTATGATCAAAGGGGGATACCAATGATTGAAGGAGGTCAATGGGGGTTGCTTGGCCTGGTGGGTGGCCGACGGTGTCAGCGCATGGCGGTGGGCGGCCGTGAGAAGACGAAGATGACATATTTGCGCAACGATCGTTGTTGCACATCGCAGCAGAAAAGAGGCATCCAGAGGGGTCAAAGGGGACTTGCATTAGTTAAAGGGGTTCAAGGGGGATCTAATGGTGGTGGAGTGGTTGCTGGAAGTGGTCGGAGATGGCCGGGCGTCGATGTTGAACGGCAGGGCGTAGATCTGCCAAAATCTACCGTTAGGGCTTAGTTTCAAGGGGATTTCGAGGGGATATAGATGAGAGAAGTAAGAAAGGAGAGATGTAGATGATAGCAGGACTTGAGGGGAGTCCGAGGGAGGCAGAGTTTGTCGGAGGGGGTGACCGGAGGGCGGCAGGCGGCAGTTTTTCCGGCGATGGCGCAGGCTGTCAAAAACTGCCGTTAGATGAGTTTGAGAGGTGTTTTGAGGGAGATAGAGAGTAGAAGAAAGGGGAAGAGACTTGCAAGTGATAGGGGGATCGAAGGGAGTCAAGTGGAGGTGGCGACGGCGGCTAGAGGTGGCCGGAGTTGGCCGGCCGGTCGTTTTCTGGCGAGGTGCACAGATCTGGCCTGGGCGGTTTTTGTAGGGGTTTCTAGGGCTTTTTAAGGGGAGAGGGAGAGGAGAGGTGGAGGAGGAAGATGGCCGGAGGTTGGGGTTGCCGACAGCGAGAGGCAGGCGTAAAAATGAAGAAAAGGGGGCGGCTGTGGGTTCTCTTGCGTGCGTGCCTAGGGCTTGGGCTGATGTGTTTGTTATAAAAGATGATGATTGCTATAACATGGTTTAAAGAGGGTGTAGTTAAGGGATGACTAGGAGAGAGGGTGAGTGAGGGGGTGTACAAAGTAGGAAAAAGTTGGGTGAGGGTAGAAGCAGTAAATCCATTCCTGATACGTAAAGATCTCTAATTATTTGATTAGGGATTTGAATTTTGAAATTGATTAAGGCTAATTGGGCTTGATTTTAATTAATGATTTGGTTGGGCTAGGGGTGTCCGAAAATTATGAAAAAAATATCGGGACGACCATGACGAAGAGAGGCTTGGGTGTACGGTGGTCAATCATGCGTTTGGTCCATGGACAACGAATTAAAAATAAAAAGATCCGGTGACTAAGTCTAAAGCTACGACGATCCTACAATCAAACCTGATTTGTGGAGGAACGACCCGTGAAATGGCGTTCATTAATCCCACAAAAAACTACTCTTCCACACGGTCACAACGACAAGAAAAGAGTCGTACGCGTAGAAAACATGAACGGTCGAAAAGCGGACGTTACATTCTACCCACCTTAGAAATGATTCCGCCCTCGGAATCACTCATACTAATAATAACATCTATAAGCAATATGCCTGTAACTCCCATATCCCATATAATGATCGCTAATCCTATAACTTCAAACAACGTTCCTCAAATAATTCTTCATTACTCGTCTCTCTACGGGATAACGCTACAACTAGAATCCCATCCTAGCACTTAACTATAAATCCACATTGCCATCTACAAATCAACAATCATCATGTTCCCAATAAATTCTCCATAATATTGGCTCATAAATCTATCCACCATAAATAATGAACCATCAAACTACATCTATCCTTACCCATATCATCTAATCTCTTAATCATGTAAAATCCGTCTTCATAACTATCCATTCATCCCAACATGTCGTGTTACTTCCAATGTCTTCTCACCCCAACCTATAGTCAAATCTTGATGCTTTAAAAGCTCTACCCATTCTCATGATCACCCTAACTCATACTATCCTATCCTAGCTACTCCTATCTACCACTTGTCCAAGTTTCAGATCGATTAAGTACTCATCTCCCTGTGTATAATTTCATTCAACTAGAATTCTCCATTGAGTCTTTCACGCATTGGTATTATTAAAAGTAAATAGGTAAGTCTTAGACACCTCATTCTTTTCATCTGAAAGAAATCTAATCTAATATCCTTGTGTTCGAAATCAATTAATCACCATTACATCCTATCTCATTGCACACTCTGCATACCTGCACACATAATCCTATAACAATAATAGCTAGCCCTAATAATATAACAACAATAAAAATAACACTTCGATGAGGGAAAGAAGAGAAAAGAAAGTTTAAGTCCAATGACATATATAAAAACCATGTGGGAAAAAGAACGTGTAGGGTTGTGGTATTAGATGCGGGAAGATAGGTGGGTTGTGATCATTATGGGCTAGTCATAAAACTTTAAAGATTTGATTTAAAAGAAAACAAAAAGTTTTGGAACATACACATGCAGTTAAAAATAAGCTAAACTATAATATGAAAGACTAAGTCCATGGAATTACCTGTAATGACGCCATCCACGACTGTCATGGTATAAGCTCCACGAACAACTGCTCCTCTCTGAATAGGGACAGGTGCTCTACTTTGCAGTGGGGCTAGTGCTCCCCCCTTGGTATGGCAATACCTCAGGCAATCTATAACAGCGTGTGTGGCAGCTCCACTTGACAGACACAACCCCAGCTTCTTCCTGCAACAACTCGAATGATGCCCCGGCTTGCCACAGAAATGACATTGATCCCTGGCCTGGCTCTGTCCAGGCACTCCTGTCCTCTTGAAATGCACCGACTGAACGGGTCCCACTACAGGCCTAGCTGCTGGCCTGAACCGTTCCATCGGTTACTTTCCTCCACCAGCAGGAGGATCAGGAAGTCTCACCACATCCTCATGGGTCATGGCTGCATTCAGTACCACTCTCATAGTAGTCAAGTCCGCCGAAGTCATAGAACCTGGATCTTGGGGTGTAGCCCCTGGCGAAATCGATCAGCTCTGTTCTCCTCCTTCTTCACCATATGCGACGTGAAGCGGCTCAATATCTCAAACTCTGCTTCGTACTCATCAACCGGCATACTCCCCTGAGTCAAGTTCACAACCCGCTGCAAGAGCTCCCTCTTTGCAGCCTTGGGGAAGTACTTCTCCTTGAACATCGACTTGAAAGTGCTCCACTCCACTGGCTTCTGTAGACGCCTCTCCTTAATGCGCCACCAGTTCCTAGCATTCTCAACCAGCTGCATCTTCGCGATCTCCACTCTAGTCTCCTCAGGTATCTTGGCAGCTATCAACTTATCTTCAGTACTCTGGATCCATTCGTCAGCATCCAGCGGTCCATCCTTTCCAGAGAAGGTCTTCGACTGTAACTCATTGAACTGCTTCACTCCAGGAGCAGCTCGAGGTGCAGGCGGAGGCGGCGGTGGTGGTGCAGCCGGAGCAGCCCGATGTGTCTGCTCAACCAACTGATGATTAACCTTTAATATCTCTCTCATAACGCCCAGAAATTGGCGAAACTCGCCACCTTGACCATCCATAGCTCCGTCAGAAGAGGGACCGGCACGGTATTACGTCTTCCTGCCATCCTATTGATAAGGGAAACCCAATTTAGACTTGTACATGTGAAACTAGATATTAAATGAATGTGATACTCTTATTGTTCCGAACTTTTTGCATGAACGTATGGGCCACCACTAAAACCTGTCACAACCCGCTTCCCAAAACGACAGAAGCGAGACGTGACGAAGGTCCGCATGGGACGGGGCTGTGAAGCCCAGACCCAATAAGCGTCTGTAGGGATACCATGAAGATATTGGTTCTTGCATATAAGAGTTTTGAACAAGGAAATAAGTGTACAAGAAGGAAACTGCATTCAGTAATATAAAGAGAAAATATCCCGCGAGTACAAAAGTCTAAAAAGAAGCCTATCATGGCTACAACCGCAGAAAAGGAAACTACTGGTGCTACGCACCCAACATAAAACAGAAAGAAAAAATGGTGCTATGCACCCAAAATAGAAAGCAACTAAACCTCTCAAATCAACAACAGAGGAACCTCTAAGATTGGTCCTCACTCGGGTCATACTCCTGATCAACGGCGTACTCCGGATCCAAGTCCTCTGGTACCGGCTCTTGGTCTGCTAACTCTGCCTCGGTACCTGACGTATAAACACCAAGAGAAAGTGGTTATACGTCAGGCGAAGTCTGCAAGTAAACATGAGAAGACTCCACTGCAAGGTGTATAACATTTTAAGGTTGACATTTTAAAGGTTGTTTACATGATAATGATGCAACAGAATGACAGATATGTATATGTGCAAGAAAGTAAAGACAACGCTGGAAAGTAAACGTGACAGGCAATAGCCATAGCGTGTGTTACTGGCTACAAGACAAGACAAGACAAGACAAGACAAGTGTGTGTCACGAAGGGTTCACGCCTTATTGTTAAAGGGGGATCAACCCCTCTCCCCGTGCGCATGCTCAACCCTACCCCAGCCCAAGTGCACAAGACAAGACATGAAAAGGGATCACCCACCCACTCGGTGAGTGTCCTATTCGCCTGCAGGCTTGTATATCATGACAAGGGTTCACTCCTTCTAGCTTAGAGAGTGCCTTATTCGCCCGCAGGCTTATCCATTACCAATCGTGACAAGGGATCACTTCCCCTAGCTTGGAGGGTGCCCTATTCGCCCGCATGCTTATCCATTTCCAATCATGACAAGGGATCACTCTCTCTAGCTTGGAGAGTGCCATATTCGCCCGCAGGCTTATGCAATACATGACATGACATGATGAGACGAGAATGGATGAGAGTTACATGACATGACAAGACTGGATGAGGGTTGTTCATTCTAGGGGGTCCACACGCATGCACACACAGATAAAACCTATGGTAGCAGTTGTTATTGTTGTTGATTCTAGGGGGTCCACACGCACACACGCACGTAGACAAGTGGGGCCACTACTGACTGAGGGTGTGGTGCTGTGCTCGCTAAAAGATGCTCAGCCTATGTGTGAGGCTGAGACGCGGGGATGCTCTCAGAAGTGTGAGCAGCAGAAGAATCGAAGGTGGTGAAAGTGGGCGAGAAGGGTGGAGAGGTCGCTGACACAGAAATGGGGACAGACGTCACAACGCTCTTAGTGAAGACAGCGGCAGCAGAGACGGAAGTGTTGACGACTAGGGATGTCATGAAATCAAGAGGAAATAACTCCCTAGGGGTCGAGAAATCTAGAGACGACAGGGGCTCGACTGGCGAAATAAAGGAACGCTCGCCTTTCTCAAAAACAGTGGTGGTGGTGCTCTCAAAACTCACAGAAGAAATGGGATTAGAGGTCAACGACATAGAGGTGGTGGTGGTGGTGGTGGTGGACTCAGCAAGGGTTCTCCTGCCACTAACAGAAGTGTGGATAGAAGTGACAAGAGCAGGGATCAAATCTGGTGCAGGCTGAGGGATCGGGATCTTCGGGTGCAGAGGTGGGAGGAGGGGCCCCTGCTGAGCGCCCTCGGGCTCAAGCTTGTATGCAGCTGGGATGAGTAGGTCCATCTCTGGTCTCCACACCCCTCCTGCGGGTCCAATGTGGGTCCGAGCGGGGCTCAAAAACATCATATAGTCTGCACCAAAAGGACCGTGCAGCCAAACCCAGTGGTGCTGACCGTGAGTGCGCAACATCCTCATATGGGCCATGACATCTATGGAAAGGGAGGTGGGGCCCATGGGTCAAAGCAAACCCGCTGGGAGCTCAACCTCGCATAAAGGAGCTAGCAAGGTAATCAGACCGCCACAACAGATCGTCGTCCTGGTGTGGCAGAAGAAACAATGCAGTCTAGATACCATCTAGCTATATCGATCTGAACGGTGGGGACAGAGATGTCTGTGTCGCCCTCAAAGACTCTCCTTCTAGTCATCATGTAGAGCATATAAAGCTCAGGCGTAGACCTTGTCCCAAGCTCATACCTCGTGAGAAATGTGGTCGCCATGAGGCACTGAGCAATGCAGAGGCATGGGTGGATGATAGAGGTGGCCTTGGCCCGGCTAGGGTCAAAGGCGAGTTCAGAGCCTGTTATCAACATCCAGAAAGCATATGTATCGAATGACGGTGGGGCGATGTCCGTGGGACTAAAAGTGCGGTCGAGGTCTGGGATAGGGGGCCACTTAAAAAGGCTCGGAGCATATCGAGAGTAATCTTGCACTCACGATCCATCAGATGAAACGTGTAACCCCCTTGAGTCCTACGGATAGAACTCAGGACCTCGAGTGTCAGTCGGACATAAGTGTTCACCGACACCGACAGAAAATCACGACACCCCATGTTGTCATACAACTGGAGTAGGCTCTCGAATACCCCTAGGCGCTCTAAATCTGCAATGTGTGCAAACCTAGAGGGGACGATCGATCGATGGGAGATTCTTTCAAATCTGACACGGTATGCGTCATCTCGAAAAGTGATCCACATCGTATCAAAAGCTAGGACGGGCTGTACCGGTGGGGGTGGAATGGGTGCGGTAGGAGGCAGAAGTGTAGGTGGTGATGGGCTAGGCGGCTGGGGGTCCGCTCTAGCTGAGGAAGAGCCAGGCTCGCTAGTCCTCCTCTACTTGGAGGCAGGCGCCCGCGAACGCGACCTAATGCATGGGGGCATCGTAGTGCCATGAGATGTTCCAACCGACACGAAGTGCTAATAAAAAGGAGTGAAAATACCCGAGCACAACGCGACTCCAAGAAAGCAGTAAGAGAAAAGAGACGACTCCCCTGAGAAGCTCCCAATCTGCTCCTGATTCTCCCCAAGCTATCCTGAAACACAAAATTGATTGATTAGCAATGAATATCAATAAATTAAGGGAAAAATCAAAAGAAATAGGTGTGAATATAGTTTAAATTTGATTCGGGATGGAATATGGCTTACGAAATGGAGATTGGGAGAAAAGGGTAAATTAGGGCTAGGGGCGATCGGTGGCGAGGGAGGCAGCATCGATGGTGTGGCCGGCGTATGGTCGCGCCACTCAGGCGCAGGTGAGGGCAGCTCGGGCGATGGGGTTGGATGCTCTGGCGATGGGGGATAAGCTCGGGCTATCGATATGAGGATTTGAGAATTTTAATTTTTAGGGCCGCGAGTGATGTTTATATAATGTTAGTCACTCGGTCAAGTGGCTCTGACCACTCGGTCGAGTGGCCACAATTTATAAAATTTTAAAATTTTTCGTGTATGTTCCGACTCGACCGAGTAGAACTATCACTCGGCCGAGTAGACAAAAGTCACTCGGTCGAGTAGACAAAAGTCACTCGGCCGAGTGGCTAGGCCACTCAGAGCTTTTAAAGTGTTGAAAGTGTCGGGTTCACTCGGTTGAGTGATAAATTCACTCGGTCGAGTGGCATGTAATTAACAGAGAAGGGTTTTTCGAAACTTCCTTGATCAGTACCCTACTCGGCCGAGTGAAAATGTCACTCAACCGAGTGGGCTGCTATTTTCAGCTCCAACTCTCTGTTTTTGCTCCACTTTTTGATTTTCTTTCCCCTGTCAGTTTCTTCCCTCTCTTGACATCTGAGCACATCCCTGGAATGCTCCCCAATGCCATGGTCGTCCTCCATTCATATGGTCTCCTATTCTCCTTCTCCTGAAACGAAAAATGTTGCCAGTTGTCAGGTTTTTCTTCGACACTTGACTCTAAACACTAATAAAGATCTAAAACAAAAAATGAAAAGAAAATTCAACTAAAAAGTGAAATAGAACCGTCGGGTTGCCTCCTGACAAGCGCTCGTTTAAGGTCTTGAGCTTGACCCCTTAAGATACGCGATTAAAGCTCGATGTATGGCGCCTGTGAGATGCGCGCGTCAAACATGTCGAGAAGGCCGCTTGGGTTCAGTTTTTGATTTTCTTCGACGTTCCTCGGCTCCCCTTCACCATGGGTAGTAGTGGGGGGGGTGAGTCCCCTAAGCTTAAGCTTTTGACATCCTTCTTCTTGGCCGGCGGCGAAGATTTGTTGTCCGGTGGAGTTTTCTTCATATGCTTCACCGTAGAGAGCTTGCATAGCTCTCTAATCTTGACGACATCAATGTTGTCCTTCTCTTCATCCGTAAAACGGTTCGGTGGGTCTCCCATCATTTCTCCTTCTTTGGTAAGTTGGCCCTCTTTGAGGCCGTCATCGTGCTTGGCTTCGATGGCAAATGGCATGGCGTCGTCAATTACCTCGTCGAGGAGATACAAAAGATCTTGGGACCAAACCTTAATTAGGTATATGCTATTTACTTCCCCGGTGGGGGCTCCCTCTGAATAATGATTGAGCCTTTGTCCATTTGCCTTAAAAGTGACACCGTCTTTTCCCTCTATCTCAAAGGCCCCACCCGGTTGTATGTGTCAAATGGTGAAAGGTCCCGACCATCGTGACCTTAGCTTTCCAGAAAAGATTCAAAGTCTAGAATTAATAATAGGACATTGTCTCCGACCTTGAAGTCCGTAACGGTGATGCATGCGTCATGGAGAATTCTGGTTCTTTCCTTGTAAATTCTAGGGCTCTTGTAAGCATCCCGTCTAATCTCGTCGAGCTCATTGATATGTAGAAGACGTTGTAATGCTGCACTCTTGTAGTCGTAATTTAAAGTCTTGATTGCCCAATAGACGCGATGTTCCAACTCTACCGGCAAGTGGCATGCTTTCCCATAAACTAGCCGGTATGTGGGTAGTGCCAATGGGGGTTCGAAAGGCCGTGTGATATGCCCACAATAATCATTCAACTTCATGGACCAATCCTTCCTAGATCTGTCGACAGTCTCTCTAGAATTTGTTTAATTTCCCGGTTTGACACTTCTACTTGTCCACTCGTTTGAGGGTGTTATGCCAAACCGATTATATGATTCACCCTATACTTCTTTAGCATGGCTTCGAACTTGCTTTCTATGAAATGGCTTCCTCCATCGTTTATTAATGTCTGTGGCACTCCAAAGCGTGGGAATATATTTTGCTTAAAGAATTTAGATAATACCCTCGCATCATTGGTTGGGGTTGGGACGGCCTCTACCCACTTCGAGACGTAGTTAACGGCCAATAGAATATACTTGTTTTCTTTACTTGATGGAAAAGGCCCCATGAAATCCACTTCCCAACAATCAAATAGATCGATTTCCAAAATGGGTTTCATTGGCATCTCATTCCGTTTGGATATGTTTCTTGTCCGTTGGCATCTATCGCAATACTTGACGAAGTCATGTGTGTCCTTGAACATGGTCGGCCAAAAGAACCGACACTGCAATATCTTTGCGGTGGTTTTGGAGGCGGCATGGTGTCCCCCGCAAGGCATTTCATGGAAATGTGAAATGATGGATATGGCCTCTTTCTTTTGAAACACACCTCCGTATAATCCCATCTTTGCATACCTTGAAGAGGTATGGGTCTTCCCAGAAAAAGTTGTGGGCTTCGTGCATGAACCTCCTTTTTTGTTGCGTGGCCATCCCGCACGGTTTTATCCCACACGCCAAATAGTTTACATAATCTGCATACCAAGGCACCTCTCTGGGTCTGATGGCGAATAACCTCTAGTCAGCAAAAGTGTCATCAATCGGCAGGCTATCATCCCTCTCTCACGAACAATCCTAGACAAGTGATCTGCCACAACATTGTCCGTGCCATTCTTGTCTTTGATTTCCAATTAAAATTCTTGGAGTAGTAGTATCCATCTTATTAATCTTGTCTTGGCTTCCTTTTTGCTCAGTAGGTATTTCAATGCCGCATGATCGGTATGCACAATCACTTTTGATCCAAGAAGGTAAGAGCAAAACTTCTCAATGGAGTAGACAACTGCCAAGAGCTCCTTTTTGTGGTAGTGTAATTCTTTTGTGCCCCGTCCAGAGTTTTGCTCGCATAAAATATTGCATGAAGCTTTTTGTCCTTCATTTGTCCTAGTACCGCTCCAATTGCTTGGTCACTTGCATCGCACATCAGCTCGAAAGGAAGATTCCAATCTAGCGGTTGTATGATTGGGGCAGAAATGAGGGCTTCCTTCAGTGTGTTAAAGACTTGCAAGCAATCTCCTGAAAAGACAAATGGAGCATCTTTAGCGAGTAAGGCTGTAAGAGGATGGGCAAGTCGGGCAAATTCTTTGATAAAGTGGCGGTAAAATCCCGCATGACCAAGAAATCCCCTATTGCCCTTGAAATTAATTGGAGGGGAAGTTTTTCGATTACCTCAATTTTTGCCTTATCGACCTCGATCCCTCTAGTTGAGACAAGATGCCCAAGAACTATCCCCTCAGTGACCATGAAATGGCATTTCTCCCAGTTAAGAGTAAGATAATTTTGTTGGCATCTTTTAAGGACTTTAGTAAGATTGGCCAAACATGAGTCAAACCCGCCACCATAGACAGAAAAATCGTCCATGAAGACTTCCTTGATGTCTTCAATATAATCAGAAAAGATAGATGTCATGCACCTTTGAAAGGTGGCGGGGGGCGTTACAAAGTCCGAAGGGCATTCTACGGTAAGCATGCGTATCATAAGGGCATGTAAAAGTAGTCTTTCTTGGTCATCCTTATGTAAGGGAATCTGAAAGAATCCTGAATACCCATCCAAATAGCAAAAGAATTTATGTTTGGCGAGGCGTTCTAGCATTATAAAGGGCAATGGGTAATGATCTTTGCGGGTGGCTTTATTCAATTTCCTATAATCGATACACATTCGCCAATCCGTGACGGTGCGTGTGGATATAGGCTCTCTCTTATCATTTTTTATGACGGTCATTCCCCCTTTTTAGGGACGACATGAACAGGGCTAACCCATCTGCTGTCAGAAATAGGATAAATGATATCGGCTTCAAGCAGTTTAAGGATCTCCTTCTTAACCACTTCCTTCATGTTAGGATTTAACCGCCTTTGAGGCTTTATGGAGGTGGCTTCGGTGTTTTCTAGGTGGATCCTGTGCGTACAAAGTCTAAGGCTTATTCCCTTGAGGTCAGAGATGGTGTAGTCGAGGACATCCTTATGGCTCCTAAGGACATCTAAAAGTCTCTCAAGCTGGTGGTGGTTGAGGTTAGCATTAACAATCACCGGGTAGGTCATTTTATCCCCCAAGAAGGCATATCTTAAGTTAGGAGGTAATTTTTTCAGTTCTACCTCAGGGGGCGTTGTACCCCCTACCTCCTATTCCTGTGAAAGCATGGCGTCTTCGATCACATCTGTGTTCAGTTCCCCCTCAAAGAGTAGGCTCTCGTATGCCGACTTAGATTCGCTTCTCGGCGAGGAGGGTGCATCGGAGTAGATGATGCATAACTCTGCTCTGATGTCGATGGGACTACCATTTTCCTCAAGTTCACACCTGAAATCAGAAGATAGGTCAGTGCATTTATCAATGTTGAGAAGAGGATCATCAAGTGCACTTCCTTGAACCTCGGTATGCTAAATGGAATCTTCACAAGTAAATACCTCTCCAGTGCATGCTTCGCTACCTTCCCCTATTCCGGGCTGAGGTGTCTTGCTAACTTCGAAGTACAACTTATCATCCCTCACGTCAACTTTAATGTTGCCCTCGTAGTCCCTTCTGTAGAAATTTGATCAATTACAAATCTAGCAAATAGATGTTCGATGAGGTCCTCTATGTCGATGACCAAAGCCCCTGTAGATTGGACCTCATCCATAAGTTCTTCCAGAAGAGGCGCAAAGGTGTCATCATATTGCGTGCTAGAATCTGTTCTCATCATCGTGTCTTCCATGTTGCCTGTTCAAAATTCTATTGGAAAATTTGGAAGAGCATGTCAATTTGAGCGTCAAATAAAAACAAAAATAAAAGAAAGATAGAAGATGAGATATAGCCGGATGAGGAAAATAAAATATCGTCGCCTCCTTGGCAACGGCGCCAAAAACTTGATCGCGTCTGGATATACACCCGAAAAACGACTGTAATCTTACCGCAAGCGAACGATGTAGTGGCGAGCGGGTATCGAACACAGGGAGGACAAATGACGGTACTCTGTTTTAATCACCAAGCTATTGGTGGTAAAATGGAATGGTTTTGAGAAAGTTGTCACAATCATTCAATTAACAAATTGAATTCTATATACTAAAAGCATCTTGGGTCAAGGAATCCCCACTACGGATCGTCATTCATCTCTATGAATCGTGAATCTCAATGTTGCAAGGCTTGAATTAAGGTGAACTAGTCGCAACGGAATACAGAACCAAGCTCACGCTCTCGTGCTATTACCGGTCTATAGCAACCTAGATTAGGGCCCACTCTCGTGCAAACACTAACCTAAGCCGCTAGCATAAAGATCAACATTATAGTCCAATCGCACCTCGAGCCCACTCTCGTGCAAACTCGAGTTACGATCTAGGTTATTATAGTTCTTATTTGTCCAATCTCTTGCAAACGAATATGAGTATAGATTTATAATAAAAATCCTAGCTTTGATTCAATCTCTTGCAAACCAAGTCTAGAGAATCTCGATTATAAACCTAAATCGAACATCTAGGCCTTCCCATCGATTGAAATCCAATCTCTTGCAAACCCCAATCGATGGAAATTCCTAGCTACCCGTAGTAAATCAATTATAACCCAACCGTCTATCAATCGTAGCAACACATTAATTCGTTCATCACAAGTCTAAAATCGGATCCATAGGGTTCATCCCCATGCCCTAGAACAGTGAAACTACTCGCAATTAATCATGGCAATCACTGAAATAACGAATGAAAACATATAGCAATTCATGGTTGAGAGAAAACAACTCACAAAAACAAGATATTTTGATAGAAAGAACAAATCAAATCTCCAATCATCAATCTCCAGCTGAGGATTACAATTAGAATAATGCTCAAAAACTAATTTCAGGTCTCCCCTAAAACTAGGAAGAAAACTAGTTTAAATACAAGCCAAAGTCGGTTAGAAAATTTTGACAGATTTGCCCCTGGCGCAGCCCAGAACCCTAATTCGTGATACAGGCAGACTGTGCCACTTGGCCAAGTAGAACATGTCACTCGGTCGAGTGACGGACCAAAGAAAAACAGAGATATTGGTGATTTTTCGGGGTCTGTCACTCTGTTCCACTCGGCCGAGTGGAGTTCTTTACTCGGTCGAGTGGGCTTTCTCATTCAGCCGAGTGAGTCTTCTGCTGATCTTCTCCAAACTTCAGAGAGTCAGCTGAGATCTCAGGAGGAAAACCCTGTCGTACTCGGGCGAGTGGACTTCTCCACTAGGCAGAGTGAGATCCTTCACTCGCCCGAGTGGACTTTGACTCCATGTGCTCCTGTATCCGTTGTACTCGGCTGAGTACATTCCTTCACTCGGCTGAGTGAGCTATTTGCTCGGCCGAGTGGGCTGTTTCTGGAGTCCTATCTTCTCCCCCTCGCCTCCTCATCGATTCTATCGATCTTCTTCTTCTTCTGCTCATCATCTAGCACTACTAGCTCCTCGATAGGGTCACAGGCGATGCTCCAGCGTGCGTGAAAGTCCCTTAATCTCATTTATGCTCCAGATCGCTCCATATTTCCTGAAATCTGACAAAAACAAGAAATAGTGAAAAGCAACACGATATCGTCGAGTAATCGTGAAAAACACAATATGGGCGATCGAAATGACATGAAAACATGCAGAAATAATGTGTAAAATAAGGAGCGATCACTCTGCTTGTCATCAAAAATAACCAAACTGAACAGAGGGTAGGACACAACCCTCAAAACATAAATAAAAACCCATCGACTACAGATGGAAAGGGAAACTAGTCGGTGACTGGTTATGACACTTGGGTGGGGTTGGTCCTTAGTAGTAGGGTTCTTAGATGTAGCTTGACCATCTTATGGCTACCTCCATACCACACTAATGGAGGCAAGCATCTTGGCCATTTTTCAAGTTAGGGATGGCAAGAAGCGCCGCGGTAAACCCCCGATGATAGGGTGCA
The DNA here is from genome assembly GCA_030789695.1 of Scilla litardierei. Taxonomy (NCBI): domain Eukaryota; kingdom Viridiplantae; phylum Streptophyta; class Magnoliopsida; order Asparagales; family Asparagaceae; genus Scilla; species Scilla litardierei. The sequence continues at coordinate 654,177,116 of CM061142.1, read as the reverse complement.
TCAAGAACATACTACCAACCCAGACATGGACTTATCACGAGCACAAATAACTGAATACTCAGTATGCAACTGCCTTACTTTTTGAACTGCAAATTCATACATGCTCGTACTTTACTTTTCTGCACTTATTATTCATAAATGTGTATTAACGCTATTTTATTCTTTTCCAAGTTGTTCTTTATTTCATTACTTTAAATATCTTGCCAAGCTTTTCACTGACATATATCTCAATGTAATTATGAAATATATGTTAGGTTCAGAGACAAATTATGTTGAGGACCCCGCTTCGAAGGATCTCATCTTGGAGGACGATTCTGCTGACCAGAGTTACAAGGACACTGAGGTCCTCCCTACCAAAGAATAGAGAGAGAGCTACTCTCAGTTTTATTTATTTGTTGTACTTGTTATCTTGCAGGTGTGTTTGCATTTCAATAAATTGTATGGCCATGCTACGGCTAACTACTTTGTGTACTCGTTTTGAAACTCTAGAATAAAAGTGAATTAAATATGTATGTTATTCTGATAATATTTGCATGCAAGAAACCTGCTTAACTAAATAAACGCTTTGTAGGAATATGATGCCCTCAAGGCCATTTATTCCTGTGTGAATAGCACAAACATCTTGTTCGAAATAACAGTAAGCTGTTTGGTAATAATTTATCTAAGCTATATTGTAATGTAGTCAACATTAGATATAAACTTAGGTAAAGTCCTGAGACTTTATGCAAGGTCAAACGGGTATCGAGATGAGTATCTCGATCATGGAGAAACGTTTGACCGTCTGTAGCATAAGTCTGAAATGGTTCGTGGTCGTAGATGTTCCGAGACAAGGACATCGAAACATCGGACAGACCATTGTGTCTTAGTCTTCACCGTTTAGCGGTGGCGATGATCTCATGATCGCTTGACTTGGCGAAGTCGAAGACGAGACACAGGTGCTCATTAGAATGAGTTCACTGAACGATCCACTAGAGTTATCATATGGTTATATTGACCAATCTGTCAGTGATAACTCTGAGTGATGATAGGATAGTTGGTCTTTTGACTTGAGGTCATTTTGACAGACCTGTGCGTGAACGGTGCCACTTAGATCAACTGACCTAGCTTCGAGGCAAGGCCTGTCGAAAGGTCTTTTGATTGGGTGTCACTTGAAACGTACGAGGCGAGTAATGACCAAGAAAGGATTCGTCTCTCCCGGTCAATGGGAGTTAGTGTCGTAGAGTTAGTTCGGTCTTTAGTAAAAACTCTGCGCAGAGTATGTTGGAAGAAGTCCAACATTAGTTGACTAAAGATCGATAGAAACTAACCGGAGTCAAGTTATTGGGGTTGACAGTTTGACCGTACCCCAGACTTGATCCGAACGACATATTTAAGACGAAGAGACTATAACTGCGGAATTCATCACGGAAACAGTCAGGTGGTCCCGACAATACTCATGTCAATGAGTTAACCACATAATGATGATTCCTGAAGCAGGGACGGCAACCACTGCTCGTGGTCACTGCCGTATAGGGCTTCGAGCCCAACCTGTTGTAAGGGTCAGGCTGTAGGGTCTCACACAGAGTGCAACGCTTCGTCTAGTAATAGGTAGAAAATAGTTAGGGAGAATATTTGCATTTGATGCAAAAGAAGAGATAATTGCATTTGATGCAATATGGTAATTTAAGCTTAGATAGGGACTATTTTGCATTTGATGCAAAAGTGATTAAATATGTATTAAATTGTTTAATACAATATTTAATGAAATAAACGCAAGGAAAAGTTCACGGGTAAGACGGGAATGTCCCGGTCTAGACCCAGGTTCGAACGGCGTCCAAATCGGACACCAGATGATCAAGTTATGCTCAAAACAGCCCATAGGATCAGACCGGGTCAGACCAGGCTAACCCAGACCAGACTAAGTCTGGCCTGGGCGCCTGGCCAGACCTGGCTGAGCCAGGTCGCCAGCCCAGGCGCCTGGGCTCAGGCCCAGGCGCTGGGCGCCTGGGCCTGCGCCCAGGCGGGCCCGCCCAGGCGCCCTGGGCGCCTGGGCCAGGCCCAGGCGCTGGGCGCCTGGGCCAGGCCCAGGCGGGCCTGCCCAGGCGCCTGGGCGCTGGGCCAGGCGGGCCGCCCAGGCGCCCTGGGCGCCTGGGCGCCTGGCCCAGGCCCGGGCCAGGCGCCCAGACTGGGTGCACCAGCCTGGGTGCGCCCAGACCAGGCGTCCAGCCTAGTCTGGGCTCACCCAGTTGGTCTGGTGGGTCCCGCTTGTGCAGAAATTCTGCCCTAGGGCAGAACAGATTTGACGGCTCAGTTTTTATGAGAAACTAGCCGTGGGTTGATCTTTGGACGATCAATTGGAGGGTCAAACGAACTCCGATTGACGAACGGTTTTTTCCTATGCGTTCACCGTTGAACGCTTGTCGTATTGATAGGTTGTATCGATCTTGAAGCTCAACGGTGAGTGAGTTAAAATTCACGGAAGTTTGCACTTTTTGAAGTGTAAACTAACTTGGTTTTAACTAACCCAAATAATTAGTCCCACATCGGATTTTGAGAAAAGGGGAGAGTCCGCCGCCTATATAAATAGGGGTCTCCCCCCTTTCTCAAAACTCGTCCCAAGCTCTAGATCTGAGCGGCTCTCGTAAATGTTGGAGCACGCTCGGATCTAAGCTTAAATAAATATTTCTCTTCTCCCTAAATTTCTGCCTTACTCCTGCGGGCTCTAGCAAAGCCACAAAGGAGTTCGGATTCTGGATCTGAAATCTTGGCGGAGGTTTCACTCGCGTGAAACTTTCTTCGGCGGTTGGTTGGCTCGGCGGCACGGGGATTGATCGCCTCGGGATGCGGAGCGGTTCGAGGAGCGGTTCGGGGAGCGGTTCAAAGGAGCGGCTCGGCGTGGGACAGGAGCAGCTCGGAAGACGGCGCGGAACATCTCGCCTGCTCCAGGGCTGAGATTCCGGGTATGTGGTTAAAGTATTTTTAGCATTAGTTTAGTTTAATCGCAGTAGGCTAGATCCTTCTTGGGATGGTCAGATCCATCCCAAGTCGGCATAGATCTTGGCATAGGGTCTTGGACCTTAGGGCTAAGTTAAAAATGTTTTAACTTGCATGTTAATTTAGATTAACTAGTTTTTCTTCCGCTGCTTTTGATTTTTTGTCTATGTTCCGTCCGACTTAGGACGGGACTAGAATTTTTGTGCCCTAAGGGACCGCCAATTTCCCTACAGTGGTATCAGAGCCTAGGTTTGCGTAGTCGATCTAGCCTGCGATTAATTTTAAACTTAAGAATGCTTTTAAATACTTTTTAAAATGTTTTTAAAGTTATGAGATAAATTTTAAAAATGTTTTATATGTTCAAATTTATTTGATAAATTTTTTTAAGCATGAAAGTTTTTAAAATGATGTTTTAATTTATGAGATATTTTAAAACTGTTTTAAAAGTTAAAAATTTTTTTTATGCGATAAATTTTTTTAACGTAGCATGCAAATTAGTGATTTTAAAATTAAGTTTTTTTATGAGATAAAAATAAAATAATTTTAAAATCATATTTTAAATTTAAATGTTAAATTTATGTATGCATGCTAAAAATTGTTTATGCGATAAACTTAGTATATTTAATTGTTAAATAGTTGTGCACTATCTTTTTATGTTGATAAATTAGTGTAGCTTTATTTTAATGGCTTGTTAATCTTGTCCCTTATTTGATAACACAAGACAACCCTTTAGGTTAGCCATTAAAAATGATTAAAATTTATTACTTGAATTTTAATGACATGCTATGTTTTAATAAATCATTAACAACAATATTAAGACCTAATTCCTGATTAGGGTAGTCCTTTAAATGATTTTTCAAATTCTAATTGTTATAATTAATTTTCATTAAAGGACTTCGCTTCTAGCGTTGTTAATAAAATTTATTAAAATCCTAATAACGATTAGGGTAGCACGTGAACCTTATAGTTGATAAGGACTTAATAAAAGTTATTAAACACATCCTAAAATTTTGAATTTAAGGATTCAACTAGTTGATAGGATTAATTAGTTGTTAATAAAAGCTGTTTAGTCTATGGCATACATACAAAAATGACAAGCTTCATTCAATGGACCATGATCCAGTCAATGTGCTTGGCTAAGAGTTCTGGGTCAACCCTTGCTAGTCCAAGGGGTAGTGATCCTGGCTTAGTCAATTCCCTGGCTGAGTTCCGCTGGACCGCAATGTCGCGAATCATGATTGTATGACACCCTGGACTATATCTAAGTCAAATACGTTAATGATCTTTTTCAAGATTAGCCGTAGCCCTCCTTGTTTTAGGGGTTAGCAACTATAGGGCCCGTGTTATAGTTGTTGAGATACACTCAAGCTGTGACATGGCAACCCTGTAGAAACCAACTCCTTAAATACATAAGATGAAATCTTGACTAACCCTAACCGTCGTCTCGTACCCCGAGCGCCGGCGTAAGTTAAGTCAACGATGTAGTCTGACTTGATGTAGTCTAAGACCTGACCCAAACCAACGTGTCGTGCATACACCGAGCTGCGGGGCAAGTCAGGCTAGACATGAAAACAAGGGTCCGACTAGACTAGACAATGTGATTTGGATGAGCACACTCATGATCACGAATGGCTAGGGGCAAAAACCGATTAAGAGAGTCATATCCGATATGATCGATGAAGAGTCATCTTCCGATCACAGAGTCAATCAACTTGTTGAGCTACACTCAAGGTTGTTTAGACTCAAGGTGATTGGAACTCTTACCCATTAATTTTAATTCGATTAAATCGTTCGTTATTAAGCTTTAAAACGTTCGTAAAAATAGTGGGAGGATATAGATAGATAAAAGCCAATCTACCTATATTTAATATTGAACATATGCTAAAACTAGGGCAAGACTATGTTTACCGTAGGAATTAAAATATAATATTTTAATAAGTTAATTGGTCAATAAGTTGATTAATTGAATATCAAGTTAAATTCTAATTGATAGAATTAAAACTATATTCTCATTGACATTAAATGACCTTCTAAAGAACAGACTTAAGAAATATGATTTCATTAAGTTCTGGGTCCAACAAATAAATTAAAGCTACATGTCACTCGTCTCTATATGAGGCAGCTCGAACATATAGAACATTCAAAGTATGTTTTTCCCTACAACTTGTCGAGCTACCCTCAAGGTTGTATGGACAAACAATTTTGATCCGCAAAGTTCGAGAATTCGATTAAACCGTTTGAGTCGAATACGAGTGCATGAGCAGTGCAAGACTATGTATCCCAACCGGATCTTGAGACAAGCAACTTCTTGAGCTACACTCAAGATTGCAAAGCTCAAGCGTTTGGATACATAAGTTGCTTGCATAGCTATTTATTTATGTTAATATCTAAATGTGATTTAGAAAAGGGAAGAAGGCACTTCGGAAAGTCAATTGAGAAAGTTAGTTTAATTTATCATTAGTAAAGGCATAAGTAGGAGGAAATGAAAATGTGACATATTTTGATGTCACGATTTCAGAATGAATTGTTATACAAAAGACGTTTAACACATTTTGACGAATGTCGTCACATTGCTTCTGAAGTAATGTTTTGCGTTAAGTAATTTGTAAATAACTAAATATATATTAAATGTTAATATATAAATACACAAGATAGTAGCAAACTTATATGGTAAAATTAGACTAGGCCGTATCTAGAGATTAAGCTTCACAAGTCACATAAAGAGGGGTCTGACCTCTCGTATTATGAAGTCTACGGACACTTGTGAGTCTTAGCCTCTTAGATACAATGGCCGAAACCCATCTGTGAGACAGTGGGAGAATGAGTTGTCGAACTCAGTCTAGTACATACTGATGTACCCGAGTCTAGATTAACCAAAATAAGTTATTCGTATATTTTACTAAGACACGTGTTCTTGATGAAACGCAAGTCTGATAAAATGACGAAAGTATTTAAACTGATTCGATTAGATCGAATGGTCAAATACTTGGCTAAATGAAATCTTGTGTAATTAAAAGAAAATGTGATTTTCTCTCAGGTCAAGTCTGTTAACACATCAGTGTGTTAAAAGGTATGAATCACACTCAATTAGATTTAGTGTGATCCATTGTAAGTGACTCTGAGTTAAGTCCTCCATCTGGGTTAAGTCCCAGATAGTAATGCCTAGGTTTTGATAATGTTCTATGAGGACATTATCAATAATATATTCAATAAATCAATCGTAAGGAAGTTGTATCATTACTCGAATCTCGTGAGACGGATTGTCGAGTTAGACATCATAACTGATGATGACTCAGTCAACTTCTAGGATAAAATTCGGAGTAGTAACTCCGATTTAAAACTTGATGTAGGTCCGTGTGCGTAAATAAATTTGAGAATTTAGTTTACGTGCCCAAGGAAAATGTTTCCTCACTTTTTGCAAGTAAATCTTTAAGTTGAAAGATTGGTGCAGAAAGGAAAATAGTGAAGTACAATCTTGTTGGACGAGAATGGTTTTCATCCTAATTTCTTTAAAACGGATTATTTGAAACCGTCTCGCCAGCAGATGTGTATAGATCTACTCGGACCAAGCTCGATGTATAACGTTCATGTTGACCATGAAAATTTGAGCATTCACTTATAAGTTCGTTTTTCTAAATATGATTTAGACGGACCAACTTATATGAATTGGCCAGAGAATTTTCAAGGTCAGTGGGAGCGTGTAAATTACATGCGAGACATCAAAGAGATGGAACATATATTTTGATTAAGTAATCAAAGAGTTTGATTATTTATCAGAAATGAATATGAACCATTTGAAATGACCAATAACTAATTTGAAATTATTATCGTAAGATACGATGAACTGGATAAGATCCAGGGAAATAAAGTATTATAGATTCCGATAGACCAAGTGAATTATTTGAATGAGATTCAAAAGGTTGGTCTAACATAAACATAGAAACCCCTTAAGTCTATAGTGTAGACGGTTTTAGCAGATCCACTCACGAAGGCTCTACCACATGAAGTCGGGAAAACTTATGTGTAAAAACGGTATAAGATATCGAGATAAATGGGCCTGAGTGCAAGTGGGAGATGTAGGAATATGATGCCCTCAAGGCCATTTATTCCTGTGTGAATAGCACAAACATCTTGTTCGAAATAACAGTAAGCTGTTTGGTAATAATTTATCTAAGCTATATTGTAATGTAGTCAACATTAGATATAAACTTAGGTAAAGTCCTGAGACTTTATGCAAGGTCAAACGGGTATCGAGATGAGTATCTCGATCATGGAGAAACGTTTGACCGTCTGTAGCATAAGTCTGAAATGGTTCGTGGTCGTAGATGTTCCGAGACAAGGATATCGAAACATCGGACAGACCATTGTGTCTTAGTCTTCACCGTTTAGCGGTGGCGATGATCTCATGATCGCTTGACTTGGCGAAGTCGAAGACGAGACACAGGTGCTCATTAGAATGAGTTCACTGAACGATCCACTAGAGTTATCATATGGTTATATTGACCAATCTGTCAGTGATAACTCTGAGTGATGATAGGATAGTTGGTCTTTTGACTTGAGGTCATTTTGACAGACCTGTGCGTGAACGGTGCCACTTAGATCAACTGACCTAGCTTCGAGGCAAGGCCTGTCGAAAGGTCTTTTGATTGGGTGTCACTTGAAACGTACGAGGCGAGTAATGACCAAGAAAGGATTCGTCTCTCCCGGTCAATGGGAGTTAGTGTCGTAGAGTTAGTTCGGTCTTTAGTAAAAACTCTGCGCAGAGTATGTTGGAAGAAGTCCAACATTAGTTGACTAAAGATCGATAGAAACTAACCGGAGTCAAGTTATTGGGGTTGACAGTTTGACCGTACCCCAGACTTGATCCGAACGACATATTTAAGACGAAGAGACTATAACTGCGGAATTCATCACGGAAACAGTCAGGTGGTCCCGACAATACTCATGTCAATGAGTTAACCACATAATGATGATTCCTGAAGCAGGGACGGCAACCACTGCTCGTGGTCACTGCCGTATAGGGCTTCGAGCCCAACCTGTTGTAAGGGTCAGGCTGTAGGGTCTCACACAGAGTGCAACGCTTCGTCTAGTAATAGGTAGAAAATAGTTAGGGAGAATAATTGCATTTGATGCAAAAGAAGAGATAATTGCATTTGATGCAATATGGTAATTTAAGCTTAGATAGGGACTATTTTGCATTTGATGCAAAAGCGATTAAATATGTATTAAATTGTTTAATACAATATTTAATGAAATAAACGCAAGGAAAAGTTCACGGGTAAGACGGGAATGTCCCGGTCTAGACCCAGGTTCGAACGGCGTCCAAATCGGACACCAGATGATCAAGTTATGCTCAAAACAGCCCATAGGATCAGACCGGGTCAGACCAGGCTAACCCAGACCAGACTAAGTCTGGCCTGGGCGCCTGGCCAGACCTGGCTGAGCCAGGTCGCCAGCCCAGGCGCCTGGGCTCAGGCCCAGGCGCTGGGCGCCTGGGCCTGCGCCCAGGCGGGCCCGCCCAGGCGCCCTGGGCGCCTGGGCCAGGCCCAGGCGCTGGGCGCCTGGGCCAGGCCCAGGCGGGCCTGCCCAGGCGCCTTGGGCGCCTGGGCGCTGGCCCAGGCGGGCCGCCCAGGCGCCCTGGGCGCCTGGGCGCCTGGCCCAGGCCCGGGCCAAGCGCCCTGGCCTGGGCCAGGCGCCCAGACTGGGTGCACCAGCCTGGGTGCGCCCAGACCAGGCGTCCAGCCTGGTCTGGGCTCACCCAGTTGGTCTGGTGGGTCCCGCTTGTGCAGAAATTCTGCCCTAGGGCAGAACAGATTTGACGGCTCAGTTTTTATGAAAAACTAGCCGTGGGTTGATCTTTGGACGATCAATTGGAGGGTCAAACGAACTCCGATTGACGAACGGTTTTTTCCTATGCGTTCACCGTTGAACGCTTGTCGTATTGATAGGTTGTATCGATCTTGAAGCTCAACGGTGAGTGAGTTAAAATTCACGGAAGTTTGCACTTTTTGAAGTGTAAACTAACTTGGTTTTAACTAACCCAAATAATTAGTCCCACATCGGATTTTGAGAAAAGGGGAGAGTCCGCCGCCTATATAAATAGGGGTCTCCCCCCTTTCTCAAAACTCGTCCCAAGCTCTAGATCTGAGCGGCTCTCGTAAATGTTGGAGCACGCTCGGATCTAAGCTTAAATAAATATTTCTCTATCTCCCTAAATTTCTGCCTTACTCCTGCGGGCTTTAGCAAAGCCACAAAGGAGTTCGGATTCTGGATCCGAAATCTTGGCGGAGGTTTCACTCGCGTGAAACTTTCTTCGGCGGTTGGTTGGCTCGGCGGCACGGGGATTGATCGCCTCGGGATGCGGAGCGGTTCGAGGAGCGGTTCGGGGAGCGGTTCAAAGGAGCGGCTCGGCGTGGGACGGGAGCAGCTCGGAAGACGGCGCGGAACATCTCGCCTGCTCCAGGGCTGAGATTCCGGGTATGTGGTTAAAGTATTTTTAGCATTAGTTTATTTTAATCGCAGTAGGCTAGATCCTTCTTGGGATGGTCAGATCCATCCCAAGTCGGCATAGATCTTGGCATAGGGTCTTGGACCTTAGGGCTAAGTTAAAATTGTTTTAACTTGCATGTTAATTTAGATTAACTGTTTTTTTTTCCGCTGCTTTTGATTTTCCTGTCTATGTTCCGTCCGACTTAGGACGGGACTAGAATTTTTGTGCCCTAAGGGAACGCCCAATTTCCCTACACGCTTATTGTGCTTAAGTCAAAGAAGAAAGAAATAATAGTATCTCTTCTTTGCTTTAAGCACATGTGGACCCGCTCGCGTCCCCACTCCTAAGTATAATGGAAAGCGGGGCATGACAGGTTTTAGTGGTGGCCCGTGCAGGTCTTTTCTTGCTTTCTGCAAAATAATTCAGAATAGTGTAAATATCATCACTAACCAGATCATTTTGAATGACTTCATACACAATGTTTACCTTGTTTCTTTTGCCGCATGGTAATAAGACCGCATACTCGCAATGGAAATGGAGCCAGCGAAAGTGGTGTTCCCGACATTCATGACCTCATAGGAGTCATGAGAGGCATGTTGGAGATCCAACAGCAGCTAATTCAGCAAGGACAACAAGCTGCATAACCTGCACCACCGCCTCCTCGAGCTGCACCTGGAGCGAATCAATTTTGGGAGCTGAACCCAAAGAGCTTCTATAGGAAAGATGGGACATTAAAAGCTGAAGAATGGGCCCGAAGTACAGAAGACGACCTAAGTCTTTCCCGTATTGATCAGGCAGGATGGGTTGAAGTTGCCAAGAAGCAACTGACTGGGAATGCATGAAACTGATGGGATAGAGAAGAAGCTCATCTGGTCAAGCCCATCAACTGGACCATGTTTCGAGAATGTTTCAACTCTCAGTATTTTCCTCGATCAGCTAAGAGAGAACTACATCAACGATTCGTCATCCTGAAGCAAGGCAATTGTACTGTTGACAAGTATGAGGCAGAGTTCTCCATGCTTAGTTGGTTTGCTCCACATATGGTGGAGGATCCCGAAGACTGTGCGTATCAGTTTCTCCAGGGTCTGGACCTGGATATTCAAGCTTTGAGGTCTTCGATAAATCTGACTACGCATCAGGATATATTGGATGCTGCTAGGAAGTATGAACTCATTGTGAATAAGAAGAAGACGCTTCAGACTGGAGGAAGCAGACGTCTACCAGAGCCATTCAAGGGCAATCTCAGGCCTACATAGACTGCACAATTCAAGAGGCCTACTGCTCCTGTCAGCAATCGATCTCAGATGGTAAGTTTCCACTGCAAGCGGACTGGCCATCTCAAGAAGGACTGCAGACAGTTGCCGAATCAATGTCTTATATGTGGAGCGTCAGCACATGCTACCAGAGACTGTCCTCGCCACACCAACAAGCCGATGACTACTAGACCTCCTGGACCGAATCAGTATGGACCACCTCTGGCTCCACATCAGAAGGCTTTTGCACTGGCGAGGCAGAACCAGCCGAGGCGTTAGATTTTCACCATGACTGTCGCAGAGGCTAAGACTGATGATCAAGTGATATCAGGTAATGCTTTATGTAACGACTGGTTTTCATGTAATTGGATTATCTATATTAAAATATATTCTTAGTGGATTTTCTCCTTGGATGTGTGGTTTTCGTCGTCGTAGCTTTCACTTTTGATCGTTTCGTCGTGATTTTCTAGCTTCTTCCTTCGATCATCTATTTCGGAGTATGTCATTCGTGACGAGCTTCAAATCGCTCATATCTTAGAGTTAGAGTGATCTTAGAAGCCATAGGAATCTTCTCGAAGCTTCGCGATTCGAATCGGCACTTTTAGTGCATCTTAGTTGGTTCGAGAAGGTGGACCAACCGACTAGAATTCAATCTAGTCGGTCAGGAACTCTTCTCCAACCGACAAGTTCTTTAAATCTACTGTACAGGAGTTACTGTTTACTCTTATTCGATCTAAGAACAATCACCGACCGACTAGATGTGAAACTAGTCGGTCAGAACTTGCTCTCAGACCGACTAGTTCCTTTGATTAATTTTACCTAAGCTATTGTTCCTCGTTAGTCGGTTCATGAACACTCACCGACCGACTATATTCCAAACTAGTCGGTCGACGGGCCTTCACAGACCGACTAATTCACTTCCCAGATTTTCCCCTTCTTTCGCTGTTTGATTCTAGTCGGTCACAGTTGGTCGACCGGCCGACTAGTTGCTAAACTAGTCGGTCAGTAGCTATTCTTTGACCGACTAATCAGTGTCGAACCCTAATTTCTGGGCAGCCACCAGATCTTCCTATTTAAACCCCCCAAACGTTTTCTTTTCTTCTTTCATTTCTCCTAAGCCTTCTTCTTCCCCAAATCCTTCTCCATCTTCCCCTAGCCTTCCTCCTTCATCAAGAGCCCTTCCCCCTCTCCATTTTGGCCGACCACCACCTCTAGGTCGTCGGAAAACCCCCAAAAATCCCCAAACCCCCATTTCTCCAGATTTTCTCCCCATTCCAGATCTGGACCCTAGGTTTCCCCGGATCGTTCTTCCGTTGCTGTGCTTGCTCGGCATCGATCTTCCGCTTCTATATGGTAGGGTTCGATCCTTTGGTTTTCTCATAACTCTCCTTTTGATTTTATTGAAACCCTAATACTAAACTAGGTTGGATGTTGTTTGATGATTGTTTCTCCGTGGCCGTGATTTCCTCTCCGTAGATAACTTTTGTGGCGTGCCTCATTGATCATCTTCCTTGGTGTGAGGCAAGTGAAACTTGCATCTCTTGATTTGGGCCATGTCTTAGGCCATTTCCTTGCTTTAGCGTAAAAGAGACTAGACGGTGAAAGGATAGCCGTCAGGACGTCATTGACCTAGCTTGACAACGAAGCTTGGTCTGTCACCCTCATCATGCATCTTTAACTGTCACGTTTAATTTAAATTAACGATACGCGTATTAACTGTTCATGTCATCCATGCATCTTTAACTGTCACGTTTAATTTAAATTAACTGTACGCGTATTAACTGTTCATGTCATACATACATCTTTAACGGCCATGTTTAATTTAAATTAACGGTACGCGAATATCTGTTCATGCCATTGCATTTTGCCTGTCATGTTTAATTTAATTAACGGTATGCGAATAACTGCTCATGTCATTGCATGCTTGAACACTCATCGTGATTGCGTAGCATCGCTACACACTAGTGCTACTTGTTCCGGCTAGGCACCCGTTTTGTAGGCACAACCCTAGGCCAATTACAAATCTGGCTCGTGGTCCAGAAAACGAGCTCAATACAGCCTGCGGGCAATAGGGCACTCGCCTGTGCGTGAGTGATCCCTTGTACTTGAATACAGCCTGAGGGTAATAGGGCGCTCACATGTGTGTGGGTGATCCCTTGTACGTGTTACTTGACAATACATGTCACACCTACCACTTGTTACTTGCTACTGGTACTTCACTTGTTACTTCCATACGATACTTGCCATGCCATGCATCATACTTAAATTGCTAGGTTGTTAGTTTACCTTTCTTTCAGTTTCCTTGCATAAGTCTTTTTAGACTTGCTGACATGTGCCCCTTTCTCTTTGGGTGTCGCATGTTAGTTACCGAGCCTGAGATTGTTGTTGAGGGCGACGAGTTCGAGGAGTTCGTGCCCGATTCTGTTGGTTGAAGAGGAGTTTGAGAATACCGGTGATCTTTCTTAGGAGCTTACAGTTTTCTTTTGTTTTAGGATTCATGTTAGTTGTCGGTGCGTGGCACCTTTGTTTGTACTTTGTACTTTTGTTGGCCATGTTTGGGCCCTTAGATTCTTTTCTCTTTAAGCCTGGTGGCTTTTTCTGTGATGTTGGAATTTAATGTGATGGATATTCTGAGATTGTCTTTTGTCTCTTTTCCTTTATTATTATTCTTGTTTCGTATCGTGTTGCAAGGACCTGCAGATATAACGATTTCATGACGCTTATAAGGCGTGTGGCTTCATAGCTCCACGTCTGTGCGGACCTTCTCACGTCTCGCCTCCACATTTTTGGGAAGCGGGGCATGACAGGTTTTATTGGTGGCCCATGCAGGTCCGTCTTGTAATTGCGAATTATCGGAACAACGATAATACTATGGAATGTCCATTAAATAAATTGCAACATTCGAGTCTATAGCCTTGAGTCTAGTAGTTTTCCTATGTCACTAGGTGGTAGGAAGACTTGGTTAGACGTCCGTGCTTGCTAGTTAGAGGCCCCTGATTGTTAGTTAGACTCCCCTCTAGGAGTTGATTTGGTCGTCGTAGGAGTTACCTTAGTGGTTCCTGTCTAGCTTTGACTAGGATAGACTTCTAGAATTCTTTGGTCTCTCGCTTGGGTTCATCGATTTCGGACCAAGCTGAACTCATTTCATCGATGTCTAGCCCTTAGGGAGTCTTAGCGCTTAGTTCCATAATCTTTAGTTAGTTGACCGTAGGAGTTTTCGTAGATTTTCCTAAGTCATAACCTAGGCGTATTTATGTTTTGATCATCCGACCAAATCCCTTGCCTCGATTCCCATGACCACCACGTTTCGATAATCGTTGATCCTTCGAATGTCCCCATTCGCAAGGCTTAATTTCTTTTAAAGTTATTTTTCGATTTCCCTTATTAAAGTTTTTGCTAAGTTTAAATTTTGTTTTTTTAACCCGTTACGTATATACTTAAATTTCTCACTTTTCGATTGAGTCAAATTCCTTGTAGATTTCGGAGTCTAATGGTTGTAATTATAATTGCTATCTCGTAACCATTTTATAATCTATAATATCGCATTTCGGTTTAGAGACTCTATTACTATTTTGAAAAATTCGACATACCATTTTTCTAACTATGAGATCCATTTTAATCGCATAGCATACACACTTTAAACTCTCTTCCAAGATAAATAGAACTTCAATTATTTTCATATATCAGTACTATGTTCATTGTACTCGTACTTTAAGGTCTTGTATAAATCAGTTGTTTGGCAAATCCGGGTCCCTCTAAAAAAGTATTTTAAATGTTATTTATATGGAATTTCTCTTCGGTTTTAAAACTTGTAAGCACTTAGCATGGGCCTAAATTTTCACACTATAGTTGATCGTATTCCATTTCTGCCGAAGTATCGTATTAAGCTACTACCGTAAATTATTTTTGAACCTCTCCGTTGCAAATCTTGACTTTTCTGAAGGTATCCTTTCGACTTCCTTTTTCTTAAGTTTACATTTGTTCGGAACTTTAAAATGTGTATACTTATACCTCATACCCTTCGTTGACTTAAATTTTTTTTTTTGAATTTCGAAAGTTTTGACGAGATTTGATTACTGTTTATAATGTTTTTCCAGCCTTTACTTTCATACCTATTTAAATATCTCATCCCTTTTCATATATCAATTTATTTCTGAGCGTATTTCTATTTTTCCCAATTCGATTTATAAGCTTTTCCTTTCTTATTTATGCCATTCAAATGATTCATCACGCTCCCTTAATATACCTTCCGAGTCACACATGATTTTAGCTTTCAACAAACCAAAGATATGTTCAACATTTTCTCTATTACAATTTTTGGAAAATTACGTTTTCGTAACCATTTTCTGACCTGGACCTTCCATAATTTGGTTTTTAAGCTTATTACGAATTTTGATAAACCTACTACTAAGTTTTCCGTTCACCATACATGCTTTTAGAATGATTTCTAAACTAAATTGAATTTCGAATATTTTCATATATCCGTGCTAGGCTCATTAGCCCGTATGTTAAGAGCTTTGTGTAAAACGATTTCTTTTGGCAAATCCTGGTTACACTAAAAGGTGGTTTCAATATTGATTATTTAAGCTTCTTCCTGGCTTAAAGACTTTGAAAGTATTTAGCACGAGTTTAAAATTCTTTCGTTAATTTAATTTCGTTTCAAAACTTTTGCCAACATTGTTAAATCACTGTCGTATAATATTTTCTAAAACTACGTCCTTAATGTTCGTATGAACGCTTTACTTCCTTTCATAATGATTTCCGTTAAGCCAATAAATCATTTCCTCTTATTATGTGTATTCAACTCAAACTTATTTCGAACAACTTATTTTATCGATCTTCAAATATCGTTTATACGGAGGAGAACTCCAACTTTTCAAAATATGACCGTTTTATACTTTTAGTGTTTTTGACTTTCGCTATTCACGTACCATTTCCGAAAACTTTTGAGAGTAATGTTTACGTCTTTCTTCCCCGCCTAAACATCCACAATTATATCTCAGTTCCACTTGATCTATTTACCTCCTTATCCTCGCCCTACCTGAACCCATTTTTTTACGATCTTGTTTCGTTACGCCATCTAATCTTGGTTTCCTTCCTTCTGTTTAGTTATCCCACTAGTGTTTGTCGTTATTTACGTCGCGCCAGTTTAGTAGTGGGTCCTTAGACTTTTGGTGATGTTGCCGTAGCGCATGTACCTAAGTTGAGTATGTAGGCTTGAAGAGTGTACCCCCTATAGCATGATAATGTTTGCCTATTGTGTGATATATACATATTCAGAGTTATTCATGATGTTATGAAATTGTAAGTGTGTTAATATTTATGGATATGTGCGAGGATAGCTATACCACTCTAGGGACGTCTATGTATAAGATTCTGTATTGGAATGTCTGAATAGAGTGTATGTAGTTGGAGATACTTATGATGGTTGAAATATTATGATTGGTGAAACTATATGTATGATGGGTGTGATAATAATAGGTGTACGTATAGTTAGAGTGGGTAGGCCTATTATATGACATATGTGTTGTACGCGTGAGTGTGTGCTCGTACGTAGTTACGTATTGCGCTTAGACGTAAGTAGTTATGTTTTTGCTGCGTGAATATATAGATGATATACCTGTGGTAGTAGAAATATAATTTTGATTGGTATTGCTTGCTTTTATGGATGTTGTGTGCGTGTATGCCATGAGGTATACCCGGCTATTGCATATCTTAATTAATGGATGAAGTAAGTGTATTGGTGTGCCAATTATAGATGGATGGATATGGTATGAATATATGATACATGTATGTGACTATACGATGACTGTATTTATTAGGGAGAGTATTGTAATTATAAGTGTGCTGATGTTTGTAACAATATCATGGTATATGAAGTGATTGAAATATGTGATATTACCTGATTAGGTATTAAGGGTGTTTGACATTATGATATGTATATGGTTATGTTGGTAGATGTGTATGCATCAGATAGTATTGGTATATGTATGGATGCTATGTTATATATATGGAATTATTCTGCTATGATTTTGAGTCTCACTCAAGCTTGAGTGGGTATACTCTATGTACGTTGGTGTATTTGTATGTGGTTGGTGTACAGTGATGGATGATGTATGTATAATGTTTGGATTGTTTGTTTCCGGTTGTGTTACGCACATGATTGTGGGTCACTAACCAGTATATAGCTATAGGTGTTGGTCTTGTGGTATAGATATTTACTAAGGACTTGCCCGTGTGAACGTATGTGTGCTAGCTAAACTAAGCGTGTCAATGTACTGAGTTTGTAATTGTATGATTGGTATACATGGATGAAAAGTTAGCATGTATGGGTATGCACCATGCACGGGTAAGTATGTGCCTAGTTATAAGTTTTGGTGACTATGATATGTTTGGCGTGTCGTGAGTATAGTTATAGGGCCGTATGTGATGTGAAGATATGGTGAAATATTTACATGCACTTTGAATGACTATATTTGTGAAATTATAGTAATGGTGAATGTGTATTAGATATAGTAAGACTTGTTTGAATAATGGTGTGGTGCGACTACATGTGTCGATGTGTTTGGTATTGGATGTATACTAGGAAATATTAGGGAGTAATATACCCATGGTTGCTTGTTGCATAGATAGCTATCTACACGTAGAGCGATGGTTGTATTTGCTAAGTGTGAGACAAATCTTTTGTGAAAATCTGAACTATTGTTTGTGCTAGGTAAGTAGTAGCTATATAATGGAGGTATATAAATGATTGAAATACATGTATGAGTACGAATGACTGTGATAGGTATAAGAGCATAACGTGCGTGAATGAAAACGTGTTAGTAGTAATAATGTTTGACTATCTAGTGCGTATATATATAAGCACATGTAATGACTACCTTTGGTTTAAAGTATGACGTGAAATGTTTTGGGATAGTTAATAGGGCGACTAGATATGTTAGAAAGTCCGAGGATGGACTTTATTCTAAGGTGGGTAGGATGTAACGACTGGTTTTCGTGTAATTGGATTATCTATATTAAAATATATGTTTGGTGGATTTTCTCCTTGGATGTGTGGTTTTCGTCACCGTAGCTTTCACTTTCGATCGTTTTGTCGTGATTTTCTAGCTTCTTCCTTCGATCGTCGATTTCGGAGTAAGTCATTCGTGACGAGCTTCAAATCGCTCATATCTTAGAGTTAGAGTGATCTTAGAAGCCATAGGAATCTTCCCGAAGCTCCACGATTCGAATCGGCACTTTTAGTGCATCTTAGTTGGTTCGAGAAGGCGGACCAACCGAATAGAATTCAATCTAGTCGGTCAGGAACTCTTCTCCAACCGACTAGTTCTTTAAATCTACTGTACAGGAGTTACTGTTTACTCTTAGTCGGTCTAAGAACAATCACCGACCGACTAGATGTGAAACTAGTCGGTCAGAACTTGCTCTCAGACCGACTAGTTCCTTTGATTAATTTTACCTAAGCTACTGTTCCTCGTTAGTCAATTCATGAACACTCACCGACCGACTAGATTCCAAACTAGTCAGTCGACGGGCCTTCACAGACCGACTAATTCACTTCCCAGATTTTCCCCTTCTTTCGCTGTTTGATTCTAGTCGGTCACAGTTGGTCGACCGACCGACTAGTTGCTAAACTAGTCGGTCAGTAGCTCTTCTTTGACCGACTAATCAGTGTCGAACCCTAATTTCTGGGCAGCCGCCAGCTCTTCCTATTTAAACCCGCCAAACGTTTTCTTTTCTTCTTTCATTTCTCCTGAGCCTCCTTCTTTCCCAAATCCTTCTCCATCTTCCCCTAGCCTTCCTCCTTCATCAAGAGCCCTTCCCCCTCTCCATTTTGGCCGGCCACCACCTCTAGGTCGTCGGAAAACCCCCAAAAATCCCCAAAACCCCATTTCTCCATATTTTCTCCCCATTCCAGATCTGGACCCTAGGTTTCCCCGGATCATTCTTCCGTTGCTGTGCTTGCACGGCATCGATCTTCCGCTTCTATGCGGTAGGGTTTGATCCTTTGGTTTTCTCATAACTCTCCTTGTGATTTTATTGAAACCCTAATACTAAACTAGGTTGGATGTTGTTTGATGATTGTTTCTCCGTGGCCGCGATTTCCTCTCCGTAGATAACTTTTGTGGCGTGCCTCGTTGATCATCTTCCTTGGCGTGAGGCAAGTGAAACTTGCATCTCTTGATTTGGGCCATGTCTTAGGCCATTTCCTTGCTTTAGCGTAAAAGAGACTAGACGGTGAGAGGATAGCCGTCTGGACGCCATTGACCTAGCTTGACAACGAAGCTTGGTCCGTCACCCTCATCATGCATCTTTAACTGTCACGTTTAATTTAAATTAACGGTACGTGTATTAACTGTTCATGTCATCCATGCATCTTTAACTGTCACGTTTAATTTAAATTAACGGTACGCGTATTAACTGTTCATGTCATCCATGCATCTTTAACTTCCATGTTTAATTTAAATTAACGGTACGCGAATATCTGTTCATGCCATTGCATTTTGCCTGTCATGTTTAATTTAATTAACGATATGCGAATAAATGCTCATGTCATTGCATGCTTGAACACTCATCGTGATTGCATAGCATCGCTACACACTAGTGCTACTTGTTCCGGCTAGGCACCCGTTTTGCGGGCACAACCCTAGGCCAATTACAAATCTGGCGCATGGTCCAGAAAACGAGCTCAATACAGCCTACGGGCAATAGGGCACTCGCCTGTGCGTGAGTGATCCCATGTACTTTAATACAGCCTGAGGGCAATAGGCCGCTCACATGTGTGTGGGTGATCCCTTGTACTTGTTACTTGACAATACATGTCACACCTACCACTTGTTACTTGCTACTGGTACTTCACTTGTTACTTCCATACGATACTTGCCATGCCATGCATCATACTTAAATTGCTAGGTTGTTAGTTTACCTTTCTTTCAGTTTCCTTGCACAAGTCTTTTTAGACTTGCTGACATGTGCCCCTTTCTGTTTGGGTGTCGCATGTTAGTTGCCGAGCCTGAGATTGTTGTTGAGGGCGACGAGTTCGAGGAGTTCGTGCCCGATTCTGTTGGTTGAAGAGGAGTTTGAGAATACCTGTGATCTTTCTTAGGATCTTACAGTTTCCTTTTGTTTTAGGATTCATGTTAGTTGTCGGTGCGTGGCACCTTTGTTTGTACTTTGTACTTTTGTTGGCCATGTTTGGGCCCTTAGATTCTTTTCTCTTTAAGCCCGGTGGCTTTTTCTGTGATGTTGAAATTTAATGTGATGGATATTCTGAGATTGTCTTTTGTCTCTTTTCCTTTATTATTATTCTTGTTTTGTATCACGTTGCAAGGACCTACAGATATAATGATTTCATGACGCTTATCAGGCGTGTGGCTTCACAGCTCCACGTCTGTGCGGACCTTCTCACGTCTCGCCTCCACATTTTTGGGAAGCGGGGCGTGACACTTTAACTCTTCTTTTATAATGATTATATTATATGCATGTGGTTGGTTTTTTATATCTTAGCTAAGATATATTTCATATGTACTAGGTGGTGTCTTAGTAGCCTCTCATCCAGCCCTATCTCTTTTCGATTCTAGAGCCTCACACAGCCTCATATCCCGAGGATTTGTAGAGAAACACTCCATTCGTATTAACTCTCTACCTAATTGCTGGAACAGTATTATCGGGAGTAGAGTAGTGAAGACTTCTAGTGGCTGTTGATCTTGCCATATCGTAATTTGTGGACACGAGTTGTTCGCAGATTTTATGATGGTCGACATGCCAAACTTCGATGTAATATTTGGCATGGACTGGTTAGGAAATTTCTTCGCTAATATCGATTGTCACAGAAAGAAAGTAGTGTTTGAAATCTCTGATCATCATGTGTTTGAATTCACGAGCGGAGATCGTTCACTTGTGCCTATTAGATTGCGGGTCAAGCCAAACGAAGTAATCATCGCATCGATGCAAGGTGAGCCCGAGAAGCTTATAGTAGTTTGAGACGTTGAGGATGTATTGCCTGAAGATATTTCGGGTTTACTGCCTGACCGAGCTCTGGAGTTCACCATTGACTTGATGTCGAACACTAAACCTATTTCGAAGGCTCCTTATCACATGGCCCCTGCTGAACTGAAAGAACTTCGGAAACAACTTGATGATCTATTGCAGAAGTGGTGGATACATCCCAGCGTATCTCCTTGGGGTGCGCCAGTTCTTTTGGTCAAGAAGAAGGATGGATCTAGAAGGATGTGTATCGACTACTGAGAGCTGAACAAAGTGACCATTAAGAACAAGTACCCGTTGCCGCGTATTGATGACATCTTTGATCAACTTGGCAGATCGCAAGTATTTTCTAAGCTGGATTTCCGAAGTTGTTTTCATTAGATGAAGGTCAGAAGTGAAGACATCCCGAAGACGGCATCTCGGACCAAGTGTGGGTACTATGAATTTGTAGTCATGTCGTTCAATGTGACTAACGCCCCAGCTGTATTCATGAACCTCATGAACTTGATTTTCTTTGAGTTTTTGGATAAGTTCGTAGTGATCTTCATCGACGATATCTTGATCTACTCGAAGAATGATGAAGAGCATGCCAAGCATCTACGGATTGTATTGGAGACCCTGATACGTCACCGGTTATACGCCAAGTACAGCAAGTGTGGATTCTGGCTAGACTGAGTCGCTTTTCTTGGGCATGTAGTATCAGGGGATGGTATTTCATTCGACCTGATGAAGGTTACCTCAGTCAAGAATTGGCCGACTCCTCGATCAGCTTCTGACATCCGAAGTTTTCTTGGATTGGCTGGCTATTACCATCGATTTATGAAAGACTTCTAAAAGATTACTGAGCCTATGACTCATCTGACGAGGAAGGACATCAAATTCATCTAGTCTGAGGCTTGTGAGAAAGCATTCGTAAAATTGAAGATGAAGCTGACGACTGCACCAGTGTTAGCTATACCAGATAGAACTGGGGGTCTTGAAGTTTTCTGTGACGCATCTGGCAAGGGTCTCGGATATGGTCATGTGGTTGCGTATGCATCCCGACAACTGAAGACTCACGAGAAGAACTATCCTACCCATGATCTGGAATTGGCTGCAGTCATATTTGCTCTGAATATTTGGATGCACTATTTATTTAGTGAGCAAGTGAAGATCTTCACCGATCATAAGAGTCTCAAGTACACATTCATTTAGAAGGAGCTCAATATGAGACAATGCAGATGGTTAGAACTCATGGCAGATTATGATATTGATCTCCAATATCATCTAGGGAAGGTGAATGTGGTACCCGATGCTTTGAGTCGTTTACCAGTGATGATGACTCTCTCAGCTCAGTGGAGAATTCAGCAAGCTATGAGAGAGATGGAGATTGAAGTTATTCTGCCCAAAACTTCTGCAACATGGATGAATATGCAAATCCAGTCACTATCGTAGATCGGATTAAAGCTACTCAGACTGGAGATGCAAAGTCACAGAAGATCAGAGCGCAAGTCGAAGCTGGACTTCAGATGGATTTCTTTATTCACGAGGATGGTTCCTTGAGATATGGTAGTGGGATTTGTGTGCCTTCCGGTGATATCAGAGAAGAGCTACTGGATGAAGCACACAACTCTTCTTACTCTATTCATCCTAGAGGTACCAAGATGTACAAGGATATTCGTCTGAAATTTTGGTGGCACGGAATGAAGAAAAGTGTAGCCCGTAGTGTCACCAAGTGCCTTGTGTGTCAGCAGGTGAAGGCTGAACATCATCGCACTGCCAGATTACTTCAACCTGCCTATTCCAGAATAGAAGTGGCAGTACATCGCTATGGATTTCGTGACTGGACTACCTCGGAGTACTAAGAAGAATGATGCGATTTGGGTGATGGTTGACCGGTTAACCAAATCAGCACACTTCATACCCTTTCGAGTAGGACAATCTTCAGAAATACTTGCTAAGAAGTATATGGAGGTAATGATCTATCCTATACCTTTTAAACTTCTTTCTAGTATATGTTGTGATGTAATCGTTAATCGTGTAGGAGATTATGCGATTACATGGAGTTCCTATGAGCATTGTCTCCGACTGGGACACGAGGTTCACATCTCAATTCTGGAAGAGTTTGCAGACCAATTTGGGTACCAGTCTCAGTTTCAGCACTGTGTATCACCCGCAGACTGATGGACAATCAGAGCGTACCATACAGATTTTGGAAGATATTTTACGAGCCTGTATGCTGGATTTCAAGGGCTCGTGGGAAGATCATTTGTACCTGGTAGAGTTTACCTACAACAATAGCTACCAAGCCAGCATTGGCATGGCCCCATTTGCAGCACTCTACGGAAGAAAGTGTCGATCCCTGCTGAGTTGGGATGACATTGGTGATTGAGAATTATTAGGTCCAGAGATAATTGTGGAAGCAGTGGATGTAGTGCGTAGTATCAGGGACAAGTTACGCATTACACAAGATCGATACAAGCATTGGGATGATGCCAAGCATCATCACTTGGATTTTTAACCAGGAGATCATGTTTTCCTGAAGATATCACCAAATCGAGGAGTGATTCGTTTTGGGAGACGAGGGAAGCTTAGCTTGAGATTCATTGGACCCTTCGACGTGCTAGAGTGAGTTGGAGAAGTAGCATATCATCAAGCACTATCGCCTTCATTGGAAGGAGTACATGATGTTTTCCATATATCTCAGCTGCATCGTTACATCAGTGACCTGTCACATGCTGTCGATTACTCAGAGATTACGGTCCGATCGGACCTGACATATGAGCAACAGTCGGTACAGATCTTAGACCGATGTTAGAAGATGCTCAGGATTAAGGTCATCGAGCTCGTGAGAGTGATATGGCGTCACGACTCGACTAGAGAATCCACCTGGGAGCGGGAAGATGAAATACGAGTGTGTTATCCTTATTTGTTTCATACTCCCTAGTTGATAAGAATTCCGGGGATGGAATTGTTCTAAATGTAGGTAGAATGTAACGGTCGGTATTTAATAATACGTATTTTGTTCGTACTTTATCTTTGTCTTGTGATTTTTCATATCTGTACTTATATATGTATTCGTATATGTACGTATTTAATTAGCTTTATTTACTCATACTTATTTACGTATTTTAATTAGATATAACTATATATAAATTTATCATTATATAATTTAATTGAATAATTAATTAAAATATGAATACAAATCTCTTTCGTAAAACTCATATGAAACTTTTACCCCTTTTTAATAGCAATGAATCCTTTTGTTTTAATTGTAATTACTCCCTTGTTCCTTCCTTTTCTTCAAAATTTTAAAATCATTCCATTTATAACTAAAACCCTAATTCATTTTCTAACTCAGCCGCCCCTTCTCATTTTTTTCTCCTTTTTAATTTTTGCTACATGCAAATTATCTCCTAGGCTTTCAAATGCACACACACAGCCCTACTTTATAAAACCTAACATAAACTCAAAAAACCCTAAGGGCCTTCATCTCTCCCCCTCAAAACCCTAAAACCCTACGCCTGCGCACCACCCCGCACACCACCCCGCGTAAACATATCCGACCTGCAGATAACCCCACACCTCTCCGATTGCCGCGTGCAGCCCCCAGTCACCCGGTGCCTCCTCCCCTTCGACCTGCACCCCAGCCCACATCAACTCCGACCCAGTTCGATCACCCAATCCTTCACCCCTTCCCCTCCAAGTCCGAACCTTCCACTCCGACTGTAGCTTAGATCACATCCCCTTTTGACCATCTGCATACACCCTTCCAACGAAACCTTAAGCCCCCACACATCCCCCTAAAACCCTTGCAGCCACCAGCACAGCCTCCGACCACCTTGCAAGCCCGCAACAGCCCCACCGCACTCCCCCATGCCCACTGCAACCTCCCGTAGCAACCCATCTTCGAGCTCAGTGCCCAGTCCGACTGCAACGCTCGCATCTGCCGTCCGACTGTGCCCAAGCACTCTGTCCGGCCACCCTCCGATCTCCGGCCACCTGCAGACAGCCACGCCACGTCGTAGCTGCCTTCAACCTGCAAGCACACGCGAGAGAGACACCAAAACAGTGAGTTCCTAATATTAGTTTGTTAGTTTAAATATAGTTAATGTGTTAATATATTATGTACTGTTAGATATAATATAGTTAATATTACTGTTAGTTTATTATTACGGTTAGCTTATAAATATGTGATGTACTGTTAGTTTATATGTTAGTTTATAAACTGTTAGTTTATATATAATTAATATGTTAATATATTAATAATATTAGTAATAGTTTAGTAATAAGAAATGCTTTATTAACAAGTTAATATATGGGTTTGTTAGTTCCCTTATAAACAACATTTTAGTATTAATATTAGAAAGAAAATATTAGTTAGTAATCTTATTAGTTTAAATATATGCCATTTTTATAAATCTACATATTAGTTATGTTTATATATATATCTATATTACAAAAGAGAGAGGTTTTTGAATCTTTGTCCCATGTGGCAATGTCACATCACCACATAGGACAACCCCCTCCACCTCATCCCCACACACCCAAAAAACACCAAAAAGGAACCCAAAACACACCCATTCACCCAAAAAAGAACCCAAAACACACCCAAAACACATCCATGTTCAAACTCGGTGGGTCACATAGGGGTGGGTTTTTGGGCTTTGTTTTGGTGTCCTTTTACACTCCGACGATACCAACACATACACCCACAGTTCTCACTCCTTTTCAGTTGTGCGCGTGCACAGCATCCTTTTCGTGGTGTTTTTTTTGGCGTCGTGCACTGTGTGTACGGGTTATTTCTAGTGTGTATATATTATATTTATTTATTTATTTATATGTTGCTAAAAGAATATGTAGGTTAGTTGGTTAATAATGTTAGTTTATATCATTAGTTCCATAATATTAGTTCATCATATGATTCTATTAGCATAAAACAATAGCCTCATACGCGAATCTATATGTCACAGATAAGTCACATCTTCCGTTGTAATCACTGGGACATCCACCATCGCCTCCAGGTAAGTACTTTATCGTAATTGAATGATAGGGCAAACTGCTTAATCTGATGCTAAAACTTTATATTGAACATGTTCGTCAACTTAGTAACTAAAATGCATGCTTTTACTATGCCTGTTGCAATTGATTAAAAATGGACATTTCACATTAATGCTTCTTTGGTAAAAGAATCACTTTTCTCTGCGTGTCATCAAATTGAACCAAACTGAACAGAGGGTAGGACACAACCCTCAAAACATAAACGAAAACCCATCGACTACAAATGGAAAGGGAAACTAGTCGGTGACTGGTTATGACACTTGGGTGGGTTTGGGGTCCATAGTAGTAGGATTCATGTAGCTTGACCACCTTACGGCTACCTCCATACCACACCAATGGAGGCAAGCATCTTGGCCATTTTCTAGGTTAGGGATGGCAAGAAGCGTCATGGTAAACCCCCGATGATATGGTGCATCAAGAACATACTACCAACCCAGACATGGACTTATCACGAGCACAAATAACTGAATATTCAATATACAACTGCCTTACTTTTTGAACTGCAAATTCATACATGCTCGTACTTTACTTTTCTGCACTTATTTTTCATAAATGTTTACTAACGCTCGTTTGTTCTTTTCCAAGTTGTTCTTTATTTCATTACTTTAAATATCTTGCCAAGCTTTTCGCTAACATATATTTCAATGTAATTGTGAAATATATGTTAGGTTCAGAGACAGATTACGTTGAGGACCCCGCTTCGGAGGATCTCTTCTTGGATGACGATTCTGCTGACCAGAGTTACTAGGATGCTGAGGTCCTCCCTGTCGAAGAATAGAGAGAGGGCTGCTCTCAGTTTTATTTATTAGTCGTATTTGTTATCTTGCAGGTGTGTTTGCATTTCAATAAATTGTACAGCCATGCTAGGCCTAACTACTTTGTGTACTCGTTTTGAAACTCTGGAATAAAAGTGAATTAAATATTTATGCTATTCTGATAATATTCGCATGCAAAAAACCTGCTTATAAATAAACTCTTATTGTGCTTAAGTCAAAGAAAAAAGAAATAATAGTATCTCTTCTTTGCTTTAAGCACATGCGGACCCGCTCGTGTCCTCGCTCCCAAGTATAATAGGAAGCGGGCCGTGACATTCAGGCTGTATTTTCCTTTTCTGTACCCTGCTGGTTGTAACAAGGTTTTATTTCATTTTCAAGTATGAGTATTTGGCATACATCTGCAACGGAACCTTTATTGATTTCATTGGTGCCTAGCAGGACTTGCGCATATTCCAAACAGTAACGGGCCCCGGGGGTGGGTCGTTACAAGTTTGGTGGCCCATGTAGGTCCTCAACCATAACTCCAACACCATCTCCATGCCTCCAGCTCCATAAACCTGAAATCACAAATTGGAGAACGTCAAAGCGTGTTCAAGTAGGAAACCCAACACGTGCAGTATGTAAATATTAATTTGGGGGGTGTTGTTTTAGCCACAAAATAGTACAAGGAATGAAAGAAACATAGTTACGTCAGGCAAGAAAAATTAGGAATCACACATTGGGAATTTAAAGCAATTATGTCTTTAATTAAATTTCGTTTGGAAACCTGGGTGTGTCGTTGGATATGAGGAATTGGACTCCACCCCAAGGTGGGGCGGTACCCGCCAGTGGTCCACGAGCACTGTTTCCTTAACATGGCCTCTCACTCCACCCATTCCTCCGCACCGGGGTGCAAGTGAGGAAAACTCTACAATATTACACTCATCGTACCTGAAACTAAGCAAGTTACGACAATCACCACAAGTACCCGAAACTGAACAAGTTACATTAACATCATAACACATAGTCCAGCCCTCATACCCTACTAGTATCTAGTTCTCCCCCCCAACCCCTTTCTATAGTGCTCACCCGCTATATGGTAGACCAAGACATCCCTATTCTTTATTAGCATCAAAACATTAAAATACATACAATGTTAGGTTTGCAGTTAACCAACAAGGCTAGCATATTCAAATTTGCCTTCAAACTAACATGAAAAATTAAGGTAACATATGGGAACATAAAAAATGCATCATAAAGAATGCAACATATAACATACATTGAAATTAAAAGAAATAACATGTAACATGAACTTTCCAATGTGAACCATACAACACCATGCTTCATTAGTGTTCCCTTGCCAATTACCACAACACCATTCTCCACTAACATAAACCATTCTCCCAAACATAAACACAACTTTATTAGGGTTCACTTGCACCATGAACCATTTTCCATGAAACATCATTAACCATTTCCCCAAGCAACAGTTAGATACAAGCTTAAGCAATTATACATCAAGGATACAACATTAAAAAGCTACTAACTTTAACTTCAATACAAGCTAAAGAAACTACCAACATTTGAATGCTACATTAATAATGTAGTGTATATACTTGTAGTGTATATATACTACTAACATTAGAATGCCACATTAAGTTAGTAGTTTTTGGTAAAAGATAGAAACTACCAACATTAGAATGCTACATTAGAATGCCACATTAAGAATGCTACATTAGAATTCTACATTAAGATACAAGCTTAGGCCTACATTAGATACAAGCTTAGGCCTACATTAGAAAGCTACTAATTTTAACCAATGTTACACAAAAATGCCACCAACTTTAACTTAAGAATGCAATCTTATAAAACTACACAAAAGTTTACTTCCAATAACTAATTTTTAACCAAAGATACATGGAGAAATATCAAGATGATATCAAAGATGCTAACTTTAGTTAGGAGATCCTAAAAGATCCCACCTTTGGCACAAATATGGCATGTTACTTAATCAAAATGCTATTTTTAGATTGGTTCTTAACTAAATATTACAACTTTTTTACTAATTGGAGCCATGCTCACTACAACATCCCTATATCAATATTTAGTGCACAAGGTTGGGAATCCTACCTTGTTGAGAGGGTGAATGAACTCCTCCTTCTCCTCCTCCTTTCTCTTTTTCTCCTTCCTTCTTCTCCTTCTCTTTGATTTTTTTCCCTTTCTTTTCTTCTTTCTTTCTTTTCTTTCCTTTTTTTGTGTTTTTTGTGTGGAGTTCGACCTCCCTCCAAATGGAAAAGAAAAAACAAAAAGGAAAAAGAAAATAAAAGATAAATGAAAAATAAAGAAAGAGTGTTGTGAGCAAGGTTGACGACTAGGAAACCCCTAGCCTCATATATATATATATATATATATATATATATATATAATTCAATTTTCCTATATATATATATATATATATATATATATATAATTCAATGTGGGTGGATACCCAATAGGCCCATTAGGCACAACTTATAACACTTTCCCTTATCCAACCATCGTTGAATACTCAACATATGAATACTGCAGGATCCATAGTGCTTATGAGTATCATAAGGGGTGGATACTTCCAGATCATAAGTTAGGGATAACTGCCTCGTTAAAACCTTTAGCTATGGAAAACCCAGTGGGAAAAACCAATAGCCAAGGGGAAAAGAGTACAGTTCTCCATAACTTCCCCTGATTAGTGGAAGTATTTAGGGACGGATACTTCTGGATCCAGAGTCAATGAGGTTGCCTTGTTAAAACCTTTAGCTATGGAAAACCCAGTGGGAAAAATCAATAGCCAAGGAAAAAAGAGTACAACACTCATTTGACTCTCCCTGATCTGTACAAGCTGCAGGCTTGCAGATCATCTAGGTAACTATACATCAATCTCTTACAATATTCGGAGAATAAGTATAAAGAACAAGACATCGCTCATCTATACACGTATCATTCATATATGGCAGCTACTGAATCTGAGGGAGCTCTTCTGAAGAGGAGTGGTCTGCAGACTCGGCAGGTAGCTTCACGTCTCTGACCCAGTCGTCACTGTGTCTGCGAGGTACTGCAGGACCTGATTGTGCATATTCATGATTTGCTTCTTGGATGATGATACATGCTTTGCTGGTCTCCAGGAGTTGGTCGTTCCTTTGTTGTAGTCATCACGATGATCTGTAACCTGTATCTGCAAATACATTTAACATGTTGGATGATCCTTGACCCTTAGAGGTAGCACAGAAGCTACATATCTTTGGTCCAGTGGTGTATTGCAGCCGTTTCACTGTATCTGGCTAACATATTTATTGCCAATGCTATCTAGAGTCCCGTGCAGTTGGCCAGATAAAGGAGTGTACCAAAAACACTTGAGTAAGGTACTTCAGGACCTAGGATATCATTCCCCTCTTCCAGCGAACGGAAGGGGTCTTACTGTGAATCCATACAACCAGTGGGTGTATTTAGTGGATTGCAATTGTACATGTTTCTTCATCAACTCCGGGTGTATGAAGTTTAATGTCACATGTTATTCATCTTCGAGATGATAATTTCATCTTCTGGATGATAATTTCATCTTCTGAATGATGGTTTCATCTTCTGGATGATAATTCATCTTCTGGATGATAAGTTCATCTTCAGGACGATTATTCATCTTTTTATATCAGGACTTTAGGTCCAAACACTTCACATTTCTTAAGTGAGTCCAGCTCAACTTATTATTACCTCGTTCCACATTATTTGTCTAAATCTCTAAGTTTGCTTCAGGAAACAGAGATTGGAACGATATCTATGGCAAAATGAAATGTGAGTAATTGTCGACAAGTGTGTTTTATCCAAATACCTCTCCATGTACGTACATTATTCAATTTATTACAGATTCATCTCTTCTAGAGGTTCTGGAAAGGGAGAGTATATGGAGATGAGCTCACTTTCCTGTGGTGGAATTGCTTTAGGGTCTCCAGGAGTTATTTCTCACTTTGGAGCCTCGTGGTATATCCTCTCATCCATTGAGGATATCCACTTTGCTACTGGTAGGTTGCATCCATTATATTTGATATGTCAATCCTAGCTGGATTATTAGTAGCACGGATGTGTGAATTTGAAAATATTTATGTTGTCAGTAAATATGTCGGATAACCGTTTAACTGTTTCATAAGTGTGGATCTTCAGGATCTCATCACAATTTATGATAATAAGATCATAGGTATTAATGATTTAAATGGTCAATTGAGCTTCAGGCTCATGGATGATTACAGTATTTTTGTTGAACCTAATATTGGGGAATTAAAGATGTGAGGGATCTTTTGGATCTCATCGAATCTTTAAAGGAGGGCCCATCAATGCACATCTTAGGAGAAGTGATTTTTAAATGCTTCCCCTGTTTAGAGTGCATTTTGATGGTTTAAAGTGGTGATGTGGGGATGTATACTCATCATAGCACAATCTGTAAGATGTGCTCTAAACGCTTCCCCTGTTAGGGGTTCTTGGAAACTGTGTATATGAGTTAAACAGGCCAAGATAAATAGATTCTAAAGAAGCATTTTGATGGTCTGCATTGTAATTGCATGTTCCCATGCAGTCCCAGTGTTATCCAATGTTCTCGCCATTTAGTAATGTGTCCCATTTGCTTTGAAAAAGTTGGACTGCGGTTTGGATAATAGGTTTGGTAATGACCATTTTTAGATGATACATGGATGTGTACTCTAAGGTACATCATCAGCTATATGTAGGGAGTGGGTGAGTCCATTTTTATCCCTCAAATACTCTAAAGAGACCTAAAAATCTCATTATCCTAATGATGATAGTGTATCATCTTAAATTCATTTGAGGAAGGGAGGAGAGTCAATGTCCACGTGAATGGAGATGATCTCATAATCATTTTTCCCTTTTAAATGGGACAATGAAAGTTTCACCTTTTTTAAAGAATATTCGGGTTAGTCTGGTTAATGATGTCTTGCATCAAGCCAGTGTGACATCGTTCCAAAGTTGGTCGATTCTGGAAACTTCTGGTGTTCCAAATTAATTCCTCTTTTCGAATTTATGTGGGACTTTTGAAAGTCCATTAAAATGCTCAAGTTAATTTTTTCCGGTAATAGGTGAACTGTGTTCAAACCTGTGAAGGATTATATCTTCACATTGACTATTATGCTGATCACTATGGGACAAAGCTTCAGGCTTCATTGATTTCTTGAGTCATTAGGGATTTTGTTTTAACGAATATCCATCAAAACTTTATAAGTTTCAGAGAGTAAATGGCATCCTCATTTGTGGAGTATTCAAGATAACAAATCATTCACATATAATAAAATAAAATGCATAAAAAGCATGAAATTCATTAATAAGAAATATTGTGATAATGCATTTAAACATATATATACTGCAAGAAATTACTTTTGATAATTATGTTATGGCAATAAGTTTTATAGTGTGATGCGTCCTCGAGGAATAGCGAGGTAGACAAATGCTAGTTTTGTACCAATATTTTATATTGAACTAGCGTTGTCAGTTGGACGTATGTTATGAGTTGTCGGGAGAAGTTCTTTGTATTTGCTCTGTCATTATAGGCAGGCAAGCATCTCAATGTATTTTGTGAAGTTTCCTTCACAGTTTGCTGCATCAGAAACGCGTCTTTCTCGTGGAAAGAAGTGTAAATCATTTCAAACATACACGTCTGATAGACATCATCACCATGACGCTACAGGTGTGGGGGGAAGTATAATAGTACTGAAGTAAATTCAGCAATGGACTTGAAGTCCTGGTGTCTCATAAATTCTCTTACTCATAACAGTCTTTTGGAAGTATAACATCTTTATGATGTTTATACATTTCATCCACGGCCGCCGGTACCATTGTTTGGGTCCTCAATAGTGAGGTAATCTGATTTTAGAGGTTTATCCATGTGGCGGTGGATGGCTTTTGCCGTTGCTATTCCTCTTCGAACTTTGTCACATCTTCCATTTCCCTAATTTGTACAAGACCTTGTTTTTATTCTTCCACTTTTACACTCAACATTTATTTCGTTGTATAGCGTTAGACTTTTGAATGTCCATTTGAGTACTCAAGTATGGCTTTAATGTAGGGATTTTCAAAGGTCCCTTAGGGCTAATTTAACGTATTCGTCCTAAGTCGGACGAACAAAATTAAATAAGCAGCGGAAAACCCAATTATTAAACTATTTAATAATTACTGCCCTAAGGAAAAATTTCCTAAGCCAGGATAATCAACTGACTCGAGTTGGGTCTGACCAACTCAAGAAAGTTCTAACTACTACTTAAAAGAAATGCATCTATAAATATAACTCACCCGGAATCTTGCCTTGGATCGGGCAAGATGTTCCCCACCGTCTTGTGCTCCAAAATCTGACCCGCATCCCGAACCGCATTGTGTCGCTCCTCGTCGCGAACTGGATCAGCTCCCGAGTCGCACCTTGCCTCCGAGCACATCACTAGACGTAGAAAGTTTCACTTGAGTAAACCCGCATCGTAGACTTCTGAATCAGATTCGGACCTCCCCGTTGCCTTGCTAGGACTCCGTTGGAGGACAGGAAAATTAATAGA
Organism: Scilla litardierei; assembly: GCA_030789695.1. Taxonomy (NCBI): domain Eukaryota; kingdom Viridiplantae; phylum Streptophyta; class Magnoliopsida; order Asparagales; family Asparagaceae; genus Scilla; species Scilla litardierei. The sequence goes on along the minus strand of CM061142.1, from coordinate 654,144,043 downwards.
GGAAAAGAATTATTTTAAGTCTTGATTAAGTTTGCTCAAATTTTCCGGAGCTCCTTAATCAGAGACTTGGTGCAAAAATCAAAGAAGGGAGTGCGCACCTATTTATATAGGAGGCCGGCTCCGCTTCTTTTGTCACGAGCAATGTGGGACAAATGATTTGGAAGAGGCTTAGGATTAATTCAATTTAGTTAGAATAGCTTTCACAAAAGTCTAACTTTAATATCTCACTCACCATTGAGCCCTAGAGATGATACAAGTTATCATTTCGGAGGGCTAGGAATGGTGAATGTGTAGGAACAAACGGCGACGAAATCCGAGTTTGTTTGATCCTTCAAACAATTGCTCAAAGTTGAGCAAAAAACCCATGTTTCGTAGTCATCAAGGGTTTCAACAAACTCTAATCAAACGAATTAAGTTACGGGCGGCCCGCTAAGCTTAGCGAGCACGCTCGCCTAAGGCAACTGGGAGAGCCCGCAAGGGCGCACCCGTGCGGGCGCATGGCCCGCTGTGACCAGCGGGCGCGCCAGCTGGGTCAACGGGCTGTGCCCGCTGGAACAGCGGGCCGCACCTGCTGTTCCCAGTGGGCGTGCCCGCTGGGTCAGCGGGTCGTGCCCGATGTTCCCAGCGGGCTACGCCCGTTGTGAACAGCGGGCTGCGCCCGTTTGATCCAAGTGGGTCTTACCCACTTCCTTTTGTGCCTTTCTTGTGTTTCTGGGCTCATACGAGCTCCGTTTCCTGCACAGTTTGATCCTATGGATTCCACATGAAATACCCTCCAATCCCAAATGCTCCAAACTCACAAGCAACTTGTGAATTTAACATTCTCATTGCATCTAATGCATTCCTCTATACGATCTCCCTATTACTAAGATGTGAATATTACTCGGTGTGAGACCCTACAGCCTGACCCTACTACAGGTTGAGACTCGAAGTCTCTAGACGACAGTAATCAATAGCAACAGGTGTCGTCCCTGTTTCAGAATCATCGATTACGTGATTGACTCGTTGGCAAGAGTGCCGACGAGATCACTCTGACTGTGACCGTGATGATTTCCGCAGTTTTAGTCCCTTCGTCATAACTATGTCACTTGCCTAGCCTAGGGTATGGAACTCTATCAACCCCACTAGCTAGCAGTGGTCAGTATACGTCGGTCTCTGGTACATTCTGATGGCAATCTAGTCCCACCCTAAGTGGTTTGTTTTGATGATGGTCACACCAAATGTTGTTAAATTACTAATCATACTACTTAAGTGTGTAGGTTGTGCAAAGCATACTCCGAGAAGAAGAACTTCGACCACACACATAGAAGATGAAGATGAATTTAGCTCGCAACTCCAAAGCTCAAAGAGTGTGCTAAAGCTAAAGCTAAAGAGGAGCTCAAATTCAAGTGAAGCATATGCAATTAGCTCAAGCTCAACCATAGCTTCAAGTTCTTCATAGAGTCTAGTGTGTGAGTTGTTTTTCATTTTCTTAGGATTATGTCAAAGCCAAGAAAGAATATGCACACACACAAAATGATTTTCTAAAATGTTTTTAAACTTGTTTTAAAACTTATTTGAGAGCATACTTTTCATAGAAGCTAAGTTTCAACTTGTAGTCAACTACAAACACCCAGTAGTTCACTTCACTGATTTTTGTCTTCTTTCTGAAAAGATACTCTGGTAGTCGGCTACCAAAGTTAGGGAGTCAACTACCAGTTGTACCAGATTTTCTCAGAAACACTTTGGGAGTCGACTACCAAAGTTAGGGAGTCGACTACCAGCTGTGCGACCAGAATTCCTTGACTCACTCTCTCATTTATTCATTGCTTGATTTTTGGGCAAAAGTCAAACTTGATTTGAATCATTTTGAATTCTCCTTTGGCTCTATAAATAGAGACCCTATGAGAACATTTTCATCACCAATTCATTCTTGAGCAAAAATTTTATTCTCTCAAAAGATCTCATCATTCTCATCGCTCTCAAAGTTCTTTATAGCCAAAACGGTTTTTTAATTTCTGATCTTATTGCTTATATTCTTTTATAATTCTTTTTAAGATCATCATTATTATTTGGCTATTGCAAATTGGTTTTCAAAATCCTTCTTTTTGATTTTTCATATTCACAAAGGATTTTTCAAACATCTAGATTCTAGATCACATTGAATAATTTCATATTCTTTGTGGGATCTAAAAACACATCTAGATTCTAGATCACATTGAATAAATTCATATTCTTTGTGTGATCTACGAATGATTTAAATTCTTTTAGCCACGTTATGCACAATTGCAAATTTAATCTTGGCTATAGAATTATTGGGTGTAAAACCCAATCTCCACTAATTCATTGTGGTGTATTGGATTTGATTTTTACTTATAGTCGTCCCTTGGTGATAAGGGTGGTTGTAAATCGTTGTTGTAGGCAAGGTGTTTGTGAAAAGTCCTCGGATTGTGAGTCAAGGTAAAGTCTCGGGTTGTGAGGCAAGGGTGAAATCCTAGACAAGTCTAGGTGGTTGGAAATCCTAGTTAAGGCTAGGTATTTGTATTGCTAAGGCAATAGTGGAAATCTCGTACCGGATTGGTCGGGGACTGGACGTACCCAAGTTGTGGGGAATCAGGATAAAAATCCTTGTCTTTGCGTTTGCATTTTCTGTGATTGTTTATCTTTGCTTAAGCATTTCTTTATTTGGTAATAATTGAATCTTTGTAATCTATTGTTTATAGTATTTCAAAGTCAACGCTTTTATTTCAGCTGTGTATAAAGATCTATACTTGTAATGTTATCATTATATTATCTCATCTTTCAGCAGAGATTTCATTGAAAACTCTCTGGGAGTCGACTACCACCTTGAGAGAGTCGACTACCTGCTGTGTAATTACTCTGTTATTATAAGATTACTTTGTTGATTAAGAACCAAGCGTTGATCACTCTTTTTGGTTTCTTAGGCAACATTAGAAGGTTTTTAATTGTGCTAATCAACGAAGAAAAATTTTTATACTTGCACAACACTATTCAACCCCCTTCTAGTGTTGCTTGCCATCGACAGGATCCAACACTTGGTATCAGAGCATGGTTATAGATGGCATCAACCAATCATTTCCCCGAAGGACAGTCTTCCGCCAGACCACCACTTCTCAACGGATCAAATTATGGATCTTGGAAGAATCGGATGCAAATATACCTTCTCTCTATCTCCTATGTTCTATGGAAGATAGTGGAGAATCCTTATAAAGAACCTACTTTTGAGGAAGAAAAGTGGACCAAGACGGAGAAGGACAAAGTGTCTCTAAATGCCAAGACGGTGTCCACTCTATATTGCGATCTTGACACGACGGAGTACAACCGCATCTCCATGGCTACCTCCATGCACCAAATATGGAAACTCCTTGAGGTAACACATGAAGGTAACCAAAATGTTAAATCGTCAAAATCTTCTCTTTATACTGGCAGGTATGAAAAATTTATGATGGAGAAAGACGAGAACATAACGGAGATGTATACGAGATTTACAAAGATCGTCAACACACTTGCGAGATTGGGAAAGAAGTACACACAAGAGGATCACGTATGCAAGATCCTTAGATCTCTAACTCCCGAATGGCAATCCAAAGCTTCGGCCATTGAAGAAGACAACGACACTTCAAATCTAACCTTGGAAGAGCTCATCAGCAATCTAATGGCGTATGGACTCCAACTGCAAGAGCGAAAGACCAAGGAACACAGTGAAAAGAAGAAGAACCTTGCATTCAAAGCAACATCGGATACGGAGGAGTCCGAGAATGAAGTCAAAGATGAGATGGAGAAACAAATGGCACTCATCTCCAAAGGATACAAGAAAATCCTAAATGCACGTAAGTCCTACAGCTGTAAGTTCAATTCCACTAATGATATTATCTGTTATGAATGTAATAGGCCAGGCCACATGAAGAATGAATGTCCTCTAAAGAAAATCAGAGATAAGAGAACGAAGTCATACAAAGGCAAAAGGCCAAATAGAAAAGCTTTTGGGGCTTGGGATAGAAGCAATGATGAAGAGGATTCTGATAGCTCATCATCATCCGAAAATGAAGGAAAAGCAAGCAAAAGGAATGAGCGGAACTACATGTGCTTCATGGCACGAGAAGACCGCAAGGTAAATTCCTACCATAACTCTAGTGATAGCGATAGTATCGATGATGATGAAATTAATTATGAGGAGGAATTTCATAAAATTTATGCATTATATGAGGTCCAACTCAAAGAGCTTCTAACTCTCAAAAAGATGCATAAATCTTGTGGTTCAAATCCTACTAACCAAGAGCTAGAAAAAATTAGAGAAGAGAACCTAAAATTGATTAGCAACAATAAAGATTTAATTGAAAAGAATAGGTTGCTCAATGTAGAACTCAAAGACCTAGGAAATAGGTTTAGAGACTTAGAAAAGAACATGACCGCCATTAAGGCAAAGCACGAGGACTTGGTTAATAATGTTACTAGGTTCAATAAAGGTAAAGAAAAATTAGATAGCTTGATTAGATCACAAAGAACCCAATCTAGCAAACATGGCTTAGGTTATACATGACCAATCAAAATGCTAGAAATTCTCATCATCAAGCTAAAGTTCCTAAAACTAAAAACGGATATGTCAAAGTTTGGATTCCCAAAATTGGAACCGTCCAAATGAAAGACAATTACATTTCTAGTTTTATGAACAATGTTCATTTTTGTAGAGATTATAGATTTACTTATGGGAATTCTCAACCCAAATGGGTTTGGTTCCCTCTTGGTTGATGATTACATTATTATGTAGGACTAATCCCACGGACCCACAAAGAAAGGGTACCAAATCTTGATTTTTGTAGGTACTCACACATTTGAAGGGATTGGTAGAAGAGCTCCCAATGAATCTCTAAATCCATGCATACATTAAGGGGGAGACCCAACTTCAATGATGCAAACTTTGAGGAGGAGCCTATGAAATTTTTTAGCTTCACTTGGTATGTATACTATTATATCTTTTTGTGATGACAAGGGAGAGAAAAAGTGACAACAAGCAAGCAAAAACATAAATGAATAATAACTGCATCTAAGCAGGGGGAGTAAGTACACTTACTCATTGTTTTTATAATCATATTATTCATATGTTTTTCATTTGGGTGTCATCATCAAAAAGGGGGAGAGTGATGGGAATCTAGTCCCACCCCAAGTGGTTTGTTTTGATGATGGTCACAACAAATGTTGTTAAATTACTAAGCATACTACTTAAGTGTGTAGGTTGTGCAAAGCATACTCCGAGAAGAACAACTTCAACCACACATACAGAAGATGAAGATGAATTTAGCTCGCAACTCCAAATCTCAAAGAATGTTCTAAAGCTAAAGCTAAAGAGGAGCTCAAATTCAAGCGAAGTATATACAACTAGCTCAAGCTCAACCATAGCTTCAAGTTCTTCATAGAGTCTAGTGTGTGAGTTGTTTTTCATTTCCTTAGGATTATGTCAAAGCCAAGAAAGAATATGCACACACACAAAATGATTTTCTAAAAAAAATTTAAACTTGTTTTAAAACTTATTTGAGAGCATACTTTTCATAAAAGCTAAGTTTCAACTTGTAGTCAACTATAAACCCCCAGTAGTTCACTACACTGATTTCTGTCTTCTTCCTTAAAAGATACTCTGGTAGTCGGTTACCAAAGTTAGGGAGTCGAGTACCAGTTGTAGCAGATTTTCTCATAAACACTCTGGGAGTCGACTACCAAAGTTAGGGAGTCGACTACCAGCTGTGCGACCAGAATTCCTTGATTCACTCTCTCATTTATTCATTGCTTGATTTTTGGGCAAAAGTCAAACTTGATTTGAATCATTTTGAATTCTCCTTTGGCTCTATAAATAGAGACCCTATGAGAACATTTTCCTCACCAATTAATTCTTGAGCAAAATTATTATTCTCTCAAAAGATCTCATCATTCTCATCGCTCTCAAAGTTCTTCATAGCCAAAAGGGTTTTTCAATTTCTGATCTTATTGCTTATATTCTTTTATAATTCTTTATAAGATCATCATTATTATTTGGCTATTGCAAATTTGGTTTTCAAAATCCTTCTTTTTGATTTTTCGTATTCTCAAAGGATTTTTGAAACATCTAGATTCTAGATCACATTGAATAATTTCATATTCTTTGTGTGATCTAAGAACACATCTAGATTCTAGATCACATTGAATAAATTCATATTCTTTGTGTGATCTACGAATGATTTAAATTCTTTTAGCCATGTTATGCACAATTGCAAATTTAATCTTGGCTATAGAATTATTGGGTGTAAAAACCAATCTCCACTAATTCATTGTGGTGTATTGGATTTGATTTTACTTGTAGTCCCTTGGTGATAAGGGTGGTTGTAAATCGTTGTTGTAGGCAAGGTGTTTGTGAAAAGTCCTCGGATTGTGAGTCAAGGTAAAGTCCTCGGGTTGTGAGGCAAGGGTGAAATCCTAAACAAGTCTAGGTGGTTGGAAATCCTATTTAAGGATAGGTATTTGTATTGCTAAGGCAATAGTGGAAATCTCGTACCGGATTGGTCGGGGACTGGACGTACCCAAGTTGTGGGAAACCAGGATAAAAATCCTTTTCTTTGTGTTTGCATTTTCTGTGATTGTTTATCTTTGCTTAAGCATTTCTTTATTTGGTAATAATTGAATCTTTGTAATCTATTGTTTATATTATTTCAAAGTCAACGCTTTTATTTCAGCTGTGTATAAAGATCTATACTTGTAATCTTATCATTATATTATCTCATCTTTAAGCAGAGATTTCATTGAAAACTCTCTGGGAGTCGACTACCACCTTGAGGGAGTCGACTACCTGCTGTGTAATTAGTCTGTTATTATAAGAGTACTTTGTTGATTAAGAACCAAGCGTAGATTACTCTTCTTGGTTTCCTAGGCAACATTAGAAGGTTTTTAATTGTGCTAATCAGCAAACGAAAAAGTTTTATACTTGCACAACACTATTCAACACCCCTTCTTGTGTTGTTTGCCATCCACAGGATCCAACACATTCTTGTTGTACATGTTACAACATCCCTTGGCCAAGGTTTTACCGAGAGCCATACTGACATGCGACACTAACTTCCCATTAACGGAAGAGAAGAATCCTCTATTGATCACTACTCAGCTCGTACGCTTCGAGTGTCACCCAACCTAAGATCTTTTAGCAGGCCTTGCCTCGAAGCTAGATATTTAGGTTTAAGTGATGCCGTCCACATACAGCTTCGTATATTGATCTCAAGTCCTAAGGACCAACTTACCTATCATCACTAAGAGTTATTAATGACAGTTAGTTAATGTTTATCCATTTAATAACTCTTGGTTTGGGCCGTTTAGTGGACTCATTCTCTAATGAGCACATGCGCCTTGTCTCCGACTTCGCCAAGTTCGCATGGTTATGAGACCAACTAGACTAAGACACAATTGTCTGTCTGATGCACCGATATCCCTATCTCACCACATCTATGACCACGAACGCTTTTCAGACTCAAGCTGCTATCGGTCAGACATTTCTTATAATCGCAATCTTCATTACGAAACATGTGTGACCTAACTTTGAATCTAAGGGAATAATCTAAGATTTTAGAAATTGAAATAACTCAGACAATATTTTACCAGAAAGCATACTTTCATTTATTGAACAAGATGTTTTGCTAAGATAAATAGCCACGAGGGCATACATCTCTCTACATCTCCCACTTGCACTCAGGCTTATTTATTTTGGTATCTCATACCATATTTGCTAGTCTCTCTAGACGAACGCGTGCCAGCACCTTCATGAATGGATCTGCTAGGTTGTCTTCCGAAGAGACTCTAATGAGTTCTATATCCTTCCTCTGCTCGATCTCCTGTATCAGGTGATACTTCCGAAGAATGTGTCTGGATCTCTTATGGAATCTCGGTTCTTGAACCAGGCTAATGGTTGCATTGTTGTCGCAATACAACGGTATTGGACTTTCAATAGCAGGCACCATTCCAAGCTGGTTGATGAACTTCCTCATCCAGACTACTTTCTTTGCTGCATCGGTGGCCGCTATGTATTCGACTTCCATCGTGGAGTCTGCAATAGTGACTTGTTTGGAACTCCTCCAACTGACTGCTCCTCCGTTGAGAGTGAAAACACATCCAGAGATCAATTTGCTATCATCCACATCACTCTAAAAGCTGGAATCTATGAAGCCTTCAACTTTCAGGTCATCACTTTCATAAACCAAGATCAAGTCTTTAGTCCTTCTCAAGTACTTAAGTATTGTCTTGACTGCTTTCCAGTGCTCATCTCCGGGGTTGGACTGATATCGACTTACTACACCTAGTGCATAAGCGACATCAGGTTTGGTACAGATCATGGAGTACATGATAGATCCCACAGCAGAAGCATATGTGATCTTGGTCATTGGTTCCCTTTCCAAGTCATTTTGTGGAGACATCTTCTTGGAGAGGGTTATTCCATGGTTGGCTGGTATTGAACCACCCTTACTATTTTCCATGCTAAAATGTTTTAGCACGGTGTCAATGTACCTGGTTTGGGAGAGTCCTAGCATCCGTTAGATCTATCTCTATGGATCTTCACACCCAGTATGTAGAATGCTTCTCCCAAGTCTTTCATGGAGAAATTGGTTGATAGCCATCTATTAACAGACTTCAACATCTCTATGTTATTGCCTATTATCAGAATGTCATCTACGTATAGATCGAGGATAACTAAAGAATTATTATTACTGGTCCTTTTGTAAATGCATGGATCATCCTCGTTTCTGACAAAACCAAACTCTTTGACTGTTTTGTCGAAGCAGATGTTCCAACTCCTTGAAGCTTGTTTAAGCCCATAGATGGACCTATGCAGCCTACACGCTCTTCCTTCACTCCCACTGACTTCGAAGCCTTCTGGCTAAGTCATGTAAATCTGCTCTTCTAAATCACCATTTAGGAAAGCAGTCTTTACATCCATTTGCCAGATTTCGTAGTCATAGTGGGCAACAATAGCGAGTACGATCATAATAGACTTGTGTATGGCAACTAGTGAGAAGGTCTCGTCATAATCTATTCCAAGAATCTGACGATATCCTTTTGTAACCAGTCTTGCCTTGTACGTTTCTATTTTTCCATCTGCACCAATCTTCTTCTTGAAGATCCATTTGCAGCCTATGGGAACATTTCCCTTGGGAACATTTTCTAAGGTCCATACCTTATTCGCGTGCATGGAATCTATTTCGGACTTCATTGCATCTAGCCATTTGTTAGATTCTATACTCTTTATGGTTTCCTGGTAGCTAACAGGGTCATCATCTAATATGCTGCAATCCTCAATCCCACCATCTACGAGAAAACCGTAGTACCTTTTGGGAACTCAAGGAACCCTATTGGACTTCCTACTGACTGGTTGGGAGATGCCAAGTTCTGACTCTCCCACTGATTCCGACACTTGTTCCTGTGTGAGTATTTCCTCCGAGCATTCATCCAGATCAATTACCTTGCCAATTGATTCCTTCACAAGAAATTCCTTTTCTAGAAAAGTGGCATGTCTATAGACAACAATCTTTTGTTGCTCTAGATGGTAAAAGACATAACCTAATGAATGTCTTGTATACTCTATGAATTTACACAGTATAAATATGTCTTCCAGTTTGTCTGGATTTTGCCTTTTGACATACGCAGGACAACCTCATACCCTTAAGTAATTAAGGCTGGGTTTCTTGCCGGTCCATATCTGATATGGTGTCTTATGCACAGATCTTGACGGAACTTTATTTAGAATGTATATAGCAGTTTCCAGGGCATAGCCTCAGAGGGAAGTAGTTAACTCAGCTTCACTTATCATGGACCGCACCATGTCTAACAAGGTGCGGTTTCTCCTCTCTGATACACCGTTATGTTGAGGTGTGTAAGGAGGTGTGACCTGAGAGAGAATCCCATTCTCTTTTAAGTAAGTAAGGAATTCATGGCTTAAGTATTCTTCTCCTCGATCTGATCGAAAGTTCTTAATACTTTCCCAGTCTGGTTTTCGACTTCGGCACGATACTCTTTGAATCGCTTAAAGGTTTCGGACTTATGTTTCATCAAGAACACATGTCCAAACCTTGAGTGATCGTCAGTAAACGTGACGAAATATGAAAATCCACCTTTGGCTAATGTAGACATGGGTCTACATACATCGGAATGTACTAGACCCAAGAGTTCGATAACTCTTTCCCCTTGACTTGTAAAAGGAGTTTTGGCCATTTTACCTTTGAGGCAAGACTCGCAAGTGTCGAATGACTCATAATTCGAGAGGCCCAAGATCCCCTCTTTATGTAACTTGCTGAGTCTCTTCTCTCCGATATGGCCTAGTCTACAATGTCAAAGATAGGTTTCATTAAAACTAGACTCCTTATGTTTTCTTGTATTAACGTTTAATACAACCTTATTGCTTAAAGTGTATACACCATTACTAAGTGTCCCAAAACCTAGCAACTTTCCATCAAAAGAAATGTTCATGACATTTCCGTTGATAGTAAAATTATAACCATCTCTAGCCAAAGCCGAGACAGATATAATATTGCAAAGGAAGTTTGGGATGTAGTAACATTGCTTCAAAAGAAAGTTAGCTCCACCAGCTAATGTGTGTTTAAGATCTCCCACGGCTACAACATCAACATTTGCTGCGTTGCCGACTTGGAGAATGATTTCATTCTTTTCGAGTTTTCTGATGATTCTCATTCATTGTAACTGATTACAGATATGAGAACCTGCACCGGTGTCTAACACCCGTGCATTAGAATTAATCGAAAGAACTACACTTTGCATTTTAGAAGTTAAGGCATAACTCGCCCTTCCTTTAGTTGTTCCCTTTCTGCTATAGATTTCTTTGACCAGTCATTATGCTCATTATAACCAGTTAATAAGTTCTTATCTCGGATATTATTTATCTTACTCGTCATGCTGCAAAGATTAGAACTCCTAATTAGCATGTGTTCAAAATAATTTTAAAATAATTAGAATGGTTTTTATCCAATTATATTCTCCCATTAACTTAAAGATCATTTAAGCCAAAACATAATTATATTTAATGGAAGCAGGAAACCAACAACCTTGAGTCGTCCAACCTTGAGTGTAGCTCAACAAGTCGTTCGACTCGGCTGTCGGTAGACAAACTCTTTGTCAATCATATCGAATATGACTCCCTATTTGATTTTTACCCATAGTCATTTGTGATCATGAGTGTGCTCATCCATATCACAACGACTAGTCTAGTCAGACCCGTGTTTTCGTGTCTAGCTTAACTTGCCCCGGCGTTCGGTGTATTCACGACGCGTCGGTTTGGGTCAAGTCTTAGACTACATCATTGGCCTAACTTACGTCGGCGCTTGGTGTATTCACGATGCGATGGTTTGGGTTAAGACACATGTATGAAGAAATTGGTTTCTGTAAGGTTGCCATGTCACAGCTTGAGTGTAGCTCAACAACTGTAATATGGGTCCTGCAGATTCCAACGTCTAAAATAAAGAGGGCTACGAATTATCTATTAAAAGATTTATTAACGTTTTTGACTAGATATAGTTGACAGCATTGCATAATAATGATTCGCATCCTTGCGGTCCAGCGGACACGACCAGGGAATTGACTAAGCCAGGACCACTTGGCCCCTAGACTAGCTAGGGTGGTCCAGCAAACTTAGCCAAGCACATTGATCGGCATCATGGTCCATTGAAGGTTGCTTGTCATTTATATGCGTACTATCAACTAAAAGCTTTTATTAACTCTAGTTAATCCTTATCAATTAGTGGATCCTTAAAATTCGAAATTTTATGGATTTGTTTGACGATTTTTATTAGGTCCTTATCAACTATAAGGATTAAATAAATGTGCTGCTACCCTAATCGTCCAACAGGTATTTTAAACAATTTAAAACATAGCAAAGTCTCAAAAATTATCTCATAAAAATTTGAGGAATTCTCTTAATGGCTATCCTAATCGTCCATTAGGCAATTTTAAACAATTTTAAAAATTATAGCATGGTGTCAAAATTTATCTTATAAAATTTGAGGATTCATTAATGGCTAACCTAACAAGTTCTTCTTGTGTTATCAAATAAACAAGAATATGCCATTAATCTAATTATCACATAATTAAACCATGCAGTTCAGATAGAAGTAGTATAAGAACAGAGTAGATCTGGCGCTGATACCACTGTAGAGATTTTCAAGGTCCCTTAGGGCTAATATAACGTATTCGTCCTAAGTTAGACGAACAAACTTAAATAAGCAGCAGAAAAACCAATTATTAAACTATTTAATAATTACTGCCCTAAGGAAAAATTCCCTAAGCCAGGATAATCTACTGACTCGAATTGGGTCTGACCAACTCGAGAAATTTCTAACTACTACTTAAAAGAAATGCATATATAAATTGGTAAATGACTGGAAAATACCCTACGGTTTGACCGTTTCTCACAAATATACCCTATGGTTCATTTTGGGAAAAATTAGTCCCAAACGTTTGGCAAAAGTGACAATGTTATACCCATTTTGAGTTTTTCGTCAGAAAATATGTTCACGTGATATCACGTGATACGAAAATGACAATTATGCCCCAATAGATTTTAAATCGGGGATGTACCAAAATTATGAGGGCGAACTCGGTGTCTTCATCTGAGTTAGGGAAGATGCAACGGCGGAGCTAGGGCAAGCGCAACGGCAAGAAGGTGGAGGAGCTCCTGCAAGGAAGAAAGAGGACGGGTAAGTATGAGATTAAAATGTGTAATTTATGTTCTAATTACATGTGATTATTTTTTTGTAAAGGAAGAAATGAGTTATGGGGACAGCAGCAGCAGCAGAGATCACCGGAAAGATCTAGATTTTGAAACTGATTATGATAATTTCAAGCTGTGTGACTGTGGATTGAGGACGCCAAGGAGGACATCATGGTCGGAAGATAACCCGGGAGAAGGTTTTGGTCATGTCCTAAATATGAGAAGTCCAAAAGATGCAAAATGTTCAAGTGGAAGGATACAGCCCACTCGGAATTCTCAAAGAAGGTGATACGTCACCTAATGGATGAACCTGAGAGGCGGGTGCTCAAGGTGGGAAATGAAGAAAATGATGTGATGCTTATAGTGACAGAGGCAAGGATGGTAGAGGCAGAGATTAAATTGGATAAGGCTGTAGGTGTTTGTGATGATAACAATTTGAAGCTGATGGAAAACAATGATAAGCTCCAGAGCATCATGAAGGAGTTCAGGCTAATGAAGCCGTGTTTGATTGCAAATTTAGGGCTTATAATTATGTTATTGTTTGTGGTGATGAATAACAAGCCAGAGTGATGATGAGTCAGAGAGGGTAAGGAGGAGGAATGTAACTGTTATAAATAATTTAGATTTGTGATGTATCAGAATAGTGATGAGAGAGGAATGTATGTGATGTTAGGAATGTATCTGGGTGAACATGAATGTCCTATTGGTAGCTGAATGAAACAATTTATCCTGTATCAATATATGTTGGTAGGTCAATGAAACATTGTACTATGTATCAATATATGCCTGATGTGATGAGCTATGCAAAGTGAAACAATTTAATATTTGAAGAAGCCAACAGAATCATGACATAACACATTTCCAAGCAGCAAACAGAATCATGACATAACACATTTCCGAGCTAGATATTTACAAACAAACTATACACTAACACAGATCATGACATAATACACTAAGCCTGATGAAATACTGACATACCACATTTCCAAACAAATTATGACATAACACATATCCAAAAGTAGTAGCAACAAAAACATGAACTAACAGCTTGAGTAGAAACAGAATACATTGGTCATATATATTGCTCAAACAGCTGGAATCTAACAGATGGCTCTACTGCTGTCTCTACCACCAACATAAACAAACTATACATTGTTCATAGATACTACTGTCTCTACCACTAACATTGTTAATATACATTGACACACATAGATATTGCTCATAAACATGAACTATGCAGTCATCAAGCTACACCAAACAAACTCAGATGCTTGAGGCTGCACTGATGTTTCCAAGCTGAGTACTCCTAGTCATTACTCTATAATGGACTGCCTTTGTGTCACGCCCCGCTTCCCGAAAATGGAGACGAGACGTGAGAAGGTCCGCACAGACGTGGAGCTGTGAAGCCACATGCCTGATAAGCGTCAATAAATTAAATGCAGGTCCCTGTAACCACGAACAGAACAAAGATAATAACACAAGAGAGACAGAAATAAAATCTCAAATCTCAGAATTGTCCAACATTTAAAATTAAGTTCAACATCCAGAAAAGCCACCAGGCTAAAGGAAAGAGTCTAAAGGCCCAGAACAAGGCCAACAAAACGACAACAAAAGCCGTCTAAAATAAAAGGAAAAGCTCAACGAAGACACTAAGACTGGTCCCCGGTGTCCACGTACTCTTCCTCAGCAACCACGGGTCCTGACTCGACGTCAGCAAACACCACGTCCTCACCAACGAACTCTGGCTCAGGATCTAACATGTGTCACCCAAAAGAGAGAGGGGCACATGTCAGCAAGTCTAAAGGACTTGGGCAAGGAAACTGAAAGTAAACTAACAACCTAACAGTTCAAGTAGGATGCAATGACATGACATTTTAGTATGATGCAACAGTTAAAAAGGGCAAGAAAGGACAAGCACGCACGATGTAGCAAAAGCTACCAAATCACTAATTCACGAGTCACTTATCACGATTTTCACTTAACACGGTTCGCTATTCACGATTTTCACTTTGTGCTTAGAGTTTCCGTCTTTTGGCTAGAGTGGCTGATCGGGCCAACTCCTAAGCTCAAGCGACCGTTTAACCCTACCCCTCCACGTGTATCGAGCATTGGGATTAGCAACACACTATGCTCGCTTCTGGATCACGAGCCAGGAAGTGTATTTGGCATAGGGGTGCACCTAGCCTCAAGTCACGATGTAGGAGTCAAAATCCTACTCGCCGCAGCTTACATTTTAAAGTAGCGTGTGCTACACAAACACGATGAAAAAGCAAGTATGCAATGGCATGAATAGATATTCGCGTACCGTTAATTGAAATTAAACATGATATGCAAGTATGATGAAGGTGACAGATCCATCTTCGTTGTCAAGCTAGGTCAAGGGCGTCTAGGCAGCTATCCTTTCACTGCCTAGTCTCTTTTACGCTAAAACAAGGAAATGGCCTAGAACATGGTCCAAAATCCTAAGTGGCAAGTTTCACTTGCCTAGCACCGAGGATGACGATCACGAAGGTTCGTCTCACAAACGTTAATCTACGGGGAAAGTCGCTGTTATGGAGAAACAATCATCAAAACAACATCCATTTTCATTAGGGTTTCACAAAAACACAAATGGGTTATGAGAATATTAAGAGATCGATTTATTACCGAATCGTTAGCGGAATAACGATGCCGAGCAAGCACGACAACGGAAGAAACGATCCGGGGAACCTACGGTTCAGATCTGGAAATGGGGAGAAAATCTGGAGAATTGGGGTTTTGGGGATTTTTGGGGGTTTTCCGGCGACCTAGAGGTTGTGGCCGGCCTAAATGGAGAGGGAGAGGGGCACATGATGAAGGAGGAAGGCTAGGGGAAGATGGATGATGATTTGGGAAAGAAGAAGGCTCAGGAGAAATGAAAGAAGAAAAGAAAAACGTTTGGGGGGTTTAAATAGGCACAGCCAGCGACTAGGCAACCCCTAGGTTTACGACAGCAGATAGTCGGTCAAAGAAGGGTTGTTGACCGACTAGTTCAACAACTAGTCGGTCGGTCGACCAACTGTGACCGACTAAAACCAAACAGTAACTCAGGTTGTCGAAATGGTCAAAGAATTAGTCGGTTAAAGAACAATGGCTGATCGACTAGTTTGCAACCTAGTTGGTCGGTGGTTGTTCTTGGACCGACTAACGATAAACAGTAACTTAGGTGAAATTCATCAAAGGAACTAGTCGGTCTGAGAGCAAGTTCTGACCGACTAGTTTCACATCTAGTCGGTCGGTGGTTGTTCTTAGACCGACTAAAAGTAAACAGTAACTCCTGTACATTTGATTCAATGAACTAGTCGGTTCCAGTAGAGTTCCTGACTGACTAAATCTCAATCTAGTCGGTTGGTCCCCCTTCTTGAACCAACTAAAGTGCACTAAAAGTACCGAATCGAAGCGCGAAGCTTTGGGAAGATTTCTATAACTTCTAAGATCACTCTAACTCTACAATATGAGCGATTTGAAGTTCGTCATGAGCGACTTTCTCCAAGATCAACGATTCTAAGGAAGAAGCTAGAAAATCACGACGAAACGATCGAAAATGAAAGCTACGGAGACAAAAACCACACATGAGGAGAAAATCCATCAAAACATATATATATAATATAGATAATCCAAATTCATGAAAACCAGTCGTTACATCCTCCCCAACTTAAGAAAAATTTCGTCCTCGGAATTTCCCAACACTCACGTGTCCGGAAACAAAAGTGGGAAATGCTCTCGCATCTCATCCTCATTCTCCCAAGTAGACTCCCCAGGCGAGCCGTGTCGCCACATCACCCTCACAAGATTGACAACCTTGTTTCGAAGTGACTTCTGACGCCTGTCTAGAATCCGCACTGGCTGCTGGTCATACGTCATATCAGGGCGAACGGTAATCTCCGAGAAATCCACAGCATGAGATGGATCGCTAATGTATCGACAAAGCTGCGACACATGGAAAACATTGTGAACTCCTTCCAAAGATGGCGGCAAGGCTAAGCGGTAGGCTACCTCGCCAACTTTCTCCAAAATGTCAAACGGTCCAATGTATCGTGGGCTCAACTTCCCTCGCTTCCCAAAGCGAATCACACCACGATTCAGGGAAATCTTCAAGAACACGTGGTCGCCCGGCTGAAACTCCAAAGGACGGCATTTAGCATCTGCCCAATGCTTAAAACGGTCCTGAGCAATCCTCAACCTCTCCCGAATGTTCCTGACAACATCCACGGCCTCCACAATCATCTCAGGTCCCAACAGCTCCCGATCACCAATGTCATCCCAACTCAACGGCGATCGACATTTCCTCCCATACAGCGCGGCAAAAGGCGCCATGCCAATACTCGCCTGGAAGCTGTTATTGTTGAAAAACTCTACCAGATGTAGATGGTCCGCCCACGAACCCTTGAAATCCAACATGCACGCCCTCAGCATGTCCTCCAAGATCTGAATCGTCCTCTCGGAATGGCCATCTGTCTGCGGATGGTACACCATGCTGAAACTCAGACGCGTACCCAAACTCTTCTGCAAACTCTGCCAGAACTGAGATGTGAACCTCGTGTCTCTGTTTGACACGATACTCACGGGGACTCCGTGAAGTCGTACGACCTCCTGCACGATTCGCGTTACATCACTATCCAAACTAGGAAGAGGAAATAGAAACGGAGAGTAAAAGAATTTACCTCCATGTATCTCCTTGCTAGCGCCTCAGTGGACTGTCCCACTCGGAATAGAATAAAGTGCGCGGATTTGGTCAATTGATCTACGATCACCCAAATCGCGTCATTCTGCTTCGGACTCTGAGGTAGTCCAGTCACGAAATCCATAGTGATGTGTTGCAACTTCCACTCCGGAATCAGAAGCGGTTGTAGCAACCCTGCCGTACGCTGATGCTCCGCCTTCACTTACTGGCAAACCAAGCACTTGGCTACACTCCGAGCCACGCTCCTCTTCATGCCATACCGCCAATAGTTCAGACGAAGATCCCTGTACACCTTGGTCCCACCAGGATGCACAGAATACGGCGAACTGTGTGCCTCCACCATCAACTCCTCTCTAATATCCCCAGCTGGCACACACAACCTGGCTCCAAACCTCAGCGAGCCATCCTCATGAATCAAAAATTCAGTCCGCAGACTGGCTTCCACCTGCTCCCGAATCTTCATCAACTTCGGATCTCCGGCCTGGCCAGCCTTGATCCGATCCAACATCGTCGACTGAATCTGCATACTCATCAACGAAGAAGCCTCTCCAGGAAGAAAAATCTCAACTCCAGACTCGTAAAAAACCTGCTGTAATCTCCACTACGAGGTCAAAATCATCACCGCTGGAAGCCTACTCAGCGCATCAGGAACCACATTCACCTTGCCAGGGTGATACTGCAAATCAATCTCATAATCCGCCATGAGCTCCAACCATCGACGATGTCGCATGTTCAGCTCCTTCTAAGTAAAAATATACTTCAAGCTTTTGTGATCGGTGAAGATCTTCACTTTCTCACTCAGCAGGAAGTGCCTCCAAATCTTGAGCGCAAACACAACAGCAGCCAACTCCAAGTCATGCGTCGGGTAATTCTTCTCATGAGTCTTGAGTTGACGCGAAGCATACGCCAAAACATGCCCGTGCTGATGCAACACACAACCGAGACCCTTGCCAGAAGCATCGCAAAAGATCTCAAATCCACCGCTGCGATCAGGCACAACAAGAATAGGGGCAGTCGTCAATCTCTCCCTCAGAACACCAAAAGCATTCTCACAATCACCCGACCAAACAAAAGGTATATCCTTTCGCGTCAATCTGGTCATCGGCTCAGCAATACGGGAAAAGTCCTTAATGAAGCGCCGATAGTAACCAACAAGTCCAAGGAAACTCTGGATCTCAGACGCTGATTGCGGAACAGGCCACTCTTTGATGGCCCTGATCTTCTCGGGATCCACTGAAATACCATCTCCAGTCACCACATGCCCGAGAAAAGCAACTCTATCCAGCCAAAACTCGCACTTCGAAAACTTAGCATACAACCGATGCTTCCTCAAAATCTCCAACACCGTCCTCAAGTGCAATGCATGCTCCTCCTCCGACTTAGAATATATCAGAATATCATCAATAAAGATAACGACAAACTTATCTAAAAAGTCATAGAAGATCAGATTCATCAGATTCATGAAAACTGCGGGTGCGTTGGTTACACCGAAGGGCATAACCACAAACTCGTAGTGTACATACTTCGTCCTGAATGCTGTCTTCGGAACATATTCCTTCTTCACCTTCAGCTGATGATAACCACTCCTCAGATCCAAAACACCCTCGAACCTCCAAGCTGATCAAAAATATCATCGATGCGAGGCAACGGGTATTTATTCTTGATGGTCACCGCATTCAACTCCCGATAGTCCACGCACATACGACGCGAACCATCCTTCTTCCTCACCAGCAGCACCGGTGCTCCCCACAGAGACACACTATGATTGATATAACCCTTCTGCAAAAGCTCATCCAGCTTCTTCCGCAATTCCTCCAACTCAGCGGGTGCCATACGATATGGCGCCTTCGAAATCGGCTGCGCTCCCGGAACAAGATCAATAGAAAATTCTAGAGCTCGATCAGGTGGCAAACCAGACATCTCCTCGGGGAAGACGTCATCAAAGTCCCGCACTACCGCTGGCCTCTCCAGCTCCATCTGCATAGCCACAATCTCCACCGGTCTGGCCCGAAACCTGACCGGGCCAAGCGAACTGCTACCCCGGGTGAACTCAAATACTGGATGTCCGGGAATCTCGAACACCACCTTCTTCCTCCGACAGTCGATCGTAGCATAGAAGCTCGCAAGCCAATCCATCCCAAGGACCTCATCATAGTTGATGATGTCGTGGACAATGAAATCAGCGTAAAGCTCATGTCCGCAGACCACCAACAAGCAAGAATTGCAACCACGATGCACCGAGACCACGACATTCCCTGTAACGATATTCCAACTCTTGGAAAGAGGGGACGTCGACAAGGAATGCTTCTCCACGAAGCTCCAAGAAATAATGCACATCGATGCACCAGAGTCAAAGAGGACTCGTGCAGGAAATGTGCACACCAAAATCACACCTACAAACAGTCTAACAATCAAGCCCTAGTCTAGCAAACAATCATGTTCAAGCAAACAACATAATCTAACAAACAAGCCAAATAAGAAAGGAACAGCTAGATTGAGGATTACCTGCGATAACCTCATCCACAGCCTCGCTCTCCACAGCGGTCATCAGAAAAGCCTGCCTCCTCGGCGGAAAAGCCTGCTGAAAATCCTACCTCTGTGGAACAAGAGCTGCTCCACGTCCAGCAGGAACAGACGCTCTCTGCTGCAACAGCTGTGCTGCAACAGGTGCCCTCCAAGGCTGCTTGATACTCGGACAATCCTTCAGAGAATGTGAAGCATCACCACAGCCCAAACACTGACCCAAGAGCCTCCGGCACTGGTCCTTCACATGACCCGGCTTGCCACAATGATTGCAAGTCTTCAGAACAGGCCCACCTGGCCTCTTGAACTGAGCTAGCTGGTTGGGCCTGAAACCAGGCCTAACCACTGCCCTGGCCTGCTTCATAGGCCTCTTCCCAGCTCCAGCAACATGTCCTCTCCTCTGACTCAGGTTCAGCTCATGCCTCCTCGCAGCGACCAGAACCTTCTGATAAGAGTCTAGATCAGAGGAAGACACAAAACTCTGAAGCTCCAAAGCAAGTCCCTGCAGGAACCTTTGAGCCCTCTCATCAGCATCCTGCACTATCTTCGGTGCGAACCGACTCAGCCTAGTGAACTCTTGGTGGTACTGGTCCACCAATGAGCTCCCTTGCTTCAGCTCAATAAAACGCTGCAGCATCTCCTTCCTAGGAGCCTTCGGAAAGAACTCCTCATCAAACCTAGACTTAAAGGTAGCCCAAGCTATCGGCTCCACCAGCATCTTCTCTTCTGCATCCCACCAGTTTCGAGCATTATCCTTGAGCTGTCTCTTCGCCAAATCAACCCATCCAGCCGGACCGATCTTCGCCATCTTCAAATTATCCTCTATGTTCCGAATCCACTCATCGGTAGCCAGAGGACCCTCAGTGCCATCAAAATAAGCAGGACCCAGCTCCTGAAATTGCTTCGCTCCCGGCTCGGAGCGAGGGGCATCCTGGATTGCCTGACCAGCTCCAGCAAGTGGAGCATTCTGGACTTGCAGGAGCACGCCCTGCTGCACCTGCATCATCTGAAGCATCATCCGCTTCATCTCCCCATTGGTTGGCTCCCGCTCAGGCTCCTCGTCATGACGGGGCACGCTACCACCACCACGGGTAAATCGCCTTCCTGCCATCTAATGACACAGAAAACGAAGCAGATTAGACTCATAGCTTATGACTCAGATGTCGAACTTAGTTTATTGGACATTCTAATATTATTATCGTTATTCCGATATTCGCAGTTATAGAAAAGGACTTGCATGGGCCACCAACAAAACCTGTCACGCCCCGCTTCCCGAAAATGGAGACGAGACGTGAGAAGGTCCGCACAGACGTGGAGCTGTGAAGCCACACGCCTGATAAGTGTCAATAAATTAAATGCAGGTCCCTGTAACCATGAACAGAACAAAGATAATAACACAAGAGAGACAGAAATAAAATCTCAAATCTCAGAATTGTCCAACATTTAAAATTAAGTTCAACATCCAGAAAAGCCACCAGGCTAAAGGAAAGAGTCTAAAGGCCCAGAACAAGGCCAACAAAATGACAACAAAAGCAGTCTAAAATAAAAGAAAAACCTCAACGAAGACACTAAGACTGGTCTCCGGTGTCCACGTACTCTTCCTCAGCAACCGCGGGTCCTGACTCAACGTCAGCAAACACCACGTCCTCACCAACGAACTCTGGCTCAGGATCTAACATGTGTCACCCAAAAGAGAGAGGGGCACATGTCAGCAAGTCTAAAGGACTTGGGCAAGGAAACTGAAAGTTAACTAACAACCAAACAGTTCAAGTAGGAAGCAATGACATGACATTTTAGTATGATGCAACAGTTAAAAAGGGCAAGAAAGGACAAGCACGCACGATGTAGCAAAAGCTACCAAATCACTAATTCACGAGTCACTTATCACGATTTTCACTTAATACGGTTCGCTATTCATGATTTTCACTTTGTGCTCAGAGTTTCCGTCTTTTGGCTAGAGTGGCTGATCGGGCCAACTCCTAAGCTCAAGCGACCGTTTAACCCTACCCATCCACGTGTATCGAGCGTTGGGATTAGCAACACACTATGCTCGCTTCTGGATCACGAGCCAGGAAGTGTATTTGGCATAGGGGTGCACCTAGCCTCAAGTCACGATGTAGGAGTCAAAATCCTACTCTCCGCAGCTTACATTTTAAAGTAGCGTGTGCTACACAAACACGATGAACAAGCAAGTATGCAATGGCATGAAAAGATATTCGCGTACCGTTAATTGAAATTAAACATGATATGCAAGCATGATGAAGGTGACGGATCTAGTTTCGTTGTCAAGCTAGGTCAAGGGCATCTAGGCAGCTATCCTTTCACTGCCTAGTCTCTTTTACGCTAAAACAAGGAAATGGCCTAGAACATGGCCCAAAACCCTAAGTGGCAAGTTTCACTTTCCTAGCACCGAGGATGACGATCACGAAGGTTCGTCTCATAAACGCTAATCTACGGGGAAAGTCACTGTTATGGATAAACAATCATCAAAACAACATCCATTTTCATTAGGGTTTCACAAAAACACAAATGGGTTATGAGAATATTAAGAGATCGATTTATTACCGAATCGTTAGCGGAAGAACGATGCCGAGCAAGCACGGCAACGGAAGAAACGATCCGGGAACCTACGGTTCAGATATGGAAATGGGGAGAAAATCTGGAGAAATGGGGGTTTGGGGATTTTTGGGGGTTTTCCGGTGACCTAGAGGTGGTGGCCGGCCTAAATGGAAAGGGAGAGGGGCACATGATGAAGGAGGAAGGCTAGGGGAAGATGGATGATGATTTGGGGAAGAAGAAGGCTCAGGAGAAATGAAAGAAGAAAAAAAATGTTTGGAGGGTTTAAATAGGCACAGCCGGCGGCTGGACAAACCCTAGGTTTACGACAGCAGTTAGTCGGTCAAAGAAGGGTTGTTGACCGACTAGTTCAACAACTAGTCGGTCGGTCGATCAATTGTGACCGACTAAAACCAAACAGTAACTCAGGTTGTCGAAATGGTCAAAGAATTAGTCGGTTAAAAAACAATGGCTGATCGACTAGTTTGCAACCTAGTCGGTTGGTGGTTGTTCTTAGACCGACTAACGATAAACAGTAACTTAGGTGAAATTCATCAAAGGAACTAGTCGGTCTGAGAGCAAGTTCTGACCGACTAGTTTCACATCTAGTCGGTCGGTGGTTATTCTTAGACCGACTAAAAGTAAACAGTAACTCCTGTACATTCGATTCAATGAACTAGTCGGTTCCAGTAGAGTTCCTGACCGACTAAATCTCAATCTAGTCGGCTGGTCCCCCTTCTTGAACCAACTAAAGTGCACTAAAAGTGCCGAATCGAAGCGCGAAGCTTCGGGAAGATTTCTATAACTTCTAAGATCACTCTAACTCTTCAATATGAGCGATTTGAAGTTTGTCATGAGCGACTTACTCCAAGATCAACGATTCTAAGGAAGAAGCTAGAAAATCACGACGAAACGATCGAAAATGAAAGCTACGGAGACGAAAACCACACATGAGGAGAAAATCCACCAAAACATATACATAATATAGATAATCCAAATACATGAAAACCAGTCGTTACACTTTGCCTTCTTCTACCCTCCCTTGTACAAATGTCTTCTATGTGGATGATGATGTTGTTGGGTCACACCAATGCCAGCCCCACCTGGAATATTTGGGTGAGTGATCCCACATCCACTGTTATGATTGGGGCCATGTGGTTGTTGAGAAGGCTGGAAACACACAAATAGAAGACATGTATCAGAGATATATCACTAGTATGTATAAGACATGTATCAGACATATATAACTAGAAAGAATAAATAGGATATATATCAGAAGTTTATCACAAGTCTATGTCAGACATATTCACTTACAACAGGATGGACTTGATCACCACTGGCAGAAGAAATTTGTCTTACTCCCAATCTTTTGCCTCCTCTTTGACTATGGGCTTGCTGGTGGGTAGGGGTACTCTATAAACAGTTATGAGGAAATTATAACTTGAAATCACAATTACAGCATGAAATCACAATAACAATTACAGTTATAAGGATATCACAATAACAATTACAGCATGAAATGACAAATGTAAGCAAGCATGTTGAAATCACCAACTCAGAATAGCACTTACAACTGGAGGTGCTTGACCACCCCTGCCAGAAGAATGTTTTCTTGAACCCAATCTTCTGCCTCCTCTATGACCCTGGGCTTGTTGTTGGGCAGGGGTACTCTGTAAAAAGTTCTGATGAAATCATAATAACAATATAGCAGGGGTGTTCTGAAATGGCAGTTCAATAATGAACTTACAACATGGGTATTCTAGGAATCTGAGCTCTGGCTTCTACCATCAACATTGATACCAGCCCTCCTCAACAAAGCTAAAATCTCTGGTTGATTATATTTGCTGAGCTCCTTCTATTGAGATTTTGGCCTGTCACGCCACGCTTCCCATAATACCTGGGAGCGAGGATGTGACGAAGGTCCGCTTATGCACAAAACAAGGAGGAATTTTTTTTTCTTCCTTGTTCGATGCACAATAAGCATCTGTACTAATTACATCGAAGGCAGATTCTTGTCATGCAAACTCAGAGAGACAACACACAACATCTTTATTATCCAATAGATGATAAGTAGTACAGGACTGGGCCTTATAGTACGGCCAACATCGACTCGACAGAAAAGTAAAGTACATCACTCGAAAGTAAATAGCACACTGGCGGTAAGGAAAGCACACTGACGATAATGGAAGCACACTAACGGTGAAGGATGATGTGTTGAGTTGGAGTCTCCTACTCCTCTGTTGGTACAGTCTAGGGAACGTCCTTTGATCCCTGATCTGTGGGATCGTCCTCGGTGTAATACTCCACGTACTCCGTCGGCTCGTAGTCTGACATGCATTTCAGAGAAAACAATGAAACACATGTCAGCGCTAAGCGACAAGTAAAAACCAACAGAAAGTAAAGGTAGCAATGTAATGAACGAACAAGAGGTAACAAACGTCGCTTGACTATCTAATAGTGTAGGCAGGCCTAATAATAAGAAGTCTAACTTAACTCCCAAATCAGCCAGTCAGTCAGGGCTTGAAGGCACAGGTCACTTCAAAGACCGCAGGAACAGTCCCTTGGTTGACCAACCCCCTTCCCATTCCTTTCTAGACACTGATTCAGTCGTAATTTAAGACCGCTTGTTATTACGCCGCTCTGCCACGTTCGAGTAGTCTCGACTTAGTCAGTAGAACAGTGGTATCAAGTCAGCAATAGTAGCAGAGTAACAAAAAAGCTAGTGCATCAGCCTTAGCCCGAGTGCACGATATGCAACCAGAAGTGCACCCATCCCACGGAGCAACTCGTGGAATATCTACCTACCATCCCCTGCAGGGTGATGGTACAGCTTACCAAATAAGGGTGGACCCGGTCACTCCCGCACACCTCGTAGCTCAAGACTACCCCCAAACCCGTGTCGTATTACATTAACTGTGTCTGTATCTGGATCCGTATGATCCGTATCCGTATGGCCTCATAGACCCATCATTTCGTACATCCAACATGTACAACAATTCATACAACATTTGGGTACAACAAACACATTTGCACGGTAATTACTTGCATACACCCGGTAATTACTTGCATACACCCGGTAATTACTTGCATGTAGTCGTGACCGGTTGTAATTTGGTTCCTTGGGCGGGTCTCGTACCGCGTCCGGGGTTGGTGTCTTCCCGGGACGTCTGCCTACAAACACCACACACACGCACCCATATTTTATTAATATAATAATCGAAATTACAAGGTTCGTACTACGTTCACATACGCACGTATACGTATACGTATGAAAAAAAACTTAAACCAAAATCCTATCAAAATAATCTTCCCCCTTCCCTTTTCTAATCCTATTCTTTCCTTTAACAATAAATTCTCCTTCACAAATTCATTTCCTCTACCCTCAAATTCCCTTCACAAAACTGTGAACAAAACTGTGAACTTTTTTTCTTCTTTTTTTCTAACTTTCATCATCTTCATTTATCTTCTTGTAGGTGGAGCAAGGAGCAAGGGGGAGAGACCAAGGGAGAGAGAGGGTGGGTGGCCGGCCATGGCCTGCCGTCGCCGGCCGCCGCCGGCCGCCGGCCGGAAAAGAACCCAGTTTTGGTTTTTTTTCTCTTCTTTGATTGATTCTTGTGTAGAATCAATGGGTGTCACGCCCCGCTTCCCAAAAATATGGAGGCGAAGCGTGAGAAGGTCCGCTCAGACTTGAAGCTACAGAGCTGCAAGTCCGATAAGCGTCAATCAAATTTAAAACTGCAGGTCCTTGCAACGCGAACGAAACAAAGATAATAATATTGAAATGAGACAAAAGAGATATCTCAGAATATCCATAATTAAATAAGTTTCAACATCACAGAAAAAGCCACCAGGCTAAAAGAAAAAGAGTTTAAAGGCCCAAACACGGCCAACAAAAGTACAAAGCATAGGTGCCACGCACCAACAACTAACAAAAGGCCTAAAACAAAAGAAAGCTCATCGAGGACTCAAAGAATGGTCACCGGTGTCCACCAAAAACCTCTTGGCAATCATGGACTCAGGCTCAGCGTCAGCAACACATCACGTACTCAGCAACGGTCTCTGGCTCAGGTCTAACATGTGACACCCAAAAGAGAAAGGGGCACATGTCAGCAAGTCTACAAGAGACTTGTGCAAGGAAACTGAAAGTAGGTAAAGCAACCTAGCAGTTCTCGCATGAATGCAATGACATGGCAGTTTAAAGTATGAGTGCAACAAGTAAAGTAAAGTAAAGTAGCGTAAAGTACGAGCATGGCATGACATTCACAAGACAAGTACAAGACAAGAAAAGTAAGCACCTCGTGCACAGAGTTCACGCCTTACAGCTGAAGAGGCTGTACGGGCACACTTCTACGCTGAGTGGTCGCTCAACCCTACCCCTCCACGTGTATCGAGCCAGGGCCTTACCCCCGAACGGGAATGCTCGCTTCTGGATCACGAGCCAGGAAGTGTTTTTAACAAGTATGGCATAGGGGTGCACCTAGCCCGGGACAAGCAAGTACAAGTATGTAGCGTGTGCTACGAATGCGACATTCAATGCATGGATGACATGACATGGCAAGTAGTAAAGCGTACAGGTAAGGAAAATAAACGTGACAGTTAAGCATGCATGATCAACAAGTTTAAGGAGTTGGATCTAGCTTCGTTGTCAAGCTAGATCATTTAGGTGACGGATCTAGTTTCGTTGTCAAACTAGATCAAGTAGGCGTCTAGCCAGCTATCATTTCACTGACTAGTCTCTTTTACGCTAAAAACAAGTGAGTGGCCTAAAACATGGCCCTAAGCAAGATTTGGCAAGTTTCACTTGCCTGCAAGTACGACGTCTGAGCACACCGTCCAATGAGTCCAAAAATCACAATAATCCTACGTGCACAAGTCCACCGGCCTACATTCGTTTTATTAATCTTGATTAGTGAATTTAAAACATTTAAAAATACTTTAAAAATACTGATTTTAGTCTTGATTAGCATGCATTGGGTTGGGGATCCTAGGGGTGCAAAGCGTTACCTCAACACGACGCGAAAGCTGCACCGGCGTCGGGTAGCGACGCCGGGGGTTGGAATAAAAGATCGTGCTCCAAGTCCAGATTCCATTTAGATTCCTCGCTGGAAATTTCAGAACAATCAACCCGGGCGACGGTTCCAGATTCCAAAGCTAGCACGTGCGACGACGGGTTACGGCGTGCGACGACGTCGTACGCGGCAAGTCGTCAAAGAGAACGCACCTAGGTGGGGCCCACAGTAGTCCTAGGGACCTTTGGGAGACTCACAATACCCCTGGAGAACTTGGGGGGCCCACGGAGGCAAGTGGTGCGACAGATGCAGGGTTGCGACGAATGACTCTCGGTCGTACAGCCTCGGTGCGGGGAGATCCTTCGGTCGCTACGGGGAACGGGGCTGTGCGGCGCTTGGGGGTGTGCAGCAGCGCGGGTGCGGGGGCCTCCTTCGGTCAGATCGGTAGGGAGTGTCGGTCGTGCGCTCGGATGCGAGGGCTGTGACGTTGCAACGTTGCAGCGTTGCAATCGTCGGTCGGTGCGGAGATGCGGGTCGGTCAGGCGCTGTGCGGAGCGGGACGACAAGGCGGGGGTCGATGCGGAGCGGATGCGGAGCGGATGCGAGCGGGGTGCTGGCCAAGCCCTCGGTCAGACCGAGGGAACGGAGCGGGGCGAAGCGCTGCGATGCGGGCGGCGATGGATGCGGGGGTGGCTAGCGGTCGGAGCGGGGTAAATTGCTTGGTTTTCTCGGTCAGTGCGGGGGCTGAACGTCGCAACGTTGCGACGAATCGTCGCAACATCCAATTTGGGTTTTGGAAGATGCTAGGGCTAATTTCTTGCGAAAATATGTCTTCCTAGGGGTTGCTTATATAGTATAGATGGGTTGACTTGGTCTAGGGCTAAATCTAATAGGATTAGAAGCTTAAAATAATTTAAAATTTGAAATTCAACTTCTCCAACTAACCCAAGGATTTGACCTGGTCCAAATAAGCTAGAAATTGGCTCAAAAATTCTTTAAAACGTTTAAAACTCAAATAAATTTTATTTGGTCAAAAATAATTTAAAAATTAATTATTAAAAATATTTTAAAGCTTGCTAAAAATATAAAAGTGGTCGAATAAACTCCAAAAATTATAAAATAAATATCGGGGTGATCGTGTTGGCGAAAGTGAGCTAACTAAGAAGGCGGATCTTAATTTCGACATCTGACGACGAAACTAAAAATAGAAACGTCTCCCGTCAAAAGTGAAAATCGCCACGTCTCATCGAATAAGTTTAAATTGTGGGAAAACGACTCGAGAAACGTCGTTCCAAAATAGTGTCACTATTTAACATTCTCAGAGACGTTCACAACGGCATATCACACGAAAGTGTTCACAAACAAACAAAGTCTAAAACAAACACGTGCACGGCCAAAAGCACGTGCACGAACAACGTACGACGAAAAGTGGTCGTTACATCCTCCCCACCTTAGAATAAAGTCCGTCCTCGGACTTTCTAATATAGCTAAGCGCTCTAGTAACTACCCCAATCAAGTCATATTATAATTCAACCAGGTATAGTCATTACAAGTGCTTATATATGCACTAGGTAGTCAAACATTAATACTACCAACACGTATATATATTTATATATATTCATGTACGTTATACATTTATACCCATTATAGCCAGTCAATTTCATACATGTATTTCAATCATATATATAAGCATACATTCCTTATATCGCTACTACTTACCTAAACACAAAACAATATTTCAGATACTCATATAGGTTAGTCTCACACTTAGCAAATACAATCATTGCTCTACATATAGGTAGCTACCTATGCACAAAAATCAAGGGTATACTACCCTCTAATATTTCCTAGTATTCATCCAACACCAAACACATCAACACATGCAGTCACACCATACCATTATTAAATCAAATTCACTATATCTAATATACATTCACTATAGTTTCACAATATATATATAGTCATTCAATGCATTCAAATATTTCACCATACATTCACATTACGTACGGTCCTATTACTGTATTTACAACACGCCACATATACCATAGTCATTAATACCTATAACTAAGCACATACTTACCCGTGCATGGTGCACACCCATACACGCTAACATTTCATTTACGCATACCAATCATACCATTATATTACTAGTACATCTACACACCTAGTTTAGCTAGTATACATTTGTTCATACAAGCAAGTCCTTAGTAAATAATTATACCACAAGACCAACACCTACAACTATATACTGGCGTGGCGACCCACAATCATGTGCGTAGCACAACCAGGCACAAACGCTCCTATCACTATACATACATCAAACATTGCTATATTCAACTACAAACATACATTCAATATACTTAGAGTATACCCACTCAAGCTTGAGTGAGACTCAATACACATATCAGAATATTCTATATACGTAACACGGCATTCATACATATACCAATACCACTCCAACATATATATATATGTATATGTATATGTATATGTGTGTGTGTGTGTGTGTGTGTATATATATATATATACATATATATATATACCAATACAACCATATGCATACCATAGGTCAATCACACTTAATATTTGGTCAGGTAATACTTACATAGTTCAATCACTCTATATACCATAATAATAACATTACAGACATCAGCACCCACATATAATTATAATATACTCCCTAATACATGCATACGTACTCATCGTATAGTCACACCCATATATATTCACACCATAGCCTACTACCTATAATTAGTATACTAACACATCTATACGTACATAATTAAGATGTGCAATGGTCATGTATACCTCACGGTATACACGCATGCAACATCCCGCGAAAGCAAATAATACCAATCAAATTTATAATTCTACTACCATATGTATATCACGTACATACTCAGGCAACAAAACATAACTACTTACGTCTAAACACCTTATATATCTACCTACGAGCACATACTCACACGTACTAGTATATAGGTCACTCAATAGGCCTACTCACTTAACCATACGTACACTTATTACTATCGCACCTAACATACACATAGCTTTACCAATCATTTTATTTCAACCATTACAAGTATCTCTAACTACATACACAACTTAGATATTTCAACGCTAACACTTATACACACCGGCATCCCTAGTATAGTATAGCTATCCACAGAAAAATCTATAACTCTTAACACACGACAACTTCATAGTATCACGAATAACTCCGAGTATATATATATATATATATCACACAATAGGCAATCATCAATATACTATGGGGGGTATACTCATTTAAGCTCACGTACGTGCACTACAACACCTCACAAGGTCCAAGGCCTACTAACAATTAAGGGTTGACACAGACATTGACGGACCCCAAGGCCTAAGCAATAAAGAGAGGTCGAGAGCGTGACGAGGGAAGGATCGATAAGCACGAGTTCAGATAGGACGAATACAAGGAGACGGCTTGGTTAGGGAAAACATTGGCTCAATGGTGATGTTTAGGTTGAAGGAAAAGGAGATGTAGTGATGCTTAAATAGGATACAGAAAAGGAAATAGGGTGAATAGCACAAGCTAAAATACGCGAAATCTGAAAACTGTTGTACTTCAAAAGTTGAAATCCCAGTCTGAAAAGAAATATTTGGAGATCGATAAAACGAGTTGTTCAAAATAAATTTGAGTCGAATATTCATAATAGGAGAAAATGGTCCATTGATCTATATAAAATCATTATTAAAAGGAAGTAAAACCATTTACACTAATATTAAGGACGTGGTTTAGAAAATTTATACGTCAGTAATTTAATATAATGTTGTCAAAAGTTTTGGAAAGTCAAGAATGAAATCAAGTAACGGAAGAATTTAAACTCACATTAAATGCTTTCAAAACTCTTAGGCTATGGTTAAAATAACCAAAATTGAAACTACTTTTTAGAGAACCAGGGTTTGCCAGAAATGAGAAACTGATTTACATAAGGTTCTTAATATACGAGCACAACAAGTCTGGCACGGATATAAAAATAGTTGAAAGTATATATGGTGCACGGAAAAATAATAGTAATGACTTAGTATAAGAATTTTCAAGATCGAATCGCAAATCCTTAAAATCAAATCAGGGAGGGTCTAAAGCAGGAAGTGGTTATGAAAATAGTAATTTTGCAAAAATCTGAAATAGCGAGGACGGCGAGCAAAAACCAACTTGCTGAAAGCTGAAATTCCATGTGTCTTGAAAAGTATATGAATGGCATAGATCAGGAGGGAAAATTACAAGTTGAATAAAAGTACGATTCAGAATAAAATTAATATATGAAGGGACGACGCATTTGCATAAGTACGAAAAACATAGGCTGGGAAAATACTATAAGCTAGTATTCAAAAATTCCGACAAACGTTTTAAAATTTAAATCAATGAAAGAGTATGAAGTATAAGTATATTAAAATTTTGAACAAAGTTAAACTTAGTGGTAGGGAAGATTGAAAAATATTTTCAGAAGGTTCAAGATTTGCAATGGAGATGTTTGAAAATGGACGACGATCGTCATGAGGCGATCTCGTGAATCGAGGCAAGGAAATTTGGTCAGGTGATCAGAACATACATACGCCTAGGATATGAATCAGGAGACCCTACGGGGAAACTCATACGGTCGACCAACTAAAGATTAAGAACTAAGCGCTAAGACTTTCTAAGGAGCTAGACGGTAATGAAATGCGTTCAGCTTGGTCCGAAATCGATGAACCCAAACGAACGACAAAAGGAAATTTTAGAGGTCTAATATGGTCAGGGTTAGGCAATAACCACTAAGGTAACTCATACGACGATTAAATCAATTGCTGACAGGGGGTCTAACTAACAATCAGAGGCCTCTAACTAGCAAACACGGGCGTCTAACTAAGTCTTCTTACTCCTAGTGACATAGGAAAACGACTAGACTCAGGGCTTATGACTCGGATGTTGCAATTTATTTAATGGACATTCCGTTATTATCGTTGTTTCGTTAACTCACAATTGCAAGACTGGACCTGCATGGGCCACTAACAAAACCTGTCACGCCCCGCTTCCCAAAAATATGGAGGCGAAGCATGAGAAGGTCCGCTCAGACTTGAAGCTACAGAGCTGCAAGTCCGATAAGCGTCAATCAAATTTAAAACTGCAGGTCCTTGCAACGCGAACGAAACAAAGATAATAATATTGAAATGAGACAAAAGAGATATCTCAGAATATCCATAATTAAATAAGTTTCAACATCACAGAAAAATCCACCAGGCTAAAAGAAAAAGAGTTTAAAGGCCCAAACACGGCCAACAAAAGTACAAAGCATAGGTGCCACACACCAACAACTAACAAAAGGCCTAAAACAAAAGAAAGCTCATCGAGGACTCAAAGAATGGTCACCGGTGTCCACCAAAAACCTCTTGGCAATCATGGACTCAGGCTCAGCGTCAGCAACACATCACGTACTCAGCAACGGTCTCTGGCTCAGGTCTAACATGTGACACCCAAAAGAGAAAGGGGCACATGTCAGCAAGTCTACAAGAGACGTGTGCAAGGAAACTAAAAGTAGGTAAAGCAACCTAGCAGTTCTAGCATGAATGCAATGACATGGCAGTTTAAAGTATGAGTGCAACAAGTAAAGTAAAGTAAAGTAACGTAAAGTACGAGCATGGCATGACATTTACAAGACAAGTACCAAGACAAGAAAAGTAAGCACCTCTTGCACAGAGTTCACGCCTTACAGCTGAAGAGGCTGTACGGGCACACTTCTACGCTGAGTGGTCGCTCAACCCTACCCCTCCACGTGTATCGAGCCAGGGCCTTACCCCCGAACGGGAATGCTCGCTTCTGGATCACGAGCCAGGAAGTGTTTTTAACAAGTATGGCGTAGGGGTGCACCTAGCCCGGGACAAGCAAGTACAAGTATGTAGCGTGTGCTACGAATGCGACATTCAATGCATGGATGACATGACACGGCAAGTAGTAAAGCGTACAGGTAAGGAAAATAAACGTGACAGTTAAGCATGCATGATCAACAAGTTTAAGGAGTTGGATCTAGCTTCGTTGTCAAGCTAGATCATTTAGGTGACGGATCTAGTTTCGTTGTCAAACTAGATCAAGTAGGCGTCTAGC
Source organism: Scilla litardierei (assembly GCA_030789695.1). Lineage (NCBI taxonomy): Eukaryota > Viridiplantae > Streptophyta > Magnoliopsida > Asparagales > Asparagaceae > Scilla > Scilla litardierei. The sequence goes on along the minus strand of CM061142.1, from coordinate 654,110,405 downwards.
CAGCTATCATTTCACTGACTAGTCTCTTTTACGCTAAAAACAAGTGAGTGGCCTAAAACATGGCCCTAAGCAAGATTTGGCAAGTTTCACTTGCCTGCAAGTACGACGTCTGAGCACACCGTCCAATGAGTCCAAAAATCACAATAATCCTACGTGCACAAGTCCACCGGCCTACATCCGTTTTATTAATCTTGATTAGTGAATTTAAAACATTTAAAAATACTTTAAAAATACTGATTGTAGTCTTGATTAGCATGCATTGGGTTGGGGGTCCTAGGGGTGCAAAGCGTTACCTCAACACGACGCGAAAGCTACACCGGCGTCGGGTAGCGACGCCGGGGGTTGGAATAAAAGATCGCACTCCAAGTCCAGATTCCAATTAGATTCCTCGCTGGAAATTTCAGAGCAATCAACCCCGGCGACGGTTCCAGATTCCAAAGCTAGCACGTGCGACGACGGGTTACGACGTGCGACGACGTCGTACGCGGCAAGTCGTCAAAGAGAACGCACCTAGGTGGGGCCCACAGTAGTCCTAGGGACCTTTGGGAGACCCACAATACCTCTGGAAAACTTGGGGGGCCCACGGAGGCAAGTGGTGCGACGGATGCGGGGTTGCGACTAATGACTCTCGGTCGTACAGCCTCGGTGCAGGGAGATCCTTCGGTCGCTGCGGGGAACGGGGCTGTGCGGCGCTTGGGTGTGTGCAGCAGCACGGGTGCGGGGGCCTCCTTCGGTCAGATCGGTAGGGAGGGTCGGTCGTGCGCTCAGATGCGAGGGCTGTGACGTTGCAACGTTGCAGCGTTGCAATCGTCGGTCGGTGCGGAGATGCGGGTCGGTCAGGCGCTGTGCGGAGCGGGACGACAAGGCGGGGGTCGGTGCGGAGCGCTGTGCAGAGCGGATGCGGAGCGGATGCGGAGCGGATGCGGAGCGGATGCGAGCGGGGTGTGGGCCAAGCGCTCGGTCAGACCGAGGGAATGGAGCGGGGCGAAGCGCTGCGATGCAGGCGGCGATGGATGCGGGGGCGGCTAGCGGTCGGAGCGGGGTAAATTGCTTGGTTTTCTCGGTCAGTGCGGGGGCTGAACGTCGCAACGTTGCGACGAATCGTCGCAACGTCCAATTTGGGTTTTGGAAGAGGCTAGGGCTAATTTCTTGCGAAAATATGTCTTCCTAGGGGTTGCTTATATAGTATAGATGGGTTGACTTGGTCTAGGGCTAAATCTAATATGATTAGAAGTTTAAAATAATTTAAAATTTGAAATTCAACTTCTCCAGCTCACCCAAGGATTTGACCTGGTCCAAATGAGCTGGAAATTGGCTCAAAAATTCTTTAAAACGTTTAAAACTCAAATAAATTTTATTTGGTCGAAAATAATTTAAAAAAATAATTATTAAAAATATTTTAAAGCTTGCTAAAAATGTAAAAGTGGTCGAATAAACTCCAAAAATTATAAAATAAATATCGGGGTGATCGTGTTGGCGAAAGTGAGCTAACTAAGAAGGAGGATCTCAATTTCGACATCTGACGACGAAACTAAAAATAGAAACGTCTCCCGTCAAAAGTGAAAATCGCCACGTCTCATCGAATAAGTTTAAATTGTGGGAAAACGACTCGAGAAACGTCGTTCCAAAATAGTGCCACTATTTAACATTCTCAGAGACGTTCACAACGGCATATCACACGAAAGTGTTCACAAACAAACAAAGTCTAAAACAAACACGTGCACGGCCAAAAGCACGTGCACGAACAACGTACGACGAAAAGTGGTCGTTACAATGGGGAATGGAGAGAGAGTTGTAGAGGGATGGAGAGGGGATCAAGGAAAGGTTGTCGTCGCTGCCGGAGGAGTCGCCATCGCCGGAGTTAGCCGGAGTTGGCCGGAGTTGGCCATGGCCATGATGGGTTCATGGGTTTTTTCTTGATTTTTGTTGATTTTTAGAGTGAGATAGAAAGAGATTGAGAATGGGTTTGATGGAGGAATTGAAAGAGGATGGTGGGGGCTCACCGGAGGGGGAGAAGTTCGCCTGAAACTCACCGGAATTTGGCCGGAATTTCGTCGGAGAAGAGGGGGATTGTGCGGAAGAAGATGGGTTAAGGGGGGTTTAAATAGGTGTTAGGAACTAATTGTTTAATTAAGCATTTAAAACTTAGTCAAAAGTAAGATTTAGATAAGATTTGCATTTAATTAGCTTTTTTGAAAAATATGAACCGTTGTCTCCTCCACATGTTAGTCATGTTAGGGTAATTAGTAATTAGGTTAGTGTAAATTAGTAATTAGGCAAGGTAATTAGTGATGGTAAAATTCGTAACAAAATTACGATTTTGCCCCCACTAGCAAACGTGCCTGAAAAATTATGAAAACATACCCACGGGTTCATATCGTCGCGAGGATTGCGAATACGAAGTCTGTTTCAAGGTTTGAGCTACGAAAATAAGAGTCGTGGGCCAAAACATTTAGGAAGCGGGTTTACGGGTTCTCTACTGATTTGTCATCAGAAATTTACGAAATTAATGTGGGAAGCCCTAAATGATTATATGATGATACCGTAGAAGTTTGAAAACGTTTTGAAGATGTTTGTATAGAAAATTAATTTATTAAGCCAAAACGGTAATAATCGAAAATGAATTTTTACCAGATTATTTAGAGGTATTCGATGAAACCCGAACTTACTAATGTACCCCATAACTACTTTAATACTTAAAAATATTTTTATAAGGAGTTTTTGAAATCATAAAACTCCAGACGAAAAATAGTTTAATAGGTTAAACACACAAATTATCGTGCTGATGGAAACAGACCGTTACATCCTACCCTCCTTATAAAAATTCCGTCCTCGGAATTTAAGGAAAGAGATAAGGATAATGCTCACACATTTCCTCTTCACGTTCCCAGGTGGATTCACCAGGTGAATCGTGATGCCACATAACTCTCACTAGCTCAATCACTTTGTTCATGAGAGTCTTCTGTCGACGATCTATGATCTGCACCGGTTGCTGCCCATAGGTGAGATCCGGATGAACAGTAATCTCCGAGTGGTCGACTACATGCTTGGGGTCGCTGATGTAACGACGCAGCTGGGAGATATGAAATACATCATGAACTCCCTCCAATGATGGTGGCAGGGCCAGACGTTAAGCTACTTCTCCAACTCGCTCTAGCACATCAAACGGTCCGATGAATCTCGGACTGAGCTTTCCTCGTTTTCCAAAGCGTATCACTCCTCTGTTTGGTGATATCTTTAGAAAAACATGGTCTTTAGGTTGAAATTCCAAATGTCGATGCTTGGCGTCAGCCCAGTGCTTATAGAGATCTTGTGCGATTCTCAGCTTGTCTCTGATAGTACGTACCACATCAACAGCTTCCACGATCATTTCTGGACCTAAAAATTCTCGATCACCAATATCATCCCAACTTAATGGAGATCGACATTTTCTTCCATAGAGTACCGTAAAAGGGGCCATGCCGATGCTAGCTTGGTAGCTATTGTTGTAAGCAAACTCTACCAGGTGCAGATGATCTTCCCATGATCCTTTGAAATCCAGCATGCAAGCTCTCAGCATATCTTCAAGACTCTGGATGGTACGCTCTGATTGTCCATCAGTCTGCGGGTGATACGCAGTGCTGAATTTGAGATGTGTACCCAGATTCGATTGCAGGTTCTTCCAAAAATGTGAGGTGAACCTTGTGTCTCGGTCGGAGACGATGGTCACTGGAACTCCATGTAGCCTCACAATTTCCTGCATGATAAACATATATCACTATGTATACTGCAAGAAGTTTAAAGGTATAAGATATATCATTACCTCCATGTACTTCTTCGCGAGTATTTCCGTGGATTGTCCTGCTCGGAATGGTATGAAATGTGCCGACTTGGTTAATCGATCAACGATTACCCAGATGGCATCATTCTGCTTTGAGCTCCGAGGTAGTCCAGTCACGAAGTCCATAGTGATGTGTTGCCATTTCCATTCTGGAATAGGCAAATGTTGAAGCAATCCAGTGGCTCGATGATGTTCAGCCTTCACTTGCTGACATACGAGGCATTTGGCGACGCTTCGGGCCACGCTTCTCTTCATTCCAATCCACCAGAAGTTCAGTCGCAGATCTTTGTACATCTTGGTACCACCTGGATGTATGGAGTAAGGAGAGCTATGTGCTTCATTTAACATCTCTTCCCTGATCTCTCCTGAAGGTACGCAGATGCGACTTCCATACCTCAAAGATCCATCTTCATGAATACGAAATTTTGTTCGTAGTCCAGCTTCAACTTGTTGCTTGATCTTCTACAGCTTCACGTCTCCAGATTGAGCAGCTTTGATCCGATCGATGATGGTAGATTGAATCTGCATGTTCATCAATGATGATGTAGCTCCTGGCAAGACGACTTCGATTTCCATCTCTTTCAAGTTTTGCTGAAGTCTCCATTGAGTCGTCAGAGTCATGACTGTTGGTAGTCGACTCAATGCATCAGGCACAACATTCACCTTTCCATGATGATACTGGAGGTCGATGTCATAATCAACCATGAGTTCCAACCATCTTCGTTGTCTCATGTTGAGCTCCTTCTGTGTGAAAATATACTTCAATCTCTTGTGGTCAGTGAATACCTTTACTTGCTCTCCCAACAGAAAATGTCTCCAAATCTTCAGAGCAAAGATGACGGCTGCCAACTCTAAGTCGTGTGTTGGATAATTCTTCTCATGATTCTTCAGTTGTCAAGAAGCATATGCAACTACGTGACCATGTTGATGCAGCACACTTCCAAGACCTTTTCCAGATGCATCACAGTAAACTTCGAACCCTCCAGTTCTATCCGGAAGAGTTAGAACTGGTGCGGTTGTCAGCCTCATCTTCAATCCTCTGAATGCTTGTTCACAAGCTTCAGACCAAACAAACTTAACATCCTTCCTGGTCAATCGAGTCATCGGATCAGTAATCTTTGAGAAGTCCTTGATGAATCGGTGATAATAACCAGCCAATCCGAGAAAACTTCGGATGTCAGAAACTGATCGGGGGGTCGGCCAGCTTCTAACGGATGCAACTTTCTCAGGATCAACGGAAATACCATCTCCTGAAACTATATGTCCAAGAAAGGTGACTCGATCCAGCCAGAATTCACACTTGCTATACTTGGCATAGAGCCGATGGCGACGCAGAGTCTCCAAAACTATCTGTAGATGCTTGGCATGATCTTCCTCGCTCTTCGAGTAGACCAGGATGTCATCGATGAAAATAACTACGAATTTATCCAAGAACTCAAAAAATATAAGGTTCATGAGATTCATGAATACCGCTGGGGCGTTAGTCACACCAAAAGGCATGACTACGAATTCGTAGTGTCCAAACTTGGTCCGAAAAGTTGTCTTAGAAATATCTTCCTTACTGATTTTCACTTGATGATAACCACTTCTGAGATCTAGCTTGGAGAAGACTCGTGATGCACCGAGTTGATCAAAAATGTCGTCGATGCGAGGCAATGGATATTTATTCTTTACAGTCACCTTGTTCAGTTCTCGATAGTCCATGCACATTCTTCTTGATCCATCATTCTTCTTGACCAATAAGACAGGCGCACCCCAAGGAGACACACTGGGATGTATCAATCCTTTCTGCAACAGGTCGTCGAGCTGACTCCGAAGTTCTTCCAATTCAGCAGGAGCCATGCGGTAAGGAGCCTTAGAGATAGGTTGAGTGTTCGGCATAAGGTCAATAGTGAATTCGAGATCTCGGTCTGGTGGTAATCCTGAAATATCTTCAGGGAATACGTCTTCGAAGTCTCGAACTACTAAGGGTTTCTCAGGCTCAACCTGCATTGATGCGACTATTGCTTCATTCGGTTGGCCTGAAACTTGATAGGACCAAGCGAATGACTTCCATTCATGAACTCGAACATAGGATGTTCGGGAATTTTAAACACCACACTCTTCTGGTGACAGTCGATGTTAGCGAAGAAAGTCCATAACCAATCCATGCCGAGTATCGCATCAAAGTTGGCTATGCTGATAATCATGAAATCAGCGAATAGTTCACGTCCACAGATCACTAGTGGGCATGACTTGCATCCGGTAGAGATTTTTACTATGCCATTTCCAGTGTTGACATTCCAACATCTTGGAAGATCACAGATAGTAATAGAATGATCTGTCGCAAACTTTTGCGACAAGAAGCTATGAGAAGCTCCAGAATCAAACAAGACTAGAGCTGGAGATGCAGATACTAAGATAATACCTAGGTTAAGGTAGAATACGTCTTAGCAAGAGTTACTCACCAATCAAGCATATGATATAGAATGCTGTAAGAAACTGAGGTCTAGAGATTACTTGAGAACACTTGATTTGTGGTATCGGCTTTAGCAACAGTCATAGTAAATGCCTGACGCCTTGGTGGATTTGGCTTGGCATTCTGAAAACCTTATTGCTGAGGAGGCAAGGGTTGCTTTTACTGAGCTGATCCTGAAGCCATCATAGGGTTGGCTGGTTTGATAGTGCGATGAGGGCAGTCCTTGGCAAGATGGTCAGAAGCCCCACACACTATGCATAGGTTCAAGAATACACAGCAGTCCTTCTTGACATGTCCAACACGGTTGCAGTAGTGGCACACCATAGTGGATTTGGTGTTGGTTGGATCTGCTGGCTTCTTGAAATTGGTGGTCTAAGTCGGACAGAAATTGTTCCTGGCAGGTTCCATCGGGTGTTTGCCTGTATTAACTTGAATTCCCCTTTCAAGTCGTGCAACGACTTCATGAGTTCGTGCAGCTTTCAGAACATCCTCAAGAGTAGTCAACTTCACTGAACTCATCGAGGCTTGAACACGGGCGTTTAGGCCTTGACGAAACTGATAGGCGCAGTCTTCTGGATTTTCGACCATGTGTGGAGGGAAGCGACTGAGCATTGAGAACTCTGCCTTATACTCATCCACAGTCCTATTGCCTTGTTTCAGATTAGTAAAATGACTTTGGAGTTCTCTGTTGGCCGAGAGAGGAAAATATTGGGCGTTGAACCTTTCCCGGAACATGCCCCAAGAGATAGGATTAACCAGACGTCGTTCTTCACGATCCCACCAGCTTCGAGCATTATCAGTCAGTGTAATACCCCTATAATTGAACTACTATATTGTGTATATTGTTGTACTTGTATGAGTATGGATAGTAATATATGAGTATTACTGTACATATATGTGATATTTGTACATGTGTGTGATGTGTACGTATGTTTTACTTATATGCATGTGTACTATGGATATAAATTAAGAGTATGTATGTATTTATAGGTGTGTATGCATACTAAGATGTATGTATGGCTATATGAATATTTGGATGTATCTTGGTGTGTAGTGTATATAGATATTGAATAATTGAGTGTACAAATGTGTATACTTGTATGTATTGATGTATATGGTAATGTATAATTGTATGAAGGTAGTATTGAAATGTATTATATAATATTGTGATTTATTATATGTATGACTATTTGTATGTATGGTTGTGTGTATACCTAGCTAAATTTGTATGTGTGTTTGGATGGATGATAATTATAGTTGATTATTGGTATTACTTTGGAATCTAGTTGTATATTTATAGTTGCATTTTATGTGTGTAGTGTTTTGGTGTGTATGTTGGTTTGTGTATGTTACGACCTAAAGATCGTAGGGGTCCCACCCGAATCCGCCCACATGATCCATGGACTCTCCGCTTCATGAAAGGGTCGCCACCCCGAAAATCCGGGGCAATATGGAGACGGGCGCGCCTTGTAGCGTTCCCCGACCCGGTCGAGGCAAACAACCACAGCCGCTCGACCCACCGGGGGTAGCGCGCTTGGGGACGCTTGGGTAGCTAAGCCGGGCCTACTGACAGGCACGGACGTATCCTTCTGTACAGGCGGACCATAGCTCATGACCGATCGGTACGACCCGCCCGATTCCCATGAACCGCGGTGCCTAGAGTGATACAGCCCGACCTTGAGTTCGTCGCCAACGACAAACAACCTAGGATAAGGACACGACTGACACATACGTCACCCGACCGACTGACGGTTAGCGCTTTCGGCCCTGACATCCCGACAAAAGCACCCCTTGGCCGTCGCGCCGCCTGACAAAAGCAGGTCAGGAACTCCTGTTCCCGATGTCCTTGCCCGAAGCTTCCGCTGACAACCGAGCCAGCTCAGCATGCCTAGTCATCACCCGTCAGGTATAAATACCCCCTCTCCTCTTACGGAAAGGGGGTTGGAAAATTCTCTCTTAATCTATAACTCACACACGAGAACAAAGGTCGTCCATATCTTTGTTCTCCCACCCATAGCTCGCCACGTGCGGTCGACACACCGTTAGTCCGGCCGGCGTGTCTAGCCTCCATTTTAAGCCCTATTACTGACTTAGGCATCAGAGGGGCTAAGGGTTGAACCCCAACCCTGCCCTTCTGACGAGTTGTTTGTGCTGCAGGAGAGCTCGCCCCTTGACCAAAGTCGGCTTCAGCCCCCTGCCGTCCAACCTTCCTCAGCTGCATCCGGCGAGATTCAACCCCGTGAGCACCACCGGCAACGGGTCCAACTTCTTCACCCCACTAATCACTTGTAAAACAGCCTACCTAAACCTTCTTCCCCATATAACCATCGTGCCCTTGGTTCCCCATAATACAAATTCATTGTACGCGAGTTCCACCTCGTAACAATTGGTGCCGTCTGTGGGAACGAAGGGTCACACCCATGTTAGACTCCATGCCGATCTCGCGGAACCCTGACCATGGCAAAGATCCCGTGGGTCAGAAACCGCTCTCTCTACAAATCACCCCGGCGTCCGACCCCCTTCTGAGGATGGGCACCGAAACTGAACATACTTCAGCCCACGCCGTCTTGAAGAGCTTCGAGGCCGTCACTCAGGCCAAGGGAGGCTATCAGACGGCTGGAACAGAGCCTCTGCCCGACCCCTCAGAGCCCCTGAACGTGAGGTGGAACCTCCACCTTCAGTTCGAGGAGGAGGGGGAGAACAGGGGGCTCGCTGAGGAGATTGCGGCCCAGCAAAGGCTCCTGGAAGAGGAGATGGAAGTTGCGCGGCGGTGGAGGCGCCTGGGGGAGGCGGCCGCCGTGCAAAGGCGTTTGGACGAAGCGGCCGAGACCGCCCGAAGAGCCTACCAGGACGAAGAGGTCGCTCGCTGCCAACTCCGCCTCATTGTCGCCGAGCGCGAGAGGCTAAGGAGAGAGAACAGGAGCAACCGAGAAATCCTTGACGAGACGACGACAGGCCGGCAGCTCGGGGACGGGCGGGACCCATTGCTGAACAGGTCCCCACCCGGAGGAGGCAGCCCGCATCGCCTGCACCACCCCTCCGATACCCTACACGAGGAAGCCGTTTGTCGACAACTATGCTTCCTCACCGCCGAGCGCGAAAGGCTCCTTCGGGAGAATCAAGAACGGATGGAGGCCCGAGGAGAGCTGGCCGGGAGGCGCTGGCGCTGGGAGAACCGTAGCCCGTAACCCGTCGAATCCTCGGCTCAGGGAAGGAGCCCCGCTAGAAGACCGTTGGGCTACTCCCCGGGGACGGAGGACCGTCGGCGGCCGAGGCGCGACCGAAGCCAGACCCCCAAATGGCGGAGAGGGGATGCGCCGGATCGCCCTACCTACCTGGAGGAGGCCACGCCACTTGCATGATGGATCACGTCCTCCCCAAGGCCCTTAAGGTTCAAACCCCCTCACTTGGCCTCGTACAATGGGAGAGGCGACCCCCTCACGCACGTGCAGCAATACCGGGGGGCGATGGAGGCGCAAGACGTGGATGAGGCGTTCCTATGCCGACATTTCTCCCAAAGCCTGAGGGACACCGCGTTGGACTGGTACTTTGGCTTGCTCGCGAGGTCCGTCGGAAGCTTTGGCGAACTATCCCACAAGTTCTGCCAAGAGTTTCGGGCCGGGCGGACGAAAAAGAAGCCCTTAGACTATCTCAGCACGATAGTCCAAGGAGAGGGAGAGACAACGGGTAGATACCTCCGTCGCTTTCAGGAGAAGAGACGGGCGGTGGTGACATGCGGCGATGAGGTGCTTATGCTGGCCTTCAAAACGGGGTTGCGAACTCGGAGCCTCCACAAATCCCTGCTTCGGGATCCGCCAACTGACTATGAGGCATTGGTTGCTATGGCAGAAAGGCACGCGTTGGCCGAAGAGACTCTCGGTGCCAAGGCCTTATTCCCCCCGGTGAAACCCTCCCAAGGTGAACCCCGGTCACACCCACGGCCAAGGCAAGAAGAGGGGCACCGTGGTCGCGACCAGCTGGCCCGACCAAGGTGGGAACCGCTCGGGCCTCGCCCGCAAGATCGACCTGGCCCGGCGCGCGAGTTTGCTCCGGCCCAAGGGCTCCCTCGAGTCGTCCCGAGACAAGAAGGCCCCCTACGGGCGCATTACACGCAACTCAATGCTCCCCTGATCGAGGTGATGGCCGCGGCCACAAGAGCCGGACTGTTACCGGAGCCACCCCGAGAAATGAAGTCGGACCCAGCCCGAAGAGATTTTAAGAAATACTGCCGATACCACCGGGACCACGGCCACGACACCGACGACTGCTTCACCCTCAAAAGGGAAATCGAGCGGCTGATCCAGGCGGGCCACCTGGGGGACTTCGTCGGAGGCCGGAGACCGGACCGAGAAGATGGAAACCACCGAAGGGCACGGAGGGCAGACCCTCCTGTAAACGGAGAGCGGGAAGAGCTTCACCCCCTGAAACCCTTCATGCGCATAAACACGATATTCGGCGGGCCATCTTCAAGAGGGGCATCGTCGTCAAGCAAAAAGGCGTATGCGAGACAAGTGATGACGGCGGGTCTTGGAGGGGACCAGAGAGGGAGAAGGATGGCCTACCCTCCCATTACTTTCAGCGACGAGGATCTAGAGGGGATCGAGCAGCCCCACGACGACGCCATCGTCATCGAGGCCCTGATTGGGACGGCCATCGTCAGCCGCCTCCTGATCGACACAGGGAGCTCTTGCGATATCCTGTTCATGTCCACAATCGAGAAGATGGGGTTAAGGCCGACGGACCTGAGACCCTGTACCGGACCCCTCGTCGGTTTCACCGGTCACTCGACCCCCATCATGGGAGTGATCACCTTGCCGATAACCCTCGGAGAAGAGCCACAGGTCGTCACTCGAATGACGCTGTTCATTGTGGTCGACATTACGTCGGCGTACAACGGGATCATAGGACGACCTTACATGTCGGCCATTGGAGCGCTCCCCAGCCTTCTCCACCAGATGGTCAAGTTCCAAACCCCCCGAGGGGTGGGGATCGTACGGGGAAGCCAGAAGCTGTCTAGGAGCTGATACGTGGGGTCGACCAAGCACTAGGGACCGGAGACAAACCTGAAGATCGACTCCCCCGGGCGGAGTTATGACCCCTACCAGCCAGAGTTAGCTCCAGCCGATGCCACCGTAAAGGGAAATAGGATCGACCATGAGCCTCCCCCCCCCCCCCCCGAGAAGGACGGGCTAATCACTCCAAGGGACGAGGAGCGCCGGTCGTGGTATAGCCGGGAACTGTAAGTCATGAATGAAATATCTTGTTCCCTTTCTTATGTTCGAATTTCGCCTCTTCTGCATGAAAATTTCAGTTCAAACCTCTCAAAGACTCCGGGGCAGGACCAATCCTCGCCACCCAAACCGGAGAGGGGCACGGGCCGAGCTGCGTACTCACTCCCCCCCAAAGAAGACCTCCGGGACAAGTTCACTGAGCTTGGCCACCCAAACCGGAGCGCCATATGCGGGGTAGGCGACGGCCCAATACCCGTCCGACTATAGAGGCTGCGGGGAGGCGACGGCCCAATACCCGCCCTCTCAAAGACTCCGGGGCAAGACCAATCCTCGCCACCCAAACCGGAGAAGGGCACGGGCCGAGCTGCGTACTCGCTCCCCCCCCCAAAGAAGACCTCCGGGGCAAGTTCACTGAGCTTGGCCACCCAAACCGGAGCGCCATATGCGGGGTAGGCGACGGCCCAATACCCGTCCGACTATAGAGGCTGCGGGAAGGCGACGGCCCAATACCCGCCCTCTCAAAGACTCCGGGGCAGGACCAATCCTCGCCACCCAAACCGAAGAGGTGCACGGGCCGAGCTGCGTACTCGCTCCCCCCCAAAGAAGACCTCCGGGGCAAGTTCACTGAGCTTGGCCACCCAAACCGGAGCGCCATATGCGGGGTAGGCGACGGCCCAATACCCGTCCGACTATAGAGGCCACGGGGAGGCGACGGCCCAATACCCGCCCTCTCAAAGACTCCGGGGCAGGACCAATCCTCGCCACCCAAACCGGAGAGGGGCACGGGCCGAGCTGCGTACTCGCTCCCCCCAAAGAAGACCTCCGGGGCAAGTTCACTGAGCTTGGCCACCCAAACCGGAGCGCCATATGCAGGGTAGGCGACGGCCCAATACCCGTCTGACTATAGAGGCCGCGGGGAGGCGACGGCCCAATACCCTCCCTCTCAAAGACTCCGGGGCAGGACCAATCCTCGCCACCCAAACCGGAGAGGGGCACGGGCCGAGCTGCGTACTCGCTCCCCCCCCCCCCCAAGAAGACCTCCGGGGCAAGTTCACTGAGCTTGGCCACCCAAACCGGAGCGCCATATGCGGGGTAGGCGACGGCCCAATACCCGTCCGACTATAGAGGTTGCGGGGAGGCGACGGCCCAATACCCGCCCTCTCAAAGACTCCGGGGCAGGACCAATCCTCGCCACCCAAACCGGAGAGGGGCACGGGCCGAGCTGCGTACTCACTCCCCCCCAAAGAAGACCTCCGGGGCAAGTTCACTGAGCTTGGCCACCCAAACCGGAGCGCCATATGCGGGGTAGGCGACGGCCCAATACCCGTCCGACTATAGAGGCTGCGGGGAGGCGACGGCCCAATACCCGCCCTCTCAAAGACTCTGGGGCAGGACCAATCCTCGCCACCCAAACCGGAGAGGGGCACGGGCCGAGCTGCGTACTCGCTCCCCCCAAAGAAGACCTCCGGGGCAAGTTCACTGAGCTTGGCCACCCAAACCGGAGCGCCATATGCGGGGTAGGCGACGGCCCAATACCCGTCCGACTATAGAGGCTGCGGGAAGGCGACGGCCCAATACCCGCCCTCTCAAAGACTCCGGGGCAGGACCAATCCTCGCCACCCAAACCGAAGAGGGGCACGGGCCGAGCTGCGTACTCGCTCCCCCCCAAAGAAGACCTCCGGGGCAAGTTCACTGAGCTTGGCCACCCAAACCGGAGCGCCATATACGGGGTAAGCGACGGCCCAATACCCGTCCGAATATAGAGGCTGCGGGGAGGCGACGGCCCAATACCCGCCCTCTCAAAGACTCCGGGGCAGGACCAATCCTCGCCACCCAAACCGAAGAGGGGCACGGGCCGAGCTGCGTACTCGCTCCCCCCCAAAGAAGACCTCCGGGGCAAGTTCACTGAGCTTGGCCACCCAAACCGGAGCGCCATATGCGGGGTAGGCGACGGCCCAATACCCGTCCGAATATAGAGGCTGCGGGGAGGCGACGGCCCAATACCCGCCCTCTCAAAGTCTCCGGGGCAGGACCAATCCTCGCCACCCAAACTGGAGAGGGGCACGGGCCGAGCTGCGTACTCGCTCCCCCCCAAAGAAGACCTCCGGGGCAAGTTCACTGAGCTTGGCCACCCAAACCGGAGCGCCATATGCGGGGTAGGCGACGGCCCAATACCCGTCCGAATATAGAGGCTGCGGGGAGGCGACGGCCCAATACCCGCCCTCTCAAAGTCTCCGGGGCAGGACCAATCCTCGCCACCCAAACTGGAGAGGGGCACGGGCTGAGCTGCGTACTCGGTTCCCCCCCCCCCAAAGAAGACCTCTGGGGCAAGTCCACCGAGCCTGGCCTCCCAAACCGGAGCTCCATGTGCGGGGTGCCCGATGGACCAATACCCTCCCTCCCCAGAAAGGGCCTGTCACCCCTCTCCTCAAACCTCGGGAAACGAATCAGTGTCCGCAAATCAAGGCAACCCCAACGCAGAGCCATCCCTGAGGAGTAACGCCTGACCCCCATAAAGCCGACGCCCGAAATGACTTGTCCAACCCAAAAGGACACTCGGGACGAACGCCACGGACAAATGGCACGCCTGCCAAAAAACGAGGTCTGAGGAGTCACGTCACACGTCACCCATCGGGAACGCTCCCCAAAGAACGAAATTCCAAGACGGCCCCGACTCTCCATGAAGAGGAAATGAGGGCATAAATACACCATTATAAATTCCCCCCCCCCCTCAGCTTCCTTGAGGGGGGGAGGAAGGCGAGAGAAAGGATGTGGAGAAAGACTAATCATTTTTCCACCCCCTCTCCCTAAAAATGCGCGGAAAATACGAGCTTCGCCGACCGCCAAAGTAAACTATCCCCCAACAGGATATTCCCCTTACACGACGGTTGCCCAGCCTGCCGCTCCCCTCCTTCCTTTAGACAACTTACGGCATGGGAACTGGAGCTTCACTGGCATACCATGCCTCTCCACGGACGCCCCGCGTACGCAGGCGCGGCTGGCAGACAACCCAATGGATGAGACAGACCTGCCAAATCACCTCACCGGACACCCCGGCAGCCGCCCGCGTCACCCCAACCGAGGGGGACTTGTCCCCGAGCGCCGGCGTGCCCCAACAGGCTACTCCGCTTACACCGGTAGCACCCCCCCTTCCACTCATCGACCTCCCCTGGACCGTTTACGCCAGGAGGACGCACAGATGGGCTACAGACCGCGTCCCTTCGCGCCTATCACATGGAGACTCCAGTCGATGGGAGCAACAAGGACCCGCGGGATAGAACAGCCACCAAGGACTCCCTCTCCCCCCAATTCTGTGAACGAGGGCCAAAGCCACTGCCTGGCTCCGACGCGACCATCCACCCCTACGCCGAGGGGGAACCCTCTGAATCAACTCCACGCCCCTTGTCAGGGGCGCGACACCAGAGAAAGGCGGATCAACTACGATGAGAAAATCAACCTACCTAGAGCGATTCAATGTTACGCCTACGGGCCGATTCAATGTTACGCCTACAGGCCGATCCTGTTTTAGTAAACTATCAATAATAGCTGATGAAAAGACTACTCCCGGTTGACCGCTAGTTATAGCTCGGGCACACCTAGACACGAGCAACCCGTGAAAAGGGAGGCTAACTCGCTGTAAAATCTCTCGGGCGCGCTACGTGAAATAAAGGGAGTTTACACGATTCCCCCTACGCCAGGATAAAAACGGCTGCACCAAGGCGTAACTCTAAGAAGGGAATTTATGCGCACACACAGGCAGAAAATCCCAGAAAAATGCGGGGACGATCCCGGCGAATCTTCACTTTCTTTCGTTTTTAAAATAAAAAAAGGGGGGAGCCTATACAAAACTACTTGGCGCTTCCGCCAGTAAAGACGCCCTCTCTCTCAGTGGAATCTCCCACCGGCCCGCCGTCCTCTGGCTCGTCGCCCGCCCCTCCGTCTACATCCCCCCCTCCTCGTCGCTGCATACGGCGAGCCCGTCAAGGTCGAGCTCTACCGGCGGGACCAGGCCCGCCACCTTCTCCTTCATCCGAGCCAAGCAGGCTTCCCATCCCTCCGCGTGGCCCTTCTCCATGCCCTCGGACATCGAATTTGCGAGGGCGGGGATGACGGTTTTCTCCTGATACGTCCGAAATTCCTCGACCCTACGGGCCAACTCCTCCTCGGCGGCCTTGGCACGCCCCGCTAGGTCCTCCGCACGAGCCTCCTCCCTCCTAAGGGCCTCCTCCAGCTCCTTCGCTCTCTCTCCAGCCTCGGCCGCCCTCAGCTCCTGATCGGACACGACCGTCTTCAAGCGCTCCGCCTCCGCCTCGTATCGACCACCCCTCTCCCTCTCCTTCGCCAGGTCCTCGCCAGCGCTCTTACGAAATGCAGCGAGCTCGGCGACCACTCTAGCCACGGCACCCTCGGCCTTGTGTATGGCCGGCACGTGCCTCATCATCCCAAGCATCAAGTTGATGATCTGAGTAAAGAAATGCAGAAAAGTGAACTCATCTAGGGTGTTTAATAAAACCCGCTGAAAAGTGTCGCACGTCTTACAGAACATACATGGACGCCGTGCATCACCGCGGTCCCGCACAGCCCCTCATGCTCCACCGCTTCCAGCGTCGCCCTATCGCGCGGCAGGAAAATGTTCTCCACCAGCCTCACCGCCACGCCTCCGTCCTCAAACACGGACTCATCACTTGCTACTTTGTACGGCGCCCGATGAAGCGCCCCGTCGGGGTAGCCCTCGACATCGGTCCTCTTGGCCTTAAACTTAACCAATGAGGCCTCACAGCGGGGGTCGGCGGCCCTCTCGAGACCGAACATGGGACAACCATAAGGCCAAGGGTCCCATCCTCCGGACCCGGTCGGGACACTCGACGCTTCGGCCCTACCCGGTTGACCACTACCCAACGCCCCCTCCCCCCTGCAGGTACCAGGAGGCTAGACGGCCTCGTTCGGGGCATTTCCCCCCATCCTCCTATCGACCCTTCGTCACCGCCCTCCAAGTCGATGACGGGATTCGACATCCCCTCCCCGGCTCCACCGTCCGGCGGACCGCTTTCCCCCGGCGTGTCAGGCTCGGACAACTTCGTCGGCCTCTTCGTCCTCTTCGTGGACGCTGGCACCCCAGTCGAGCTCCCCGCCCCTCCTTCCGCTCGCGACCTCTTGGGGCCAACTCTTGTCGACGATCGCCCCGCCTGCTCCGAGGCCCGCCGCATCATTTCCTCGAGGGACAGACTCATTGTGCCACCTGCCAAAGAGAGAAAGTTCAGCGTAAGCATATCAGGCGCATGAACACCAAAATCTTTTGTACCTTCGGGCCATATGTACGCCGTTATCATCTCAGCCCGAGCAAGCATCCGATAATCTCGGCCCTCCGCTGGTATGGCCATTAAAATCTGGGCCACCACTCTCTCCTCGTCCCCCAATTCCACCCCCTCTCTCGCCTCAGGATTCAGCTCCGCCCAATCGGACCTTATCAGCACATCCTCCGGCACCTCCACAAACACATACTGCTTGCGCCACGACTTAATTTTCCCAGGCAACCCCCTAATGAGCGGATGCGTCCTCTTCGCAGAGAGATAGTAGCATGACCCCAACCTCTTGACCAAGAAGTAGTGGCGAAATAAAGACAGGGATGGGCTAACCTGGTTGCTTACACACAGCACTAGGAACCCCACAATGGCACTGATGGCATTGGGCATCAGGCGATACAGGGGCAGTTCCAGGAAGTTCAACACTTCCAGCAAGAACGAATGGGCGGGAAGCGCAAACCTTGCTCAAATGAAGATACGTATACTCCAACCTCCCGGTCGCCCGCAAAACACACCCTTTCTTGCGGCTCCGGCTCACGAACCGAATACGGCTGCCTGACGTACATCGTGAAGATCTCCGCAACGGATTTCTTCAGCACCGACTTCACGCCCGCAATCTCGATGGGCACCCTCCCTGTCTCCGCGGTGGAGCTTCCTTCCCCAACTACCCTCGAACCCTGACCACGAAACGGAGACATCAAGGAGGACATTTATAAAACGGGCGTCTTACCTAACGGGTGCCGACGACTCGGGCGCTTGCGCTACTCCGCTGACCGCTCCCACGAGGACGACTCTGGCAAGGATACTGAAATCTCCTACGAGCCCTAGCTGCTTGTCAAAAAATTTCGCCCGACAATCAGCTTTGCTTCCCTCCCCTCCATGATATCTCTTTATAGCGACTGCACAAACCATCATGACCGTCGACCCCAAGACACGCGTCACCAATCCGGGCCCTGTCCATCACCGACCCACGTGTTCTGACGCTTCGCGTACTGTCAAAACCGTCAATTCCGCCACGCGTCATAACTACAGTGGTCGGGCCGCCTCGGTTCCCGCCCGCCGTCGATTCGCCAGGATGACGTCTAGTCATACGACCGCCATCAATTCCCGCCCAAATCCCTGCGAAATGATTACCCCCATTCGAAATTACCCCGTGCGCCGCACGTCCCAAGGTTTAGTCCAGCATCCGTCAGGGCGGCCAAAACAAGAAGGCAGAGCTCGATCCAAGATTGAGTCCGACCTCCGTCAGGGCGGCCAAAACAAGAAGTCAGTGCTCGATTCAAGATTGAGTCCGACCTCCGTCAGTGCGGCCAAAGAAAGAGCTTCCCTCGTACCAATGAATTGTCCGATCTCCATTGGCTCGGCCGGAACAGGAATCTGCCGCCCAACTCAGTTGGATCTCAATTCCAACACTTGGAAAACTTTCGTACGAACCAAGCAACTACGCCCCACCACTGCACCGTCAGGACCCGTGCCGAGCTTCCCGTGCCGGGCTTCTGAGCAAACCGCCGGAGAACGTGACTCATCTCAACTCCCCTCTCCCGGATACCTCGGCAGAGCGAAGTTGGGGGCAATTACGTCCCTTACAAAGCTGACGTTCTACGAGCAAACCAAGTAAGAATACAGTTCGGCACAAAACAATCACAATGTATTTACTCAAATAGCTAACCCGTACATTGGACTTTCCACACACCACAATAACACATTGTTTATAACCCTCTCACAAGAAGGTACGGCCCTCCCCAAACCCACGTTTCTAGCGGCGCCGCCTCTCAACCGACCGATCTCTCACATCCTTAACCACTTGCCGAATCGTCGCCTCCTTAGCTTCTTGCAGCATCGGCACAACATGCTCGTCATGATAGCGGCGGATAGCGGCTTCGATCAGTTTGCCCTCAGCGTCCCGTTTTTCCTCCAATCGCCGCACCGCTAGACCCTTCTCCCTCTTCTCGGTCTCCAGGGCGACCTTAAGGTCCTCTATTTGCCGCCTCTGTACCCCGATCACTGCTTCCTTGCTAACAACTTCCGAGGTATGCTTCGCCCGGATATCATCCCTCTCTCGCGTTACTTCTTGGAGCTGCTTCTCGACCATTGCTTTGGACGAATCGAAATACGCAGCCCGCCCCTTCTCCACCCCGTAGGCCGCCCTAACCCTCTCCAGCTCCGCCTCCGTGTCCCTCAGCTTCGCCTTGACCTCGCCAAGGTTCACCTTCGCCACGTCCAGTGACGCCCTGGTGACGGCCGCGGAGGTACGGCCCCGCAGGGCTAACACGTTCGCGATCATCTACATAAACCTCGAATCAGCGAGACACGAACAAATAAAGCCTGCAGGAGAAAAAAAAAGAAGAAGCTGGCTTACCTGCACGACGTGCCATATAGCCGAGCCGCCCAACCATTCTGCCCCCACACGAGTCAAAGACTCACGATCGCGCGGTAACACGCAGTACTCGGCGAGGCGCACCGCCACTCCCGCGTCCTCGAATACCGACTCGTCGCCGCTGACTCGAAAAGGAAACTTGTGGAGACGGTCATCTGGGTATGCCTCGACCTCTTCTCGGGTCCTCTTAAAACGAATAAGGGCGCCCTCGCAAGCTGGACTCGACGACACCCCCATTTCCCACGAAGGGATCCCGTATGGCCACCTTTGAACCACAGGCGCTCGGCGAGGCGCGACCGCCGCTGGTACCCGCGGAGGGAGGGAGGGTCTGGCCCCCCGCACGGGCACGTCCTCATGAAGATCCTCGGCGGGCCCACCGGCGAAGATACCTTGCCCGACTGCCCCCCGTCCCGGGTGCGACCTCTCCCCACAGGGGGCCCCGCCCCCACGTTCCCAGGATCCTGCCTCGCTCGCCACCCCCTTGCCTTTCCTGCGGGGATCAGTATCCTCCGAGATCGGGGCCCCGGTCGAACCTGACACCTCCTCCGGCTCCCTCATCGCGTCTTCGCCTATAAAAGGAAAAGAGAGACAATCAGGGCGAGCCTAGCCCAGAGTTTACAAAACATCAAAGATACCTAGGGTCCAAAAGTCCTGGGTGAGCCGACTGCTCAGCGTTAGACTCGCCCAATGACGGCACGCCTCGGGCAGTTCCATCAAAATCTGAGCTTTGGCAATATCCTCCCCGGTCAGCTCCACCCCTTCATTTACAAAGGGATTCCGCGCCCCCCAATTCGACATCAGCGCCACGTCGCTTGGCACCGTCACGAAGACGAACTCCCTCATCCAATCGCCGACATCGTCAGGCACCTCGAGGATAAGTTCTCGCTCTCTCCTGGTGCAAACGCGATGATACATCCCCCACTTCCGAATCACGAAGAAATGCTGGAACAGCGCCAAGGAGGGACTCAAGGAGCAAGCAAGGCACAAGACGACAAACCCCACTAACAAGCCCCAAGAACGGGGCGCTAAGGCAAATATCGGCAGCTCCAGGAAATTCAACAAATGAAACAAGCACGGATGGATCGGAAAGCGGAGCCCCAACTCGAAGGACCGAACATAGACCCCGACCTCATTATCCCCCGGTGAACTCACCGCTTCCTCCAATCCGGGAACCCGCACCTCATAGGGTTGTCGCACAAACCGCACGCGAATCTCCCTGATGTTGATCCTATCCAACCTACATCGGGGGGACTCAATGTCTCTCGGTACAACGGATCGCCATGACCGTCTTTCCCTGGGTCGCCGCACCCCCGGCTGCGACGCCCCCTTGCCAACCAACTCCTCCTCCCCCACCCGGCTACTTCCTCCAACCTCGAAACGAGAAGCCATTGATCGAAAAGGAAGGAAATTAACTGTTATTACCTGTTGATCCCTTGAACCCGGAAGGCGATTGGAAGAAGATGACCGGCGACGGAAGTGACAAATTAGCCAGCAAGCTCCAAACAGAAGTATCAAACACCGGAGGAGAATCGGAGAAAGACAAAAACTCCCGCCGACCGCCTCCCAGACCCTTTTAGCGGTAAAGGTGGCCCCCGGGCCATCTCGGCCGTCAAACTTTCGCCACGCGGTGCCCATCGAGAGGTCCTCAACGCTTCGACTGGCGTGAGGGTCACCTCATCCACGTGTCGCAAACCCAATCGCAGAGACGCTTTGTTTTCCTCTGCCCCCTTTTCAAATCATAATAATGACCACTAAGGCGGGAGTTCCGAAGCCGCCGACGTCACTACCCGGTGGGTCCAAGGCCCATATTGATGGTCCGGAATATCGAAGGTCGTTCGCCCTCCGAGCCGAGCCGGGCTGCCGCCTCAGAATCGAAGGCCGGGGGCAATTGTTACGACCTAAAGATCGTAGGGGTCCCACCCGAATCCGCTAACATGATCCATGGACTATCCGCTTCATGAAAGGGTCGCCACCCCGAAAATCCGGGGCAATATGGAGACGGGCACGCCTTGTAGCGTTCCCCGACCCGGTCGAGGCGAACAACCATAGCCGCTCGACCCGCCGGGGGTAGCGCGCTTGGGGACGCTTGGGTCGCTAAGCCGGGCCTACTGACAGGCACGGACGTATCCTTCCGTACAGGCGGACCATAGCTCATGACCGATCGGTACGACTCGCCCGATTCCCATGAACCGCGGCGCCTAGAGTGATACGACCTGACCTTTAGTTCGTCGCCAACGATAAACAACCTAGGATAATGACACGACTGACACATACGTCACCCGACCGACTGACGGTTAGCGCTTTCGGCCCTGACATCCCGACAAAAGCACCCCTTGGCCGTCGCGCCGCCTGACAAAAGCAGGTCAGGAACTCCTGTTCCCGATGTCCTTGCCCGAAGCTTCCGCTGACAACCGAGCCAGCTCAGCACGCCTAGTCATCACCCGTCAGGTATAAATACCCCCTCTCCTCTTACGGAAAGGGGGTTGGAAAATTCTCTCTTAATCTATAACTCACACACGAGAACAAAGGTCGTCCATATCTTTGTTCTCCCACCCATAGCTCGCCACGTGCGGTCGACACCACCGTTAGTCCGGCCGGCGTGCCTAGCCCCCATTTTAAGCTCTATTACTGACTTAGGCATCGGAGGGGCTAAGGGTTGAACCCCAACCCTGCCCTTCTGACGAGTTGTTCGTGCTGCAGGAGAGCTCGCCCCTTGACCAAAGTCGGCTTCAGCCCCCTGCCGTCTAACCTTCCTCAGCTGCATCCGGTGAGATTCGACCCCGTGAGCACCACCGGCAACGGGGTCCAACTTCTTCACCCCACTAATCACTTGTAAAACAGCCTACCTAAACCTTCTTCCCCATATAACCATCGTGCCCTTGGTTCCCCATAATACAAATTCATTGTACGCGAGTTCCACCTCGTAACAGTGTATATATGAATAAATATGTATGGTGTAGTATATTTAGTGTATGCATGTATAGAGTAGTTTTGTAAATATGTTAAGTACAGAGATTATTGTGCATATTGCATGTGTTTTATTATTTTCATTATTAGTATTAAGGAGGTGTTTTGTGTAAAGTTGGATTTAGGACATATATGGTATTCTTGGGTAGGTGAAGGGTATTAGTGACATTTTACCTTTTTCATGATAATTTATTATTTCTTAAATCCTAATTATCCTAGGATGACACCTCATGTAACACTAAGCCAATGTTTTGACAAGTCATGGGACACATGGCTTATACTTGGATTTTTGGATTTAGGAAATAAGAAAAAGGAAAGAAAGAAAACAAAAAAGTAAAAGTAAAAGAAAAACAAAAGTTTTCATTCTCTCATCTCTCCTCTTTCTCCCCACTTTAGGCCAAAACTATTGCCATACTCAATTATTAGAAGAAGAAGAAGAAGCTTGAAGAGGGAAAAGCTTAGGGTCATCAAGGATTAAGAAGGGCAAGACAAATTTTTGGAGGACTTTTTAAGGTAGAGCTCCTATCATTCTTAGTAGAATTTAGTTTTAGGATTAGGATTTTAATTTAAGTTAGCATGCTGAAATTTACACAGAATTGGACGAAACTTTGATAGCTTGCTACACCTAATTGGCTACATGGAATTGCCTGAAAAAAATATATATTTCTCATATTGAAGTTCGTAACAACTTTCATGTTTACAAGTTTTGCAAATTCGTACTAAAAATTGGGGTAAAAATTCAGTTTCTAAAACTAGTCTGTTTTTAGACAGTTTTGACACCTTTCAGTAAAACGAGTAGAACTACATGCACACTTTATAAAATATTATGATCTTGATGCCGTTGGAAAGCTGACTTCAAGATATTCAACCTGTGATTTTTCTAGATTTTAATTTTGTCTGTAACTTGTAGAAAAATGGACTTGAACTTTACTCAGTTTCTGGTTCAGAATGCTAAAATTATACCTGTTAGGAGAAAATCCACCATAAATCACATATGTCAACTGAGCTTATGAAAATTGGTCAGTGAAAGGAAAACACCCATATCTACAACTTTCGTGAAGGGACCAGACACCAATTCTGACTGTAGATAGGCTAAAAGTGATATTCTTTCTGCTGTAACAGTTTTGACAGATTCATATGCTAATTTTGCTTAATACTTATCATGGTGTAGTTTTGTTTGAAGTTAAGTTTGTTTGTGCTAATCATATTCTCAATGACATGCTCTTGATTCATGTAGTTATGCAGATGGTTCATGAAATATTCGTTATGTCAATAATATTTAAGTTCAATTTGTTTATGCTTTCACATTAGTATGTTCATAATGATGAGTTTGTGATGATATTCCATGCAATTCTTTAATTGAGATGATGATGATGATGATGATGATGATGATGATGATATTTTTAAAAGTTGGTTACAGCGGTATTCAAGTCCTCTAGATGATTCGTTGACAAACGAAGTAATATCTTGAAAACTGAGCGTGAGAATGAGGAATGTATCAGTCCTCCTAAAGGAGGGTGACACGGGTTTGGGGGAAAACGGGTAAACTTTAGGAGTTAAGGAGCGGACATATGATATGAATTCTCACCCGCTGTATCACTCCCAGAAGGGCGAGTTGAAAGGGTTGGAGAGGCCGCTGGTGTACTCGTGATGCATCATGACTGTAATTGATGGTTTGCTCCGTTTATCCGACAGAAAAACCGAGTTTGTCTCACTCCCATACCTTGTTCTGTTCGGGTACGGAGAGTTACGAGAGGCCCCTCCAGTGCTCGTGTCGCTGGTTGTGGTACCACTTTTTCACACACCCTGGGTGAAGTCCGCCTCCTTAGCGTTCTACGGTTTACACGGGTTCCAAATATGTGAATCAACAACTTGTAGTAGTTGTCTTTAATTTATAAATGTTGTTATCTCATGTCTCCTAATTTTTGTGTACTTTAATGCTATGTTCTTACGCTTCCTTTCAATAGCTGCATTTCATAATATGGTTTCATATGCATGTTTTTGCACGTTCTCATAACTAGGTTCGCATGTTGGAATGTGATTACTTTTACGCACTATGAACCTTACTTGTTAGACCACCCTCCCTAGATAGACAGACCAGTTCTAAAACTGGGTTCTGCTAGAGTATTAGGAGTTTCTACTGGGTCACGTGTTGACGTGTCCCCGTTGACTTTCAGGTCATGTGAGTTGGAGGTTGGAGATAGCGGATGGAGCTTCGGAGTTGGTGATCAGTTGTAGTATTGGGTGGTGAGGGGTATGATGAGAGACTTGTACTTTTTGGTGTTTCTTTTCGGGTGGACCTTTGTACTTAGAGTTGTGAATATGAAGATGTTGGTGTACGTATAAGATGTATCCATGTATCAATAAAATGGAATATTGTACTTTTGTTATTTTCTCAGTGTTTTTATCTGTGACTGAGTTTTACTTGTACTTCCCAGCACGTGCGTAATACATGCAGTGTTCTTCCTACTCTCTTCTTTTCTTTCTTTCTACGTAACACTCGCCTCTTCGGGAATACCTGATACGGATTCGTACTCATCCGGTATCCCGGGGACCGGGTCGTTGCAGGTGGTGGCCCATGCAGGTCTCCGCACTGCGGCGTGCGTAAGGATAGTACGGGTAATGCTCCATAGGGGTAGATGTATCCTAAGGTGGGTAGGTGATCAGCCTTAGGGTAAAACCCTGGTATTAGGAAACCCAATGTACAGAGCTCCCTGAGGTTAAGCATGGGTAGTTGTTTGTATATACATTTACATATACGGGTGGGTATGTGTTTGCATGGATATAAAAGTATTGTAGTGTATTTGCTTGTATTTATATAGTTAGGTGTTTGTAGATATATATGTAAATAAGATACACTATAGATACGAGTATGACTACTTATGTGTATTCTTGTAATTCATAATATAGGTGTGTGTATGGTAATGTTGTTTTTATGGATTGAGGTGAATGTAGTATTTGATGAGTGAAATTATGTATAAGACATATTATCTGTGCAATAGAGTATTATGTATTATCTATGTGGTAATCTATACTTAGATTATATTTGGGAGGTGTATATGTATGAATAAATGGATGTATATAGAGCTGTAAGTATGGATACTAAAGTATGATGCATTAAAGTGATGTTAGAAGATATATTTGTATATGTGTGTCTAATGGATGAGTGTATATATACGGAGTATCTGTGTGAATATGTATTGGTGTGCAAATAAATGTATGTTATATGTATTGGTATATGGATGTTTGTTGGTAAGTGTAAGTGGAAGTATATTTGAATGTATAAAAGTGTATGATAGTATACATAAGTATAATTGTATGTGTATGCGTACTATAAATGTGGTTGTGTAAATTGACATAGTGAGATATGTATGTATGAATATAGCTACAATGGGATGTGTACCATAAGTAGTGTGAGAAATATATTGCCTTACTAAATGGTGTGTATAGATATACATACGTAGGTATGCCAAGTTATACAATATTGGTGTGTACTTATATATTATGTGATGATATGTGAGTGTAACATGTGAATGAGAATTATAAATGGACATGTCTTGTGTGTACAAGTGTGTGTGTGTATATAGATACATATACTGTATTGATAAGATTCTTGTGCTATTATTTATACATAGTGTGGTGTGTATATATATATTGCATTGAATATATATTATGTGGACGGCTTGTATGTAAGTATATTTGTACCATGTATAGGTGGATAAATATAGACTTGTGTGAGTGAATATTGGATATGAATACATATGAATGTATACTTGCATATATAAAGTGAGTCTGTAGTGGAAGGTTGATATACTATACATACATACTGTCAGGACTATTTACTATAGTGATATGTACTATGTGCATACTTGTGTGCGAACTATTATATATAATTGTCTATATAGTTGAATGTGTTTATACTTACG
This sequence comes from Scilla litardierei, assembly GCA_030789695.1. Taxonomy (NCBI): domain Eukaryota; kingdom Viridiplantae; phylum Streptophyta; class Magnoliopsida; order Asparagales; family Asparagaceae; genus Scilla; species Scilla litardierei. The sequence continues at coordinate 654,084,323 of CM061142.1, read as the reverse complement.
TGCTTAAGTGATATGTCTGTGTATGGTTACACACTGGATATGTGGTGCATCATATCAATACGTAAAGTATTGGTGTATGACTATCTGCTATAAGTGTATTAATATTTGGATATACATATTTACATATGTATGTTAGCAAGGTTGCATGCGTATTGGATGTGATATAATAGTATGTGTATCTATATATAGATATATACTTGGTCTATACTTGGATGTAACTAGGTGTATCTATGGGTGTGTATATGCATAAATATGCTAGCTCTGTGACTTTGAGTATTGTGTGTGAACATGTATGTATATAGATATATATGATTATAAGAAGTGTGTGTGATTGCATACATAGGTGTTTGTATTTAGATATATCTATATGTGTATTCATGAAATAGCATATATCCTTGAACATATACTTGTGTGAATCTTTATGTAAGTACATATGTATTTGGTAAAGTAAGTGTATAGATGTGGGTCTGTATATAGATACCTTACGTGTATTTATATTTCTACTTATTACTGTGCACATGTATTGATATATGTATGTATGTATAGGAGTACTAGTATGTGTGTACATATGTGTGAATAATCAATGGTATAGTGCGTATATAAATGAATGTATAATGTATACATATATCATTGTTTGTATTTCATGGGTGGGAAGATCATTAAATCTAATCAACTTCCGATTAGACCCTTAGTTTTAGAAAGTCCGAGGGCGGACTTTGTTTTTAAGGTGGGTAGATTGTAATACCCCTATAATTGAACTACTATATTGTGTATATTGTTGTACTTGTATGAGTATGGATAGTAATATATGAGTATTACTGTACATATATATGATATTTGTACATGTGTGTGATGTGTACGTATGTTTTACTTATATGCATGTGTACTATAGATATAAATTAAGAGTAAGTATGTATTTATAGGTGTGTATGCGTACTAAGATGTATGTATGGCTATATGAATATTTGGATGTATCTTGGTGTGTAGTGTATATAGATATTGAATAATTGAGTGTACAAATGTGTATACTTGTATGTATTGATGTATATGGTAATGTTTAATTGTATGAAGGTAGTATTGAAATGTATTATATAATATTGTGATTTATTATATGTATGACTATTTGTATGTATGGTTGTGTGTATACCTAGCTAAATTTGTATGTGTGTTTGGATGGATGATAATTATAGTTGATTATTGGTATTACTTTGGAATCTAGTTGTATATTTATAGTTGCATTTTATGTGTGTAGTGTTTTGGTGTGTATGTTGGTTTGTATATATATGAATAAATATGTATGGTGTAGTATATTTAGTGTATGCATGTATAGAGTAGTTTTGTAAATATGTTAAGTAAAGAGATTATTGTGCATATTGCATGTGTTTTATTATTTTCATTATTAGTATTAAGGAGGTGTTTTGTGTAAAGTTGGGTTTAGGACATATATGGTATTCTTGGGTAGGTGAAGGGTATTAGTGACATTTTACCTTTTTCATGATAATTTATTATTTCTTAAATCCTAATTATCCTAGGATGACACCTCATGTAACACTAAGCCAATATTTTGACAAGTCATGGGACACATGGCTTATACTTGGATTTTTGGATTTAGGAAATAAGAAAAAGGGAAAGAAAGAAAACAAAAAGGAAAAAGTAAAAGAAAAACAAAAAGTTTTCATTCTCTCATCTCTCCTCTTTCTCCCCACTTTAGGCCAAAACTATTGCCATCTATATTACAAATGAGGGATGTTTTTGAATCTTTGTCCCATGTGGCAATGTCACATCGCCACATGGGACACCCTTCTTAAACCCAAAACCCAAAAAACACAAAACTCCACCCAACCCCCAAAAACACACCCAAACCCAAACACCCAAAATCACACCCCAAGCAAAAAGCCCAAAAAACCCCAAGACACTACACACACTTAAACCCACTATTCTCAATTTCACCCGTTTTTGCACTCATCGAAACACCCGTGTGGGTCCCGAATCCTTACTGTGTGTGGGTTGGATTTTGGGGGTCCGTGCATTCTCTCTCATTTTACCATCCGACGTTGCCGACATGCACACACGCTTTTCGCTCCTTCCTGGTTCCGCGCGTGCATTGCGGCCATGTTCGTTGGTGGTTATTTTTGCTCCGTGCACCAAGTGCACGGGCAATTTCTAGTACTCAATTATTAGAAGAAGAAGAAGAAGCTTGAAGAGGGAAAAGCTTAGGGTCATCAAGGATTAAGAAGGGCAAGACAAATTTTTGGAGGACTTTTTAAGGTAGAGCTCCTATCATTCTTAGTAGAATTTAGTTTTAGGATTAGGATTTTAATTTAAGCTAGCATGCTGAAATTTACACAGAATTGGACGAAACTTTGGTAGCTTGCTGAACCTAATTGGCTACATGGAATTGCCTGAAAAAAATATATGTTTCTCATATTGAATTTCTTAACAACTTTCATGTTTACATGTTTTGCAAATTCGTACTGAAAATTAAGGTAAAAATTCAGTAAGAAGTGAAAAACTCTAAAGAAGTGCTCGAAACTCAACGGCGATAATTACAAACTTTGGTCCATCAAGATACAATACGTTTTAGAGGAGCAAGAAGTGCTCGAAACTCTAAAGAACGTAATGATTGAACCCGAGTTGGGCACTACGGCCCAACACAGACGAGACAAGGAAGCTTTTGATGCTTGGTCTCGGAAGAACAAGATAGCCCGCATTACGTTATTGTCCAGTATGGCCGATGACATAATGCGCATCTTCCGAGAGCATGACCTAGCCATGGACATATGGTCCAAGCTAGAGGAGAAGTTCGGTGGCACATCGGTGTCCAAACTTCGCGCCTTAACTATAAGATTCGATTCATATAAGAAACGTCCAGATCATTCCATGGGGAAACATCTGCGACATATGGCGAATCTTATCTCAGATTTAAAGGACGCAGGTCATGTGCTCACTGATGAGCAACAAATCCAAGCAGTCATACGTTCCCTACCAAATGGGTGGGACCAATTGAAGATGCATCTCACTCATAATGAGAGCATCAAGAACTTCAGCGACGTTTCTAAGCACATCGAGTTAGAGGAAGAGCGGCTTGCGGCCGCCAAGCCAAGTGCAGAAGTGCATATGGTTGCTAGTTCCCCACACGGGGGGAAAGAAACGGAAATATGGTTTGAAGTTTACTAATGAACGTAATAAGCAACCTGAGTCTACCAAGAAACCCAAACATAAGGGTGGGCACAAGAAATGGCACAAGAAGAAAGACTTGAAGAAGATCAAGTGCTTCAAGTGCAACAAGTTCGGTCACTATGCTCGTTCGTGTACGGGTGGAGGTGACGAGGCAACTTGTAATTATACTAGTTACATATGTGTTTCTAGTTCAACATTTCTTATGGAATCTAATCCATTTTGGATAATTGATTCAGGTGCCACCGACCACATAGCAAGGGACAGACGGTCCTTCGTGGAGTATCACCGGATACCCCAAGGAATGAAGTGGATCAATGTAGGAAACAACACACGTGTTGAAGTGAAAGGCGTTGGGACTCACAAGCTAGTCTTGGACAACGACCGCACTCTCCTACTTCATGATGTTCTCTTCATTCCATATTTCAAAGGAATATTAAAACTGTGGTCAATTTAATGGGTCTTGGTTATAGTTGGTTCCTTCATGATTGTAATATGGACCTATTTTGTAATAATTCCTTAATTGGCACAGGGTATGTTTTCAAATGATTTATTGTAATAAGTACAATGTATGATTCCTCATGTAATGAAAATTTCTTTGTGACAAATTCTTTGACTAATGAGTCTAATATAATTTGTTGGCACGCAAGGCTTGGTCATATTGGACCAACGCGTATGGATAGACTTGCCAAACGTGGTCTTCTATCCAATGTTTCAAAGGTCGAAATGTCGACCTGCGAACATTGCCTTGTGAGGAAATCTTGTCGCAAGCCGTTTGGAACCGGCACAAGGGCAGAGGTTCCATTACAGCTTATCCATTCGGACATATGTGGTCCGATGAATGTCAAGACAAGACACGGGAAGTCCTATTTCATCACTTTTATTGATGATTTCACCCGATTCGGTCATATCTATTTGATATCCCACAAAAGTGAAGCACTAAACCTGCTTTAAAAACTATATGAGTTTAGTGGAGAATCAATTAGATCGCAAAATTAAGGTCTTGCGAACCGATAGGGACGGTGAATATCAATCAACAAGTTTTAAGGAACTTTGTGATGAAAAAGGCATAATACATCAGGTAACTATGCCTTATACTCCTCAACAAATTGTTGTTGCAGAATGGAGGAATATGACTTTAATGAAAATGGTCCGTTCAATGATGGCGCAAGCTAACTTGCCAATCACCTTTTGGGGTGATGCATTATTGACGGCCGCTTTCATTTTTGAACCGCGTACCCTCGAAATCAGTTAGCTCCACTCCTTATGAGTTGTGGAACCAAAGGTCTCCTGACTTAAACATTTTGAAACCTTGGGGTTGTGCATCCTACGCACATATTTCCTCCCATAAGTATGGCAAACTTGGGCCAAGGGGAAGGAAATGTATCTTTATACGATACGCAAAAAACTCCAAAGGTTATGTTTTTGTTAGTCAGGAAGACAATGGAGGTCTAATTGAGTTTGAGTCGAGGGATGTCACTTTCTTGGAAAATGAGTTTCCAAGACAGTGCGAGATAAGTCAGGACTTATCTCTATTTGAGATTTACGATCAAGAAGGAATACCTCATTCGAGTGGGAGAATTCTTGGTGAAGACGAAAATACGTTTCAATCTTCACCAATGGATGATACGAATGACGATTATCATATTCCATACAGGGAATAATGATCCAAGTGGGAGCAATTCTAACGACATTCCAAGTGGGAGTGATATTAGAATTGATCTAAATTCGAGTCAACAAGGACTTGATGAATCTCAAATACGACATAGTAATCGTACAAGGTTACGAGCCTGCTACTTTTCAATCAGGTCGTATCATGCCCTGCTAAAGACAAATGGATGGAAGCGATGAGGGAGGAATTAGAATCCATGAAGGTTAACCAAGTCTGGGACTTAGTTGACTTACCCAGAGGACGTAGAGCTATTGGGAACAAATGGGTTCTCAAGATCAAGCATAAGGCTGATGGCTCTATTGACAGATATAAAGCTCGCCTTGTCGCGAAAGGTTTTACGCAACAGGAAGGGTTAGACTACGAAGAGACCTTCTCACCTGTTGTTCGTTTTACCTCGATTCGCCTGATTCTGGCAATGGTAGCTTGCTTAGACCTCGAATTACATCAAATGGATGTAAAGACTGCCTTTCTCAATGGAGAATTGGACGAGGAGATCTATATGGAACAACCAACAGGGTTTGTAAAAGAAGGAAACGAACATAAAGTTTGTAAACTTCTTAAATCCATATATGGTCTTAAACAATCCTCGAGGCAATGGTATATACGATTTCAAGAAGTTGTCTTATTAAATGGTTTTACCATGCTTGATGAAGACAACTGCGTATATATATCAAGAGGAGTAAGAGCAAGTACGTTATTATGTCTCTATATGTAGATGACATTTTAATAGCCGGAAATGACAAGGGCTTTGTGATGGATATCGAGGCTTGGCTTTCATCAGTTTTGAGATGAAAGACATGGGAGAAGCCGCATATATCCTTGGAATTAAGATTTCAAGGAATCGTTCAAAGAAACTTCTTTCTCTTTCACAAGAGACATATATAAAGAAGGTTCTAGAACGGAATATGTAGGACTGCAAGTCCATTGATACTCCTATAAGCAGATGCGATAATTTATGTCTGAAATCATGTCCAAAGAATCAAAAGGAAAATGAAATTATGGAAAAAGTTCCATATTCTAGTACAGTTGGTAGTCTTATGTACGCTATGATGCATACACGACCGGACATCTGTTTTGTCGTTGGAATGGTAAGTCGTTACCAACCCAACCAAGTCAAGAACACTGGAAAGCGGTTAAGAGGATAATGCAGTATCTTAAAAGAATTGCAGACTTGCAAAAGACTATGATAAGACCAAGAAGGTAGACATACGGTACATATCTACGCATGAGATGGTAACGGATCCGCTTACGAAGGCGATCCCCAGAGATGTGTTTTACAAACACTTATCATCTCAAGGATTGCGTAAGAGCTGAGTTGTACCAATATAAATTCTCATGTCTGTAAATGATCAAATTTAATAAAAGAATAAGTTCTTTTTCAAACATTGCATATGAATTTCTTGAGAAATGTTTGTGTACATTTTTGAAATCTCAGCTATACTTTCTAGTATGTCGGACAGATTGAGGTTGGCTCTCACATGAGCAACCGCCTTATTCTATCAGACGGATAGAATAGAGATGAGACCTGTTTAAAGTCAAAATCATCAGACGGATGATTTAGAGTCATGACTTAAACAAAATGGTCGCATGAAAGATCTGCATCATATGGATGCTTACAGAAGATCTAAGAGGATTTTGAAATCCTACCTTTCTAAATGCGGGATGTTAGTCCAAAGGATTATTTGAGTAGAAAAAGGGACTCAAAGTCAGACATTGTGGTGTCTGATCATCATCCTTACAACATCATTGAGACACACACTCCCTGGGAAAGGAGCGATGTTGTAATACGTATTCATACTACGTATGCATTTTTGACCATTGGGTTAGAATAGTAAATAAGTTTACTATTATGTGAGACCCAAAGACCACATGGGTCTTAATTCATTACCCTTATGGACTCTAATTGGTTCCTTTAGATTTGACCGGGTGATTGCTATCTTAGCATGTTACTTATGGACTATGGTTAATTCGGTCCGGCGGGGCATGTTAGAAAATCAAGTCAAGTCAAGATCGAAAGGATCGCAAGAAGAGGAAGATTAATTTCGCATTCACATTTGGACTTTAAAGATTCAAAGCTGGCCAGCCAATTGCAATCCAGATGGGGTTCAATTGTTGAATATAAAGTATAAGAAATGTGAAGAAATAATCTAGGGTAAAACATGCGTTGATCTACTCAACTTTGCACCTCGAGGAGTGTTGTGTATCTTTAACAAGTGCACAACAGCGGACTCTATGCGCATGACGGTCACACGGCCTATTTCTCGGTATGACAAACAGAAGAGTTAAAGGAAAAGATGTTTCCTTACAATTCCCTCAAGTGTGAGTGGGAGATGTTGGATATGGACGACATAAATACACTCATGAGGGGATGTATGAGGGTATACGGACCTCAGATGTCGCGTGCACGAAGGCGTGCACGAAAGGAACATTTTCTCGTGTGAAAAGGACCACTCGATCAGTGGAAAAAGCCGCTCGATAAGTGGAAAAAGCCACTTTATAAGTGCAAAATGGCACTTGATAAGTGGATAAAGAAGAAGATAAATGAATGTGCTAATATAGGCTAATAAGCTTATAATTGGTTATTTCCTACAATAACCACCCCTAAAGCCTATAAATAGGACCCAATGGTAAGGCATTCATTCACACTTTCCATGCCATAAGTTTGCATAAGGCATCCTTATGTTCTTCTTCTCCCTTCCATTAAAATCCTCTTCTAGTTAGAGATTTAGGCGGTGAAACTCTGCTTCGATCCTCCGTGACGAAGTATCGACCGTTGTGGCGAATCCGAGGGCGAAGTTCCGAGATTACGGTGCCACGTACGCAAGCGTAAGTCTCGACTTTATTATTCGATCCTAACGTCCCTGTTTTGACAGGATCCTACAGGCGCCACGAGGTGCGCCCATTCCCATGTAGCCTCGGACCTCCGGGCCGGCGGTCCTTTTGCAGAGGGTTGAGTCAATGAGGTATATCAGTGGTTCTGGGTAGGAGTCGGACTCCTACGATCTTTGGGTCCTTTTGCAGAGGCGTAATTTCTTAGTTAAATTTTATAAACATTATTCAATCCTCCTTCTAGTGTTTTCATCATAGCCAAGGTCCTTACAAACATATCATACATACTAACGATGACTCAATTGCATTAAGTATGTTTCATCATGATGCAATTTTTTAAATGGGCTCGACGCAAATAAGGGTTCAGCTTGCTTGATTTGGCATGGATTGTTAACATATGGAGTGTATGAAACGCATGCTGTCTATGGTTTTATTGATGGAGTTGTATTGGGAGATTTTCAACCTATGGAATATTGATGAATGGCTAAAAATTTTGGATATCAGTTCCATACATGCCTTGCCTTGGCTGCTTGGTCATCTAAAACTAGAAAAATTAGGGTTTCATGAACCCTAAAAGGGGGCAATAACATATACAGAGATAAAGCCACGATTTTTCGAAAAAATAAACCCAAAATTTTGAGAAATTCCCAAGTTTTCGCACCCCAAGTATCACAGAATCAAATCTCAACTTGATCCATGGTTTAAACCCGACATCAATCAACCAAAAAAATGAATTTGCATCAGAAGTTATACCTCCTTCGCAAATCCATTGACAAGATCCACAAGAGGAAACGTCACTCACCAACAGCAAGATCAAGCAGCCTAGGGCACTTCCGACACGACCCTCGCAGGGTATCACCTTCGGCAACCCAAGAAGGCAACAGAAAATCAACCGGCGGACAGGCACAAAATTTTTAGGGTTTGCTCAAAAAACGCGTAGGGAGAAGCAGCGAAGGCTTCGAGCCAACATTGTGGAAGGTGATAACACCAAATGGGACACACAAATGCAAAATTCCTAGCATAATCCCCACAAAACACGGGATTACAATTTTGGGAAAATCGCAGCCCTACGTAGGAGCCAAAGATACAAGTAATCCAATCTCTCAAATGTACCAACCGACAATGCAGCCACGTAAGAACCGAAGATACAAGTAATCCAATCTCTCAAATGTACCAAACGAATAAGCGAAATGATTCCCAGCGAAAAAAAACCCAGCTAAAATTGCATCAGTAGTGTCAAAATCGAGGAATCTCGGCCACCCTCCACCAAAAGAACAGGCCTAGGCCCAATCTCCCGAGCAGGGCCCACTTACACTGGACCAGGACCAGAACACGCGCCGTTCACGTGATCGCATACCGATTAGGGTTTTACACGGAAACCCTATTTAAACAACGACACCCTCACATGCTCAAATCCGCCGCTTCCTCTTGCGCTCTTTTAATCAGAAATCGAAAATTAGAAGTGAAAAAAGTTAAAAAATCGTTCTCATTTTTTTTCGTTTTCTTTTTTAATCCAGATCGGCTGTTCTCGATGACGAAATTCAAGCAGACGGGCGGTCTGAATCTGATGCCGTGTTGATTGTCTGCAAATTTCATTGCTTTCTTCAATCGAAGCTGGCAGCCGAGAGAGTACTCAATTTTTACGCCAGTTTCTACTTTTTTTTTATGTTTATGAGATTTATTTTGCTATGATGAAGAACTTGAATTTATTTATGTCTGGACATCTGAGATCTACGTCTATGATTTGATTCATTTCTTCTGAGCTTGTTATTTATTGTGTCTTTTTCATTAATATACTATTTTTTAAAAAATAATTTTGCATCAGTTACCCTCTCCTTAGATCCATTTAAGGAGATATAACGGATGCAAAGAGGGAAGTGATTGGCTTACCAACGCCCTGCATTAATTTTAATTTGCATAGCGTCAAATGGTCTGATCAACATTTTTATGTTTTTTTTTTCATATTTTGCAATCTAATTTGTTTTTATGGGGCAAATGATGCAGATTCATAATCTTATCCTACACACTGAATTTAATTAACGTGTGGATTAAAATCTCCGCTTATTGTCTGATGCCTTGTAAATTTAACTAGTTTATACTTTTAATAGTTAAATTTTTTATTATTGTGTGGCAATTGATGTAATTATGTTATTCTACACTGAATTTTTTTTGGGTAGACTCAAAACTCCGCTTATTATCTGATGCCACATTTACTAACTGAAATCGTACTTATTTATAATAAAGAGTTTTTCAGCTTGGTGTTTCTTAATATTTTATGCTCATCTGATACAGAGTCCATCTTGGCAAAGCAAAAGAGTCTGTTTTAAGGCAATGTTTTGTTTTGAATGCTAATGGACTAATATTGACATTCTTCAATCTTGCCCTGCTTTTGCTTTCCATCAATTTGCAGTGCAAAAACAAAAAACAAAAAAGATGAGACATCGGCTCACTAATGCATTGGAGATGAGTATGACAGCATGAATTGCGTATTTTTTGGCTCACCTCTTACTCTTTCTACTGTTACGCTAACTATTATGGCTGTAGCAGTACGGCCAAAGATTATAATTATAATAGTTGGCGAAACAGTTGAATGAGCAAAAAGTTGATTGCTACACCACCTTAATTTCTCCAGAAGATTAGGCAGAGCACGGCCTACATGTTTTTCTTCATAAAGGTATAAAACAGTTATATTGGTTTAAAAAGGTATAAAAGTGTTATATCGATTTCATGGTATGTCAAATAATGTTATGATGTTTTTATTCATTTATGAAAAAAAAAGTCTGCACCGCAATCATACTGCAAACAGTCGATCGATCTCTTTCTCCAACTTCAATTTCGGAGTACTCAAAATATATCGAAAGGCAATCAAAGTACAGTCAAAGCCTTCTCAGGATAGGAGATAATCACGGTAAGGCCGATTACTTTGCAAGTTTCAACTTGGGTTTTACTTTTGTCGTTCAAGTTGGGATGCTATGAAAATTGCAGTTTCAGATATGCTTATTGGATTCGTTCTAATCATTTGTAAATGTCAATTGCTCCAACATGCCTGAAAATAGTGCAAAAAGGTTTAACCATATAAACGACCTTCTTTCCCTTCAAGAACTTCGGCAACACTGTAGATACCTACACCGAATTGTTGAGTGGTAGTCGATGGATATTTAGGGCCTGTTTCAATGAGGTTTCTCTTGGTTGGGATCTGCTCATGTACAAGACTTAAAAAGTGGGATGGTATAAGCCTACGTAGAATTGTACTTGTTGTACCACTTCAATTTTTGTGTCTTGGTATATAAGGATATGTCTTCCATCAGTGACGGAATTAGAAATTAAATTCAAAGGAGGAGCAATTTTTTTGACTGAAAATATTTTTTGCTTATTTTATTTATTGCAAAATTGTAGTAAAAATTAAAAAAGAAACAAATGAATTTGATCAAACAAAACCTAACTCTAGCAAGACTAGTGGAAATCCATCCCAAAAATAATCCGTAACACATCGAATTTAAGACACCCCTCAGATGATGATCATGCACAACATAACAAGGAAAGATCATGCACAACATAACAAGGAAAGAAAAATAAGAATCAAAAAATCAGATCACCAAATTCCCCCAAATCTAAGAATCAAAACACAGAATTAATCACCAAATCACTCCAAATCTAAGAATCAAAACATAGAATTAATCACCAAATTCCCCCATATCAGAGCAAAAAATCTCGAGAAGAAAACATGAATAGGGCAAAAACTTTTATTTTTGACGTTGATAACTTGCCTCGGAACCACGATCACCATATTCCTACATACCAGATCAAAAAATCTCTAGAAGAAAAATATAAGAATCGGATAAAAACCCCAATTCTAAGTCTCGAAATCTGTATGGGTGTAAAATAGCCAAGAGAGAGAAAGTGAAAGGATGAAAGAGAGGGAGTCGGAGCTAAGATCCCTTATTTTTAAAACGTCGGGTTATTTTTTAAAATTATAATGCATTAAATAAATAACCACAGCGTTGTCCCTAATTTAAAACTGTTGAATTATTTTTAAAAATACCATACATTTGTGGATTGATATCTATTACGATTACATATTCCCTAATTCAATCGGAATGTGATCGTATCTATAACCAGGGAATATGTATCATTATAATCTATCTCCGGTAGTCGGGAAAATCCCCGAGCTACAAGACATGCTTTGTAGCGTACGATCTGATTATTCTCATTTATTTTCCTTATGAATACCCACTTGTATCCCACAGGATTTACACCTCTTGGTGTCTGAACTACTGATCCAAAGACTTTGCGTTTCAAGAGTGAGTCCAGCTCTACTCTTATTGCTTCGTTCCATTTTGGCCAATTATCTCTGCGTTTGTATTCAGCAAAAGATAGTGGATTGATATCATCGTTACCTTTAGCGACGTGAACAGCAATATCGAACGCGAAGTCGTCGTTGACGACAGTGCTTTTTCTGTCCAGTACCTCCCCAGTACGTACGAAGTTTAATTATATTTCTCCTGTATTGTCTTCTTCGGGAGATTAAGGAGGGGAGAGGTTACTGGTCCGAGCTCAGCATCCTGTGGTGAGATATTCTTTATTTCTCTAGGTTATTCCTCTTACGAGGGAATTTATCCTTGGAGTCATGCGATTGTCCTATTTTAATTTGAGGTACGACTGATTCTGCTACCGGTGGATTGCACACATATTTGGGGATGTCAATTCTAGCTGGCGTATTGGCAGCAGGGACGTGTGATCTGATAATTTTCTGGTTATCAGTAAATTTGTCAGGTAGTAAAAGTATTCTGAATCTGAAGGATTTTCAGGATCTCATCTTCACAGAGAATAGTACGCGGATCATATTGAGACAAAAACTTAGTGTCCTAAGAAATGGTCTCAGAGGCTCTAGGCTTTTGTTTTGTGAGTCTAGTATGGAAAATAATTTTATGAAGATGCATCTATCAGTACCATAAAGTATTGAAATGGAGAATTTGATGGGTGAATTGGCACACAAATGTCTCATTGTATTTTCCCCAAAAAGATAGGAGATTCAAAAACCCCACTTTCAGGTGGGACGGACTCCTGATTAGTTTTACTCTTATAAAAGGGGGACAAGGAAAATCACACTTTTGAAGGATTTTCAGGTTCCTCAAATTATGTCCACGGGAGTGGTTTATGATTGTTGAGTATTGGACTTCTCCATACTTGGTGTTAATGATGAGCAAACATACATACTTGTGACTAATCCCCTATTTGCAGTTAATCCATTGCTCAGGCATATCATGAAGATCTATTAGTAATGGATGATACTCAAAGTTCATTGAAAACAAATGAAATGGATTGGATGATCGTAGATGGTGATTGAAGCTCCTAAAAGACTTCAAACTCATGCGTTGGAAAGAAGAGAGAGTTCATCAAATGTAACTTTCTTGTTTCTCTTCTAGTATGTAGCTTAGAAGTAGAACTTTGTTGGAGCACACACACTCATCTACATTTCAGTCTTAGGATTTCGTTAGATCAACCTTTCTTAGACTCCAATTCTTTTCTATCTAGATTGTGCATGTCATGTTTATATCAGTCGATTGTTTGAACGTTTTACAGTCACTTGTCTCTAAACAGTTGCCTGTGTTTTGTTATACAGTCGTCTGTTATGCACAAACGTTCACAGTCTAGTTTTTGGGCTTCTGTAATGGCCTGTTTCTGTATATACGTATTCCCTATGTATTCAATTAGTATGGTGACGTATTGGGGTATTAATAGATGATTTTATTTATAACTATTTATTTTCGTAGCTCGAACGCGCAATTTAACGATCGTGTCTTCATCTTCTTTAACTTTTTGGTTGATGTTTGCAGGGGCGAGATCGTAATAATTCCGATTATCCTAATCAGATGATTCCTCGAATCTTATCTTGATCAAATCTTAGACCAAATATAAATCTAAATCGATCCTGATCTTAACGTCTAACCGATTCATTAAATCAAATCGTAATCAAATCAATAATCATGACCAATAAGTTTGAAAGAATTATCCCGATCTTATATCATCTTAACTATCATCTTTTCTAATCATATATATTATTATTATCTAACGAATCCTAACCACTAAATCTATCCAATATCCAAATCGTAACTTTAAATATCGTAAATGTTTCCCTAAACCCAATCTAATCAAAATATCTTTATCAAATCTTAATATTCTAAGCTAAATAAACAGTGTGTCGAAATCAAATCTTAATATTCTAAGCTAAATAAACCGTGAGTACCCTAACCAAGTATCATATAACTAGTCATAACCCGTGCCCGCGGGCACGGTTCATTTAAGATTTTCCAAGCAAAATCTGTGTTCCCCAAAAAATTATATCTACGGCCAAAATTTAAAAACACAACAAATTAGCGTAAAAATATTTAGCGGCACGGGCCCCTTTGGTGTGGGCACCTTCGGTGCAGAACAACAAATTCGACGTGGGCGTCTTCGACACGGAACAACAATTTTTGCGCGGGCACCTTCGACGCGGAACAATTTCGGCGTAAAAAATTTAGCGGGCGTCGAACAACAATTTCGACGTAGAACAATTTTGACGTGGGCGCCTTCGACGCGGAACAACAAATTAGGCGTAAAAAAATTTAGCGGGCACCGAACAACATTTTTGACGTAGAACAACAATTTTGGTGTGGGCGCCTTCGGCGTAGAACAATAAATTCGACCTAAAAAATTTAGGAGGCGTCGAACAATAATTTTGACGTAGAACAATAATTTCGGCGCAGGCACCTTCGACGCGGAACAACAAATTAGCTTAATAACTTCGGCATGGGCACCTTTGGCTCGGACGCCTTCGGCTATGGCAAGGCAACTTGTGGGGTCAGCAACTATTTGCTGGCAGCCGTTACCATTTGCAACTTTAGAATTCTTGGTTACAAAGTTATATGTATATGAGGAGGAAAGGGCTTGTCTGAGCGGAAGATTAAATCTACCTTCATAATTTCATATATGTAAAGTTATATGTATATGCGGTGGCGTGTAATGTATGAAAGACCTGAAACCCTAGATGGTGTTTTTGTTAGCAATTCTTATTGCTGGAAGCTTTAGTGCTTTTTGCAGTTGTTTCTTCTTTGTCTATTCAAGAGTTTTTCTTCTGTGTTTTCATTGAGATGTGTTTATGTGCTTGCCAATTTCTAAATATCCTTTAGGTATCTCTTAACTTCTCAATTTTCGGTGTAATCATTTCATTTTGTTTTAAGTTGTTATCAGGCATGATATATGGATAACATTATCTTTTTTTGTATTGCTCTTATGTCCAACAGCATATGAGAAATATTTGGCCAATAAAGAAATATTTGGTCAGGTGTCTGTGCGCATCTAATTGAAGTGGGGATTTTATTTCCCCCCTTCGTCTCCCTCCCTTCAACAACTTCACCTTACAAAATTGAGGGGCAATGCAAGAAGAGATGAAACAGAATGTACATATTAAGAGAGCCAAACATGCTTTAAACTGAGTAATAGAACCAGAATGAAAATTTTAAGGTAGTCAAATCGTTTGTAACCTTAGTGATCCTGAGGTCACATGATCATATGGTCTGATAAGTATTACTGCTACAAAAAACTATTAAATTTCTGGGAGCATGCTCTTTACTTGAGTGACAATCTTAATCTCGACTTGAAGTTAAGAATTGTAGATGGTAGTAGCTTAGCAGCAGATGTGGTTCTCAATAGCATTCCACCAGAAATAGCCCAAGTACTCGTTAAAGGCCAGCTTTCCAAGGTGTCTTTAGCAATAGCTGAAGCATTATGCAAGAAAGGTGTCCAGGTTTATGGTATTCTACATAAGTACAAATATCTGTTAGACAAATTTGACTATTGCTTGGGCAAATTCAACCACTAAAACCATCCTCACTCATAATTTCCTGTGAATAAGGTACTCTTGACACATGAGCATGAGCTCCATTCACTCAAGTTCCATATCTCAGGAAGTACATCAAGTCATTTGACACTATGCCACAATTCTACCCCAAAGGTAATATAGAACCTCTTCCAGTCATTGTATCTAGAATGCTCTGAATTCAAATTGTTAAAACTGGAGCAAATTAGGCAGAGCACATATCTGAACATAGTATTGAACATATCTTGTAGATATATTGACACATGAGCATGAGCTACATTCAAATTGTTCTTATACATAATATCTGAACATATCTGAATTCAAATCGTTACTTCTTTTTAAGTCATTTCTTCCTTTATTGTTTAGGAACTAATATATGGGGCATATGCTGATGAGATGGCATTGATCATGGGCATTTCTTCTGGGCATGTCATCTAGGCCTATTGATCCTGGGCATTTCTTCTGGGCATTGCATCTAGGCCTATTGATTTGGGCATTTCTCATGGGCATCAAATCTATGATCCATTTTGTTGCATTCCGACACCTGGGAACAACATCAATAGATGATTTATATTCTTCTCCTGCAAAATAAAACATCCAAAATATAGCATCAATATTAACAGTGAACATATATTTGCAGTTCAATATGAAAAGATAAATTCTAGGACCGATAAGGGATACTAAACTGGATTCAACTTCACCAGAGCTTACACCAGAACCACGCAAAATTTGCATTTGAATATAGACTAAGCTGAAGTCCGAGCCAAACAATATAGGAATTATCATCACAACATTAAATGTAAACCTCAATGGCAGTACAATATCCAATATAGCTTAACAGAACGAAGTATTTAACAAAGAAATTGGTTACACAAAAAATGAGAATATAAGAAACTTTATGGCAAAATTTACAGCTTAAGAGGATCAAAGAGGCTGCACCAAATGACAAAAATAGTGAATGCTTTCAACATGGTTTAGGTTGCTAGTAGCACTATGTTGGACAAATAGCTAAAAATTAAACTGTTTATAATCTTTGCTGTAAATCCTATATAATAAGATTGGACAAACCACCACCAACACATTACCCTGCTTTACTAAGCTCCAAATCCTAATGTGACTGACTCATGCGTGGTAATATGATATAGGAGTATCAACTGGATCGGCAGATGCCATTCCAAGTCCCGCCAAATTCCATCCCTGTACAAAACCTATTAGGTATGTTTCTTAAAACTCGATGCTCACTGGTCCCATATTCTTAAAAGAAAATATTATGGAAAGGAACAACCCATTACCATGTCCTTCACATTCAAACTTCGCATGGAACTTTAAAATACTTAATTTAGAGCCAAATTGTCTTGCAATGCATTGGGCTTGTCAAACTCTATTTTCCTGAAGATCACTGGCAAAATTTTCTTACATTACGTTATTTGAGGATCATAATAGCCAAAATCAATTATTTTAAATTTTTTCTTTTTGACACATCAATTTGAACAAAATGGATGGCCCAAGTAGTGTATTGCTTATATATGTGGTTTTGGGCATAAATTTGCATCTATGTTAAACTCTATGGATATGTCAAATGTGCATACATGTATTTATATTCACTGTACGCCAAACATTAAAAAAATTGCAAACTAAATAATTTTAAACATAATAAATAATTCATATTCACTGTACACCAACTTACATGAAAGATAATATGCATGAAAAATATACCATGAGTGAATTCTCAAAAGTTTCAGCATGTAATAAACTGCACAAGAATATTATTTATTCAAGATTTCTGTTCCCCTCTGCATTTCCTTAAATGCCTTGAGAAAGTTGAAATCCTTTAGCATGCAATGTTTCTCGTTCAATGTTGAATCACTATATTTAAGCTAGTGTAACTTGTGCAACTTTTCTTTCACTGAACTCTTAGCATCCATAACCATCTGATAAGAGCATGCCATCGAACAGGGTTTGAGTTGTTTTAGTTCTTCGAAAAATAAAGATTCGAGTTCTTTCAACGATCATGACGGCTTATACTTTTGCTTTGATGTTTTTATATGATCAACGATTGAGTTGAAACACCAACCATAGTTAATGGTGTGTGGCTAACAGTTGAAACACCAACCATAGTTAATGGTGTGTTTTGGTTGTTAATGCATGTTTGTTTTCTATTGAAATCAATGGGGACATGGAAGTTGCAAGTGGAGTAATCAAAATCAATTTGAGTTGTTGGCGTGGCCCTCAGTATTATTAGTGTGGATCTGCTTATCACAAAGCTAATAAGCATTAGGCCTATCTTCTGAGTGTTTTTCATCTTAAAAATTTATTTACTTGCATGTATGGTTTTCATTTGATGCAACTTCAATTTAATCAAATAAATATGTAATACCTTGATAACTAAACCTGTGTATGTCATCTAACATATATAAACTTGATGCTTGCACCTGTGCTTTATGTATGTATAGTCATAACCCGTGCCCTTAGGGCACGGTTCATTTAAAATATTCCCCGGTCAAAATTCGTGGATCCCCTAATTTTAAACAAACAACAATAATTAATACAAACATATGTTATTTGCTCCACCCAAAAAATTTATTTTCCTCCTGAAATTTAGTTCCCACTCAAAAGATTTAGTTCCCCCTTAAAAATTTAGTTTCCATATAGAATTTAGTTTAACCTAAAATTTTAGTTCCCCCAAGATTTATTTCCCTCAAAATCTACTTGATTAGCATGAGTTCCATCCCAAGAAGAAAGCCTAAGAGCCAGTTAAGAGTCCGGATCAAATTTGATCTGCAATCACTATGATTTACACTTTTATTCTAGATCACTTCAGCATCCAAAGTTGTTTCATTAAGAATAGAGCATGTACCAGATATGTGGTGGACCAAACATTGAGAAAGATGCAACGAATAACAATAATAAAAACAATATCCTGACTTTTTAGGGTTGGGACATATGAATCTCGGAAAAGGGTAATTATCTCCATTTAGTTATCAAGAATGTATCTTGTTTTACTACTTCGATATGTGTTTGTCTGGATCAACCCTCGGTCCTACCAGCAACTCCAAGTAAAAGGCAATCAAACCTACCTACTCCTAACTGGTGTACTCTTCCATCTGCAAGTAAATCTTTAAGTTGAAAGATTGGTGCAGAAAAGAAAGTAGTGAAGTACAATCATGTTGGTTGAGAACGGTTTTCATATTAATTCCTATAAACGGATTATGTTGAAACCGTCTCGCCAGCAAATGTGCACAGATCTACTCGGACCAAGCTCGATGTAAAACGCTCAAAGTTGACCATGAAAATTGACATTCCTTTATAAGTTCGTTTTTCTAAATATGATTTAGACGGACCAACTTATATGAATTAACCAGAAAGTTTTTAAGGTCAGTGGGAGCGTATAAATTACATGCGAAACATCAAAGGAATGGACCATATATTTTGACAAAGTGATCAAAAGAGTTTGATACTTTATCAGAAATAAATATGAGCCATTTGAAATGACCAGAAACTAATTTAAATGATTATCGTAAGGTACGATGAACTGGATAAGATCCAAGTAAATAAAAATATTATGGATTCCGAACGACCAAGTGAATTATTTGAATGAGATTCAAATGGTTGGTCTAACATGAACATAGAAACCCCTTAAGTCTATAGTGTATACAGTTTTAGCAGATCCACTCACGAAGGCTCTACCACATGAAGTCGGGAAAACTTATGTGAAAAAACGGTATAAGATACCGAGATAAATGGGCCTGAGTGCAAGTGGGAGATGTTGAGAGATGATACCCTCGAGGCAATCTATCTCCATGTGTGAATAGCACAAACATCTTGTTCGAAATAACAGTAAGCTGTTTGGTAATAATTTATCTAAGTTAAATTATAATGTAATTAACATTAGATATTAACTTAGGTAAAGTCCTGAGACTTTATGCGAGGTCAAACAGGTATCGAGATGAGTATCTCGATCATGGAGAAATGTTTGACCGTCTGTAGCATAAGTCTAAAAGGGTTCATGGTCGTAGATGTTTCGAGACAAGGATATCGAAACATCGGATAAAGTCTTCACCGTTTAGCGGTGGCGATGATCTCATGATCGCTTGACTTGGCGAAGTCGTAGATGAGACACAGGTGCTCATTAGAGAATGAGTTCACTGAACGATCCACAAGAGTTATCATATGGTTATATTGACCAATCTGTCAATGATGACTCTGAGTGATGATAGGCTAGTTGGTCTTTTGACTTGAGGTCATTTTGACGAACCTGTGCGTGAATGGTGCCACTTAGATCAAATGACCTAGCTTCGAGGCAAGGCCTGTCGAAAGGTCTTTGATTGGGTGACACTTGAAGCGTATGAGGAGAGTAATGACCAAGAGAGGATTCGTCTCTCCCGGTCAATGGGAGTTAGTGTCGTAGGGTTAGTTCGGTCTTTAGTAAAAACTCTGGCCAGAGTATGTTGGAAGAAGTCCAACACTTTTGACTAAAAGATCGATAGAAACTAACCGGAGTCAAGTTATTGGGGTTGACAGTTTGACCGTACCCTAGACTTGATCTACAAGACATAGTTTAGACGAAGAGACTATAACTGCGGAACTCATCACGGAAACAGTCAAGGTGGTCCCGACAATACTCATGCCAATGAGTCAACCACATAATGATGATTCCTGAAGCAGGGGCGGCAACCACTGCTCGTGGTCACTGCCGTATAGGGCTTCGAGCCCTACCTGTTGTAAGGGTCAGGCTGTAGGGTCTCACACAGAGTACGACCTTCGTCTAGTAATGGGTAGAAATATTAGGGAGAATATGCATTTGATGCAAGGGATAAATATTGCAAAAGACGTTTGCAATAATCTCCTGCATTCGGAATAAATGATCCTGAGTGCAAGTGGGAGATGTAGAGGAATATGCCCTCAGATTATTTGTATTTGATGCAAATGAAAATTTAAGCCTAGATAGGGACTAATTTGCATATGATGCAAAAGAGATTAAATGTGTCTTAAATTGTTTAAGACTATATTTAATTAAATAAACGCGTTGAAAAGGTTACCTAGATGATGGGATCGTCCCGCTCTAAACGCAGGTTCAAACCGCGTCAAAAACGGAGTCTAAATGCACAAGTTATAGCAAAAACAAGTCAGCCCAAACTGTTGGGCTGAAACCAGCGAAAATGGAGGCCCACCAAGCCCGAATTTTCTGGTTAGGGTTTTTTGAAACCTGGGATTTTCTTGACGGCTACGTTTCTAAGAGAAGCATGACTTTTAGCTAACTTTGGACAATTGTTTGAAGGGTCAAACGGACTCGGATTGACGAGCCGTTTTTTTCTACGTGTTCACCGTTGAACCCTCTTCGATTTGGTAGGTTGAACCAACATTGAAGCTCAACGGTGAGGGAGTTAAAATTCGAGTAAGTTTGCCCTTTGTGAAAGGCAAACTAACTTGATTTAATTAATCCCAAATTAATAGTCCCACCTCGGTTGTGGAGAAAATGGGAGAGTCAGCCGCCTCTATAAATAAAGGCACTCCCCCTTTCTCATAACTCGTCCCAAGCTCTAGATCTGAGCGGCTCTCGTAAATGTTGGAGCACGCTGGGATCTAAGCTAAATTAATATTTCTCCTCTCCCTATAAATTCCTGCCTTGCTCTTGAGGGCTCTAGCAAAGCCGCAAAGGAGTTCGGATTCAGATCCGAAATCTAGGCGGGGGTTTCACTCGTGTGAAACTTTCTTCAGCGCTTGGTTGGCTCGGCGACACGAGATTGATCGCCTCGGGATGCGGAGCGGTTCGAGGAGCGGTTCGAGGAGCGGCTCGGCGTGGGACGGGAGCGGCTCGGAAGA
This sequence comes from Scilla litardierei, assembly GCA_030789695.1. Taxonomy (NCBI): domain Eukaryota; kingdom Viridiplantae; phylum Streptophyta; class Magnoliopsida; order Asparagales; family Asparagaceae; genus Scilla; species Scilla litardierei. The sequence continues at coordinate 654,062,961 of CM061142.1, read as the reverse complement.
CGGTGCGGAACATCTCGCCTGCTCCAGGGTTGAGATTCCGGGTATGTGTTTATTAGCATTAGTTTACTTTAATGCAGTAGGCTATATCCTTCTTGGGATGGTCAGACCCATCCCAAGTCGGCATAGATCTTGGATTAGGGTCTTGGACCTTGGGGTTAAATGTTAATTAGATTAACATGTTTATTTTTCCGCTGCTTTTCTGTCTATGTTCCGTCCGACTTAGGACGAGCATATAGTTTTTGTGCCCTAAGGGTTCCTGGAAACCCTACAGTGGTATCAGAGCATGGTCTGTGTTTCGATCTAGCCTGCGATTTTATTAAACCTGAAATGCTTTTAAATACTTTTAAAAAAATGTTTTTAAAGTTATGAGATAATTTTCAAAAATGTTTTAGATGTTCAAAAATTCTATATGATAAATTTTGAAATTGGAAATTTTTAAATGACGTTTTAAAATTTATGTGATAATTTTTAAAATTAATTTTAAATCTTTTAAAATTTATGCGATAAGTTTAAAGTGTCTAAAAATTTTATATGATAAATTTTTAAGCATGAAAGTTTTTCAAATGATGTTTTAATTTTATGAGATATTTTAAAACTGATTTTAAAGGTTAAAATTTTTATGCGATAAATTTTTTAAAGTAGCATGCAAATTTGTGATTTTAAAAAACAAGTTTTTATGAGATAAAAATAAAATATTTTAAAATCATATTTTAAATTTAAATGTTAAATTTATGTTTGCATGCTAAAATTGTTTATGTGATAGACATTGTTCTATTTAAATTGTTAAATAGTTGTACACTTTTATTTTATGCGATAAAATTAGTGTAATCTTATGTTAATGGCTATGCATAATCTTGTCCCTTATTTGATAACACCAGACAACCCTTTAGGTTAGCCATTAAGAAATGATTAAAATTTATTACTTGAATTTTAATGACATGCTATGTTTTAATAAAACTTTTAACAACCCTTTAAGACCTAATTCATGATTAGGGTAGTCCTTTTAATGAATCTTAATTCTAATTGTTATAATTAATTCTCATTAAAGGACTTCGCCTTTGGCGTTATTAATAAAGTTTATTAAAATCCTAATAACGATTAGGATAGCACGTGAACCTTATAGTTGATAAGGTCTTAATAAAAGTTATTAAACAAATCCTAAAATTTTTAATTTAAGGATGCAACTAGTTGATAGGATTAATTAGTTGTTAATAAAAGCTGTTTAGTCTATGGCACACATACAAAAATGACAAGCTTCATTCAATGGACCATGATCCAGTCAATGTGCTTGGCTAGGAGTTCTGGATCACCCTTTAAGGGATAGTGATCCTGGCTTAGTCAATTCCCTGTCTGTGTTCCGCTGGACCGCAATGTCGCGAATCATGATTGTATGACACCCTGGACTATATCTAGTCAATGCGTTATAAATCTTATTAAAGATTAATCTGTATCCCTCCTTGATTTTGGAGCTTGGTAACTCAAAGAAGACAATTATAGTTGTTGAGTCTCCTCAAGCTATGACATGTTTATCTTTAAGGAACAAACTCCAACATACATGTGATGTAGTCTAGACTTGACCCAAATCGATACGTCGGGTCTCCTCGAGCATCGATCTAAGTCAAATCTGGACACGAAATCAAGGGTCTGACTAGACCAGTCATTATGATTGGTTGAGTCTCCTCAAGATCATAAGTGACTGTGGGTAAAAAACGATAGGGAGTCACATGTGATGTGATTGACTAAGAGTTAGTCTACCAATCATGGAACCAATCAACTTGTTGAGTCTCCTCAAGGTTGTGAGGTTCAGGATGATTGGATCCCTCTTTCACTAAATTTTAAATATTTTAATTCGATTAAATCGTTCGTTATTAAGATATGAAACGATCGTAAAAATAGTGGGAGGATATAGATAGATGAATGACAATCTACCTATATTTAATATTGAACATATGCTAAACTAGGGTAAGACTATGTTTACCGAAGGAATCGAAATATAATATTTTAATGGAATAAGTTAACTGGTCAAATAGGTTGACTAATTGAATATCAAGCTAAATTCTAATTGATAGAATCAAAACTATAATCTCGTTGACATTAAAATGACTTTTTAAAGAACAGACTTAAGAAATACGATTTCATTAAGTTCTGGGTCCAACAAATAAATTCACGCTACATGTCACCCGTCTCTATATGAGGCAGCTTGAACATATATGATATTCGAAATATGTTTCTCCCTACAATTTGTCGAGCTACCCTCAAGTTTGTATGGACAGACAATTTTGATCCGCAAAGTTCGAGAATTCGATCAAACTGTTTGAGTCGAATACGAGTGCATGAGCGGTGCAAGACTATGTATCCCAACCGGATCTTGAGACAAGCAACTTCTTGAGCTACACTCAAAATTGCACCTCTCAGGCGTTTGGATACATAATATGCTTGCATAGCTATTTATTTATGTTGGGCTATTTATATCTAAATGTGATTTAGAAAAGGAAGAAGGCACTCCGAAAAGTCAATCGAGTTTAATAGTTTAATTTATCATTAGTAAAGGCATAAGTAGGAGGAAATGAAAATGTGACATATTTTGATGTCACGATTTTATAATTATTGTTATACAAAAGACGTCTAACACAATTTGACGAATGTCGTCACCTCGCTTCTGAAGCAATGTTTTGCGTTAGTAATTTATGTATAACGATAATATATATATTAAATGTTAAAATATATAAATACACAAGATAGTAGCAAACTTGTATGGAAAAATAGACTAATCTTCACAAGTCACATAAAGAGTGGTCTGACCTCTCGTATTATGAAGTCTGCGGATACTTGTGAGTCTTATCCTCTTAGATAGAATGGCCGAAACCCATCTGTAAGACAGTGGGAGAATGAGTTGTCGAACTCAGTCTGGTACATACTGATGAACCCGAGTCTAGATTAACCAAATTAAGTTATTCGTATATTTTATTAAGACACGTGTTCTTGATGAAACACAAGTCTAATAAAATAAAGAACGAATGACTAAAGTATTTAAACTGATTCGATTAGATCGAATGGTCAAATACTTAGCTACATTAAATCTTGCGTAATTAAAAGAAAATGTGATTTTCTCTCAGGTCAAGTCTGTTAACACATCCGTGTGTCAAATGGTATGAATCACACTTAGTTAGACTTGGTGTGATCCATTGTAAGTGACTCTGAGTTAAGTCCTTCTTCTGGTTTAAGTCCCAGATAGTAATGCCTAGGTTTTGGTAATGTTCTGCGAGGACATTATCAATAAGATATTCATTAAATCAATCATTAGGAAGTTGTATACTCGAATTTCGTGAGACGAAGAGTCGAGTTAAACATCATAACTGATGATGACTTAATCAACTTCCGGGATGAAATTCGGAGTAGTAACTCCGATTTATAACTTGATGCAATCAGAATAGGTCCGTGTGCGTAAATAAATTTTGGAATTTAGTTTACGTGCCCAAGGAAAATGTTTCCTCACTTTCTGTAAGTAAATCTTTAAGTTGAAAGATTGGTGCAGAAAAGAAAGTAGTGAAGTGCAATCATGTTGGTCGAGAACGGTTTTCATATTAATTCCTATAAACGGATTATGTTGAAACCGTCTCGCCAGCAAATGTGCACAGATCTACTCGGACCAAGCTCGATGTAAAACGCTCAAATTGACCATGAAAATTGGAACATTCACTTATAAGTTCGTTTTTCTAAATATGATTTAGACGGACCAACTTATATGAATTAACCAGAAAGTTTTCAAGGTCAGTGAGAGCGTATAAATTACATGTGAAACATCAAAGGAATGGAACATATATTTTGACAAAGTGATCAAAAGAGTTTGATACTTTATCAGAAATAAATATGAGCCATTTGAAATGACCAGAAACTAATTTAAATGATTATCGTAAGGTACGATGAACTGGATAATATCCAAGTAAATAAAAATATTATGGATTCCGAACGACCAAGTGAATTATTTGAATGAGATTCAAATGGTTGGTCTAACATGAACATAGAAACCCCTTAAGTCTATAATGTATACAGTTTTAGCAGATCCACTCACGAAGGCTCTACCACATGAAGTCGGGAAAACTTATTTGTAAAAACGGTATAAGATACCGAGATAAATGGGACTGAGTGTAAGTGGGAGATGTTGAGAGATGATACCCTCGATGCAATCTATCTCCATATGTGAATAGCACAAACATCTTGTTCGAAATAACAGTAAGCTGTTTGGTAATAATTTATCTAAGTTAAATTATAATGTAATTAACATTAGATATTAACTTAGGTAAAGTCCTGATACTTTATGCGAGGTCAAACAGGTATCGAGATGAGCATCTCGATCATGGAGAAATGTTTGACCGTCTGTAGCATAAGTCTAAAAGGGTTCGTGGTCGTAGATGTTTCGAGACAATGATATCGAAACATCGGATAGAGTCTTCACCGTTTAGCGGTGGCGATGATCTCATGATCGCTTGACTTGGCGAAGTCATAGATGAGACACATGTGCTCATTGGAGAACGAGTTCACTGAACGATCCACAAGAGTTATCATATGGTTATATTGACCAATCTGTCAATGATGACTCTGAGTGATGATAGGCTAGTTGGTCTTTTGACTTGAGGTCATTTTGACGAACCTGTCCGTGAATGGTGCCACTTAGATCAAATGACCTAGTTTCGAGGCAAGGCCTGTCGAAAGGTCTTTGATTGGGTGACACTTGAAGCGTATGAGGAGAGTAATGACCAAGAGAGGATTCGTCTCTCCCGGTCAAAGGGAGTTAGTGTCGTAGGGTTAGTTCGGTCTTTAGTAAAAACTCTGGCCAGAGTATGTTGGAAGAAGTCCAACATTTTTGACTAAAAGATCGATAGAAACTAACCGGAGTCAAGTTATTGGGGTTGACAGTTTGACCGTACCCTAGACTTGATCTACAAGACATAGTTTAGACGAAGAGACTATAACTGCGGAACTCATCACGGAAACAGTCAGGGTGGTCCCGACAATACTCATGTCAATGAGTCAACCACATAATGATGATTCCTGAAGCAGGGACGACAACCACTGCTCGTGGTCACTGCCGTATAGGGCTTCGAGCCCAACCTGTTGTAAGGGTCAGGCTGTAGGGTCTCACACAGAGTACGACCTTCATCTAGTAATGGGTAGAAATATTAGGGAGAATATGCATTTGATGCAAGGGATAAATATTGCAAAAGACGTTTGCAATAATTTCCTGCATTCGGAATAAATGATCCTGAGTGCAAGTGGGAGATGTAGAGGAATATGCCCTCAAATCATTTGTATTTGATGCAAATGAAAATTTAAGCCTAGATAGGGACTAATTTGCATATGATGCAAAAGAGATTAAATGTGTCTTAAATTGTTTAAGACTATATTTAATTAAATAAACGCGTTGAAAAGGTTACCTAGATGATGGGATCGTCCCGCTCTAAACGCAGGTTCAAACCGCGTCAAAAACGGAGTCGAAATGCACAAGTTATAGCCAAAACAAGTCAGCCCAAACTGTTGGGCTGAAACCATCGAAAATGGAGGCCCACCAAGCCCGAATTTTCTGGTTAGGGTTTTTTGAAACCTGGGATTTTCTTGACGGCTACGTTTCTAAGAGAAGCATGACTTTTGGCTAACTTTGGACAATTGTTTGAAGGGTCAAACGGACTCGGATTGACGAGCCGTTTTTTTCTACGTGTTCACCGTTGAACCCTCTTCGATTTGGTAGGTTGTACCAACATTGAAGCTCAATGGTGAGTGAGTTAAAATTCGAGGAAGTTTGCCCTTTGTGAAAGGCAAACTAACTTGATTTAATTAATCCCAAATTAATAGTCCCACCTCGGTTGTGGAGAAAAGGGGAGAGTCAGCCGCCTCTATAAATAGAGGCCCTCCCCCTTCCTCATAACTCGTCCCAAGCTCTAGATCTGAGCGGCTCTCGTAAATGTTGGAGCACGCTCGGATCTAAGTTAAATTAATATTTCTCCTCTCCCTATAAATTTCTGCCTTGCTCCTGAGGGCTCTAGCAAAGCCGCAAAGGAGTTCGGATTCAGATCCGAAATCTAGGCGGAGGTTTCACTCGCGTGAAACTTTCTTCAGCGCGTGGTTGGCTCGGCGACACGGGATTGATCGCCTTGGGATGCGGAGCGGTTCGGGGAGCGGCTCGGCGTGGGACGGGAGCGGCTCGGAAGACGGTGCAGAACATCTCGCCTGCTCCAGGGTTGAGATTCCGGGTATGTGTTTATTAGCATTAGTTTAATTTAATGCAGTAGGCTAGATCCTTCTTGGGATGGTCAGACCCTTCCCAAGTCGGCATAGATCTTGGATTAGGGTCTTGGACCTTAGGGTTAAATGTTAATTAGATTAACATGTTTATTTTTCCGCTGCTTTTCTGTCTATGTTCTGTCCGACTTAGGACGGGCATAGAGTTTTTGTGCCCTAAGGGTCCCTGGAAACCCTACAAATAACTCTAGCATGCGTGCCGAAACAGATAATTTCTCAAATAGTTGGATTGCACCAGTATACAATAAGAATGATAACTAAAAAATTAAATCGGAAAAGAGTAAGATTCTCCAATAAATTTTATCCCAAAACACAAAAAATAAAGAAAATGTAAATTGCTTACCAAGATCTTGGGGTCCTATGTTGGGAATGCTCGAAACCCCAACTCTATCTGATAAATTATCCTTTAAACAGTAGGATTAAAAAGATTAGGCCGAAAACAATCAAGTAATGAAATTGACCCAATAGAAAGGAAGCAACTTTAAAATTTAAAATTACCTGAAAATCCGAAGTAGCTACCGATATCAACTTCTTGTTAGAATCAGAAACCGAAGCTTCAGAATCTAATCCTGATCCTTGGATATCATTCAATCAACTTCAGTCGGCTAATCTCCTCATCATTTTTAGCAATGTGTAAAGGAAATAAATAAATAAATAAAAAGTAAAATGATGAGTAGAAGAAATAAATTAAAAGTTTAACTAAAAGAAAGACAATTGAAAAAAATTCCAAACAAGTGCTAGAAGCTTGCATAAAAGTGCTGGAAGCTTGTGTAAAAAGAGGGAGGTTTTAGGGAAAAATACCAAAAAAGGCTGCTTTCATGCTTCCATGTCTCAAACAAAAGGCCGATATTAAAGGGGTTTGAAAAATTGAAAAAGGTGAACTCAAATCTTACCACATTAAATCAAAAATGCATTTTAAACCAAATCAAAGATATGCACACACAATTGGGTTCACATATTCGAAATTAAGATGAGTTTAAAAGAGAAATGAAGTCGAAAGGGATCAACAAAATGTCGCATTTTAGTGCCAAAAATCAACAAAATGCGAACACAAGAGAAAGAAAGAACATTTCTGTTAATTTGGTAATGGCCATTGATTTTTCTGAAGCTTGTATCAGATCTGCACACAAAGTCAAAATATGAGAAAAAGAACAAACAAAGAGTAAAAAAGAGAGTATTAGGCAATAACCGAAAATGAGAGATCATTTTGCATATCTTTGAGTAAGATAAACATGGATTTATCATTAAAAATCATAACTTTGCAACTTTTATTCATAATACCTATCAAAGATATTATTTTTAAAATTTTAACTTCATAAATAGCCATAAATCCTTACGGTTTGAAGTGTTGCCTTATCTTGGAGATCTGACCTTTAGATCTTTTGGCCTCCTTCACTAACGGAAGGGGGATCTGACCACCCAACTAACCAAGCTCAAATGGAAGGGCACCCAACCTGCTTTAGCATGAACATCCAAACATAATAAGAAAGAGGAGAATAATGAGTGATTAGATGCTCAGCCAAACATAAGACAGAGAAACAGATGAAAAAGAGATGAGGGTTGAAGGATGAGAAAGAATGAAATGGAGGGGGGGGGGGGGGGGGGGGGGGGAATATGAATGAAAGAAGTTAGATGCCCCCATCAAATTCTGCCTGTTTTCCTTTTTTTGCCCAATTAAATGCCCCGTTAAATGTCCCCAATTACTGTGCATTAATTGAGGGCTCTTGGTTTTGCCTAATCCGATGCTCCCTTCTGCTGCCTTGGTTTTTCCAAGAGCATGCATTAAATAAATGCACTCTGCTGCCTTGGTTTTCCCCCGCGGTATGGAGATAGCTTTGGCCTACGGTCAAACTCCCCCTGTGTGATTTGCAAAGCACTGTCTATAAATCTATAAAAATCTTACATCTTGTTTCTACTCATCACTATTTTGATTATTACAGAGGGAGGGAACTTTATTTATATTTGCACATATTACACTGTGTTTATTCTTCTTTTCCTTTTGACCCAAGGTTTTTGCTCAAACTTAGTCTCATTGTTATCTTGGGGATAACAATTATAGGCCATGCAAATCTCTCTTTTGCCTGATACAAACCTGATGCCGTGCAAATATTTTTTAGTTTCCGCCAAGATATCAAGTATTACGGAATCAGGTTATCTTGATCCATGCGAATCATTGTTATCTTGGGGATATTTAATATTTAATACTAACCCCCAAGATAACAAATATTTTTTAATATCCATGCACATGCGCATGCGAATCAAGTATTACGGCATCAGCCCTGAAAAAAAATATTTTTTAGTATTTTTAGTTTCCTGGGCTAGTTTGTATTTTTGCTCAAATATTTAATACTTGATCCCCCAAATACCTGATGCCGTGCAAATCTCTCTTTTGCCCAAGATGTGTATGTGTGCAAATCTCAATGCAATACCATGCAAATGGGTGAAACTGTGTATGCCGTGCAAATCTCAATGTAATTTAATGCAGTGGCAATGCCATCAATTTAATCCCTAAATGCAACATGGGGCTCGCTCAGTTGGGCCAGCTGCATCTATGGTCTGTAGTTTTCCCACTGGCAATGTTACAACAGCCAGCGGCACAGTGATCAATGGCCAGCAGATGTGACTACTCGTGGCATGCGGTCTGCGGCAATTAGTGAGCCAAAAAAATATTTTTTCCCTCTAAAATACAAACCAGCCCTGCAAACTAAAAATACAAACGAAAATTTCCACAATCCTAACCGTTCATTTCTAAGATTAAATCTACACCGTCTTTCTATCAACCTCTTTGTCCTAGTCAGCTTGTCCTAGTCAGTCCTAGGATTCAAAAATCGCTGTCAAATGTATAATAGATTATTCTAGGTGAACTGGTTCCACAGACCTGGAAATTATAGCCGAACTGATCCCCCCAATTCTACTCTTAAGAATTGATTGGTTAAACCTAAAATCCTAATATCTCTCTAAGCATCTTGATCATAATAATTTCCAATACAAATCTTAATTGAATTATAACGAACTTTGATACATCTTAATTAAATCATAATTAAATCACATCTTAACTAACTCATCCCACGTGCCCCCTATCTCAACGGGACTCCCCTCATGAGTGCATCCTTACCATGATTCATGCACACAATGTTCCATTAGCAACCACTCACGTGTTTCACGTGTTTCCCTCTTCCCTTTACTTTCGCAACAACCCATGTGCTCCTTCTTTCCCCTATTATTTAGACAACCAAATCCCCAGGGCAGCCATGTAAGCATGTCCCCTTAAATCTATCCCAACAATCCAACCGAAATGTTGGTGAGATACAACACCCAACAGCAAAAACTTCATTATCTTCATACCTCACAAGCACCCCCTTAAACCCGTCTCCTCCCTCATCTCTTCCTTAAAACAATCAACAGAAACCTACGGGAAGAACCAGCAACATCATCCCAAAGCAACCAACAGCACCATCCCACATTCCACCATCATCATCCCCTTCCACCATACAATCAACAATCATCCACCCTCCACAAACTCCTTACAACACAAATCGAAACCAAAAACCCAAAATCAACCATTAACAACTCAAATCAGACCCCTAATAATCAACCCCCGAGCTCGGATCATCGGCGCCGCCTTCGAACCATCGCCAGCCGCTGTGCAGCTCGAGGAGCCGCTGCCGTGATCCGCACATCTCCGCACCATCGATCTGCGCCATCTTGCCATAGCCTTCGAGAGCCGACCGTCGCCAACCCGGGAAGCCACCACCGTGACCCTCGCCGTGTCGAAGCCCTCCGCACCGTCGATCCGCCCCGATCTCGCCGCCGCCGCTGCGTCAGATCTCGCCCATCACCGCCCGCCGCTCTGATCCGCCGTCCCCGCACTCCGGAGCGCCGCCCGATCTCCGATCGCCCTGCGCCCTGCGCCCTGCGCTCGAGAACGAAACAAAAAAAAAGAAAGAACAGGAGAGATCGAGACAGAGAGAAGAGGGGAGATGGATATTATATGTGAGTTTATTAAATTATTATTATGGTTATTTAGTACCGGCACCCTATGGTTTCGCCGTATTTAGCAACACCCCCTTATGCTTTCAATTATTAGTAAGACCCCCCTGATGTATCCAATTTGGACTCCCCTGCCCCCTCCAAACAGGGGGCGGGGGAGTCCAAATTGGATACATCAGGGGGGTCTACTAATAATTGAAACCATAGGGGGGTGATACTAATTATGGAGAAAACACAGGGGGTCGGTACTACATAACCTTATTATTATAAAGTTATTTATTATAATTATTATTACTATTATTATAAGTTATAAGTTTATTATTAAATGTTATAAAATTTTATTAAGTTTATAAGTTTATAATTATAAGGAATTAATGGGTATCATACACCATATGAGATATGCTCTCATATGCACTCTCACATAAAGCAATCAAGTACAAGCCCACATGGGCTTGTACTTGGTTGTACTTGGTTGCTTTATGTGAGAGGGCATATGAGAGCCTATCTCATATGGCGTATGATAGCCATTATTCTCTAATTATAAAGTGTTATAAATTTTAAATTAAGTTAACTATTAAACTACCATGCTAGTTTAGGTGTTAACAATTCCGTTATAGTAAATAGTTAATGTTTTAATAGGTTAGTTTAACGTCTTAAAACTGGTTAATAACTATGAGACTGATATCACAAACCCGATTTCACAGATTAATCTGTGCCTATCTTACGATCGCATGGGCACCCAAAACTCGCATCGCTTCAGGCAAGTATATTGCTTCCTACAACTGTTTTCAAAGACGCAAGTATTTACCACCTGCAAGGCTGCAAGTATATTACCTTCTACAAACTTTTTCAAAGGCGCATGTATTTTTATTGTATTCAAACCTTCTAAGATAACGTACATCGCAGTAATGTCGAATAACAACTTTTATAATCAAGTAGTTTTAATAGATCATGTTGCTATGTTGGTTGTTTTAGTCTCTTAAAATATTACACATGAAACACTATCTTCCTTTGTTTTCCATTTATTATGTGATGAGCACCCTAATGGAATGTGATACTGGGCCCTTGGGGCAAACTACGGACTATTGGGCCTTCGGGCATTACGGATATTGGGCCCGCGGGGCATTTACGGAATGTATGCCATACGGCAAACATTGAACTACGGATACACTTATGGACACTATGGGTGGGGTTGTCCAATGTAGTAGAGGTCGGGATACTGGGTTGCACTCGACTGGTTAACTTGACCGACACCTGGCCGTGTCGGTGAGTATAGAGCCACGGGTAGCTCCTGTTGGCTTGGGTGTAATGCTAGACACTTCCCCCTCAGACACTGGGCTTATCACTAGATTAAGTACAGATTGACACTCATTTATTTCTGCTGCTGCTATTGTGAATGTATAAACTGTTAACTAAGTTCATACCATGTTTTACCTTGTACATTGCAAATGCCATGCTCTTTACTTTGTGCACAACAGACGCCATACTTACTGTTGTACACACTACACTTGCCATACCTATTGATGTACACTACACTTGTCATACCTTTTGTTGTACACACTACACATGCCATACATATTGTTGTACACATTACACATGCCATACTTATTGCTGAACACACTACACATGCCATACTTATTGCTCTACACCCTACACCTTGCCATGCTCTCTACTTTGCACATTACACATTGTTATGCTCACATGTTTCTTTATGCTGCTATGTTTCATATTAATTGGAATCATATTGTGTCCATCATCCCCTAAGCTTGTGAACTATATTATTATCTTGCCGAGGATCCTTTTGTTACTAACATTTTAAATCTTGCCAAGCAACCCTCGCTGACATATATTTCCTTATTTGTGAAATATACGTTAGGTCTTGAGCAGAGTTCACTAAGGAGTTCACTTGGAGACTGAAGAGGGTGACCAGGAATACCAGGAGTACGAGACCTACTGCTGAGGACGACATACGCTTCGCAGCTTGCTAAAGTGTAATATTCATTGTTGTATTTCGTTCAAGTGTATTTTAAACTCAATGTAACTGTTGTAATGGCCATGCTAGGCCTTAATTCCTTTGTGTACAAGTAATCTGGATGTTGAGTGTAATGATGGCATTATTTGTTGTTCCGATTGTTCACAAAGCAAGAACCTCCCAAGTAGTCATACACAGACGCTTATTGTGCTTAAGTCAAAGAAGGAAGAAAAAAAGTACTTCTTTGCTTTAAGCACAAGCGGATCCGTTCATGTCCTCGCCACCAAGTATAATGGGAAGCGGGGTGTGACAGGTTTTAGTGGTGGCCCATGCAGGTCTGCATTCTGCGAAATACTCGGAACAATGTGGATGTCATTATTAACCAGATTGTCTAGATAAATCTTTTACGCAAATGTTTACCTTGTTCCTTTTGCAGCATGGCAGGAAGACCGCACACTCGCAATGGAAATGGAACTAGCGGGAATGGTGCTCCCGACATCCATGAACTCATGAGTATCATGAGAGGAATGTTGGAGACCCAACATCAGATGATCCAGCAGAGTCAGCAGCCTGCACCACCTGCACCACCCCCACCTCGAGCTAGGAATGGCAATATTGCGGGGCGGGGCGGGTATTTAACTACCCAAGCTTGCACCGCCCTGTCTGCGGGTCTCGGGCCGGGGCGGGTCTCGGGCCGGGGCGGGTCGGGTATTTTCTTACCAAAACCGGGTCGGGCCGGGTCGGGTCGATCGGGTCAGGTCATCACTTCCATCCATATGAATCCCAAATAAAAGTTTTATTTGGGATTTGGGAGAATTGTGATTTATTGGTAATTTGGAATTGTGAATTGGCCTAATTGGAAGAATATTGGAACATAGTATGAGTTATGTGATATGGAAAGACCGCATGGTTCGCATCAAAATCGTAATGTTTTTTAGAACCCCTATAGTTTATCGGGGCGGGTCGGGGCGGGTCGGGTTGCATACAAAGCCCAAGCTTGCCCCGACCCGTCTGCGGGCCGGGGCGGGACGGGTCAAAATCGTGGCGGGTCGGGGCGGGCGGGCGGGTCGGGTCAGGTCAGTACTGCCATCCCTACCTCGAGCTGAGCCCGGAGCAAAGCAATTTCGGGAGATGAACCCGAAGTGCTTCTCTGGGAGAGAGGGCCTGTTAGCAGCAGAAGAATGGGCCCGAACCATAGAGGAGGACCTGAGTCTTGCCCGCATTGACCAGGCAGGCTGGGTCGAAGTTGCCAAGAAACAGCTGACTGGAAATGCCCGACACTGGTGGGACACTGAAGAAGCTCGTCTTATCAAGCCCATCAACTGGACCATGTTCCGAGAGCGTTTTGACGCTCAATATTTTCCTCGATCAGCCAAGAGGAAACTGCAGCAATGTTTCGTCAACCTGGAGCAAGGCAATCGGACTGTCGACGAATACAAGGCAAAATTTTCAAAGCTTAGTCGATTCCCCCACATCTGGTGGCAGATCCCGAAGACTGTGCTTATCAGTTTCTCCAGGGATTAGACCTGGACATTCAGTCTTCAATGTCTTCGGCGAATCCGACTACATTTCAGGACGTGTTGGATGCTGCTAAGAATCATGAACTTCTTGCGAAGCGTAAGAAGGCGCTTCAGATTGGAGGAAGTAGGCGTCCACTGGAGATGCCAATGAACGATCTCTGACCAACTCAGACCACCAACTTCAAAAGGCCTGCAACTCCAGTCGACCCCAGATTTACAGTGGTATGCCACCATTGTAACCGGATTGGGATGTCAAGAAGGATTGTCGTGTACTGTTGAACCAGTGTTTAGCATGCGGGGCACCTGATCATATTGCAAGGAACTGCCCTTGTCTCGCTAGCAATTCTGTGACCCAATCTATGGTAGCGCCAGGGTTAACACAACAGGGGCCACCTCCGGCTCCTCAACGTCAAGTTCTCCAGCAGGCCCAGCCCGAACACAGTCGGCGCCAAAATTACTCTATGGTCACCGAGGAAATTAGGGACGACGAGCCAGTGATGAACGATGACGTAGGATCCTGACCTGTCATCCACTTAGTGATTTATATCTTGTGCTTATCCTTGCTTGTCGCTTTTTAGATGTATCTTTCACTCTTACCGTTACCATTTCGTCTATCATGTTTGTTATTTTCTAGGTGTTGTTTTGATTGTAATTGTTTCGATCTTAGACTTTTTCAATTGAGAAGTTTCCTTTCCTCTACATGTCTCTTCCTTCCTTGATACTCTGATCCTTCGTCTATCATGCTTTTCCTTGATCATACCTAACTTAGAAAATTCCGAGTACGGAATTATTCTAAGGTGAGTAGGATGTAACGGCTCGTTTCTGTATATACGTAATCCCTATGTATTCAATTAGTATGGTGATGTATTGGGGTATCTGTAGGGGTTTTGGCGGACCCTCAGAACTCGGCTCTGTGTCCGTCCTATGTCGGACGGACCACAAGGGCTTAAAACGCAGCGAAAAATCAAAAACAAAACTTTTTAAGCTAGCTAAACAATTTAGCTAGGCTCTGAGGGAGCCAGAACCTAGCCCGATCTATGCCAACTTGGGGTGGATCTGACCATCCCAAGAGGGATATATTCTAAAGCGACAAAATTAAATCTACACTAAAATTGCTTAACCACAACCCGGAATCTTGGCCCTGGAGCAGGCAAGATGTACCACACCGTCTTCTGATGCTCCTCGTAGCCGAGCCGCCTTGACTCGATCCGCCTGAGTCGCCTTGCACCCTTGAACCGATCCGCCCGAGCCGACTTTCGCCTCCAAGCGATCACACCCGGTAGAAAGTTTCACTTGAGTAGACCCGCGTCTTAGACGTCTGGATCCGAATCCAAACCCCCTTCGTAGTCTTGCTAGGACTACTCCGGAGAATAGTAAGAAGAGAGAGAGAGAGAGAATAGTTTAGTCGTCGATCGAGCTTGCTCTAAAAATCTGGAGCTACTTGATCGAGGACTTGGTGCATCTTTCAACGAAGGGAGTGCACCCCTATTTATATAGGGAGTCGGCACTCCTTCTTTCGTTGCGAGCAATGTGGGACTATTGCAAATTTGAAGAAAATTCAATTAAGCTAATTTAGCTTAATTTGAAGTTAGTGAGCTTTTCATAAAAGCAAACTTCAACGAATTAATTCTCTTTGCTAATTAAACTTTAGACACCAAACAAGCTATCAATCCGAAGGGCTTCGAATAGTGAACGCGTAGGAACCAACGGCGATGAATTTCTACTTCGTTTGACCCCCTCAAACAATTGCCCAAAGTTGGGCAAAAAATCAACTTTCATAGCCGTCTTTTGGGGTGTCAAAAAACCCTAAAATAACTTAAGTTGCGCGCGCGCCCGCTAAGCTTAGCGGGCACGCCCGCCCAAGGCATGTGAGGCGGGCCGCCCGCCCGCTGGGCAGCGGGCATGCGCCCGCTGCGAGCAGCGGGCCGCGCCCGTTTTGCCTCTGCGGATGGGCTTGTTAGCCCAATGGGTCTAACTCACTTTGCCTTGGACTGTTTTCGCGTTTCTGGGCTCGTTTGAGCTCCGATTTGGACGCGGTTTGAACATGTGTTTAGACCGGGACGATCCCGTCATCCAGGTAGCCCTTTCCAATATATTTGTTCCTACTAAATTTGTCGTAACCAATTTACGACACGTTTAATCTTTGTTTGCATCAAATGCAACATTGTCCCTGTTGCTATTACGACTAATTTTCCCAACAAGCTTTGTGAATATTAACTAATCAATATCATCAAATGAATCTCTCTCAATTAATCTTTCTATTACTAAGACACGAACGCTACTCGGTGTGAGACCCTACAGCCTGACCTTACTACAGGTTGGGGCTCGGAACCCCTAGGCGACGATCACCACGAGCAGTGGCTGTCGTCCCTGTTTCAGAAGCATCATAACGTGATCGACCCTTTGACAAAAGCATCATTGGGTTTACATTGGCTATGTCAGTGATGAATGTCGTTAGCTATAGTCCCTTCGCCAAGACTGTGTCCCTGTTGGCCTAGGGTATGGTTTACTGTCAACCCTATTAGACAACATTGGTCAGTATACGGCGGTCTTTGTTGTATTCATGTTGTACTTCTTACAACGTACCCCGGCCGAGGATTAACACAAAGATCGTACTGAGCCTGTAACACTAACTTCCCTTTAACGGAAGTGACGAATCCCATCTTAGTCATTTACTCACCTTGAGAGCTTCAGGTGCAACCCAACCTAAGATCTTTCAGCAGGCCTAGCCTCGAAGCTAGATCATGGGTCTAGGCTACACCGTTCGCTCACAGGTTCGTACAAATGACTTCAGGTCATAAGGACCAATTAACCTATCATCACCCTAGATTTATTATAGACAGTTTAGTTAAAGTTAACCATTGAGTAACTCTAATTTGGTCGTTCAGTGAACTCATTCTCCAATGAGCACCTGTGTCTCGTCTCCGACTTCACCAAGTCGAATGACTATGAGATCATCATTACCCTAAGGTAAGACTAAGACACAGTGGTCTATCCGATGTGTCGATATCCAGTTCTCGACACATCTATGACCACGAACCGTTTAAGACTTACGTTTCTATTCGGTCGCTTACTACTCATAATCGAGATCTTATCTAGATACGTAAGGACCTAACTATAAGTCTATGGATATTATCTAAGTATATTAATACGAACGATTTTATACTTAGGATAATAGGTACCATATACAGTATGAACAAGACGTATACTTAGGATAAATTGCCTTATGTGCTTATATCCTCCTACATCTCCCACTTGCACTTAGGCTATTTATCTCGGTATCTCATACCGTTATAGCATATCAGTCACTTTGACATTTATATGAAAAACCTAAGAGTGGATTTACTAACGAGTATCTACAATGTATTTTAATGGATTATTTATATATACATCTCTTGATCACACTGGGTTGATCCTTTTGAAAAATGATTTGGATCAATTTTTCCTTTCTTTGTATAGCTAATAATTAGCTTATACAATCTAGATGTAGGGTCTAATATTTCTATAAGTCAGTCTCAGCTCATTCCACTTTTCTTGTGTCAATATGTCGAGTACATACATGACACCCTAAGTCTCTATATATAGGATTAAATTAAAACGATTTTGATTCAATGTTTTATATAGATGATTCATTTAATGTGGAAATCTTTTTTACTTAGTCCGAAAGATCAGAACTAAGTATACGAGCTGCCTCCCACTGACTTTAAGAATTACCTGGTTAAGTGCTTCAATATCATATCTAAATCATATTTAGATTTATATATAAAGACATAACCATTTAGTAAGTGCTTTTGATGGAATGTACTAGTGTCGGGTTCGGTTTGACGAATGAGTCAAGTCAATATCGGTTTAAGGAATCTTGGCATTTGACTCACTCAATCAAACGTCCTACACTGTACTTTTCCCTTAACCACATTTAATATTAACTCTTTAATAACTAAATGCAGTTTATTGAAAATTAATCTTAATATGCGTATAATTGTGATCGCACACAATTTATACGCCACTGGAACCTATATTTAACTACCGATTTACTATAACATTAAGTCAACTCCAAAAACAAAATTTTCCGAAGCTTCGTATCATAATTCGAGAATTTTCGCAACCAACTCAGAAAGCCACAATCACAGAAAATTTAAGCCAATCTTAATCAAATTTCAATTTCAACAGAAAATGCAATTTCCAAGACATTCATTAAAAAACAACGGCGTCATAAAGATGAACCGTAATATGTTTATCAAATAAATTTTGAGTGTTGAACACTCAATCATTGTTTTCACTTGGAGGAATGATACATTTTATTCAACTAAAATTTAGTATCAGCTCCTTCTTGATCATGTCTCTCGAAGTCTTTGAACGGCCCCAACAGCAACGATTGCTCAGATTGCCGACCGTCCTCCGCACTTCTCCCAATCTTCGCTTCATATCAGCCACATGTATACATTACATGGATGTCATAGTATCTCATACTATATGATTGGAAATAATTACGCTTCATTGAATTTAATTTGTTGTACCTGAGGTAGAAGCATCAGTATGCCCCTTCTTCTTCTCTGCAAGATAGATCTTACAGTTCCTCTTCCAGTGGCCAATCTTATGGCAATGGAAGCACTCAGATTTTGACGTGGCCCCTTTGGTCTTTTTCTTCCCTTTCTTTGCCTTCGCAGGTTGCGGGACCTGCCTCTTCTTACCCTTGCCTTTCGACTGGTCGGAAGAAGCAGAGCCAACAACCAATGCAGTCGGCTTCTTCTCAATCTCCTTAAACTGCCTAAGCATATTTAGGAGACCAGGAAGATCCGTTTCAAGACTGTTCATTATAAAACCAGTGATGAAAGGCTTAAATTTAGGAGTTAAAGACTTAAGGATAATGTCCATGGACATCTCATTGTTCAGGACAAATCCTAACTGGGCGGCGTCCTCTACATACCCGATCATCTTGATAACATGATCTTGTACGGGCCCTGCCTCCATCTTTGTGCCCCAGAGATTGCTGGTGGCTTCGAACTTGGCAGCTTGAGATCGCTTGCCGTATAACTCTTGTGCATTCAGAAGCATACTTTGAACATCCATATGTTCATGCTTCCTATGCAGTTCGTTACTCATCGAAGCCAGAGTAAGGCACCTGGCCTTCTCTGCATCCCTCTGGTATAGCTTATAGGCTTCCTTTTCCTCGAAGGTCGAATCGTCATCAGGCTTCTCCGGAGCGTCCTCGAACAGTACGTATCCAATCCCGGCTAGGGAAAGGACCAACTTAATGTTCCTAAGCCAGTCTTTGTAGTTCGTTCCATCGAGCACGTTCTTCTCTACCATATATCTAAGACCCGAATCCATTCTGCATTTTTATAGATACTTTGATCAGTATATGTTCGTAGTATAGTTTTAATGGTTTTTAATTAAACTATATTCTCCCACTAAATTTATTAAAGCCATAATAATAAACAATTTATTATATAATAACATTTGTGAGAGAGGGATCCGACTACCCTGAGTCTGACAACCTTGAGTGTGTCTCAACAAGTTGTCCGACTCTGCAGTCTGTAGACGAACTCGTCGTCAATCATATTAAATATGATTCCCTATCGATTTTACCCATAGTCATTTGCGATCATGAGTGTGCTCATCCGGATTACAATGGCTAGCCTAGTTGGACCCTTGTTTTCGTGTCTAGCCTGACTTGCCCCGCCGCTGGGTGTATGCACGACGAGTCGGTTTGGGTCAGGACTTAGACTACATTCTTGGTTAGACTTACGCCGATGCTCGGAGGATGAGACAACGGTTTTAGTTAGGTCAAGATGTTAATCAAGAAATCAGTTTCTATAAGATTGACATGTCACGGCTTGAGTGTAGCTCAACAACCATAACACGTTTCTTACAGTTGCCAACTCCTAAAACAAGGAGGGCTACGATTTATCTTGAACAAGATTGTTATCGTATTTGACTTAGGTATAGTCGATGGACTTACACAGTCATGAATCGACTCCTTGCGGTCCAACGGACGCGGCCAGGGAATTGACTAAGCCAGGACCACTCGGTTCCTAGACTAGCTAGGGTGGTCCAGTAAACTTAGACAAGCACATTGACCGACATCATGATCCATTAAAGGAATTTTCATCAATTCTATGTTCGTCCAAACAACTAAATGGCTTTTAATTAAAACTAGTTAATCCTTATCAACTAGTGGATTTTAAAATTCGAAATTTTATGGATTGGTTGAACAATTTTTATTAAGTCCTTATCAACTATAAGGTTCATTTGTTCAACGTGCTACCCCAATCTAATTAGGATTTTATAAAACAATTACAACATATTTCAAAAATAGTCTTTTATGAAAATCATCAATTTAACGATTTATTGAAATGATTGACAATCAAAGGGACTACCCTAATCTGGTATTAGGTTTTGATGTTGTTTTGTTTGTAAAACATAACATGTCACTAGTTTATTAAAATTTCATCTTACAAAATTTTAATCATTTAATGGCTAACCTAAAAGGGTTCATGAATACATTATTCAACATGTCCATTAAAAGAAAATGAAACGACTAATTTTTCCGCATAAATAAAAGTTTCATTTAGTGACATATAATGAGAATTTGCAAGTTAAAATTATCTACATAATAAATAACACGCAAATCTAAAATTTAAAAATTAAATTTAAAGATCAAAAAATTTAAAGCTTAAAACATTTTTATCACATAAAACTAGGTTTCATAAAATTATCAAATAATTTTAAAACCTAGGCTTTAAAATTTTAATCAATCATTTCTAAGATTAAAATATCGCATAAATAATCTAGAAACATATATGTAATTTTAAAGAAACTTATTTATCATTTCATCTTATGAAAATATTTCTTTAATATACATATCCATTAAAGAAATTTTAAAACATTTTTAAAATCATTAGAAATTGATTTAAAAGCTTTCAAATAAAGTTTTTTTTAAAAATTTCCAACCTTTATGTAAATTAAGAGAATTAAATTTCAAAAATAAAATACATCCTTAAAGTTACATAAACTTTAAAACTATTAAATGCTCGGAAAAATTATTACATCTCATAAAAAATTTTATAAAGCATTTAAACATTAGAGACCCATTTAAAATTATCGCATAAAATTAAATCGCCCCCAAAAAAATTCCGTGTTGTAAAAACAATTTTTTTAAAACACAAAACAATTTTTAAACTAATTTTAACACAAAGCTAAAATAGTTCGTATGTTTAAAATTAAGCAATTTAAAGATTTAAAAAACGTCGCATAAATAGATCTATAGCATAACCGTGGCTCTGATACCACTGAAGAGGTTTTGGCGGACCCTCAGAGCTCGGGTCTGTGTCCGTCCTAAGTTTGACGGACTACAGGGGCTTAAAACGCAGCGGAAAATCAAAAACAAAACTTTTTAAGCTAGCTAAACAATTTAGCAATGCTCTGAGGGATCCAGAACCTAGCTAGATCTATGCCAACTTGGGGTGGATCTGACCACCCTAAGAGGGATCTATTCTAAAGTGACAAAATTAAATCTACACTAAAATTGCTTAACCACATACCCGGAATCTTGGCCCTGGAGTAGGCAAGATGTACCGCACCATCTTATGATGCTCCTCGTAGCCGAGCCGCCTTGACTCGATCCGCCTGAGTCGCCTCGCACCCTCGAACCGATCCGCCCGAGCCGACTTTCGCCTCCAAGCCGATCACTCCCGGTAGAAAGTTTCACTTGAGTAGACCCGCGTCTTAGACGTCTGTATCCGAATCCAAACCCCCTTCGTAGTCTTGCTAGGACTACTCCGGAGAATAGGAAGAAGAGATAGAGAGAATAGTTTAGTCGTCGATCGAGCTTGCTCTAAAAATCTGGAGCTACTCGATCGAGGACTTGGTGCATCTTTCAACGAAGGGAGTGCACCCCTATTTATATAGGGAGTCGGCACTCCTTTCATTGCGAGCAATGTGAGACTATTGCAAATTTGAAGAAAATTCAATTAAGCTAATTTAGCTTAATTTGAAGTTAGTGAGCTTTTCATAAATGCAAACTTCAACGAATTAATTCTCTTTGCTCATTAAATTTTAGACACCAAACAAGCTATCAATCCGAAGGGCTTCGAATGGTGAACGCGTAGGAACCAATGGCGACGAATTTCGACTTCGTTTGACCCCTCAAACAATTGCCCAAAGTTGGGCAAAAAATCAACTTTTGTAGCCGTCTTTTGGGGTTTCAAAAAACCCTAAAATAACTAAAGTTGCGGGCGCGCCCGCTAAGCTTAGCGGGCGCGCCCGCCCAAGGCATGGGAGGCGGGCCGCCCGATCGCTGTGCAACGGGCCGCACCCGCTGCTGCAGCGGGCTGAGCCCACTGTGCAACGGGCGTCAGCCCGCTGCGGCCAGCGGGCCGCGCCCGTTTTGCCTCGGCGGATGGGCTTGTTAGCCCAGTGGGTCTAACCCACTTTGCCTTGGACTGTTTTCGCGTTTCTGGGCTCGTTTGAGCTCCGATTTGGACGCGGTTTGAACCTGTGTTTAGACCGGGACGATCCCGTCATCCAGGTAACCCTTTCCAATATATTTGTTCCTACTAAATATGTCGTAACCAATTTACGACACGTTTAATCTTTGTTTGCATCAAATGCAACATTGTCCCTGTTGCTATTACGACTAATTTTTCCAACATGCTTTGTGAATATTAACTATTCAATATCATCAAATGAATCTCTCTCAATTAATCTTTCTATTACTAAGACACGAACGCTACTCGGTGTGAGACCCTACAGCCTGACCATACAACAGGTTGGGGCTAGGAACCCCTAGGCGACGATCACCACAAGCAGTGGCTGTCGTCTCTATTTCAGAATCATCATAACGTGATTGACCCTTTGACAAAAGCATCATTGGGTTTACATTGGCTGTGTCAGTGATGAATGCCGTTAGCTATAGTCCCTTCGTCAAGACTGTGTCCCTGTTGGCCTAGGGTATGGTTTACTGTCAACCCTATTAGACAACATTGGTCAGTATACGGCGGTCGTTGTTGTATTCATGTTGTACTTCTTACAACGTACCCCGGCCGAGGATTAACACAAAGATCGTACTGAGCCTGCCTGCAACACTAACTTCCCTTTAGCGGAAGTGACGAATCCCATCTTAGTCATCTACTCACCTTGAGAGCTTCAGGTGCAACCCAACCTAAGATCTTTCAGCAGGCCTAGCCTCGAAGCTAGATCATGGGTCTAGGCTACACCGTTCGCTCACAGGTTCGTACAAATGACTTCAGGTCATAAGGACCAGTTAACCTATCATCACCCTAGAGTTAATATAGACAGTTTAGTTAAAGTTAACCATTGAGTAACTCTAATTTGGTTGTTCAGTGAACTCATTCTCCAATGAGCACCTGTGTCTCGTCTCCAACTTCACCAAGTCGAATGACTATGAGATCATCATTAACCTAATGTAAGACTAAGACACAATGGTCTATCCGATGTGTCGATATCCAGCTCTCGACACATCTATGACCACGAACCGTTTAAGACTTACGTTTCTATTCGGTCGCTTACTACTCATAATCGAGATCTTGTCTAGATATGTAAGGACCTAACTATAAGTCTATGGATATTATTTAAGTATATTAATACGAACGATTTTATACTTAGGATAATAGGTACCATATACAGTATGAACAAGACGTATACTTAGGATAAATTGCCTTATGGGCATATATCCTCCTACAGTATTAATAGATGATTTTATTTATTACTATTTATTTTCGTAGCTCGAACGCGCGTTTTAACGATCGTGTCTTCATCTTCTTTAACTTTTTGGTTGATGTTGTTTGCAAGGGCGAGATCGTAATAATTCCGATTATCCTAATCAGATGATTCGTCGAATCTTATCTTGATCAAATCTTAGACCAAATATAAATCTAAATCGATCCTGATCTTAACGTCTAACCGATTCATTAAATCAAAACGTAATCAGATTAATAATCATGACCAATAAGTCTGAAAGAATTATCCTGATCTTATATCATCTTAACTATCATCTTTTCTAATCATATATATTATTATTATCTAACGAATCCTAACCACTAAATCTATCCAATATCCAAATCATAACTTTAAATATCTTAATTGTTTCCCTAAACCCAATCTAATCAAAATATCTTTATCAACGAGATCTTCCCAAATCAAATCTTAATATTCTATGCTAAATAAACCGTGTGAGTACCCTAACCAAGTATCATATAATTATTCTAGGTGAACTGGTTCCACAGACCTGGAAATTATAGCCGAACCGATCCCCGCAATTCTACTCTTAAGAATTGATTGGTTAAACCTAAAATCCTTATATCTCTAAGCATCTTGATCATAATAATTTCCAATACAAATATTAATTGAATTATAACGAACTTTGATACTTCTTAATTAAATCATAATTAAATCACATCTTAACTAACTCAGCCCACGTGCCCCCTATCTCAACGGGACTCCCCTCATGAGTGCATCCTTACCATGATTCATGCACACAATGTTCCATTAGCAACCACTCACGTGTTTCACGTGTTTCCCTCTTCCCTTTACTTTCGCAACAACCCATGTGCTCCTTCTTTCCCCTATTATTTTGACAACCAAATCCCCAGGGCAGCCATGTATGCATGTCCCCATAAATCTATCCCAACAATCCCACCGAAATGTTGGTGAGATACAACATCCAACAACAAAAACTTCATTATCTTCCTACCTCACAACCACCCCCTTAAACCTGTCTCCTCCCTCCTCTCTTCCTTAAAACAATCAACAGAAACCTACGGGAAGAACCAAAAACATCATCCCAAAGCAACCACCAGCACCATCCCAAATTCCACCATCATCATCCCCTTCCCCCATACAAACAACAATCATCCACCCTCCACAAACTCCTTACAACACAAATCGAAACCAAAAACCCAAAATCAACCATTAACAACTCAAATCAGACCCCCAATAATCAACCCCCGAGCTCGGATCATCGGCGTCGCCTTCGAACCATCGCCCGTCGCCGTTCAGCTCGAGGAGTTGCTGCCGTGATCCGCGCATCTCCACATCGTCGATCTGCGCCATCCCGCCATCGCCTTCGAGAGCCGACCGCCGCCAACCCGGGAAGCCGCCGCCGTGACCCTCGCCGTGTCGAAGCCCTCCGCACCGTCGATCCGCCCCGATCTCGCCGCCGTCGCCGCGTCAGATCTCGCCCATCGCCGCCCGCCGCTCCGATCCGCCGTCCCCGCACTCCGGAGCGCCGCCTGATCGCCGATCGCCCTTCGCCCTGCGCCCTGCGCTCAAGAACGAAACAAAAAAAATGAAAGAACAGGAGAGGTCGAGACAGAGAGAAGAGGGGAGAGGGATATTATATGTGAGTTTATTAAATTATTATTATAAAGTTATTTATTATTATTATTATTACTATTATTATTATAAGTTATAAGTTTATTATTAAATGTTATAAAGTTTTATTAAGTTTATAAGTTTATAATTATAAAGTGTTATAAGTTTTAAATTAAGTTAAGTTAACTATTAAACTACCATGCTAGTTTAGGTGTTAACAATTCCGTTATAGTAAATATTTATAGGTTAGTTTAACGTCTTATAACTGGTTAATAACTATGAGACTGATATCACAAACCCGATTTCGCAGATTAATCTGTGCTTATCTTACGATCGAATGGGCTTCCAAAACTCGCATCGCTTCAGGCAAGTATATTGCTTCCTACAACTGTTTTCAAAGACGCAAGTATTTACCACCTGCAAGTATATTACCTTCTACAAACTTTTTCAAAGGCGCATGTATTTTTATTGTATTCAAAGCTTCTAAGATAACGTACATCGCAGTAATGTCGAATAACAACTTTTATAATCAAGTAGTTTTAATAGATCATGTTGCTATGTTGGTTGTTTTAGTCTCTTAAAATATTGCACATGAAACGCTATCTTCCTTTGTTTTCCATTTATTATGTGATGAGCACCCTAATGGAATGTGATACTAGGCCCTTGGGGCAAACTACAGACTATTGGGCCTTCGGGCATTACGGATATTGGGCCCGCAGGGCATTTACGGAATGTATGCCATACGGCAAACATTAAACTACGGATACACTTATGGACACTTTGGGTGGGGTAGTCCAATGTAGTAGAGGTCGGGATACTGGGTTGCACTCGACTGGTTAACTTGACCCACACCTGGCCGGGTCGGTGAGTATAGAGCCACGTGTAGCTCCCGTTGGTTTGGGTGTAATGCTAGACACTTCCCCCTCAGACATTGGGCTTATCACTAGCTTAAGTACAGATTGACACTCTCATTTATTTCTGCTGCTGCTAGTTCATGCCATGTTTTACCTTGTACATTGCAAATGCCATGCTCTTTACTTTGTGCACAACAGACGCCATACTTATTGTTGTACACACTACACTTGCCATACCTATTGATGTACACTACACTTGCCATACCTATTGCTGTACACACTACACATGCCATACTTATTGTTGTGCACATTACACATGCCATACTTATTGCTGAACACACTACACATGCCATACTTATTGCTCTACACCCTACACCTTGCCATGCTCTCTACTTTGCACATTACACATTGTTATGCTCACATGTTTCTTTATGCTGCTATGTTTCATCTTAATTGGAATCATATTGTGTCCATCATCCCCTAAGCTTGTGAACTATATTATTATCTTGCCGAGGGTCCTTTTGTTACTAACATTTTAAATCTCGCCGAGCGACCCTCGCTGACGTATATTTCCTTGTTTGTGAAATATACGTTAGGTCTTGAGCAGAGTTCACTAAGGAGTTCACTTGGAGACTGAAGAGGGTGACCAGGAATACCAGGAGTACGAGACCCACTGCTGAGGACGTCATACGCTTCGCAGCTTGCTAAAGTTTAATATTCATTGTTGTATTTCGTTCAGGTGTATTTTAAATTCCATGTAACTGTTGTAATGGCCATGCTAGGCCTTAATTCCTTTGTGTACAAGTAATCTGGATGTTGAGTGTAATGATGTCATTATTTGTTGTTCCGATTGTTCGCAAAGCAAGAACCTGCCAAGTAGTCATACACAGACGTTTATTGTGCTTAAGTCAAAGAAGGAAGAAAAAAATACTTCTTCTTTGCTTTAAGCACAATCGGACCCGTTCACGTCCTCGCCCCCAAGTATAATAGGAAGCGGGGCGTGACAGCTTCTTAGCTTTAACTCTCATAGGCGACTTATAAACGATTCACATGCGCTTGTCCAAGTGACAGTCGATTGTGTTTTGTTAATCAGTCGCCTGTCTATCTTTAGCCCAAATTCTATTTCTCTGTTTATTCTGGCCAGTCGACTATTGTTGGATTTACAGTCGACTGTCCAATGGAACAGTCGACTGTCAATGCTTCAACAGCCGTCTCTCTTTGTGCCTATTTGATGACTCAACTCTCTGAAAAATGTCAGGGTCTTGACAGTCGTCTGTAGAAGGAATTACAGTCGCCTGTTCATTTTAACAGTTGTCTGTCTTCTCTTCGTCAGTCGTCTGTCCTGTTCTCTCAGACGTTTTTCAGATTTCATCAACTTACCTAGCTTACGGTCAGTCGCCTGTTGTAGGATTTACAGTCGCATGTTGGTTCAATAGTCGACTGTCTATGTCTCATCAGTCGACTGTCCACGTGGTAAGTTAAAGTTATGAATTCTCACCTACCCTCTGTCTCTGTACAGCAGTCGACTTTGAGTTCTTCTTCAGTCGACTGTCACGGGCGCAGATTCTATCCGTTGAGTTTTTCCTCACGGATTTCAAAGGGTTTTTTGTTGATTTCGTTTGAAGGGTTTGAGAAACCTATAAAAGGAGCCTCTACTGTTCCATTTAGGGGTGACCAAATTGCAAAATCATTCAAGCTTTCATTCTCTCAAGATCAAAGCTCTCAAATCCTAAAGCCCTAGAATTCCAATCTTTCATCTCTTGCTCTCCAACCTATAACCAAAGATAAAACTTCTAGGCATTTGGTGCAGTCAAGAGAAATGGCTTCCCTCTCTTCCAAGAGAGTCTTTCAACACACAACACACTTCTCCTTCAAGTTTTACTTCAAGGCATAGGTGATTGTAAGTGTTGCTTAATTTCATATTTCATAACTTTAGTTATCCGATTTACTCTCGTTTGTGAGAGTGGTTTGCTTGCTACCAAGTTGTGGGAGACAAGGTCAATCGATTATATTTCGATTTCACTTGTAGGGTTGCTATAAGTGGGGTTTAAGAGAACCTCAAGTTAGTGTTCTAACTTGAGTATCCAGTTGTTAACCGGGTGGAAGGGACGTAGGATTACCGGGAACAAGTCGGGAAGTGACTTGAGTAATCCGAACCCTTGAAACATCCTTGCGTTTGCATTTGTTTCATTTTGGGTTTATTTCTATTCCGCACTATTTGTTGGTTAGGAATTTAATTTGGTGTAACTATCTTTTTAAATTACATAAACACTATTCAACCCATCTTCTAGTGTTTTCCTCATAGCCAGGAACCTTACGATTGGTATCAGAGCGCAGGTTTCAAGCTATGGCATCCAACAACAACAACGTTCCTCCACCAACTTCGTACAACAATCGCGATCGTGATGGAGTGTCCACTCTTTTCGAAGGTCAATCCACGGTGCGTCCTCCGCGTTTCAATGGCACGAACTTCAGCTATTGGAAATGTCGGATGGAGACATTCTTAAGGAGTGCTTCTCTTTGGAGAACCCTCCACAAGGAATACGTCGAGCCCACCGAAGAGGATTTCGAAAAATGGACAGCTTCCGAGAAATCCGCCAAAGTCAACAACGCAAAAGCAATGAATGCTCTTCATTGTGCGTTGGACCCGAATGAGTTCAACAAGATATGCACATGTAAGAGTGCATAACAAATTTGGAACCATCTCGTCGTTACCCACGAGGAAACGAACAAGGTAAAACTTTCTAAACTATATGTTGCCGTGCAAAATTTCGATATGTTTCACATGCAGGAAAATGAGAGCATAACATCGATGCACAGACATTTTACCGACATCACCAATGAATTGGAGGCGCTTGGGAAAACATACACCCAGCCAGAGAAGGTGAGAAAGATCATAATGGGGATGACCTCCAAATGGGAACGAAGAGCTATCGCCATTGAAGAGGTCAACAATTTGAAGACTTACACAGTTGTGAACCTTATCGGCACTCTCATGTCTTACGAAGTAAGACGGGAGAACCGATTAAAGATTCGAGCTATGATGAACCCTCCGGAGGCCAAGAAGAAAGCTTTGGTATTCAAAGCCAATTCCTCATCCTCCGATAGTGAAGAATCAGAAAATGAGATGGACTTGGATGAAATGGCCCAAATGGCGAAGAAGTTTCAACACTTCTTTCGCAAAGGTAAATTTTCCTCTAAGAATAGATTTGATTCTACTAATAACACTTCCTCTCTTTGCTTTAAGTGTAATAAGCCAGGACACATCAAGAAGGATTGCCCAATGCTACGAAACAAAGAGAAGTGGGAATCTCTGAAGTACCACAAGTCCGACAAGAATAAGAAAGATAAGAAGAAAGGACTAGTAGGTCATTCGATGACTCAAGTGGAGACTCATCAAGCGAATCCGATGATGAGAAGGGTGAAAGTGCCCACATGTGTTTCATGGCTCGGAAAGATTCACTCTCCGATGATAGTGATTCCGACATGGATGAAACCGAGGTAACTATGGATGAATTGCGTATTGCTAATGAAGAAGTATTTGCTAAGTATCAATCTTTAATGATTAGATATACTAGTTTAATGAAATTGAATGTTAGCAATCCATCCATTCCATCCATTATCAACAATGACACCATTGTTGATACTTTAACCCTTGAGAAAGCGAATTTAGCTTCTCAAAATGTCACTTTGAGAAATGAGGTGAATACCATCAAATCTCAACTAGATCAAACACATCCTAAGGATAATAGTGATCTAGTTGCACGACACACACAATTGGGTTTAGAGAATGATTCTCTTAAAACCCAAGTGCACGGCTCAAAGCACGGGTGTCTACCTTGGATACCAACATTTCTTCTCTTAAGGAGAAATATAAGCTCATATCCTCCTGTATTGTGAGATTTAATAAGGGGAAAGGAAAATTGGATGATTTGCTAGCAAACCAATTTCCGGCCACACATCGTGTTGGTCTTGGTTTTGTGGAAGCAAATTCATCCAATGCTCGCACCTCCTATAGTGGTGTCACTATAGACTTTGTGAGGCCATCCTCCGGTGCATCCACAAGTGGTGTCAAGGACACTATAAGTAGCAAACCTACCAAGAAAGTCAACACTTTCCAATCTCTTCCTTTTGGTAAGAAACCCACTACGGGTGGAAACCAAAAGAGAAGTCATGCTTACATGTACACCAACCTTCATCCACATAGGAAATCTCCTACTTCACAAGTGGAAACTCATGACACTTTCTATGCTCCACACCCACGGACACGTACAAATCCATACATGAGAAATACTCATGTACGTGTTCCTATACACCCATATGCTCATGCGCATCATTCTTACATGTATGCATACCATCCACATGTCATGCATGACCCGTATGCTTCATACAACATGCATGTTTCCAAGCATGCATACAACCCTCATATGTCCAATGCATATCCACCACCTCATTTTTATGCTAGAACCCATGTTCCTAAGAAGCATGCACCACATAGAAATCTAACAACTATGCATGCAACTAGGAAAAGGACTACCAAAACCTACACCATTTGGGGTCCTAAGAACCCTAGCTTAAATGATAGGAATGCCTATGTTGATTCCTATTTTCATGCTGTTATTAATAAGTGTAATTATGTTGGGAAGCGGAAGTCCACTTGGACTTTGCTTCCAAAGGGCTAATCCCCTTGGACCCAACAAAATTTGGGTACCATAAGCTTATGGTATACTATGTAGGTACCCAAGAGAAAGAAAGAGATCAATAAAGGTAAAAGTAGCTCTAAAAAGGATGGATTCTCGACAGTGGTTGCTCCAAACACATGACAGGAGATCCCTCATTGCTCTCCGAAGTGATTAGCATCAAGGATGGTGCAACGGTCACTTTTGGAGGTAACTAAAAGGGAACCATCATTGGAGTAGGTATAGTCGAAAACTCCTCCAAACCTTTAATTACTAATATATTTCTATTTAGTGGTTTGTGTCACAACCTCATTTCCATTAGTTAACTTTGTGACAAAGGTTACAAGTTTAACTTTGGAGAAGGATTGTGTAATATTGTTGATTCTTATCCACATGTTTTATTTACTGGTATTAGGCATAAAAATATTTATTATTTGAGCTTGCCTAAAACCGTAGAACATTGCTTAGTTGCTAATACAAATGAACAACTATTATGGCATCGGCTAAGCATGATCTAGTCAAAGGTTTTCCAAAAATTGCTTTTAGTAAGAAAAACTTTTGTGATTCATGTCAATGAGGTAAACTTAGTAAATCATCTTTTAAGCTTAAAGAAGGCATTACTTCTAAGAGGCCCCTAGAACTAGTTCATTTAGATTTGTTTGGGCCAACTAAAACCGCTTCTTTAGGCAATGCTCATTATGGATTAGTTATCGTTGACGACTTCTCTAGATTTACTTGGGTTTCATTCTTAACTAATAAGAATGAAGCTTTTGAAGAGTTTACCATATTTGCAAAGAAGATTCAAAATTTCTTAGGATCCACCATAATCACTATTCACAGTGATCATGGAGGAGACTTTGAGAATGAGTTTTTTTACAAAGTTTTGTGCTGACACTGGGATAACTCACAACTTTTATTTTCCTCGGGCACCACCACAAAATGGTGTTGTAGAGAGAAAGAATAGGACTCTTATTGAGTGTGCTCGTACCATGCTCCATGATAGTCATCTTGGACTACAACTTTGGGCAGAAACGGTGCACACGGCATGTTATGTGCTCAATAGGATCCTAGTGAGACCCCGAACGAACAAAACTTGTTTTGAGTTATTTTATGACAAAAAGCTTCAAGTTAAATATTTTCGAGTTTTTGGTTCAAAATGTTTTATCAAGAACACTTTTGGTAACTTAGATAAATTTGAACCAAGATCCGATGAAGGAAATTTTGTTGGATATTCCACACGTAGCAAAGCCTACCGGATATACAACAACACCTCTTCAACGATCGAGGAATCACTACATGTATCATTTAATGAAGATTTTGATTTTCCTCATGTTGATGATGATAGTGTAGATGCTATATATGATTCTCTTAATAACGTTAAGATTAATGATTCTATTATTGAGACTAACACTACTAATGAGATTGTTGAAGATGTTCCAAGTGATGCAGGTATTCCCAAAGCTTTTTCCCAACCGTTTGCAACCACCCTGATAACCAAATTATTGGAGATATAGGTGTGAGTGTTCGAACGAGGTCTAGAATTGAAGAATTCTTTCATTGCGCATTTGTCTCTACCATTAAGCCAAAGAACATCCAAAAAGCATGTGAGGATAGCTCTTGGATAGTTGCAATGAAAGAAGAGCTCATGCAATTTGAGAGAAATGAAGTTTGGGAGCTCGTTCCTCTACCAAGTGGTCACCAAGTTATTGGGACCAAGTGGATCTTCAAGAACAAGACCGATGAGAACGAGGTCATCACAAGGAACAAAGCAAGGTTAGTAGCTCAAGGCTACCGGCAAGAAGAAGGTATAGATTTCGAAGAATCCTTTGCCCTCGTAGCTAGATTAGAAGCTATTAGATTACTTTTATCTTTTGTATCTCATACGAATTTCAAATTATTTCAAATGGATATTAAAAATGCATTTTTAAATGGTATTGTTAATGAAGAAGTGTATGTCTCTCAACCTCCCGGTTTCATACATGAAAAATTTCCAAACCATGTTTTCAAACTTAAGAAAGCATTGTATGGGTTGAGACAAGCTCCTAGAGCTTGGTATGATCAACTCAAGACCTTTCTTTTGGATTTAGGTTTTAAAATAGGTGAAGTTGATTCAACACTTTTCATTAAGGATTATGAAAATGACATCCTATTGATTCAAGTTTATGTAGACGATATCATATTTGGTTCTACTAACTTTAATATGTGTCAAGAATTTTCTAAGTCTATGAAGGATGAATTCGAGATGAGCCACATGGGTGAGCTCAACTACTTCCTTGGACTACAAATTCGACAAATGAAGGATGTGACTTTCATACATCAAACTAAGTACACAGGGGATCTTATCAAGCGATTCGGGATGGAATCGTCCTCAAGCAAAAGGACTACCATGAGTACGACAACCCACCTTCATAAGGATGAGAACGTAAAAGATGTAGACGTTCGTCTATATCGAGGTATGATTGGTAGCTTACTCTATTTAATTGCTAGTAGGCCCGATATCATGTTTTCCGTATTCTTGTGTGCTAGATATCAAGCTAGACCTAAGGAGTCACACTTGATTGCGGTTAAACAAATCTTTCTTTGTCTCAATCATTCACTAGATTATGTGTTACTTTACCCTAAATCTAGCACATATGAGTTAATCTCATATAATGATGCCGATTTTGCCGGATGCAAATCCGATAAGAAGAGTACTAGTGGCACTTGCCATTTTCTAGGAAATTCCCTAGTTTCTTGGTTCTCCAAGAAATAGAACTCGGTATCATTATCCACGACTGAAGCGGAATATATTGCCATGGGTCTTGCATGTGCATAATATCTTTGGATGAGACACACTTTAAAGGACTATGGTGTCAATTGTGATACTTGTCCTATCATGGTTGATAACCAAAGTGCAATATGTCTTTCCAAGAATCCGGTACATCACTCCCGTACCAAACACATAGATGTGAGACACCATTTTATCAATGATCATGTAGCTAAGAAGGAAATCATCTTAGAGTACATTGAAACCCAAAAACAAATTACCGACATCTTCACAAAACCTCTTAAAGAAGATTCTTTTGTGAGGTTGCGTGGAGAATTAGGGATTATGTGTGAATCTGAGTTTTAAGAGTTCAACTTACTTGTTATATCATCTTTTGAACTCATATCATCATGTTGCCTTTCTTCATTTGATATATCATATATTGGTTTTAAGAAAGGCTATTGAGATTTCGCTGTTTTCATGAGTTTTCAGATTGTCTTAAGAGATTTGTGTAATAAATGATTTATCATTTGATATTGATTTTATGATGAGTTTGTATTAGAGTATAGGTCCTAGGGTGAGTTGTGCATATCCTCTGGACTTTAACCTCATTGTTCATTTTTGGACCAGGAGAGACGACTGTCTTTCCTTCGACAGTCGACTGCCCTACTCTATCTTCTCTTTCAGCAGACTGTATCTTTCGCCCAGGCGACTGATGACGACTTTACAGTCGACTGTTGGATCAACAGACGACTGCATTTTAGTCATCAGGCGCCTGTCCATTTCGTCAGTAGTCTCTATTTTTATCATCGATTTTATTGATTCTCATTCAGTCGACTTATGAGTATAATACAGTCGACTATCTCACGGACAGGCGACCGTATGTTACCCAACAGTCGACTGTCTGTCAACCTAAGCTCTTCTCTTATCACTTCAACCAGTCGACTGACTATTATTCATCAGTCGACTGTCTCATATTGTGGTGGTTCGTTAATCTAATCTGAGCCGTCGATTTCTCGATCCAACGGCCCAGATTCATTTACCCCTTCGATATATAACTGAGAACCTTCCCTTCGATCGAACGTTTTCTCTCTCCTTCGATTGAAAAACCCCTTCGTCTTCCCCTATTTGAACCTTCAGTCGATCGCTCTGCCGGTGTTTTTCGTCATCTCTCTCTGTCGATTGCGTCTCTCCGTGCTTTGTCAACTGTCCCTCTTCCGTCTCGAATTAGGTTTGATTCCTATCGTGTTTCTTCCGTGCGTTTCCTTTAATTTCTTCGTTTGATTGTGCAATGGCTCCTAAAACCAAGAACAAGGGGAAAGCGGCTGCTCCTAAGCGTGCTAGTGTTTCCAAGCCAACTATTGCCAAAAACAAACAACCCTACAAGGCCCGCACCAAGAAACCCGATTCTCCCTCTCGATCTTCTTCGCGGGGTTATTCTCCTTCATCTGCTTCTTCCTCTTCTAAAGCTGAGTGCCTCTTGAAGCGTTCACGCAAGCCTGTTGGTGTTCGCATCAATGAGCCTTGCGCTGAGGCCTCTCCTTCACACTCTGTGTCAAGCTCCGATGAAGAAACCCTTGCCGTGCCACCCTCTGATACTCTCATTCATATTTGCCGAGACGACCTGTGCTTGGCAAAATTTCATTCTCTCCTCGGGATCAAACTTCTTAGAGAGCGATTCATTGTCTATCCCGCTTTCACCGCTAAGCGATTACATAAGATCCTCTCCGCTACTCGCTTGGCTGACCTCTTTCGCTTCTCTCACAGCGAGTCCCCTCGTGCTTACCCATTTTTGGTTAAGCTGTTCTATGCTAACCGCATTCGCGGTGAGTATGCTACCACTGGAGTTATTGACACTGTCATCCAGGGGACCCACTTTCACATTGATCCTGCTCTTTTAGGGACCATTCTTAGGATTCCCTCCTCTGGATCCCTTCCCGCTGATATTTCCATTTCAGATGTTGATGAGCTTGATCAGTCTGTCCTCCGGGACATGTTTCGTGAGATACCCTCTGCTCTTTCTTCTGGTGTTTGGTCATCCATGTTCTCGACGAGGGGTTGGGCTGTTCACCTTGTGGTGAAGTCCAACATCCTGCCGAAGTATAGATCTTCAGATCAGCCTTCCCAGGAGACCCTTAAGTGTATGTATGTGATCTTTTCTGGCATGTCAGTAAACTGGGCCGGTGTCCTCTTTGATATGATGGACAAGGTCGAGTTTACTACTGTTTCCTCCCACATTCCTTATGGTGGTCTTCTCACACTTGTTTTTCGTCATTTTGGGATTGATTTGACTCCATACGGGCCCTTGCCTTTTGGTCCTCTTCTCGATGCTTCTGCAAAGTCGAAGTCCTCTTCGGCTCTACAGTCTACATCTAAGAAGAGGCAATCCACATCTGCTCCGTCCTCCTCCACTGTTCCTCATGCTGACCAGCCATCTACCTCTGCTCCTTGCTCTCATGACATTCTGTTTGAGATGGTCTCTGATCTTTATGAGCTGGCCTTCATGTCGTTCTAGCATCAGGGTAGGCCCTTCCCTGAGCACCTCAGACGATTTGTTCCACCTCAGCCTCGTCAGCCTCCACCTCCTATCATCACTGAGATTATTTTGCATCTTGGTGTAGCTGCTACTCAGAGTGTAGCTGCTGCTGCTCCTCCTCCAGAGGATATCCCCGTTGACCCAGAGACAGCTTCCTCCTCTGCTGCACCTCGAGACACTCACTCTTAAATTTTTTTTGAGTTTTTGAGTGTTGTATGTATGATGATTTTTTTGTAGTGATGATGTATGGATGAATGATGTATTCTGTTCGTTTTGATGCACATGGTGTTGATGTATTTTGTACCCATGTGATCTTATATATATATATATATATATATATATATATATATATATATATATATAGAGGTTAATGGGCCAATGCTGACAGCGCTGGAAATTTTTCCAGCGCTGTCCGCATTTTGGGCGAGATAAAATTTTTTTTTGCAGTAGTTAGATATACGTGTTAGGAAGCTCCCTACAAAATTTCAGGTCAATCCGACACCGTTTGAGCCTTCGTTCATCGATTTCAAAAACGTTACGCAAATCTGTCCACAGTTTTGCGTAACGTTTTTGAAATCGATGAACGGAGGCTCAAACGGTGTCGGATCGAGCTGAAATTTTGTGGGGAGCTTCCTAACACGTATATCTAACTACTGCAAAAAAAATTTCAAAAAAAAATACTTTTAGGTTGCCCAAAATGCGGACAGCGCTGGAAAAATTTCCAGCGCTGTCAGCTCTTGTCCATTTTTCACACACACACACACACACACAGAGAGAGAGAGAGAGAGAGAGAGAGAGAGAGAGAGAGAGAGAGAGAGAGATATATATATATATATATATATATATATATATATATATATATATATATATATATATGAACATGCAGTTTCTTCGTTCAGTTTCACACATAGTATAATTGTTGATCATATCTGTGTGAATTTTATGATATTGTCTCCATGTATGCTATATTCTATATGTGATGTGATTTAAGACGATATTTTTCCTTCGCATATCTCAATGTTGATATTAGACGCTCATTCCTCTTATCACCTAGGTTTTTAATGTGGTTTTATGAGTTTTTGATTTTTATATCTTTAAACTCTTGTAATTGTTGCTAGTTTTTATTTAGCATGATTGTTGTTATTTTATTTCCACCTTTTGGATAATGCCATAGGGGGAGAGAAATAAACATACAGATTCATAATGAATGTGCTAAGTATAGTCTAATAACACTTGAATCTAAGATTGAAGTTGCCTTAGATTCAGGGGGAGTAAGATATAATGAATATGGATTTTAAATCCTAGATTTCTTGGATTCATTTCACTCATGCATATCTTACTCATTTGCTTCATTTGATATATAGATGCCCTAATACTTATTGACTAACTTGATTGGCATCTATGTAGAGGGAGTAAGTTTTCTTTAAGCACAATTATTTATCTTTTTGTTTATGTTTGTTTGTCATCATCAAAAAGGGGGAGAATTTTGAGTATTGGACTTCTCCCTACTTGGTGTTAATGATGAGCAAACATAAATACTTGTGACTAATCCCCTATTTGCAGTTAATCCATTGCCTATGCATGTCATGAAGATCTATTAGCAATGGATGATACTCAAAGATCATTGAAAGCAAATGAAATGGATTGGGTTATCGTAGATGGTGACTGAAGCTCCTAGAAGACTTCAAGCTCATGCGTTGGAAAGAAGAGAGAGTTCGTCAAATGTAACTTTCTTGTTTCTCTTCTATTATGTAGCTTAGAAGTAGAAATTTGTTGGAGCACACACACTCATTTACATTTCAGTCTTAGGATTTCATTAGATCAACATTCCTTAGACTCCAATTCTTTTCTATCTAGATTGTGCATGTCATGTTATAACAGTCGACTGTTGAACGTTTTATAGTCGCCTGTCTCTAAACAGTCGACTGTGTTTTATTCTACAGTCGCCTGTTATGCACAAACGTTTACAGTCTAGTTTTTGGGCTTCTTACTTTAACTCTCACATGCGACTTATGAATGATTCACAGGCGCATGTCCAAGTGACAGTCGACTGTGTTTTGTTAATCAGTCGCATGTCTATCTTTAGCCTAAATTCTATTTCTCTGTTTATTCTGGCCAGTCGACTATTGTTGGATTTACAGTCGACTGTCCAATTGAATAGTCGACTGTCAATGCTTCAACAATCGTCTGTTTTGAGCCTATTTGATGACTCAACTCTCTGGAAAATGTCAGGGTCTTGACAGTCGTCTGTAGAAGGAATTACAGTCGCCTGTTCATTTTAACAGTTGACTGTCTTCTCTTCATCAGTTATCTGTCCTGTTCTCCCAGACGTTTTTTAGATTTCATCAACTTACCCAGCTTACGGCCAGTCGCCTGTTGTAGGATTTACAGTCGCCTGTTGGTTCAACAGTCGACTGTCCACGTGGTAAGTTACCGTTATGAATTCTCACCTACCCTCTATCTCTGTGCAACAGTCGACTGTGAGTTCTTCTACAGTCGACTGTCACGGGCGCAGATTCTATCCGTTGAGTTTTTCCTCACGGATTTCAAAGGGGTTTTTTGTTGATTTCGTTTGAAGGGTTTGAGAAACCTATAAAAGGAGCCTCTACTGTTCCATTTAGGGGTGACCAAGTTGCAAAATCATTCAAGCTTTCATTCTCTCAAGATCAAAGCTCTCAAATCCTAAAGCCCTAGAATTCCAATCTTTCATCTCTTGCTCTCCAACCTAGAACCAAAGAGAAAACTTCTAGGCATTTGGTGCAGTCAAGAGAAAGGGCTTTCTTCTCTTCCAAGAGATTCTTTCAACACACAACACACTTCTTCTTCAAGTTCTACTTCAAGGCATATGTGATTGTAAGTGTTGCTTAATTTCATATTTCATAACTTTAGTTATTCGATTTACTCCCGGTTTCTGAGAGTGGTTGCTTGCTCCCAAGTTGTGGGAGTCAAGGTCAATCGATTGTATTTCGATTTCACTTGTAGGGTTGCTACAAGTGGGTTTTAAGGGAACCTCAAGTTAGGGTTCTAACTTGAGTATCTGGTTGTTAACCGGGTGAAAGGGACGTAGGATTACCGGGAACAAGTTGGAAAGTGACTTGTGTAATCCGAACCCTTGAAACATCCTTGCGTTTGCATTTGTTTCATTTTGAGTTTATTTCTATTCCGCACTATTTGTTGGTTAGGAATTTAATTTAGTGTAACTATCTTTTTAAATTACATAAACACTATTCAACCCCACTTCTAGTGTTTTCTTCATAGCCATGGACCTTACAATGATGCGGTACATCATTACCGATCCTGGGTGACATAGTCTATAATTGCCAGAGACTGAATTCTGGTGATGTAGAACACTGCTGGTGCTCTATCATATTAGCCTCTGTATGTCTGATAAAGGCTGACGGGAGTCCTTTAAAACGTTCTAGAATGGTTTCAATACCATCCTTATGACGAATAACATACAAATATTCAACACTATTTGAAATCTTCAGTTTCCAAG
The DNA here is from genome assembly GCA_030789695.1 of Scilla litardierei. Taxonomy (NCBI): domain Eukaryota; kingdom Viridiplantae; phylum Streptophyta; class Magnoliopsida; order Asparagales; family Asparagaceae; genus Scilla; species Scilla litardierei. The sequence goes on along the minus strand of CM061142.1, from coordinate 654,023,537 downwards.
TAATATCCGCTTAAACGGATATCCTTGAAAATAAATAGATTTATGTTTGATTTTGGAGAAAATAAAGCATCTTTTATTATAACTTGTGATTGATGTGGGAGCAATAAAAGTGCTCCACCTGATCCTTCGATTATTTTATTTAGTCCCGAAATTGTAGTGACGGGGTCATTATAATTAATGATGCTTTTAAAATAGTATCTATCACGAAGGATCGTGTGTGTAGGCACTATCCACTAGGCTTTCACACTTCATCTCTAGAAAAAGAATATAAAAACTTTTATGAAATGTAAAACTATATTCGATTCATAATTAAGATAAAGAAGGACATACTTGAAGATACATTTAAAACATTAATGATAAAGGCTGAAAAGATGACTAAATTTGCTTTAGTCAAGGAGATCGTCATTCTCGAAATCCTCGGTGATGATCCGAGTTGGAGGCTGTATGTCCACCAGATTTGTTTCTACGGAAGGCTTCAGGCTTTCCATATACAAATCTTGGAGGTAGCGTGGAGTACGACAGACCCTGGACCAATGTCCAGTCATGCCACATCTGTGGCATTTGTCTTCCCAGTTTTTCTTGTGAGCAGACGTCTGGTCAGAAGTATTCCTCTTCCACGTATTCTTTTTCTTCCCCTCATTATTGTTGTTCTGGGGAGGAGCTCTGGTCTGCTTCTTCTCAGATTTCCCCTTGTTGAATCTTCCTCTGTGCTTGTTCTTCATCTTCTGGGAAGAAACTGTGTGAGCTTCAGGGAGAGGAGCAGAGCCAGCAAGGAGTAGGTTATGAGTGGCCAGCAGGAGGCCTCTGTTCTGCTTCGCCATGAGAAGGCAGGAGTGCAGGTCAGAGTACTTAGTGAACTTGCATTCACGGTACTGTTGCATGAGGATTGCATCCTTCTCATGGAAGGATGTCTAAGTCTTTTCCAACATGCGTTCTTCCGTCACTTGTTCACCACACAACTTCAGGCGTGAGGTGATATTGTGAAGTGTTGAGTTATACTCAGCAACGGCCTTGAAGTCCTGTAGACGGAGATTTTCCCACTCATAAGGTGCACGTGATAGGATCACATCGTTTTGATGCTTATACATGTCCTAAATGCAGTCCATAACTCTAGTGGGTCTTCTACAGTGAGATACTCGGCCTTTAGGGTCCGATCAATATGTCCCCTGATATAGATTATGGCTTTTGCCTTATCTACATCAGAGACTTTGGGTGTAGAAGCTACCTCAGCAGTAACTGTTGCCGTGTGCACAGGAGTAGAGATTGTGGCCATTAGGCCCTGTGCGCGCAAGTGGAACTTCAGGTCCACATGCCAGCTCAGATAATTTTTTACAGCCGCATCGAGAACTTCAAAATCGATGTTCGCTATTTTTGCCATATTATCTATGCATTTAAAAATAACATGAATTAATAAAATATATTTAAAATTCATGTAAAGTTAATAAATTAGTTGCGTGGATCGGCCAGTCACCATATAATAAAGTCCAAAGTCCAAAGTTATACAGTCCAAAAAGTACAAAAGACTAAAATAAAAAAGTACAACTTGGAAACCCATTGGTGTCCCAGCAAATTTGCAATTTGGCCTCCGTCTTCAAGAAAAGAAACTCTGGTATTTGGCTTTATACAAATATATCCTCACTACAATTTCTCTCAAAAAAAAGAAAATACGAGGAATATAAAACGGTGACAAATTGGCCGATCCAAAACCACAACGTAATTTATTAAACATCCACGCAATATATAAATTATGCAACAAACGCAGGCATAAATAATTGCGCAACATCACAGGCATATCAAGTTTCATTTAATCAACATCGCACGTAATTTATTGGAGAAATATATAATATTTCATAATTACTTGGGCCACGTGGATACATATCATGCACCGTTAAGTTAGATAACTAACGGGAGAGCGATCTCAGAACATTTCATAATTATTAAATAAAAAAAATCTAATTAATCCAAATTATGCAGATATTGATGTTATTGATATTATATGGACCAAAAAACAAATAGTATCCCAAAAAGAATATATTAATGCAACACATCAATTATCTAGATTTTTCAGAATTTCTAGTAATGTTCTGGTATTTTCTGATATTTTTCTAGATTTAATTGAATTTTTTGAGTTAAATTTATATTTAAAACAGAAAGATAACATAACCCAATTATTTAAATAAAATCCCTTAGGCTTGCTGCGGGCTTCAGGCCCAACAGCCAATTAAGAAAAAATATGCAATAGATTCATGTGGGCTATAGGCCCAACATCCAATTTAAAATCTCTATTTTTACTTATAATAAATGGGTTAATGTGGTAAGAGCCCATATGTTTAGTGTTGCAAAAATAATATATTCAGCCCCCAAAAAATGAAATTGAAAACAATTTCATCATCTCCCGAAATCTGCTTTCAAATCCCCAATTTGATTTCAAAACCTTGCGTTCAAAGCGTCATCTCCCCGACAAGGGGGTGATGCGGCACCTCCGACAGGGAGGGGCGGCAGTTCAGAAGGCCCCCCTACAGGGGGGAGGGGGGCGCCGCGATAGGAACCTCCCTACCCCCAACAGGGGTGGGCGGAGATTTTGAAGAGCCCCCTGAAAGGAGGGGGCGACGCCAGTTTGAGCCCCCCCAACAGGGGGGGGGGAGCGCCGGAATGATACCCCCCCGAAAGGGGGGTGCGGCGCCGGAAACGAGCCCCCCCGACTAGGGGAGCAGCAGGGCGTCGGAGGCCCCCCCCGACTTGGGGGGGGGGGGCAGCGGCACGGGCGTCGCCGTAGAGAGGAGCCCCCCGACGGGGGGTGGGGATCGCGGCAGAGAGGAGCCCCCCGACTGGGGGGCGTCGGGGGTGGTGCGCGAGAGGAGCCTCCCCCCTCCGACGGGGGGGGGGGGATGGGCGAGGGAGCCCCCCCGACTGGGGGTGGCGGGGTCAATGGAGACCCCCGATGGGGTTGTTTTGGGGGGGGGGGGCGAGATCAAGCCCCCCCCTTGGGGGATGATTTGGGTGAAAATTTGTAATGCCCTGTTTTGACCTATATGTGTATTTTACTGTATACGCGTGATATATTCACATACAATACGAACGTAGGCATGAAATAGAAATAGCTATCGATGTATGTAGCGTAGTGTAAGGGAATTGGGCCGTAATGGGTGGCTAAGAGACGAGAAAGCGAGATTGGGTGCGGGAGAAATGCGAAGGACGTCGTTGGTGCAAAATTACAGGGATGCGTTAGACGTGCGTGTGTAATGCATGAATGCATGCATGGATGTGCGTGGATGTGTGTTAGGAAAGCCATGCTAGTGTGAAAAGGGTTTAGTGATCAATGGCAACCCCCGTAAATTTTTAGAAAGGCCAGGGGCAAAATGGTCATTTGGGCTTAAATTGTTGTGCGTACATACCAAGGTTGTGTGTGCATCAAGTAATGGCAAACTTGTAAATACCTAGAATATGGAGGGGTATTTTGGTCATTTAACCAAGTGCATGCTTATCCTAAAGAGGGTTCTAGGTGGGAGATATTTTGTAGGATGTTTCTTTCTTTTTCTTTAGTTTTCTTCCCTTTTCTCTTTTCATTTTTCTTCCTCCTCTTTCCCTAGCTATGGCCGGCCACCCCTCTTCCATTTTCCCCTTATCCTTCAACTCAAAAACCCTAATTTCTAATATCAATTAGAAGGTTTACAAGCTTGCTTCAAGATAGAAGAAGATGGAGAAGAAAGAAGAGAAGAAAGAAGAGAAGAAAGAGAGGAAAAACCAAGTTTGAGGTAGGAATCTAACTTGGATTTGGAGATTTAGTTAGGGTTCCAATTTATCATGTTTCTAAATCATGTTTTATCAATTTGGAGTAGTAGTAATCAATTTGATAGGACATGTCTCAATTTTCATGAAAATCCCCTTGAAATTATAATCAACATCACTTCCTTTGAAAAGATGAAATTTTGATGTGTGTTCATGCTTGGATTCTGTTCTCTGTGGTTCGAATTAAGCTTTGAAAAAATATGTACTTGTAGATCTCGAAATCCTATCCCAAAATCATATAAATATTGATATAGGTTCAATTCTGAAATTAGGAGTAAAAATTCCATCTTTACAACATGTCTGTTTGATTCATATCTTTGACACAGTTCAGTAGAAATGGCTTAATTACCTGCACACTCAATGAAATTTGCGTTCTTGGTCTTCTTGGAAAGTTAACAAGTTTTTCTAAATATTCATCAGATGCTTATATGTCGAATTTCTGCCTCCAACATGCCCAAAATTGGCTTTCAATACAGACCCTTAAATCTGTCTGAAAAACAAACGTGACACACTTCACCAAATAATTCACCATAAATCACATACTTAATATATTTGTTTGAAATTTTTTCTGTAAATCCAAAACACCAATATCTACAAATTTGTAGTTTTAAGTTTTTCCAAATTCCAACTGCAATTGCCTCAAAAAGCACCCTCAATCTGACTGTCCTGCAATTTCAGCAAGCTGAATTCATTAAGTAGTGTTCTTATTCATTAATTGTGGATAATTGGCCATCATTATTCTTGATTATTATGGTTGTGTAGTGGAATGAATGTTCAAGCCCTTGGCACATGTAAATTATAGTGTGTTGTTTTGATATGAATGACGCCCGCCATGTGTTCGATGAAATGCCTCAATGAAGGCAAAATCCAATAAGTTGAGTAACTTGCATGTGTTAGTGTTGGCCTTGAGCCACGTTGATAATTAGTTAAGTTAGAAGCTTGAATGGCATGAATATATTGTAATTGTGAATGGGTGATGTGTTGTGATAGAGGGCATGCCACGTGAGTGCATGACCCTATATTTAATGATGGACAGCCGAGGTGATATGTGCTTACACATGCCATCAAGACCCATAACGTGTCACTCATAATGTTAAATTATAATATTGAATAAATCTCAATCCTCTCTTATGAGGGTGAGTCAGCGAAGCTAGGGTTTTAGGTGGAATTTGAGTAAATTGTGGATATGAGGCCTGGACTGTGAAGTTGGGAGATGATTATGAGATGTGTGGAGTTTACACCCACTCACCTTTACCGGGAGTGGAGGGGATTTTTACACCAACTCGCCTTTACCGGGAGTGGAGGGGTAAGGAGGTGGAGAGCATCACTCCTGCCAGGGATGGGGGAGCTGAGAGGCCCGGCGTACAGTGTCAATGTCCACTGCGCCGTGTGCTATATTCAACCCAAATTTGGGGTGAAGTCCAGGTCCTGATATCACACTGTTTACCCAAGTTCAAATTAACTCAGTTATGAAATAATAATAAAATAAGAATTTGCATGTTACTCCTTCTGCTGGCAGCGCTTTCCCTTCCTTTTGCCTGTTCTTGTGACTCTGTGCCATGCGTTAGATATTTGCACTTATTTTATTAGATATTGATTGCTGAATACTTGTGTTATTATTATTATCATTATTATTCATGCTAACCCTTTTCTTGCAGTAACTCGACATTGGACCGCAGGTATGATTCCCTTGTTTTAGCTATTTAACTTTCATTATATCACTTAGCTACATGCTCTATTTCTCTTGGCTTGTCTTATGGATTGATAACCTTAGGATGGCGTTCCAAATCCAAGTTGGGTCCTACTGAGGCATGCATTGACGTGCTCCTCCCCATTTTTCAGGTGTCAGGGTCAGCTTGGTTGGAGGTGACTTGGAGTTGGGTTCAGGGATAGCACTTGGTGTGAGACGTAGCTTGTGTAGTGACATGGTTGTCTTGGAGGTGGAGAGTGATGGAGTATATGTAGTGGTGTACCTGGGCTATGTAATTTAATGGAAGTTGTATATATGATATGTTGTTATTGAACTAAGTTATCTGCGGTGTTGTTTTGATATTACTGTGAAGCTTCACTTGTACTATCCCAGCATGTGCGCAGTGACCTGCTTGTTCAGTTTCTCCTTTCTCTTTCTTTTCCTCTCTCATCACCCTCACTCTTCAGGATACTTGGAAAAAAAGAAAAATATTTTAGATGACGAGTATTCTGGGGAACGGGGCGTGACAGTTTTTGGTGGCCCATGCAGGTCACCGCACTGCGATGTGAGAAAGGATAGTATATGTAATGCTTCAATATTTGACTGGGATAGATTAACCCTAAGGTGGGTAGTGACCTTAGTGACCTTAGAGTTTTAAGTGATCCACCATTGAGCCCCTAACTTTAGGGAGTCCGGGGATGAACTTTCTGCTATATATTATACCATACATGTATATTGTAGGTATGCACGTGTATATGTAACGGTGTGAACCAGTGTGTATAAGTGCATTGTTGTGCTTAGAGATTTGAATTATACAAGTTGCATATACCTGTATATTTGAATGGCATGAAAGTTACATATATCCTGAATGGTTATAGTGGTATATGGATATGCGTGGGCGTTTATATTAGGTGAGTAAATACTTGAGCGTATACATATATTGTCTCTATATAGATACTTGATACGGGTATGTGAGTAAGTACATGTTATACTTGTGTGACTCTGAGATATAGGTGATAAGTGTATGTTTATTAGTGGATGTGTACTGGTGAGTACATATCAGCTAGTGGGGATATTATATGTTGTAGAGACGTGGGCGAGGAGGTGTACGTATGTGATGTGAGTGCATGTATGCAGTTTACTATTTATTAATTTACAGTTGTGTTTCATATGGGGAATGCGCCGATGTGTGTACGTCTATCCTTGTATGGATGGAGTAGTGGTGAGAATATGTGGGAGGAAGTGTATGTGAGTGAATATATGTGTACTTGTATAGGTAGGTGGTGTAGATATATGTATGGGATACTGGTGCATGTATATTGCTATTGTTGCATTGCTAGGGTATGAATTCCTAGTGTGTTAAAAAGTGTAAATAACTGAGAATATATGTATGTGCTGCCTATGTGCCTATAGGAATTGGTATATTGTTTTACTTGGGTATATGGTCATGGGTTGTATTATTGCGTGAAGATAGGTAATGTGCTATGGCCATATATGGTGTGTATGTAGCGATATAGACGAGTAATTGGTGTACGTGTAGTATGAGTAATGCACCAGGATGTTTGTAGTAGATGTATCATATGGTGGGTAGGGGCGCTTTAGACTCGTCCACCCTCAGTTTAGGCCCTTAGCTCTATACTGTGCTTATAATGGGATAGGGACATATGTATGACATGTAACACATGTAGGATGTGATGGATATAAGAAATTGAGGTCATAAAGTGCATGTATAAGTGGGATGGCTGTGGGTTTGCACGATTAAATAGAGTTATGGTATATGTATATATGTGTGTATACGCTTACCCGTAGAATGGTGCCTATGGGACCATTTGGATATATATATATATATATATATATATATATATATATATATATATATATATATATATATATATATATATATATAGTGCATGAACCTCCGTATATAGTGGGATGAGGGGGGATTGTGTATTGGAGTATGAGATACTTGTATGTATGTATGTGTGTTGTAGCAAGCGTGGTGTGATTGTGTAAATGTGTTGTGATTATTGAACATGTATTGGTATATGTCTTATGAGTGGTTTATGTATATGTATGTGAATGATCCCTATTCTGATATGCATGTATTAGTATATGAATATGTACGTATATGGGATGTGACTATCTACCCAATGCGTATGAATATCGAAATACACTTATTTGTGTGTGTGTTCTAGTATGCTAGTAAAAGTGTGGATATGTGATGTTACGTATATAGTGGAATGTGTAGCTACCGACTACCTACTAGTATAGTTTGAGTAACTTGACTGTATAGGTGTGTAATAGCAGGATACGTATGGTATGTGTGTATGTATATGTGAATGTATGTGCACGGCTGCATGGATCCTAATAAGTATATATGCATGTTTGTATCCATACCTACTATTAGAGTAATGATCTTATGTGTATAAGCGTTTGTGTATTGGCTATATATAGATTCAGAAATCTATGTATGGTATTGATACTTATACATCTGTGAGTGTATAATGAGTATGTGCTTGTGGAGTATCTATATGGGGTACTGCTTGCTGCGTAGACGTGAATATGTATCATATTTGTATGGATTTTTAATATACATATCGCAATGGAGTGTAGGAATGTGTTCATGTATGTGCATTGTGTAGTAGGAAGATATGTAATAACGTGTATATTGGATGAATTAATATATATATGTTATCTTATAGGGTTGTCCAGCCAGGTGTATCTCGGTATGCCCTGGATAAATGTATTTCTGCTTGTATGCGTGTATAGATAGGTCTGTACCAAAGCATGTGTGTTTGTATATACATGTGCAATATGGATGTAAATGTGATAGGTATGGAATATATGTGTGTGTGTGTATATATATATTTGATGAATATAAGTGAATGAAACTGTTTGGTATGTAGGTATTGAGATGTGTGCGATTTGTTTGCATATGTATACGCGTGTGTGGGGGTGTATATGGATATTTCTAATTATTTGACTATCATGACAGTATGTGCATATGATGTGCAAAAGTAGTTATATATATAGCATATGGCAGTGGATGTGTTATGTTTGTGCACTCTTGTGGGTATTGTGTGTGGTATATGTGCCTATCTGTGTGAGGCAGTAGGTGCATCGCTATGACTGTGAGATTCTGTGTACATTTAACTATAGTTATGATTGTGGACCTTATAAGACTTGATCATGCATGTGTTAGTACGTGCACGTGAATGTATGTATGGATGTGACTAAATAATGTGTGTATATATATATTTATGTGCCTATACATGAAGGTGAGCCCATATGACTAAGTATTGGGAGTATAGGGATCCGGGGTACATACGGTGTGACAATGTGATGGTGACCCTGTTTATCAAGTAATGGTGTGTAGATTAATGTGGATTGCTGGGTGTCTGTGCAAGAATGTAGATGTGTATGTATATATTTAAAGAGATAGAATATAAATCGTCTATACTTGAATGTATTGTGATGTATTTGAAAGTATGCTATGTATGGATACCTTATGTATAGTGATATGGATATGGTGTGATATCCTATGCATATAGATATGAGTAGTGATCTAAATACGTGTAATAATACGTATAGAGACTTATTTGTGGTGTGTGATGTACGTGTGTGAATACGTGTGCCTAGATGTTTATGTGAGGAACAAATACGTATGTGTATGTAATGATGCATATAGTGATATGGGTGTGCTATTAGATGAGAAATAGAATATATCTTTGACTTGTGTGCGATGCGAATATGTATGGATGATAGGGAAGCATACAGTGTATATAAGTGTGGTGTAGATACGTATTCTTGTTTGTATTTCATAGCTAGTAAGACCATCATACCTAGCTGACCTCGACAAGGTTCACACCCTAGGAATTTCGAGGACGAACTTTATTTTAAGGTGGGTAGGATGTAATGCCATGTTTTGACATATACGTGAATTTTACTGTATACGCGTGGTATATTCACATACAATGCGTACGTAGGCATGAAATAGACATAGCTATCGATGTATGTAGCATAGTGTAAGGGAATTGGGCCGTCGTGGATGGCTAAGAGACGAGAAAGCGAGATTGGGTGCGGGAGAAATGCGAAGGACGTCGTTGGTACAAAACTACATGGATGCTTTAGACGTGTGTGTGTAATGCATGAATGCACGCATGGATGTGCGTGGATGTGTGTTAGGGGAGCCATGCTAGTGTGAAAAGGGGTTAGGGATCAATGGCAACACCCGCAAATTTTTAGAAAGGCCATGGGCAAAATGGTCATTTGGGCTTAAATTGTTGTGCACACATACTAAGGTTGTGTGTGCGTAAAGTAATAGCAAACTTGTAAATACCTAGAATATGGAGGGGTATTTTGGTCATTTAACCAAGTGCATGCTTATCCTGAAGAGGGTTCTAGGTGGGAGATATTTTGTAGGAAGTTTCTTTCTTTTTCTTTAGTTTTCTTCCCTTTTCTCTTTTCATTTTTCTTCCTCCTCTTTCCCTAGCTATGGCCGGCCACCCCTCTTCCATTTTCCCTTCTCCTTCAACTCAAAAACCCTAATTTCTAATATCAATTAGAAGGTTTACAAGCTTGCTTCAAGATAGAAGAAGATGAAGAAGAAAGAAAAGAAGAAAGAGAGGAAAAACCAAGTTTGAGGTAGGAATCTAACTTGGATTTGGAGATTTAGTTAGGGTTCCAATTTATCATGTTTCTAAATCATGTTTTATCAATTTGGAGTAGTAGAATCAATTTGATAGGACATGTCTCAATTTTCATGAAAATCCCCTTGAAATTATAATCAACATCACTTCCTTTGAAAAGCTGAAATTTTGATGTGTGTTCATGCTTGGATTCTGTTCTCTGTGGTTCAAATTAAGCTTCAAAAAAAATATGTGCTTGTAGATCTCGAAATCCTATCCCAAAATTGTAACGACCCTCTCTCGGGGCCCGTTACTGTTTGGAACATGCGCAAGTCCTGCTAGGCACAAATGAAGTCAATACAGGCTCTGTTGCAGAAATACGCCAAAATACTCATTCATGGAAGTGGTATAAACCTTATTACAAACCAGCAGCGTACATGAAAGGAAATACAACTCGAAGTACAAATACACACCAAGCAAGCCACTCTGATACATTAAATAATTAAAACACTCTCACACTCACACTTAGTAACCAGCGTCCTCCTGGTCAAACTCTACAGCAAACTTAGCGTCTGCAGTCCCTGTTGCAACTTCTTCAACCTGTGCTGTATCTGGCGAGACCACCACAAAAAGAAGGGTCGCCAGGATCAGATGTAAGTCAAAGTATCTCTAGCATGATATTTAAAACAATCAACAAGCATGGCAAAACTAGCATGTCAAGCTAAAGAGACAAGAAGTAAAGTGCGTACAATGGGGCAGAAAAGTAACATAACAGATTTACAACTATTTCAATTTTGTCAGCAATAAACAATATTTAAAAATGACCAGTTACGAGGTTATTAGTGTGCCTGATCATACGTGACTTATAAAGGGAAGTACGATATGCAACCAAGATTCCACTTGATATCCCGGGTTACAACGATACGGTACGGTACAATCAAAACGGTACTATTCAACAAAACGATACTATTCAATCAAAACGGTACTATTCACTGCAGATCGGACTGGTCGCTCCCGTACTTCCACAATTATAAGTTACCCCAAAAACCCTGTGTGTGTGTGTGTGTGCAGGTTACAGTACTTACCATTTACGAGTTACTTTTCCAATTACATTTTTCGGTTAAGCATGTCACAGAGTCCAATTCAATTTACGGTACGGTGCAATTACGATACTATGCAACTTAACGAGTTTAGCTAACTGTTCAAGTGAAATACTTTGCTAACAAAAAAGAAACTAATTTTGGCATGCATCAATATTGTTTTTAAACCCCATAGCTAGGGTATGATGAGTTACCGGTTCGCCTGTCGGGAAAAGGCGTGTTTCGAATTGTGGTAGTGATACATGGTTTCACAAGTCACAAGTGAGTCAGTTTCACAATATAATTGCATTAATAATAATATCTAACTTATTATTAATAACCTATTACTAACATAACACCAACTAATTATAGGGATATGAACTATTAACTAAATTTATAAAATAACTGATATAATAACTTAATACTAACTTGAACTTACTTATAAAATAAATTAACTTATTACATTACTTAACTCTTATATACTTATATAACTTATAACTTATTTATTAAAACTTATATTTAATAACATCTTACCCCTTTCTCACAGTCTTCTTTTTCCCTCCTTCTCTCTCTCGTTATGTCTTCGTCCCCTTCTTCTTTTCTTTTCTTTTTCGTTTTTCGTTTGCAGGGGCGCTCGGCGGGGAAACAATGGCGGCAGCGCTAGGGGATCACGGCGGCCTGGAGGGCGACGCGAGGCGGGGTCAACGTTCGGGCGTATGGAGACGGCTAGGGGGGCTGGGGGCGGCGCGAGGCGGGGTCGGCTGCCTAGGGCGACAGATCAGGGCACGGATCGGTGGCGGGGCGGCTTGGAGCGGCGTGTTGGATATGGACGACATGAATACACCCATGAGGGGATGTATGAGGGTATACGGACCTCAGATGTCGCGTGCACGAAAGCGTGCGCGGAGGGAACCTTTTCTCGTGTGAAAAGGACCACTCGATAAATGGAAAAAGCCACTCGATAAGTGGAAAAAGTCACTTTATAAGTGCATAAAGGCACTTGATAAGTGAATGAAGAAGAGGATAAATGAATGTGCTAATATAGGCTAATAAGCTTATATTTAGTTATTTCCTACAATAACTACCCCTAAAGCCTATAAATAGGACCCAAGGGTAAGGCATTCAAACCACACTTTCCATGCCATAAGTTTGCATAAGGCAACTTATGTTCTTCTTCTCCCTTCCATTAAAATCCTCTTCTAAATAGAGATTTAGGCGGTGAAACGCTGCTTCGATCCTCCGTGACGAAGTACCGACCGTTGTGGCGAATCCGAGGGTGAAGTTCAGAGACTACGGTGCCGCATACGCAAGCGTAAGTCTATGTTATTCGATTCTAACATCGTTGTTTTGACAGGATTCTACATTGGTATCGGAGCCATACGGGTTCGCCCCGGTCAAACCGTCGCCCCGTCGAACCGATGAACGAGGCGTTGTCTTTTTCACGAATGGGTATCCTACCATTATGGATATGGTAGGAACGCTTCGTGACGGAGAGAACGCAGCGGTTGTTCTTTTAACGTTAGGGTCTTTTGTCATTACGGATATGGCAGGAACTCTCCGTGACGGGAAGAACCGACCGTTCATATCGCCAAACTCGCGCTCTTCATGGATGCTGAGTCTCCATTCAATAGGGAATGTGAACTCTCTTCATGTGGAGCGTGTAGTTTGCAAACTTAAGAGTATGTTATTTTTTCATTTTGGCACACGGCCATTAGAGAATAACTACTTTCTCGACGAATGGGTGTCTCATCGGAGAAGAAGATGGTGGTTATTCCCATCGGAGAAGATGACTTTTGGTGCATGATCACCTTGGCCATATGGGCCATGGAGGCTATGCATCCCCCCTCCACATGCGGAGGGGGTTGGCTACGGCCAAATGACAACGAAAACCACCCCGTTGGGGGGGGGGGAGAAGGGGAGGCCAGCCATGGCCAAGGGGCCATGGCCGGCCAAGGCCAAAAAGGGCCATGGCCGGCCACTGGCCGAGGCTAGGCCAGGGCCAGGGGCCCTGGCCGGCCTCAGCCAGGCCAGAGCCGGCCTCTGGCCGAGGCCTGGCCAGGGCCAGGGGGCCCTGGTCGGCCTATGGCCGAGGCCTGGCCAGGACCAGGGGGCCCTGGCCGGCCTCTGGCCTAGGCCAGAGCCCTGGCCGGCCTCTAGCCGAGGCCAGGCCAGGGCCAGGGGGCCCTAGCCGAGGCCAGGCTAAGGCCAGGGGGCCCTGGCCGGCCTCGGCCAGGCCAGAGCCGGCCCTGGCAGTGGCCAGGGCCAGGCCGAGGCCAGTGCCCGGCTAGTGCCTGCCCTGGCCGAGGCCAGTGCCGAGCCCCGGTTGACCCAATTTTTTTTGATGGGGGGGGCTTACGTGACTGAAAGGGGGAAACTTGCATGGCGGTGGCTTGCATGAACAACCCCTACGGGTCCGAAGGCAGTACTCTGCGGCAAATTCCCCTGCAGAAGGGGAGCGCTTGGATCCATACGGGAGCCGGCGACGGTGGCTTGCAGAAAAATCCCCTCAGGGGGATCCGGCCTTGGCACGGCAAGAGCTCAACCCCGGCAATGGCCAGGGATTCCCGAATATTTCGCTAGTATCATAAGGGTACTAGGTTAAAATACACGTTTTGAAAAATATGTTTTCAAAAACGCTTTTCCACTGCAAAGTACTATAAGAGTACTATTATTTGATAAAGTGATGGGGAAATATTGAAAGTTACTCTAGATGGTGATTGGAAACGTAGTGACCTTTCTGATTCTAGAGTAACATCTTCAATATTTTTCGAAAGTAACTTATCACATTATAAATATCATTCCAAGTGGGAGTTGAAATTAGAACTATCCAAATGGGATATTCTATTATCATTTCAAGTGGGAATTATATTTTAAGAATTTTTTAATGCAATGTTTTTGATCAAACCTTCGGTTTTGTGTCTTTTGCAGCATTTTAAAAGTAAAATGTCTTCCGCTTCAAAGAATATCGTCGCTGAGTTAAACAGAGGTGAAAAACTCAACGGCGATAATTACAAACTATGGTCCATCAAGATACAATACGTGTTGAAGTGAAAGGCGTTGGGACTTGCAAGCTAGTCTTGGACAACGGCCGCACTATCTTACTACATGATGTCCTCTTCGCTCCAGATATTCGAAGGAATATTATATTTGTGGTCGTGTTAATGGGTCTTGGTTATAGCTGGTTTTTTCATGATTGTAAAATGGACTTGTTTTGTAATAATTCCTTAATTGGTACTGGGTATGTATTCAAAGGATTTATTGTATTAAATACAATGTATGACTCTTCATTTTGTAATGAAAATTTCCTTGTTACAAATTCTTCGACTTATGAGTCTGATATAATTTGTTGGCACGCAAGGCTTGGTCACATTGGACCAAAACGAATGGATAGACTTGCCAAACGTGGCCTTCTATCCAATGTTTCAAAGGTTGATATGTCGACTTGCGAACATTGCCTTGTAGGGAAATCTTGTCGCAAGCCGTTTGGAACCGGCACAAGGGCCGAGGTTCCATTACAGCTCATCCATTCGGACATATGTGGTCCGATGAATGTCAAGACAAGACGCGGGATGTCCTATTTCATCACTTTTATTGATGACTTCACCCGATTCGATCATATCTATTTGATATCCCACAAAAGTGAAGCATTAACCTGCTTTAAAAACTATATGAGTTTAGTGGAAAATCAATTAGATCGCAAGATTAAGGTCTTGCGAACCGATAGGGGCGATGAATATCAATCAGCAAGTTTTAAGGAACTTTGTGATGAAAAGGGCATAGTTCATTAGGTAACTATGCCTTATACTCCTCAACAAAATGGTGTTGCAGAAAGGAGGAATAGGACTTTAATGGAAATGGTCCGTTCGATGATGGTACAAGCTAACTTGCCAATCACCTTTTGGGGTGATGCATTATTGACGGCCGCTTTCATTTTAAACAGCGTACCCTCGAAATCAGTTAGCTCCACTCCTTATGAGTTGTGGAACCAAAGGTCTCCTGACTTAAACATTTTAAAACCTTGGGGATGTGCATCCTACGCACATATTTCCTCCCATAAGTATGGCAAACTTGGGCCATGGGGAAGGAAATGTATCTTTATACGATACGCAGAAAACTCCAAAGGTTATGTTTTCATTGGTCAGGAAGGCAATGGAGGTCTAATTGAATTTGAGTCGAGGGATGTCACTTTCTTGGAAAACGAGTTTCCAAGACAGGGCGAGATAAGTCAGGACTTATCTCTATTTGAGATTAATGATCAATAAGGATTACCTCATTCGAGTGGGAGAATTCTTGGTGAAGAAGAAAATACGTTTCAAACTTCACCAATGGATGATACGAATGACGCTAATCCTATTCCATACGGGAATAATGATCCAAGTGGGAGCATTTCTAACGACATTCCAAGTGGGAGTGATATTAGAATTGATCTAAATTCGAGTCAATAAGGGCTTGAAGAATCTCAAATACGACGTAGTAGTCGTACAAGGTTGACTCCTATAAGATTTGAGGATGAATTTCTGCAAACCTTTATGACTGTACTACAAGATGATGACGAGCCTGCTACTTTCAAACAGGCCGTATCATGCCCTACGAAAGACAAATGGATGGAAGCGATGAAAGAGGAGTTGGAATCCATGAAAGTTAACCAAGTCTGGGACTTAGTTGACTTACCCAGAGGACGTAAATCTATTGGGAACAAATGGGTTCTCAAGATCAAGCATAAGGCTGATGGCTTTATTGACATATATAAAGCTCGCCTTGTCGCGAAAGGTTTTACGCAACAGGAAGGGATAGACTACGAAGAGACCTTCCACATGTTGTCCATTTTACCTTGATTCGCCTGATTCTGGCTATGGTAGCTTGCTTAGACCTCGAATTACAACAGATGGATGTAAAGACTGCCTTTCTCAATGGAGAATTGGACGAGGAGATCTATATGGAACAACCAACAGGGTTTGTAAAAGAAGGAAACGAACATAAGGTTTGTAAACTTCGTAAGTCCATAGATGGTCTTAAACAATCCTCGAGGCAATGGTATATACGATTTCAAGAAGTTGTCTTATCAAATGGGTTTTCCATGCTTGATGAAGATAACTGTGTATATATCAAGAGGATTAAAAGCAAGTATGTTATTATGTCTCTATATGTAGATGACATTTTAATAGCCGGAAATGACAAGGGCTTTGTGATGGATATCAAGCCTTGGCTTTCATCAGTTTTTGAGATGAAAGATATGGGAGAAGCCGCATATATCCTTGGAGTTAAGATTTCAAGGAATCGTTCGAAGAAACTTCTTTCTCTTTCACAAGAGACTTATATAAAGAAGGTTCTAGAAAGTTTTAATATGCAGGACTGCAAGTCCATTGATACCCCTATAAGCAAGTGCGATAATTTATGTCTGAAATCATGTCCAAAGAACCAAAAGGAAAAGGAAATTATGGAAAAAGTTCCATATTCCAGTGCAGTTGGTAGTCTTATGTATGCTATGATGTGTACAAGGCTGGACATCTGTTTTTGCTGTTGGAATGGTAAGTCGTTACCAATCCAATCCAGGGCAAGTACACTAGAAAGCGGTTAAGAGGATATTGCGGTATCTTAAGGGAACTGCGGACTATGCTTTATGCTATCAAGGAGATGCCTTGAGGCTCGAAGGCTACACTGATGCTGATTGGTCGGGTGATCTCGATGAGCGACGATCGACCTCAGGATATGTTTTTCTACTCGGATCTGGTGCAATATCCTGGAGTAGCAAGAAACAATCCTGCATCACACTTTCAACTATGGAAGCCGAGTTTGTAGCATTTAGCATGGCAGTCCAAGAGGCTGTTTGGCTTAGGAAGTTCTTAGACAGGCTAATTGATGCAAGTGACTCAGGTGCTGTACCTATACACAGCGACAGTCAAGCATCTATAGCCTATATCAAAGATCCTAAATTCCATTGTAAGACCAAACACATAGATATCCGCTACAAATTTGCAAAAGACTATGATAAGACCAAGAAGGTAGACATAAGGTACATATCTACGCATGAGATGATAGCGGATCCGCTTACGAAGGCGATCCCCAGAGATGTGTTTTACAAACACTTATCATCTCAAGGATTGCGTAAGAGCTGAGTTGTACCAATGTAAATTCCCATGTCTGATCAAATTTAATAAAAGAATAAGTTCTTTTTGACATTGCATATGAATTTTTTAAGAAATGTTTGTGTACATTTTTGAAATCTCAGCTATACTTTCTAGTATGTCGGACAGATTAAGGTTGGATGTCTCACATGAGCAACTGCCTTTATTCTATCAGACGGATAAAATAAAGATGAGACCTGTTTAAAGTCAAAATCGTCAGACGGACGATTTAGAGTCATGACTTAAACAAAATAGTCGTATGAAAGATCTGCATCATATGGATGCTTTCAAAAGATCTAAGAGGATTTTTTGAAATCCTATCTGTCTTATGCGGGATGTGGGTCCAGAAGATTATTTGAGTAGTAAAAGGGACTCAAAGTCAGACATTGCGGTGTCTGGTTATCATCCTTACAACATCATTAAGACATACGCTCCCTGGGAAAGGAGTAATGTTGTAATACGTAATCATACTACGTATGCATTTTGACCATTGGGTTAGAATAGTAATTGTGTTTACTATTATGTGAGACCCAAAGACCACATGGGTCTTAACTCATTACCCTTATGGACTCTAATTGGTTCCTTTAGATTTGACTGGGTGATTGCTATCTTAGCATGTTGCTTATGGACTATGGTCAATTCGGTCCGGCGGGGCATGTTAAAAAAGCAAGTCAAGTCAAGATCAAAAGGATCGCAAGAAAAGGAAGATTAATTTCATATTCACATTTGGACTTTAGAGATTCAAAGCTGGCCAGCCAATTGTAATCCAGATGGGATTCAATTATTGAACATAAAGTATAAGAAATGTGAAGAAATAATCTAGGGTAAAGCATGGATTGATCTACTCAACTTTGCACCTCGAGGAGTGTTGTGTATCTCTAACAAGTGCACAACAACGGACTCTATGCGCATGACGGTCACACGGTCTATTTCTCGGTATGATAAACAGAAGAGTTAAAGGAAAAGATGTTTCCTTACAACCCCCTCAAGTGTGAGTGGGAGATGTTGGATATGGACGACATGAATACACCCATGAGGGGATGTATGAGGGTATACGGACCTCAGATGTCGCGTGCACGAAAGCGTGCGCGGAGGGAACCTTTTCTCGTGTGAAAAGGACCACTCGATAAATGGAAAAAGCCACTCGATAAGTGGAAAAAGTCACTTTATAAGTGCATAAAGGCACTTGATAAGTGAATGAAGAAGAGGATAAATGAATGTGCTAATATAGGCTAATAAGCTTATATTTAGTTATTTCCTACAATAACTACCCCTAAAGCCTATAAATAGGACCCAAGGGTAAGGCATTCAAACCACACTTTCCATGCCATAAGTTTGCATAAGGCAACTTATGTTCTTCTTCTCCCTTCCATTAAAATCCTCTTCTAAATAGAGATTTAGGCGGTGAAACGCTGCTTCGATCCTCCGTGACGAAGTACCAACCGTTGTGGCGAATCTGAGGGTGAAGTTCAGAGACTACGGTGCCGCATACGCAAGCGTAAGTCTATGTTATTCGATCTTAACATCGTTATTTTGACAGGATCCTACACGGCGACCGGGAGCTGCGCACGAGGCTAGGGCGGCGGCGCAGGGCCGGAGGCGACCGGCCTGGGGGAGCAGCGCGCGGGTGATCACTCCATATTTTACACCTTTTTTCTGCATGTTTGCATGCCATATAGATCGCTCAAATCGTGTTTTTCACGTTTATTCGACAATATTGCGATGCTTTTCACGATTTGTTGTTTTTGTCGTATTTCAGGAGATTTGGTGCGATTTGGAGTGATTCTGAGATTTGGGCGATTTTGGGGGGTATTTAACCCCAGTTTTTAACCTAGTTTAGAGAGCTTTTTCAGAACTTTTTGCAGCCTTTTTAGATTAACTTTTTAGGGATTAGATTTAGCTTTTGGGGAGGAGAGAAAAGTGATATTTTGTTGGATGCTATCTTGTTCTTCATTGGTTTGTCTCTCTCTCCCTCAAGAACTCCATTTTTATTGATATTTTGAATATAGCAATGAATTCTATTGATTTTGATTGTGAATTTCTATTGCATTTTATTATGAATTGTGAGTAGTTCATCGACTTAGGGCTATTGCTAGGATTGATTAATTGGTGATGAATTGGTGAAACTATTGCTAGGATTGATTAGGGTTAGTTTGGGATTGCTATAATACGGATAGCTAGGGATTCATACCGATTGGGATTTGCAAGAGATTGGATCCCAATTCGATAGGAAGCCCTAGATATTCGAATTGGGTTACAATTGAGTTTCTCCGGAATCGGTTTGCAAGAGATTGGACCGAAACTAGGGTTTTCGATTGCAATTCTATACCAATACCCGTTTGCAAGAGATTGGACGGGTAGGAACTATCCCAACCAAGGTCGTAGCTCGAGTTTGCACGAGAGTGGGCTCGAGATACGATTGAAAGATGATGTTGTTCTTCACGCTAGTTTGCCTTGGTTAGGGTTTGCAAGAGATTGGACCCTACCCTAGGTTGGCTATAGACCGGCAATAGCACGAGAGCGTGAGCTTGGTTCCACATTTAGTTGCAACTAGTTCACCCAAATTTCAAGTCTAACAATTGTGAAACCTACGAATCACAATGATGAGATACGGCAAGTAGCGGGGATTCCCTATCCCTAGGCGTCTTTATTAATTTGTTATTTCTTTTATACATTTGAACGACTGTGACCGCATATTTGCGAATATTTTCCGACTTTTCCTATATCCAGGTGATTGAAGAAGACACTGTTATTAGGCCTCCCTGTGTTCGATACCCGCTCACCGTTACACCGTGCGCTTGCAGTAAAACTACAGTGTCGCCGCTCCGGGACGTGTATCCGGGGCGCGATCAAGTTTTTGGCGCCGTTGCCGGGGAGGCAATACTGTTTGATTCCTATAACCTAGCTATTTCTTTCTTTTTGTTCTATCATTTTTTTTATTTTGTTTCACCCTTCCATTATGCTAACTATTTCTTTGAAACTATATTTTCCCTTGCATGTACACGAGATCCTCGGTGAACCCCGAAGCGATACTATACGATCCGGAGTTCGAGCGTACATTGAGGAGGATCCGAGCGGAGAGGAGACCCATTACGGAAGGAAATTTTATGACCCATCCTGAGACACCCGAAGAATTGGCGGCGTGAATGGCGAGGATCATCTCCATTAGAGATAGGCTTCGGCCTAAGACTTCTTCCACGACCTCGTCCATAGCCATGCCGGAGTTGACGACCGATAAAAATTTCGAGTTGAAGACCGGATTGGTGGTTCTTATGCAACAAGATCCTTTTCATGGGAACTCCCATGAAAACCATCATTACCACATCCAGCTCTTCCTATCAAAGTGTACCACCTTCCAAATGTCGGGCGTCTCCGTGGATGCTATCAGACTACGCCTCTTCCCTTTCACACTCAAGGATAAGGCCTTATATTGGTTGAGGACGCAAGCTGAAGGAATCTTCACCACTTGGGATGAGTTGACGAGTGCCTTCATCGACAAATTTTACCCGCCCTTCAAGACGATGAAGATAAGAAGTGCTCTCATGTCCTTCAAGCAAGGACCACAAGAGACTCTCTATGAAGCATGGGAGCGCTTCAAGGACTTGCAACATCAATGCCCTCATCATAGCATTGCGGATTGGGAGCTTGTCCACAGTTTCTACAATGGACTCCAACCGGGGACGAAGCAGATTATTGATGCCATGGCAAATGGAGCCATTTTGTCGAAGACTCCCGATGAAGCTACGGCCTTGCTTGAGGAGATGGCCTCGAACAACCAACAATGGGGGGACGAGCGAGGACATTCTTCATCCTCCTTGAAGCCCATAAGTATCTATGAGGCCAAGGCCGTGGCGGAGCTTTCTAGCAAGTTTGACTCTCTCCATAAGGTAGTGGAGAGGTTGGAGAAATTCATTACCGAGCCTCAAGGAGCCCCTTCTACACCCACCCTGACAAATAATATGAGAGATTGGCAAGACCAATCCCAAGCCATGTATGTAGGAGGAGAGCAAGGAGAAGGAGCTTTGGAGCAAATTCAATACGTCGCGGGGAATTCTGGATATTGGGCCAATCCAGCCGCTAGAAACCATCCGGGTTTCTCATATGCTAATAATGATGGTGAATTGAACCCCCCCGCAACACCAACCTCCTCAAGCACGAGCTCCACCACCACAACCAAATTATCCACCAAGGGGGGCCACCGCAACAAAACTTCCCGCCGAGGCAACAAGTGAGACCTTATAGGCCACCCGGGTATAATCAAGGGTGGAGAAATCCCAACCCACCGCAAGCTCAACCACGTCCAAATTTTGAAGCTAAGGTGGAGGAGTTTATGGCGGAACAAAGAAAGATTAATGCCACATTGAAGACGGGACAAGATTCTCTCGCCACCGTCGTCGCTCAAATTGGGAAGCAACTTGCGTTGCTCAATAAAAACAATCACCAATTGCCGGCTCAACCCGAGCCGAATCCACGGGGCAACACCGGCCATATCAATGCGGTCGTTGCGGTTACAACAAGAGGAGGGAATGATACCACTCCCCCATGACTCAAGACAAGGTGCCCGTGGTGGAGAATCTAGGAGAAAGCGAGCCGGTAATTGAAGTGGTAAAGGAGAAGGAGACGCAAGAAGGAGGAAAATCTAGAATGGAGGAGCTTATTGATGAGCGCCGATTTATGCCACCGGTGTCCTTCCCTCAATGGCTAGCTAGAGCCAAGATGGAGAAACGGCTAGCCAAGTTTCTCGAGTACTTGAGAGGGGTGAGCCTCAATATCCCCTTCCTCGACGCTATAGTGGAAATCCCATCCTACGCCAAATTCTTAAAGGACTTGATTACGGGAAGGAAGAGGAAGGAAAATATAATGCTCGCGGAGGAAGGGACTTGGTTCATAAAGAGGGAGAAGGAACCCGCCAAATTTAAAGATCCGGGAAGTTTCCGGATTCCTTGCACTCTAGGCGGCGTCCCCCTACAAAAAGCATTGGTAGATTTGGGGGCTAGTGTTAGCCTCATGCCACTCTACATGTTCCGGAAGTTGAATACCAGCACGGATTTAAAGCCTACCGATATGCGGATTCAACTAGCGGACGGGCGGATTACAAGGCCGGTTGGGATCGCAGAGGACATCCCACTCCAAGTTCTGGGGGGCATATGTTTGCCATGTGATTTCGTGATAATGGACGTCAAGGAGGAGGGCGATACATCACTCATACTTGGACGCCCATTCCTCGCCACCGCCGGTGTCATCGTCGATGTGCGGGAGGGGACCCTTACCTTGAACGTCGGCAACATAGAAGTGGAGCTCCATATACCGAAGGCAATGAAGCACATGCCGTATCATGAGGAGCTAGATTCCATGGACCTCCTTGATGAGGTCATCGAAGAGGCGATCCCCCACTCCATCGGCGCACCCCACGAAGATAGCTTCGAAGAAGGCCTAGATTTGGCCGAGGAAGAGAAGATGGAGCACTCCCCCGATATCTCCATGGCAATTGATGATGGCGACGCTGATGTCGCAAGAATACGGGAGCTCTGCAAGCTCTCGAAGTTGAGGACTCCGAAGAAAGCTCCACCGATACGACGATTGGTGTCACCGGTAAAGTCGAAGACCGGAGCAAGCTCTAGCTTGGGGGAGCCACCCCTCAACATTGCCCGAGACGAAGGGGCGCTGAGGAAGACCACACACCACAATTATCCAAATCCGAGCGGTCTTCCCCGCAAATTCGATGGGTGCATCTCGTATGCACCCAACATACCGCGCTAAATTGAAAATTTAAAGGGGTCGAGCTCAAGACCTTAAACGAGCGCTTGTCGGGAGGCAACCCAACGGTTATCGCATTTTTCTACTTTGGTCTTTATTTTTGTTTTAGACTTTGTTAGTGTTTTGAGTCGTTTACCCGAGAAATTTGTGACAACGGGTCCTATTTTCTTTGACAGGAGAGGAGAACGGGATATCTATCATATGGAGGATGACCAAGGCAAAGAGGAGCGCTCCATGGACGCGCTCGAGGCTTAGGAGAAGGAAGAAACCACCTGAAGGAAGAAAAACAGAGATTAGAGCCAAAACGGAGCATCACAGCAGAAAACAGAGCCTCACTCGGCCGAGTACCATAGCCACTCGGCCGAGCAACCAACGTCGTCCGCCCGAGTGGCGCACCAACGAGGGAAGTCTGCTGTACCCAACTCTCTGTCCTTTTTGTGATTTCAGTATAAACTGCCACTCAGCCGAGTATATTTATTCACTCGGCAGAGTGAAACTGATACGCTCCTAGGGCGAGAATTACCGAGTAGCTTTTGCCACTCGGCCGAATGGACTTTTTCCACTCGGCCGAGGGTGGCAAAGCCACTCGGCCGAGTCGTAAGTGGGGAGGAGTTTTTAAAAAAATATTTTTTGTTACGATCACTCGGTCGAGTGACACTGTCACTCGGCCGAGTCGTAACCTCTCCTATATAAGGCGCAGCGGGCTCGACGCGGAATTCGAAACGCCATTTCCCCCAAATCCCACAAGCCTTGCGTGCGTCTGCTGCTCCCTCACCCTCTGCGACCGCTCGCCCGTTTCCGCCCCGCCATCGGTCCGACTGCCGCGCCACCGTCGACCGATGTCGACCGTCGCACCCACCGACCGTCGGCGACGTCCCTCGTCGCCGGCCGACCTCCGGTAGCCCCATTTCGCCCATTTTCTCCTATTTCTCCTATCTTTTGACGATCCGTGCACCTATCGAGTGCCTACCCCAAATTAATTTCATTATCTATCTATTATACCCCAAATCCCCCATGTATTTTGAATTTTACATGCTGATATCGTTGTTTAATGTGCAGGCTTTCTTGGGGGAGCTTAGGGGAGCTTCCTGGCGCGCTTTTAGCCTTGTGGAGTCGGTGTCTTCGCACGCATCTGATGTTTTGCTCTCGCGGTGTGTTCAGGTACCTTCGTTCCATTTATTTTAGCACACCGCAATTTTTCCATTCGTTGGGTGATCACTCGGGGCACACATGCCGCCCCGAATACGGCCACGCACTAGGAGAGCTTCCGCCAAGCGGAAGCGGCCGGATGAGCTTGGCCCCTCCCACGAGATGGAGGACTCTCCTCCGCCTACACCACCTCACCCCACACAGACATAGCCTGCCGATCCAGTTGACCCACAGCCACTTCCAGCCGAGCCCATCCACCCACAGCCACCACCGGCTCCTATCGCTGGGCCGCTGGGTATTATGTTTCGAGACGATGCACATCGCGTCATTTTTTTAGCGTATCGCCCAGCACTCGATAGTGCCCTCTAGGTTCGTACACCTTGCTGACCTAGACCGCCAGGGGGTACTCGAGGGGATGCTCACGTTGTACGACAACGTGGGTTGGCGAGATTTTCTTTCTGTGTCGGCAGACACCTACATCCGTCCGATACTCGAGGTACTCAGCTCGATCGCCCAGACCGCTGAGGGATGCTCCTTTAGACTTATGGATCGAGAGTGTCAGATCACTCTCGATATGCTTCGAGCATTCTTTCAGTGGTCTGCAGTCCCCACACCCGATCGAGCCTACGCCCCCACACACATTCCTCCCCCATATTTCGATTCACACGCCTTTTGGGCCAGGATCACAGGTTTACCTCAGGCCTTTGACCCTAGTAGGGCCAAGGCCTCGGCCATAGTCCACCCCTGCCTCTGTATAGCACAGCGCCTTATGGCGACCACCTTTCTAGCGAGGTACGAGCCTGGGACGATGTCGACGCCTGAGCTCTATATGCTCTACGCGATGACTCGCCCCAGAGTTCTTGATAGGGATGGTGTTACGATGGTCCCCGCTGTTGAGATTGACGTCGCTAGCTGGTTTTTGGACCGCATCATCGTATCGGTGGGTGCTCGCTCCCCGATATGTTGCGGCGGCCTGATCACCCTGCTAGCCATGATGACCGGCGAGGACCTACCGGCCGACATGCGTCGACATTCGGTCCCACTTCACTTTCGATAGACGTCATGGCCTGGATGAAGATGCTTCGTTCGCACGGTCAGCGGCACTGGGTATGGTTGCACGGTCCTTTCGGTGCTGACTACATGATCCTCCCAAGCCCCACTCGGACACACATAGGACCAGCACACGAGGACTGGCTTCCGGCGATGGATCTCCTGATCCCCACCGCCTACGTGCTTGAGGCCGAGGAGGCTGTGCAGGCACACCCTGCACCTGTAGACCCTGTGTTCCCTCAGCCTGAGCCTGCACTTTCTGCCGCTCCCGACACTTCTGTTCCCACTTCTGCCAGTGTCGGGAGTACACTTGCTGAGCCTTCCACCACGCCTACCACCACGCCTACCACCACCACCACTGCTGTGCCCCTGTCGGTTGAGCCACTCACCTCTCTGCTACCCGAGCGTCCACCCACCATACTTGAGAGCGGCGAGTCTTCCTTCGCTTCCATCATGGAGACCCTATCCACTTTGATCTCCGCTGGGGTCTCACCTTTTGGACCCCATACTTCCTCCCCAGCGGTCGACCCTTCGGTCTCCACCGTAGCTGTTCTATCTGAGAGTGTCGTGACGTCTGTCCCCACGTCTGTGTCACTGACCTCTCTTGCCACCTCGTCACCGATTTTGTCTTCCACCCCCACTGCTGCTGCTTTCACCTCACACCAGCCTGCGTCCCAGCCTCGCACTGAGGCTGGGCATCCACTAGTGAGCACAGCACCCTTACCACCCATGCCTGCTGTCCCGATCACCTACACTGCCCGTATTAGACAGCCCCGACCTGCTCAGCCTAGACATGTACGTCCTTCTGCTCCACCTCCCCCTGACGCTTTAGTTCAGAGCGTTCGCGCTCTTAAGGGGGCGATGAGTGGACTCCGGGGTGATTTTAAGGCTCTGTCTTCCACAGTCACCGCCATGCAGCACCGCCTCGAGCTACTTCCCGGCATTCACTTTTGCCTGATCCAGATTCTTGAGCGACTGCCACGACCACCACCCTCCCAGCAGACTGTTCCACGACCACCACCCCCACCCCCACCCACCCAACAGACTGTTACCCAGCCACCACCACCCCCACCTCCACCCCAGGACGGAGATGGCGCAGCACCACCAGCTTAGGCACACCCTTGATGCCATCGATATTTTTTGTCGATATGCTGCCCATTCTCTGCTTGGTCCTGATGATTTTTGCCCACCCCCTTCTCCCATCACTATTTTTGTCCACATTTTGATCATATCATTCTATATCCTTTTTCGGGAGTGAGGGAGAGTATTTTTGGTGACACACACATATCTGCATCACTCTTATCCTTGCATGCATCACATTCGCATCATATTTTTCATTTTGTTATTTTTATTTCCTTTTTATCATGCATGCATATCCACCCCCCACCCATTACCCGTCTCTTGGTGTGCCACACTCCGCACATTGAGGACACTGTGCACTTTAGCTTGGGGGAGTGAGTTCTCACACTTTTTACTTTTATCACCTTTTATTTTTAGTTTTTTTCACGGTTTTCCACTTTTGCACCCATTTTTCATCACTTTTTCATTTTTTTTACCATGCATCACGTTTTTCTTATTTTTCTTGTGTGCTGCATTGTAAATAGTTTTATTTTCGTTTATCTTTATTTCTTTCATCTTTTGCTAGAGATGACTTTTCTGTGATGATGATTACGTGGTGTTAGCTTTTCTCTATATGCATGCTATATTTGTCATGTCATAGCTTTTTATTTTTGATATCATATGCTATGTTCTGCTTTGCATTTAGAAATAGTAACCCACTCTCTTTTGCTGTATGAAAATGGATGAAATTCTATTATTAGCTGATGTCTGATGATTCATGTGTATGCTATCATAGAAAACACACCAAGATTCACGCATTGATGCTTATATCTGGAGTACTGCTTTCCTTTCTCACATCACTTCTATATGCATGATTTTTACGCTTCACTTCAGGTTGATTGAATGTTTGCTAGCATTGATAAATTTGGATTAGTTTACTTTTTGAGATTAAACTGAGTAGATTATATTACCCTGCTGAAGTTGTCATGCACGTCCTATAGAGTGAACTGAGAGATACATTTATTTCTTTCTCCACATATCTTGAACATAATTTCTCTATTTTATATTCATTGGTGAATCCACCCCTTAGCGATTCTATTATTGGCATCCCCCTGTTAGTATATCACATGCTCCAAATTCCCCAAAATCCAAAGAAAAAAATACTTTTCTATCCTTCTCTTTGATTTGGGATCATTGTGTATATAGGTTATGAAAAAAAAAGAGAGAAAAAGATGAGAAAAAGAAAAAAAAAAGATTTGAGAATAAGTGAAGAAAAGAGAAAAGAAGTTTGAAAACGATCCCATCACATATACTTTGTCTCTTTCTTCCCTCTTTTGATTTTATTTTTGTTTTCTTTGACGTTTGGAGCTTCATAAGAAACGGGGATGTAAATATCGTTTTGTATATGCCACCACGCTTATAGATAAGCTTGGGGGAGAGAATCCAATGATGTGTGAGAGAGTGACTACCTGACGGTGCATGACAACCTAGGCTAAGTAATATTTTATACTCGGTGAGATTGCTAAAGTTTCACGAAATCCAGAAATCTACGCTTAGCATTCATTTCATGAAAACCACACTCTTTCTATTCTTTCTACTCTATCATGTGATATCTCTTATACTCCTTACAGAAAGCATTCAATTGAAAAGTGTGTGATCTACGATATTGTATACAGCTTTAGATGCTTCAGACGATGTTAATCTTAGAATTATTCCATTTTTCATGCTATATTGATATTCTTGGGTTTTCTATTTCAAATGCACCATTATACTATGATATCAAAATAAAAGCCTTTGACATGTGTTTTATATTCGATGCATGCTATATGAGTAAGCAAAACCCACGTCCTGAGAAAATGATCTAGCAACTTCCCTCTTCGTTTTCTATTTTGTTTTTCGTACTCCGTTTTTTGCCTTTCCGCCATTTTCTTTATCTTTATCCACCGGGTTCGCTTTTTACTTATCTTCCTCGAGGAGGAGTAAGAGGTAAGCTTGGGGGATTTTGATCACTCCATATTTTACACCTTTTTTCTGCATGTTTGCATGCCATTTAGATCGCTCAAATCGTGTTTTTCACGTTTATTCGACAATATTGCGATGCTTTTCACGATTTGTTGTTTTTGTCGTATTTCAGGAGATTTGGAGCGATTTGGAGTGATTCTGAGATGCACCCACTCCGGAGTGTCACCGACGACTCTCTTGAGGGGTATTTTGCGATTGGAGAGGAGTGGAAAAAGAAAGAACGTCGTAGGAGCGACGAGGAGGCAAAAACATGAAGAATGGGCATTTTCAGCATGCCACTCGGCCGAGTGAAGGAGTCACTCGGCCGAGCATAGACAGCCCGCTCGGTCGGCCAGATCGGACACGCAACAAAGCTATATCAGCGTGCACTCGGCCGAGCATCACCATGTCACTCGGCCGAACCACGGAGACCCACTCGCCCGAGTGGCATCAAGACGACGGCAGCAAAAATCCCAGACTTACTGTTTTTGTACAGTCGATTCCCAAAGACCGACTCGGCCGAGTGACGAAAGACCGTCCGCCCGAGTGAAGAACGCCCATCGACCGAGTGAAGAAAAGTCACTCGTCCGAGTGACCTCCGAAGAGACGACCCCCAGGACCCCCAACTCTCTGGAATCCGTCAGGGTCTCTCACTCGGCCGAGTGACATTTGTCACTCGGCCGAGTGAGCTGCGCTGCCTGTAGCGTAAACTGCGATTTTGAGGCTGCACAGGGGCATTTTCGTCAGGATTTTTTGGGCGATTTTGGGGGGTATTTAACCCTAGTTTTTAACCTAGTTTAGATAGCTTTTTCAGAAATTTTTGCAGCATTTTTAGATTAACTTTTTAGGGATTAGATTTAGCTTTTGGGTAGGAGGGAAAAGTGATATTTTGTTGGATGCTATCTTGTTCTTCATTGGTTTGTCTCTCTCTCCCTCAAAAACTCCATTTTTATTGATATTTTGAATATAGCAATGAATTCTATTGATTTTGATTGTGAATTTCTATTGCATTTTATTATGAATTGTGAGTAGTTCATCGTCTTAGGGCATAGGGATGAACCCTACGAGCCCAATTTCAAATTTGTGATAAATTGGTGAAACTATTGCTAGGATTGATTAGGGTTAGTTTGGGATTGCTATAATACTGATAGCTAGGGATTCATACCGATCAGGATTTGCAAGAGATTGGATCCCAATTCGATAGGAAGCCCTAGATATTCGAATTGGGTTGCAATTGAATTTCTCCGGAATCGGTTTGCAAGAGATTGGACCGAAACTAGGGTTTTCGATTGCAATTCTATACCAATACCCGTTTGCAAGAGATTGGACGGGTAGGAACTATCCCAACCAAGGTCGTAGCTCGAGTTTGCACAAGAGTGGGCTCGAGATACGATTGAACGATGATGTTGTTCTTCACGCTAGTTTGCCTAGGTTAGGGTTTGCAAGAGATTGGACCCTACCCTAGGTTGGCTATAGACCGGCAATAGCGCGAGAGCGTGAACTTGGTTCCACATTTAGTTGCAACTAGTTCACCCAAATTTCAAGTCTAGCAATTGTGAAACCTACGAATCACAATGATGAGTTACGGCAAGTAGCGGGGATTCCCTATCCCTAGTCGTCTTTATTAATTTGTTATTTCTTTTATACATTTGAACGACTGTGGCCGCATATTTGCGAACATTTTCCGAATTTTCCTATAGCCAGGTTATTTGAAGAAGACACTGTTATTAGGCCTCCCTGTGTTCGATACCCGCTCGTCGCTACACCGTGCGCTTGCGGTAAGACTACAGTGTCGTCGCTCCAGGACGTGTATCCGGGGCGCGATCAGCGGGCGGCGAGCGTAAGGGGGAGGAGGAGGAAGAAGAAGAAGGGAAGAAGATTGAGGGTTTGGGATTTTGATTTTTGTTTCCCTCTCACGATTTGATTTTCTGATTTCTGAATTTGGTGTATTGATGTTGGGATGATGGATTGATGAGGCGGGATTTTGATTTCTGTTTCTGGTTTGTTTGGGGGATGATGAAGGTGAAGGGTTATGGTGGCTGATCGTCGTGTATGGAGGAGGGGGTGGCTGATGAACGTTGCAGTGATCCTTAAAGTAGGAAGAGGCAGGGAGACAGGGTTCATTAATCGGGGGAGGATTAGTCAAGGAGTAGGTTTAGAGTTAACGAAGTTTGGCAGGTTAGGGGGGATGTATCAGCTAGGAATGAGAAAAACGTGGAAAGGGAATTAACTAATTAATTAGCTAATTAAGTAACTAATTAAGTAACTAATAATTAACCAAAGTAATTAATGGTAGATTAAAAATTATTGGTAATTAGTAAAATAAAGTAATTACATTAATGATAGTAATTATTTAAACTACGGTGAAAAATTTAGACGCGATCGCGTCAACTCTACGGACAACAATACTCGGTCAATCGGAAGTAAAATACTAGCACACACGCAATTACACATACCTAAAAAATACCGGCCGTTACATCCTACCCTCCTTAGAATAATTCTGTCCTCGGAATTCTCTACAGTGCAAGGAAAAGATAGGGGTAACGTTCTCGCATCTTGTCCTCTCGCTCCCTGGTGGATTCTCCTGGTGAGTTGCGACGCCACGTCACCCTGACTAGATCAATAGTTATGTTCCTGAAGACCTTCTGACGTCGATCTATTATCCCCACTGGTTGCTACTCATACGTCAAGTCCGGACGAACTGCGATCTCTGAGTAGTCCACGACATGACTAGGGTCGCTCACATAACGACGTAACTGCGAGATGTGGAACACATTGTGCACTCCCTCTAAGGCAGGGGGCAGTGCAAGCTTGTATGCCACCTCTCCTACTCGCTCCAGAATATCGAAAGGTCCAATGAATCGAGGACTAAGCTTTCCTCTCCGTCCAAAACGAATCATCCCTTGGTTTGGCGAGATCTTCAGAAAAACATGATCTCCGGGCTGAAACTCTAGATGTCGACGTTTCGCATCCGCCCAATGCGTGTACCTGTCCTGAGCCAGCTGTAGCTTCTCTCTGATGGTTCGAACCACATCCACGGCTTCTGTGATTAGCTCAGGACCAACCAACTCTCGATCTCCTACATCATCCCAGCTCAAGGGGGATCGACACTTCCTCACATACAGTGCCGTAAAAGGCGCCATACCGATGCTAGACTGATAGTTGTTGTTGTATGCAAACTCCACCAAATAGAGATGGTCTTCCCATGATCCTTTGAAGTCTAGCATACATGCCCGTAGCATGTCTTCAAGTATCTGAATAGTATGCTCTGAGTGGCCATCTGTCTGCAGATGGTAAGTCGTACTAAAACTCAAGTGAGTTCCCAAGCTCTCCTGAAGGCTCCTCCAGAAACGAGATGTGAATCTGGTGTCTCTGTCCGAGACAATGCTGATAGGAACTCCATGCAGCTTCACAATCTCATTCATGTACTTCTTGGCCAAAACTTCTGTAGACTGGCCTACTCTGAAAGGAATGAAGTGCGCGGTCTTGGTTAATCGGTCTACAATCACCCAGATAGCGTCATTCTGCTTCGTACTCTTGGGTAGTCCAATTACGAAGTCCATCGTGATGTGTTGCCACTTCCACTCCAGAATGGGCAAGGGCTGTAAAAGGCCGGTAGTCCTCTCATGTTCGGCCTTCACCTGTTGGCACACAATACACTTTGCTACGCTCCGTGCGACGCTTCTCTTCATGCCATGCCACCAGTAATGCTGTCGCAGATCCTAATACATCTTGGTACCTCCAGGATGTATGGAGTATGGAGAACTGTGATCTTCCTCCAATAGATCCTCTCTAATGGCGCCAGACGGTACACAGATCATGTCTTCAAACCTCAAGGATCCATCAGCATGAATCTTAAACTCTGGCCGATCCATCAGCATGAATCTTAAACTCTGGCCTCTGGCCTGCTATCACAATATCCTTGATCTTCTGCAGCTTCTCATCATCCATCTGAGCATTCTTAATCCTCTCTACCAAGGTTGACTGGATATGCATGCCCATCAAAGATGCAGACATTCCTGGAAGAATCACTTCTATACCCATGTCTCGGATCTCTTGCTGCAATCTCCACTAAGTCGTAAGGGTCATCACCGCTGGTAGACGACTCAATGCACCAGGTACGCCATTGACTTTTCCAAGATGGTACTGAAGGTCAATGTCATAATCCGCCATGAACTCTATCCATCGTCTCTGATGCATGTTGAGCTCCTTCTAAGTGAAGAGATACTTCAGACTCTTGTGATTCGAGAACACCTTCACGTGCTCTCCTAATAGAAAATGCCTCCAAATCTTCAATGCAAAAATCACTGTCGCCAACTCAAGATCATGAGTGGGGTAGTTCTTCTCATGGATCTTCAACTGCCTGGATGCATATGCTATGACTCGACCGTGCTGATGTAGCACACATCCAAGTCCTTTGCCAGATGCATTACAAAAGACTTTGAATCCTCCTGATCGGTCTGGAATGATCAAAATAGGTGCAGTCGTCAACCTCTTCTTCAGCTCCTGGAAAGCATCCTCACATGCTTTCGACCAAACAAACACCACATCCTTTCTTGTCAACCATGTCAAGGCTCCTGTGATCTTCGAGAAGTCTTTAATGAACATCCGGTAGTAGCCAGCGAGTCCCAAGAAACTTCGAATCTTGGTCACCGTTTGGGGAACTGGCCAGTTTTGAACAACTGCTACTTTTTCAGGATCAACAGCAATCCCTTCTCCGGACACTATGTGGCCTAGAAACGCCACCTTGTTCAGCCAGAACTCACACTTGCTAAGTTTGGAATAAAGCTGGTGTCTTCTCAGGGTCTCGAGAACCTTCCTGAGATGCTCTGCATGCTCCACCGCATTCTTCGAGTAGATGAGAATGTCGTCGATGTAGACTACTACGAACTTATCCAAGTATTCATACAATACTTGGTTTATGAGACTCATAAATACCGCGGGTGCATTGGTCACACCAAACGGCATTACTAAGTACTCATAATGTCCGTATCTGGTCCTGAATACAGTCTTGGGAACATCTTCATCTTTCACCTTCACCTGATGGTACCCTGTCCTCAGATCTAGCTTCTAATAGACACTTGATCCACCGAGCTGGTCGAAAAGATCGTCGATGTGCGGGAAAGGGTACTTGTTCTTCACGGTGACTTTGTTCAGCTCATAGTAGTCAACGCACATACGAAGGGATCCATCTTTCTGCTTCACCAGCAATATAGGAGATCCCTAGGGAGATACACTAGGTCGTATCCATCCCTTCTTCAGAAGCTTATCCAGTTGGGTCCGCAATTCTTCTAGCTCAGATGGTGCTACACGATATGGTCCCTTAGATATTGGTTGAGCTCCTGGTATTAGTTCAATGGCAAATTTGAGAGTGCGATCTGGAGGCAAACCTGTAGGGTTGTCCGGAAACACATCCAAGAACTCTTGAACTACTTCTGGTATCTTAGGCTCAGCTTCCATAGCGGCTGCTACTACTTCGGCCGATTTGGCTCTGTACTCCACTGGGCCTATCGATCTGCTTCCGCTAATGAACTCGAACTTTGGATGATCAGGAATCTCGAAGACTACCCTCCTTCGACTACAGTCGATGGTGGCATGGAAAGTCCCCAACCAGTCCATCCCGAATACAGCATCAAAGTTCGAAATATCTATCATCATGAAGTCATCAAATAACGCTCACCCACAAATAACCACTGGGCATTGAGGATACCCGCGGGTCGTCTTTATCACTTCGCCACCCGTGTTGACGTTCCAACCGGATGCTAAAGGTTTGACAGGAATAGTGTGGGTGCGAACGAATCGACTCGCCAGAAAGCAGTGTGATGCTCCCGAGTCGAACAAGGAGAGGGCATGGTTTCCAGCTACTAGTATGACACCTAGGTTATAAACACTAATCTAAGAAACCAATGCTAATGAAAGAAATGAATTACGACATATGCAAGAAATATACCTGTGATCACTTCACCGGTAGCCTCGGCCTCTTCGATGGTCATGGTGTAAGCCTGGCGATTCGGTGGTGGCTGCTTCCTTGCTTGCTGAAACCGCCTCTGCTGTGGAGGTAGAGGTGGACGCTGTGGAGCATTCCCAGTCAGGGCAGCACGAGGAGCTGGGGCTGTAGCTGTAGCACGTGGCTTAGAATGTGGACAATCTCTAGCCATGTGTCCTGACTCCCCGCAAACCAGACAAAGGCCTAAAAGAATTCGACACTCAGACCTGATGTGTCCAGGCTTCCCACAAAAGTGGCAGACCGGGAGGGCCTGCTGTTGTTGTCCTGGCCTCTTAAACTGAACCTGCTGAATAGGGCGGTGCATCTGTGGACGTCTGCTTAGCCCAGCTTGGGTCGGTGGGGGTCTCGCAGATGTTGTCAGCCTTCGCTCTTCCTTCGCTTCTGCTTCGACCATCTCATGGTTACCAGTAATGGCCAGTACTTCAGCATGTGTGGTCGGACTAGCACCGACCATCATCCTCTGAATCTCAATGTTGAGCCCCTGCTGGAATTGTTGGGCTCGAGTCAATGGATCTGCAACCATCTCCAGGGCAAACCTGCTGAGCCTGGAGAACTCAGCGTCATACTCATCCACGGTCATCGAACCCTGCTTCAGGTTGATGAACTTCTTCCTTATCAGGATCTTTGCCTGTGGGGGAAAGTACTGAGCGTTGAATGTTTTGGTGAAGACATCCCACGAAATCGGTTATCCCAAGCGGTCTTCTACTGACTGCCACCAGTCTCGAGCACCATCAGTCAGTTGCCTCTTGGCGGTAGCCACCTATGCTTCTTCTTGAATCTGAGATGCTCTCAGATCATCAGTGATGCTTCTAAGCCATTCTTCCGCTTGGAGATAATTCTCGGTCCCAGAGAATGTCTTCGGGTTCATCCCTCGAAAGTGATAAGCACTCGGGTCATTTTTCTGCTCTCTACGCAAAGCCTGCTCTAAAGCATGTCCAAGCTGCTGATGAAGGGCATACATGCCCCGCATGCAATCTTCTGCAAACAATGGTGCGGTCAGAAATGCTGTTACGTTCGGACCGGTGTTGGCTCCATTACTAGCATCATTCTGGTTGGGACCCTCATTCGGGTGATTGATCCCGGATCCAAATGCACTGTCCTCGCTTCCTGAAGTGTTACTTTCCATTGCCTACCTGCGGTTTATCAGGTCTGATCAGTTCCTTTGAGTATTTTATACGGTATATTCTGAACTTCAAGTACCGTTCATGTGGTATTTAGCGCAGACCAGCATGGGCCACCAAACCTGTAACGACCTTCTCTCGGGGCCCGTTATTGTTTGGAACATGCGCAAGTCCTGCTAGGCACCAATGAAGTCAATACAGGCTCTGTTGCAGAAATACGCCAAAATACTCATTCATGGAAGTGGTATAAACCTTATTACAAACCAGCAGCGTACATGAAAGGAAATACAACTCGAAGTACAAATACACACCAAGCAAGCCACTCTGATACATTAAATAATAAAAACACTCGCACACTCACACTTAGTAACCATCGTCCTCCTGGTCAAACTCTACAGCAAACTCAGCGTCTGCAGTCCCTGTTGCAACTTCTTCAACCTGTGCTGTATCTGGAAATATCACCACAAAAAGAAGGGTCGCCAGGATCAGACGTAACTCAAAGTATCTCTAGCATGATATTTAAAACAATAAACAAGCATGACAAAACTAGCATGTCAAGCTAAAGAGACAAGAAGTAAAGTGCGTACAATAGGGCAGAAAAGTAACATAACAGATTTACAACTATTTCAATTCTGTCAGCAATAAACAATATTTAAAAATGACCAGTTACGAGGTTATTAGTGTGCCTGATCCTACATGACTTATAAAGGGAAGTACGATATGCAACCAAGAGTCCACCAGATATCCCGGGTTACAACGATACGGTACGGTACAATCAAAACGGTACTATTCAACAAAACAATACGGTTCAATCAAAACGGTACTATTCACTGCAGATCGGACTGGTCGCTCCCACACTTCCACAATTATAAGTTACCCCAAAAACCCTGTGTGTGTGTGTGTAGGTTACCATACTTACCATTTACGAGTCACTTTTCCAATTACATTTTTCGGTTAAGCATGTCACAGAGTCCAATTCAATTTACGGTACGGTGCAATTACGATACTATGCAACTTATCGAGTTTATCTACCTGTTCAAGTGAAACACTTTGCTAACAAAAAAAGAAACTAATTTTGGCATGCATCAATATTTTTTTAAACCCCATAGCTAGGGTACAATGAGTTACCGGTTTGCCTGTCGGGAAAAGGCGTGTTTCGAACTGTGGTAGTGATACCAGGTTTCACAAGTCACAAGTGAGTCAGTTTCACAATATAATTGCATTAATAATAACATCTAACTTATTATTAATAACCTATTACTAACCTAACACCAACTAATGATACGGATATGAACTATTAACTTAATTTATAAAGTAACTGATATAATAACTTAATACTAACTTGAACTTACTTATAAAATAAATTAACTTATTACATTACTTAACTCTTATATGCTTATATAACTTATAACTTATTTATTAAAACTTATATTTAATAACATCTTACCCCTTTCTCACAGCCTTCTCTTTTCCCCCTTCTCTCTCTCATTCTGTCTTTGTCCCCTTCTTCTCTTCATTTTTTTTCTTTTTTCGTTTGCAGGGGCGCTCGGAGGGGGAACAAGGGCGGCAGCTCTAGGGGAGCACGGCGGCCTGGAGGGCGGCGCGAGGTGGGGGTCGACGTTCGGGTGTACGGCGGTGGCTAGGGGGGCTGGGGGCAGGGCGAGGCGGGGTCAGCTGCCTAGGGCGATAGATCGGGGCGCGGATCGGGGGCGGGGCGGCTTGGAGCGGCGGCTGATCACTCCGTATTTTACACCTTTTTCTGCATGTTTGCATGCCATTTAGATCGCTCAAATCGTGTTTTTCACGTTTATTCGACGATATTGTGATGCTTTTCACGCTTTGTTGTTTTTGTCGTATTTCAGGAGATTTGGAGCGATTTGGAGTGATTCTGAGATGCACCCACTCTGGAGTGTCACCGACGACTCTCTTGAGGGGTATTTTGCGATTGGAGAGGCGTGGAAGAAGAAAGAACGTCGTAGGAGCGACGAGGGAGCGAAAATATGAAGTTTGGGCATTTTGAGCATTTCAAGTCACTCGGCCGACCATCGGAAGCCCGCTCGGCCGGCCAGATCGGACACGCAACAGAGCTATATCAGCGTGCACTCGACCGAGCATCGCCATGTCACTCGGCCGAACAACGGAGACCCACTCGCCCGAGTGGCATCAAAAAGACGGCAACAAAAATTCCAGACTTACTGTTTTTGTACAATCGATTCCCAAAGACCGACTCGGCCGAGTGACGAAAGACTGTCCGCCCGAGTGAAGAACGCCCACCGGCCGAGTGAAGAAAAGTCACTCGGCCGAGTGACTCCCGAGGAGACGACCCCCAATACCACCAACTCTCTGGAATCTGTCAGGGTCTATCACTCGGCCGAGTGACATTTGTCACTCGGCCGAGTGAGCCGCGCTGCCTGTAGCGTAAACTGCGATTTTGAGGCTGCGCATGGGCATTTTCGTCAGGATTTTTTGGGCGATTTTGGGGGGTATTTAACCCCAGTTTTTAACCTAGTTTAGATAGCTTTTTTTCCAGAACTTTTTGCAGCCTTTTTAGATTAACTTTTTAGGGATTAGATTGAGATTTTAGGGAGGAGAGAAAAGGGTTATTTTGTTGGATGTTATCTTGTTCTTCATTGGTTTGTCTCTCTCTCCCTCAAAAACTCCATTTTTATTGATATTTTGAATATTGCTATGAATTCCATTGATTTTGATTGTGAATTTCCATTGCATTATATGATGAATTGTGAGTAGTTTCATCGTCTTAGGGCGTAGGGATGAACCCTACGAGCCCAATTTCAAATTTGTGATGAATTGGTGAAATTATTGCTAGGATTGATTAGGGTTAGTTTGTGATTGATTTAATATGAATAGCTAGGGATTCATACCGATTGGGATTTGCAAGAGATTGGATCCCAACTCGATAGGAAGCCCTAGAAATTTGAATTGGGTTGCAATTGAATTTCTTCGGAATCGGTTTGCAAGAGATTGGACCGAAACTAGGGGTTTCGATTGCAATTCTATACCGATACCCGTTTGTAAGAGATTGGACGGGTAGGAACTATCCCAACCTAGGTCGTAGCTCGAGTTTGCACGAGAGTGGGCTCGAGATACGATTGAACGATGATGTTGTTCTTC
Source organism: Scilla litardierei (assembly GCA_030789695.1). NCBI lineage: Eukaryota > Viridiplantae > Streptophyta > Magnoliopsida > Asparagales > Asparagaceae > Scilla > Scilla litardierei. The sequence continues at coordinate 653,984,950 of CM061142.1, read as the reverse complement.
ACGCTAGTTTGCCTAGGTTAGGGTTTGCAAGAGATTGGACCCTACCCTAGGTTTGCTATAGACCGGCAATAGCACGAGAGCGTGAGCTTGGTTCTACATTTAGTTGCAACTAGTTCACCCGAATTTCAAGTCTAGCAATTGTTAAACCTACGAGTCACAATGATGAGATACGGCGAGTAGCGGGGATTCCCTATCCCTAAGCGTCTTTATTAATTTGTTATTTCTTTCGTATAATTGAACGACTGCGACCGCATTTTCGCGAACATTTCTCGACTTTTACTATAGCCAGGTGATTGAAGAAGACACTGTTATTAGGCTACCATGTGTTTGATACCCGCTCACCGCTACACCGTGCACTTGCGGTAAGACTACAGTGTCGCCGCTCCGGGACGTGTATCCGGGGCGCGATCAAGTTTTTGGCGCCGTTGCCAGGGAGGCAATAGTGTTTGATTCTACATACCTAGCTATTTTTCTTTTTTGTTCTATTATTTCTATTTTTATTTTACCCTTCCGTTGTGCTAACCATTTCTTTGAAACTATGTTTTCCCTTGCATGTACACGAGATCCTCGGCGAACCCCGAAGAGATACTATACGATCCGGAGATCGAGCGTACATTGAGGAGGATCCGAGCCGAGAGGAGACCCGTTACGGAAGGAAATTTTATGACCCATCCTGAGACACCCGAAGAATTGGCAGAGTGAATGGCGAGGATTATTTCCATAAGACATAGGCTTCAGCCTAAGACTTCTTCCACGACCTCGTCCATAGCCATGCCGGAGTTGGCGGCCGACAAAAATTTCGAGTTGAAGACCGGATTGGTGGTTCTTATGCAACAAGATCCTTTTCATGGGAACCCCCATGAAAACCCTCATTATCACATCCAGCTCTTCCAATCTAAGTGTGCCACCTTCCAAATGCTGGGCGTCTCCGTGGATGCTATCAGACCGCGCCTCTTCCCTTTCACACTCAAGGACAAGGCATTATATTGGTTGAGGACGCAAGCTGAAGGATCTTCACCACTTGGGATGAATTGGCGAGTGCCTTCGTTGACAAATTTTACCCGCCCTCCAAGACGGTGAAGATAAGAAGTGCTCTCATGTCCTTCAAGCAAGGACAACAAGAAACTCTCTATGAAGCATGGGAGCACTTCAAGGACTTGCAACATCAATGCCCCCATCATAGCATTGAGGATTGGGAGCTTATCCACAGTTTCTACAATGGACTCCAACCGGGCACAAAGCAGATTATTGATGCCACCGCAAATGGAGCCATTTTGTCAAGACTCCCGATGAAGCTACAGCCTTGCTTGAGGAGATGGCCTCGAACAACCAACAGTGGGGCGACGAGCGAGGACACTCTTCGTCCTCCTTGAAGCCGTCTAGCATTTATGAGGCCAAGGCCGTCGTGGAGCTAGCCAACAAATTTGATTCTCTCCACAAGGTAGTTGAGAGATTGGAGAAGTACATTACGGAGCCTCAAGGAGCCCCTTTTACATCCACACCGACAAATCATATGAGCGATTGGCAAGACCGATCCCAATCCATGTATGTAGGAGGAGAGCAAGGAGAAGGAGCTTTGGAGCAAATTCAATATGCCGCGGGGAATTCTGGATATTGGGCCAATCTGGCCGCTAGAAACCATCCGGGTTTCTCATATGCTAATAATGATGGTGCATTGAACCCCCCGCAACAACAACCTCCTCAAGCTCGGGCTCCACCACCACAAGCCAATTATCTACCAAGGGGGCCACCGCAACAAAACTTCCCACCGAGGTAACAAGTGGGACCTTATAGGCCACCCGGGTACAATCAAGGGTGGAGAAATCCCAACCCTCCGCAAGCTCAACCACGTCCAGATTTTGAAGCTAAGGTGGAGGAGTTTATGGCGGAACAAAGAAAGATTAACGCCACGTTGAAGGCGGGACAAGATTCTCTCGCCACCGTTGTCGCTCAAATTGGGGGGCAACTTGCGTTGCTCAATAAAAACAATCAACAATTGTCGGCTCAACCCGAGCCGAATCCATGGGGCAACACCGGCCATATCAATGCGGTCGTTGTGGTTACAACAAGAGGAGGGAAGGATACCACTCCCCCCATGACTCAAGACAAGGAGCCCGTGGTGGAGAATCTAGGAGAAAGCAAGCCGGTTATTGAAGTGGCAAAGGAGAAGGAGCCGCAAGAAGGAGAAAAATCTAGAATGGAGGAGCTTATTGATGAGCGCCGATTTATGCCACCGGTGCCATTCCCTCAACGGCTAGCTAGAGCCAAGATGGAGAAACGGCTAGCCAAGTTTCTCGAGTATTTGAGAGGGGTGAGCATTAATATCCCCTTCCTCGACGCTATAGTGGAAATCCCATCTTACGCCAAGTTCTTAAAGGACTTGATTACGGGAAGGAAGAGGAAGGAGAAGATCATGCTCGTGGAGGAAGGGACTTGGTTCACAAAGAGAGAAAAAGAGCCCGCCAAATTCAAAGATCCAGGGAGTTTTCGGATTCCTTGCACTCTAGGCGGCATCCCCCTACAAAAAGCATTCGTAGATTTGTGGGCTAGTGTTAGCCTCATGCCTCTCTCCATGTTCCGGAAGTTGAACACCGACACGGATTTAAAGCCTACCGACATGCGGATTCAACTAGCAGACGGGCAGATTACAAGGCCGGTTGGGATCGCAGAGGACATCCCACTCCAAGTTCCAGGGGGCATATGTTTGCCATGCGATTTCGTGATAATGGACATCAAGGAGGAGGGCGATACATTGCTCATACTTGGACGCCCATTCCTTGCCACTGCCGGTGTCATCGTCGACGTGCGGGAGGGGACTCTTACCTTGAACGTCGGCAACATCGAAGTGGAGCTCTATATACCAAAGGCAATGAAGCACATGCCATATCATGAGGAGCTAGATTACATGGACCTCCTCGACGAGGTCATTGAAAAGGCGATCCCCCACTCCATCGGCGCACCCCACGAAGATAGCTTCGAAGAAGGCCTAGATTTGGCCGAGGAAGAGAAGATGGAGCACTCCCCCGATATTTCCATGGTGATTGATGATGGCGACGCTAATGTCGCAAGAATACGGGAGCTCTACAAGCTCTCGAAGTTGAGGACTCCGAAGAAAGCTCCACCGATACGACGATCGGTGTCACCGGCAAAGTCAAAGACCGGAGCAAGCTCTAGCTTGGGGGAGCCACCCCCCAACATTGCCCATGACGAAGGGGCGCTGAGGAAGACCACACACCACAATGATCCAAATCCGAGCGGTCTTCCTGGGAAATTCGACGGGTGCATCTCATATGCACCCAACATACCGCGCTAAATTGAAAATTTAAAGGGGTCGAGCTCAAGACCTTAAACGAGCGCTTGTCGGGAGGCAACCCGACGGTTATCGCATTTTTTCTATTTTAGTTTCTATTTTTGTTTTAGAATTTATTAGTGTTTTTGAGTCGTTTGCCCGAAAAATTTTGACAACGGGTCCTATTTTCTTTGACAGGAGGAGGAGAAAAGGATATCTATTATATGGAGGATGACCGAGGCGAAGAAGAGCACTCCAGGAATGCGCTTGAGGCCTAGGAGGAAGAAGAAACCACGTGGAGGAAGAAAAATAGAGAGTAGAGCCAAAACGGAGCCCCGAAGCAGAAAACAGAGCCCCACTCGGCCGAGTACCATAGTCACTCGGCCGAGCAAAGAAAGCCGTCCGCCCGAGTGGCACACCAACGAGGGAAGTCTGTTGTACCCAACTCTCTGTCCTTTTTATGATTTCAGTATAAACTGCCACTCGGCCGAGTATATCTCTTCAATCGACCGAGTGAAACTGATACACTCCTAGGGCGAAAATTGCCGAGTAGCTTGTACCACTCGGCCGAATGGAATTTATCCACTCGGCCGAGGGTGGCAAAGCCACTCGACTGAGTCGTAAGTGGCGAGGAGTTTTTGAAATCATTTTTTTCGTTACGTCACTCGGCCGAGTGGCAGACTCACTCGGCCGAGTCGTAACTACTCCTATATAAGGCACTGCGGGTCGGCGCGATTTTCGAAACTCCCAAATTCATTTTTCTCGCCCGAGCCCACGCCCCTTCAGCTTCCCTCGCCCACGACGTTACCCCCTCGCCCGATCCCCCACGCCACCGGCCCCGATCGCCGACCCACCTCCGGCGATCGCTCCGGCGACCACCCCCGCCGCCGGCAACCCTCCTCGTCGCCGGCCAAGCTCCGGTAACCCCTATTTCGCGTTAAATCCTATTTTCTCCCCATTTTTGACGATCCAAGTACCCATTGAGCCCCTAACTCAAATCGATTTCTCTATTTATCTGTTATACCCCATCTCCCCCATGTATTTTGAATTTTATACGCTGATATCATTGTTTGATGCGCAGGCTATCTTGGGGGAGCTTAGGGGAGCTTCCGGACGCGCTATTGGCTTCGTGGAGGCGGCGTCTTCGCACCTACCAGCTGTTTTTGCTCTCGCGACGTGTTCAGGTACCTTCGTTCCATTCTTTTAGCACGTCGCATTTTTCACTAATTGGGTGAGCACTCGGGGCACACATGCCGCCCCGTACACGGCCACGCACTCAGGGAGCTTCCACCAAGTGGAAGCAGGCGGATGAGCCCGGCCCCTCCCATGCTAGGGAGGACTCCCCTCCGCCTTCACCACCTCACCTCACACAGCCACTTCCAGCCGACCCCGTTCACCCACATCCACTTCCAGCCGATCCCGTTCACGCACAGCCACCACCGGCTCCGGTTGTCGGGCCGCTGGGGATTACGTTCAGAGACGACGCACAGCGCGTCCGATTTGAGCGTATCGCCCAGCGCCCGATAGTACCCTCCAGGTTCGCCCATTTAGCTGACCTAGACCGACTGGGGGTACTCGAAGGGATGCTCACGTTGTACGACAACGTGGGTTGGCGAGATTTTCTTTCTGTGTCGGCGGACACCTACGTCCGTCCGACACTCGAGGTACTCAGCTCGATCGCCCGGACCGTTGAGGGATGCTCCTTTAGACTTATGGATCGAGAGTGTCAGATCACTCTCGATATGCTTAGAGCATTCTTTCAGTGGCCCGCAGTCCCCACACCCGACCGAGCCTACGCCCACACACACATCCCTCCCCCATCTTTCGATTCACACACCTTTTGGGCCAGGATCACAGGTTTACCTCAGGCCTTTGACCCTAGTAGGGCCAAGGCCTCGGCCATAGTTCACCCCTGCCTCCGCATAGTACAGCGCCTTATGGCGATCACCTTTCTAGCGAGGTACGAGCCTGGGACGATGTCGACGCCTGAGCTCTATATGCTCTACGCGATGACTCGCCCCAGAGTTCTTGATAGGGATGGTGTTACGATGGTCCCCGCCGTTGAGATTGACGTCGCTAGCTGGTTTTTGGACCGCATCATCGTATCGGTGGGTGCTCGCTCCCCGATATGTTGCGGTAGCCTGATCACCCTGCTAGCTCTGATGACCGACGAGGACCTTCCGGCCGAACTGCGTCGACATTCGGGCCCCACTTCACTTTCGATAGACGTCATAGCCCAGATGAAGATGCTTCATCCGCACGGCCAACGGCACTGGGTATGGTTGCACGGTCCCTTCGGTGCTGACTACATGATCCTCCCGAGCCCCGCTCGGACACACATATGACCAGCACACGAGGACTAGCTTCTGGTGATGGATCTCCTGATCCCCGTCGCCTACGTGCTTGAGGCCGAGGAGCCTGAGCAGGCACCCCCTGCACCTGTAGACCCTGTGTTCCCTCAGCCAGAGCCTGCACTTTCTGCCGCTCCCGACACTTCTGTCCCCACTTTTGCCAGTGTCGGGAGTGCATTTGCTGAGCCGTCCTCCACGCCCACCACGTCCACCACCACCCCCACCACTGCTGTGCCCTTGTCAGTTGAGCCACTCACCTCCCTGCTACCCGAGCATCCACCCACCATACTTGAGAGCGACGAGTCTTCCTTTGCTTCTGTCGTGGAGACCCTATCCACTTTGATCTCTGCTGGGGTCTCACCTTTTGGACCCCACACTTCCTCCCCAGCGGTCGACTGTTCTGTCTCCACCGTTGCTGTCCTATCTGAGAGCGTCGTGACGTCTGTTCCCACGTCTGTGTCACTGACCTCTCTTGCCGCCTCGTCACCGATTTTGTCTTCCACTTCCACTACTGCTGCTTCCACCTCACACCAGCCTGCGTCCCAGCCTCGCACTGAGGCTGGGCATCCACTAGTGAGCACAGCACCCTTACCACCCATGCATGCTGTCCCGATCACCTACACTACCCGTATTAGACAGCCCCGACCTACTCAGCCTAGACCTGTCCGTCCCTCCGCTCCACCACCCCCTGACGCCTTAGTTCAGAGCGTTCGTGCTCTTGTGGGGGTGATGAGTGGACTCCGGGGCGATTTTAGGGCTCTGTCTTCCACAGTCACCGCCATGCAGCACCGCCTCGAGCTACTTCCCGGCATTCACTTTTGCCTGACCCAGATTCTCGAGCAACTGCCACGACCACCACCCACCCAGCAGACACGTCCACCACCCCCCCACCTCCGCCTCAGGACGGAGATGGCGTAGCACCACAATTTTAGGCACACCCTTGATGCCATCGATATTTTTTGTCGTTATGCTGCCCATTCTCTGCTTGGTCCTACTGATTTTTGCCCACCCCCTCCTCCCATCACTATTTTTGTCCACATTTTGATCATATCATTCTATATCCTTTTTCGGGAGTGAGGGAGAGTATTTTTGGTGACACACACATATCTGCATCACTCTTATCCTTGCCTGCACCACATTCGCATCATATTTTTCATTTTGTTATTTTTATTTCTTTTTATCATGCATGCATACCCACCCCCCACCCATTACCCGTCTCTCAGTGTGCCACACTTCGCACATTGAGGACACTGTGCACTTTAGCTTGGGGGAGTGAGTTCTCACACTTTTTGCTTTTATCACCTTTTATTTTTAGTTTTTTCACGTTTTTCCACTTTTGCACCCATTTTTCATCACGTTTTTTCTTTTTTACCATGCATCACGTTTTTTCTTATTTTCCTTGTGTGCTGCATTGTAAATATCCTTGCTTTTCGTTTATCTTTATTTCTTTCATCTTTTGCTAGAGATGACTTTTCTGTGATGATGATGACGTGGTGTTAGCTTTTCTCTATATGCATGCTATATTTGTCGTGTCAGAGCTTTTTATTTTTGATATCATATGCTATGTTCTGCTTTGCATTTAGAAATAGTAACCCACTCTCTTTTGATGTATGAAAATGGATGAAATTCTATTATTAGCTGATGTCTGATGATTCATATGTATGCTATCGTAGAAAACACACCAAGATTCACGCATTGATGCTTATATCTGGAGTACTGCTTTTCTTTCTCACATCACTTCTATTTGCATGATTTGTACGCTTCACTTCGGGTTGATTGAATGTTTGCTAGCTTTGATAAATCTGGATTAGTTTACTTTTTGAGATTAAACTGAGTAGATTATATTACCCTGCTGAAGTAGTCATGCACGTCCTATAGAGTGAACTGAGAGATACACTTATTTCTTTCTCCACATATCTTGAACATTATTTCTCTATTTTATATTCATTGGTGAATTTTCCCTTAGCGATTCTATTATTGGCATTCCCCTGTTATTATATCACATGCTCCAAATTCCCCAAAATCCAAAGAAAAAAAATACTTGTATGTCCTTCTCTTTGATTTGGGATCATTGTGTATATATGGTTGTGAAAAAAAAGAAAAGAAAAAGAAAAGAAAAAAAAAGAGAAAAAGAAAAAGAAAAAGATTTGAGAATAAGAAAAGAAAAGAGAAAAGTAGTACGAAAACGATCCCATCTCATACACTTTCTCTCTTTCTTCCCTCTTTAGCTTTTATTTGTGTTTTCTTTTACTTTTGGAGCTTCATAAAAGAAGCGGGGATGTAAATATTGTTTGTGTATGCCACCACGCTTATAGATAAGCTTGGGGGAGAGAATCCAATGATGTGTGAGAGAGTGACTACCTGACGGTGCATGACAACCTAAGCTAAGTAATATTTTATACTCGGTGAGATTGCTAAAGTTTCACGAAATCCAGAAATCTACGCTTAGCATTCATTTCATGAAAACCACACTTTTTCTATTCTTACTACTCTATCGTGTGATATCTCTTATACTCCTTATAGAAAGCATTCAATTGAAAAGTGTGTGATCTACGATATTGTATACCGCTTTAGATGCTTCAGACGATGTTAATCTTAGAATTATTCCATTTTTCATGCTATATTGATATTCTTGGGTTTTCTATTTCAAATGCACCATTATACTATGATATCAAAATAAAAGCCTTTGACATGTGGTTTATATTCGATGCATGCTATATGAGTAAGCAAACCCCACGTCCTGAGAAAAATGATCTAGCAACTTCCATCTTCGTTTTCTATTTTGTTTTTCGTTTTTCATTCGCCGCCTTTCCATCGTTTTTTATTTTATCTTTATCCACCGGGTTCGCTTTTTACTCATCTTCCTCGAGGACGAGTAAGAGGTAAGCTTGGGGGATTTTGATCACTCCGTATTTTACACCTTTTTTCTGCATGTTTGCATGCCATTTAGATCACTCAAATCGTGTTTTCACGTTTATTCGACGATATTGCGATGCTTTTCACGATTTGTTGTTTTTGTCGTATTTCTGGAGATTTGGAGCGATTTGGTGTGATTCTGAGATGCACCTACTCCGGAGTGTCACCGACGACTCTCTCGAGGGGTATTTTGCGATTGGAGAGGAGTGGAAGAAGAAAGAACGTCGTAGGAGCGACGAAGGAGCGAAAATATGAAGTTTGGGCATTTTGAGCATTTCACTCGGCCGAGTGAAGGAGTCACTCGGCCGACCATCGGAAGCCCGCTCGGCCGGCCGGATCGGACACGCAACAGAGCTATATCAGCGTGCACTCGGCCGAGCATCGCCATGTCACTCGGCCGAACCACGGAGACCCACTCGCCCGAGTGGCATCAAGACGATGACAACAAAAATTCCAGACTTACTGTTTTTGTACAATCGATTCCCAAAGACCGACTCGGCAAAGTGACGAAAGACTGTCCGCCCGAGTGAAGAACACCCACCGGCCGAGTGAAGAAAAGTCACTCGGCTGAGTGACTCCCGAGGAGACGACCCCCAAGACCCCCAACTCTCTGGAATCTGTCAGGGTCTATCACTCGGCCGAGTGACATTTGTCACTCGGCCGAGTGAGCCGCGCTGCCTGTAGCGTAAACTACGATTTTGAGGCTGCGCAGGGGCATTTTCGTCAGGATTTTTTGGGCGATTTTGGGGGGTATTTAACCCCAGTTTTTAACCTAGTTTAGAGAGCTTTTTTTCAGAACTTTTTGCAGCCTTTTTAGATTAACTTTTTAGGGATTAGATTGAGATTTTAGGGAGGAGAGAAAAGGGTTATTTTGTTGGATGCTATCTTGTTCTTCATTGGTTTGTCTCTCTCTCTCCCTCAAAAACTCCATTTTTATTGATATGTTGAATATTGCTATGAATTCCATTGATTTTGATTGTGAATTTCCATTGCATTATATGATGAATTATGAGTAGTTTCATCGTCTTAGGGCGTAGGGATGAACCCTACGAGCCCAATTTCAAATTTGTGATGAATTGGTGAAATTGTTGCTAGGATTGATTAGGGTTAGTTTGTGATTGATTTTCTACGAATAGCTAGGGATTCATACCGATTGGGATTTGCAAGAGATGGGATCCCAACTCGATAGGAAGCCCTAGAAATTCGAATTGGGTTGCAATTGAATTTCTCCGGAATCGGTTTGCAAGAGATTGGACCGAAACTAGGGTTTTCGATTGCAATTCTATACCGATACCCGTTTGCAAGAGATTGGACGGGTAGGAACTATCCCAACCTAGGTCATAGCTCGAGTTTGCACGAGAGTGGGCTCGAGATACGATTGAACGATGATGTTGTTCTTCACGCTAGTTTGCCTAGCTTAGGGTTTGCCAGAGATTGGACCCTACCCTAGGTTTGCTATAGACCGGCAATAGCGCGGGAGCGTGAGCTTGGTTCTACATTTAGTTGCAACTAGTTCACCCGAATTTCAAGTCTAGCAATTGTTAAACCTACGAGTCACAATGATGAGATACGACGAGTAGCAGGGATTCCCTATCCCTAAGCGTATTTATTAATTTGTTATTTCTTTCGTATAATTGAACGACTGCGACCGCATTTTCGCGAACATTTCTCGACTTTTACTATAGCCAGGTGATTGAAGAAGACACTGTTATTAGGCCTCCCTGTGTTCGATACCCGCTCGCCGCTACACCGTGCGCTTGCGGTAAGACTACAGTGTCGCCGCTCCGGGACGTGTATCCGGGGCGCGATCAGCGGCCGGGAGCTGCGCACAAGGCTAGGGCGACGGCGCAGGGCCAGGGGCGGCCGTCCTGGGGGAGCAGCGCGCGGGCGGCGAGCGTAAGGGGGAGGAGGAGGAGGAAGAAGAAGGGAAGAAGATTGAGGGTTTGGGATTTTGATTTTTGTTTCCCTCTCTCGATTTGATTTTCTGATTTCTGAATTTGGTGTATTGATGTTGGGATGATGGATTGATGAGGAGGGATTTTGATTTCTGTTTCTGGTTTGTTTGGGGGATGATGAAGGTGAAGGGTTGTGGTGGCTGATCTTCGTGCATGGAGGAGGGGGTGGCTGATCGTCGTGTATAGAGGAGGGGGTGGCTGATGAACGTTGTAGTGATCCTTAAAGTAGGAAGAGACAGGGAGACAGGGTTCATTAATCGGGGGAGGATTAGTCAAGGAGTAGGTTTAGAGTTAACGAAGTTTAGCAGGTTAGGGGGGATGTATCAGCTTGGAATGAGAAAAACGTGGAAAGGGAATTAACTAATTAATTAGCTAATTAAGTAACTAATTAAGTAACTAATAATTAACCAAAGTAATTAATGGTAGATTAAAAATTATTGGTAATTAGTAAAATAAAGTAATTACATTAATGATGGTAATTATTTAAACTACGGTGAAAAATTTAGACGCGCTCGCGTCGACTCTACGGATAACAATACTCGGACAAACGAAAGCAAAATACTAGCACACACGCAATTACACATACCTTAAAAAATACCGGCCGTTACAAAAATCATATAAATATTGATATATGTTCAATTCTGAAATTAGGAGTAAAAATTCCATCTTTACAACAAGTCTGTTTGATTCATATCTTTGACACAGTTCAGTAGAAATGGCTTAATTACCTGCACACTCAATGAAATTTTGCGTTCTTGGTCTTGTTGGAAATTTAACAAGTTTTTCTAAATATTCATCAGAGTGCTTATATGTCGAATTTCTGCTTTCAACATGCCCAAAATTGGCTTTCAATACAGACCCTGAAATCTGTCTGAAAAACAGACTTGACACACTTCACCAAATAATTCACCATAAATCACATACTTAATATGTTTGTCTGAAATTTAGTATGTAAATCCAAAACATCCATATCTACAAATTTGTAGTTTTAAGTTTTTCCAAATTCCAACTGAAATTGCCTCAAAAAAGCACCCTCAATCTGACTGTCCAGCAATTTCAGAAAGCAGAATTCATTAAGTAGTGTTCTTATTCATTAATTGTGGATAATTGGCCATCATTATTCTTGCTTATTATGGTTATGTGGTGAAATGAATGTTCAAGCCCTTGGCACATGTAAATTATAGTGTGTTGTTTTGATATGAATGACTCCCGCCATGTGTTCGATGAAATGCCTCAATGAAGGAAAAATCCAATAAGTTGAGTAACTTGCATGTGTTAGTGTTGGCCTTGATCCATGTTGATAATTAGTGAAGTTTGAGGCTTGAATGGCATGAACATATTGTAATTTTGAATGGGTGATGTGTTGTGATAGAGGGCATGTCACGTGAGTGCATGACCCTATGTTTAATGATGGACAGCTAAGGTGATATGTGCTTATCCATGCCATCAAGACCCCTAACGTGTCACTCATGATGTTAACTTATAATATTGAATAAATCTTAATCCTCTCTAATGAGGGTGAGTCAGCGAAACCCGGGTTTTAGGTGGAATTTGAGTAAATTGTGGATATGAGGCCTGAACTGTGTAGTTGGGAGATGATTATGTGATGTGTGGAGTTTACACCCACTCGCCTTTACCGGGAGTGGAGGGGATTTTTACACCCACTCGCCTTTACCGGGAGTGGAGGGGTAAGGATGTGGAGAGCCTCACTCCTGCCAGGGACGGGGGAGCTGAGAGGCCCGGCATACAGTGCCCGTGTCCACTGCGTCGTGTGCTATATTCACCCCAAATTTGGGGTGAAGTCCAGGTCCTGGTATCACACAGTTTACCCAAGTTCCAATTAACTCAGTTATGAAATAATAATAAAATAAGAATTTGCATGTTACTCCTTCTGCTGGCAGCACTTTCCCTTCCTTTTGCCTGTTCTTGTGACTCTGTGCCATGCGTTAGATATTTGTACTTATTTTATTAGATATTGATTGCTGAATACTTGTGTTATTATTATTATCATTATTATTCATGCTAACCCTTTTCTTGCAGTAACTCGACATTGGACCGCAGGTATGATTCCCTTGTTTTAGCTATTTAACTTTCATTATATCACTTAGCTACATGCTCTATTTATCTTGGCTTACCTTGTGGATTGATAACCATAGGATGGTGTTCCAAATCCAAGTTGGTTCCTACTGGGGCACGCATTGACGTTCTCCTCCCCATTTTTCAGGTAGCAGGGTCAGCTTGGTTGGAGGTGACTTGGAGTTGGGTTCAGGGATAACACTTGGTGTGAGACGTAGCTTGTGTAGTGACATGGTTGTCTTGGAGGTGGATAGTGATGGAGTATATGTAGTGGTGTACTTGGGCTATGTAATTTAATGGAAGTTTTATATATGATATGTTGTTAGTGAACTAAGTTATCTGTGGTGTTGTTTTGATATTACTGTGAAGCTTCACTTGTACTATCCAGCATGTGCGCAGTGACCTGCTTGTTCAGTTTCTCCTTTCTCTTTCTTTTCCTCTCTCATCACCCTCACTCTTCAGGATACTTGGAAAAAAAAGAAAAATATTTTAGATGACGAGTATTCTGGGGAACGGGGCGTGACAATTTATTTTCTTATTTTTTTTATTTTTAAAAAATCAGTTATAAACAGTATTGGTTTTTTATTCTATTTTTTTGATATGTTGATTTGAGTAAAACAATCAACATACATATGTAATAAAATAGAATATGGTCCATAATATATATCTACGGGATTAGAATTTTAACTCTAGATCAAAGGTCTAGGGAAGAACGAATAAAATCCGTAGATAAAAATCCTCGCTCCCGCAATGCCGTGAAAGAAATCAATCGATCGTCGTCGTAAGAGCTTTGCCGCAACTACAACATTCCTTCGTAAGAGGGAAATTTTGTGGGAAAGAAGAAATTTTTTTTAATAGCTCAAAATTTTTTCTCTAAAGAGAATTCGTGCTGATAACGTGTTGGAGATGAACCAACTATAGCCATAGCCATAGTCTCATTATATTATATCATCCTGATAAAGAAGGGAGACCAATGATCTTAAGGATATGAAAGGTCCACCCAACTACTATGTAGTGGGGTGTAATGGTGGATAAATGAGGGGGGAGACCATAAGTCTCATCCACCCATAACACTAATATTGTTGTTATATGCCATTTGTACAATTCAAGACAATTAGGGTCTGTTCTTTTCGCCGAATGTGGGCTAAGATTCCTATTTTTAATACTGTTCCCTTACTATTCATCAGAATCCTTCGTCAATATCCATTCGTCTGTTCTTTTGAGCCCCGATTTTGTTTGGATTTCAAGCCAACGTGGCTTATGTCAGTGGGAAAATGAGGGGGCAAATGCAATCCGACGATATCCCTCGGATTACGCTGGAATTCCACAATTACGTGGGCCCCGCTCCCTCTCGCGCCCAATCAGAGCGCAGCATCCGTGTTTTTTTTAACGTTCGTTGCAGCGGAAATTGTTGGGCCCCTGATGCGCGCGCCCAATTAGAGGAGGTTTTTAATTTTTTTTCTTTCGCTTGCATCAACGACTGATAATTGGTGGGCCCCACTTCATCCAACTTTCTTCATCCAAAAAGAACACACTACACGGAGTGGGCCCCAACTTAACTTTCCATCTCCACAATCCAACCCTACTTTCCTACAAAAGAACACACTACACATCAATTTCTCTCTCATCGGATTCCACACTCCCTTAACTTTTCCAATTTTACTTTCCTACAAAAGAACAGGCTCTTACATGCATTGTCTTTTTAAATTCCAACGTTCCCCATGTAAAAATTAAAAAAAATCAAAATACAAAACAAAAAACGAAAAATTGCACATCTCGCCCCAGCGGTTGAACATCAATTCGATCCCCTCCCTGCTAGCTTCCTCATTCCCCACTTCTATATGAAGTTATAAACAACAAACCAGCAACCAAGAAAAAATTTAGCAAAATGAATAAAAAATTGAGGCCGAGGATCTCGAGAATGATCTCCTCGTTCCAAACATGCCGGGAAAAGATGTCGGCCTCGACGATGCCGCCGGTCTTCTGCCCCTCCCCGTCGAACCCTAACAAGCTCGAATTTGAGTTTCCGTCGCGGACTCCCCCTCCCCCTCCACGTCCCTCGCCATCGAGTAGGATCGCGGCGGTGTTGGTATCAACTGCAGGGCGCCTGGCCTGCGCTCCGATGACGACAATGCCGAGCCTGTCACCGGCGGTGTATACGGGAGCTGACGATGTGTCAATGGCGAGGGAGACGCCGGCGTATCTATGAAGGAAAGAGGAGAAGTGGCACGTGGTGGCTTGCGCCGAGGAGTTCGAGATGAGGAGGAGAAAGATCGATGATTGCTAGGACGAAGACGGCGATGATGGCGACAATCTTTTTCCCTCAAGTGTGAGAAAATTGGATGCCAGAAGGTTCTACATTCTCGAATCTCATTAATTGTATTTTTAAGCTTTAACTACTGATTAATTTCTTGATTTTGTGAAAGACCGGAAGGAAGCGGGAGATGGAAATCCGTCGCCGTCGCTGATCTGGAAACCCCAAATCTAAAAGCCGGAACAGTACCTCCTCGGTCGCCAGCGGCTGCTGGTTTACCAGCGACGACGGCGAGCGCGAAGGCGATTTCGACGAGGACACTGACACCCTCCTCTCCTCGCATAGCTTCTCCACCGTCGACTGCAAGCCCAGATGCAGGCGCTTCCCGTCCCCGGAGGCGACGAAGGCACCGCGGACGTCGTCGTCGATGCCGAGCAGCCTGGTGGCATTCGGGGGGACGGATGATGGGGTGATGAGGGTAAAGGAGGGATTTGCGGTGGCGATGAAGTCGGAGGACCCGAGAGGGGACTTCCGGTGGTCGATGGCGGAGATGGTGGTTGAGAAAGGGATGTACGATGCGGTGGAACTGGAGCAGCTGCTGCATTGCTTTCTGTCGCTCAATTCGAGGCAGCATCACCGGGCGATCGTCTCCGCTTTCGCCGATATCTGGGCGGCTCTCTTCCCGCCGGTGACGTCTTCTAAATGACTGTAAATAATTTAATTGTGTGTTTATGTTTAATTAAATATATTTTAGTGGGGTTTAATGATTGAAAATGGAGCCGTGTTATTATTATGTGGACGGTAATCCCTTTCTTAGTAAGCCAACATGATTAGTTTACGTAGTTTTCATTTACTAACTGGCAAACCTCAATTAAGGTATTAATATATATATATTAATGCTTCCTTATTATTTAAGAAGTAGCTGACATGTTAAACAATGCTCAGTGAATGATGTGAATCTAGGCAGTGGGCCCCACTCTGCTTCGTGAGTGACACTGTTGACATGTGCACAATGTCAAACTTCTTGGTTCCTGTAATAAAATTTGATGATATATACATCCTTACCCATAGGTTTACTCATGGGGTTGTACGTATATTTTCTTTGGTAACGAATGTATACCCCCTACGCTCGGTATGGGGGATTTGATAGTTTTCTGTAAATGGAAACAGTTGAGAGAGAGAGAGAAAGACCGGCGTGAGATAATGATTTGATTTTTAACCTATTTGATGAGAGCTGTCCCTTTCAAGCACCGAGTATTCGGTGTAAATAGCAATTCTCTTTTCTTTCTCAAAACTGGACAAAATATCAACGCATTTGTCAACTCACGCCCTCTCTGTTTAATTTTAGGTAAAATTTGGTAATAAAAATTATATACACCCATACTTTAGGAGTGTATATAGCATGTACCTTCTCTTAATCTTAATCTTGTTTGATAGATTTTGGCACTTGTTTGCATTAGCACGGGAACCCGAGCTTGTGCATACATTATGGAAAAGTTGGGTCGCAAGCTCTTATAGCAAACAAGAACGCAATGGATACATTTTCCCCTCGGCAATGGGTTGATTCATGGGGAGAGAGCAAGCGGCCGCGGGGGACTTCCTGTGATTGAATTAACTTATAACAAGCGAATAAAAAGCAGGGAGAGAGAGAGGGGTTGATGAGTCGAGAGGAAGCAATAGGGTTGAGTTGACGCCCGACAGCCAGGATTCGACGCAGGCACGCTCTTCTACGATGTGTTATCTGTGTCCGACAACGTGTCCATTTTTATTGGTTTTGATGAGAGCCGCATGATGCGATCATTCGTTGCTCACTGGAGTAGGCCACACGAGATTGGTGGAGGCTTCCATTTGACCTGCCTTCTGGATTCAGACTAGATTCTCCATGAACGCTGTGGAAAATTGGTTGTTTGTATGTATGTAAATAATTACAAGATAAAAATGTATGTCTTGTTAGCTCGTAAAAAAAAATTCACGTACTGATATTATGCGTTAAAGATGTATTCTATGTATAGTAGATAATAATCATATCAAAAATCAAGTAGATCAAAAATTCACGTACTGATACCCAATGGGCCCAATGGGCCTATTCACAACACTTCCCCCTTATCCAACCAATCATGGAATAAGAGGTGGATTCTTTAAGATCCAAGTTAGGATAACTGCCTTGTTAAATAAAGAACAGTTTCTCCATAACTTCCCATGTTTTAGAGATGTGTCTAGGGGTGGATACTTCAGGATCCAGAGTCAACGAGGTTGCCTCGTCAAAAATTTGACTATGGAAAATCCTGTGGAAAAAACCAATAGCCAAGGAAAAAGAGTACAACACTACTGTTGACTTCCCCTCATCTGACCAAGCTTCAGGCTTGCAGATTTTCTATGAATCTATACATTAATCTCATATGTATCTATACATTCATAGTTCTCTCATCCTGACCCAGTTTACATTTTCTCACTCTCCTCATACCAATCCCACTTACAAGTTTCTCAAAGATACTAGTATGCAGGGATTTGGTAAGCAAATCAGCCAAGTTATTACAAGATTGGATCTTCTGTTCCTCAATCTGCTTTTGTTTCTGAAGGTCATGCGTCCAGAAGAAATTGGGAGAGATATGCTTCGTCTTGTCGCCTTTGATGTAGCTGTTCTGTAGCTGGGTTATACATGCTGCATTATCCTCATAGATTGTAGTAGGCTCAAGAACGCCGGGCTTCAGTCCGGTAGAGGTGAGAATGTGCTGGATCACAGAACGTAGCCATAAGCTTTCTTTACTTGCTTCATGGATTGCTAGAAGTTCTAAATGTATGGATGAGACAGTCGTCATGGTCTACTTTACAGATCTCCAAAATATGGCAGTGCCACCAGAAGTAAACATGTATCCGGTCTGAGACTTCTCTGTATGTGGATCGGATCTGTAACCTGCATCAACATAACCAACTAAAACTGTTGTTGCCCCTTTCCTGTAGAATAGACCTAAGTCTATGGACCCTTAGAGGTAGCGCAGAAGATACTTAACTCCGGCCCAGTGCCGCTGTGTAGGTGCAGCACTATATCTGGCTAATAAGTTGACTGCAAATACTATGTCAGGGTGAGTACAGTTAGACAGGTAAAGGAGTGCACCAATAGCACTTAAATAAGACACTTCAGGGCCTAGTACTTCCTCCCACTCTTCCAGTGGCCGTAAGGGGTCTTTATGTACATCCAATGATCTAACGACCATAGGGGTACTGAGGGGGTGGCACTTATCCATTTGGAACTTTTTCAGTAAGTTCGATGTATAAGTTGACTGATGTAACAGGATCCCATCGTTAAGATGCTCTGTTTGAAGACTTGGACAGAATTTTGACTTTTCGATGTCTTTCATCTCGAAAGTTTCTGTCAAGCTTCTAGAAATCTCAGTGATCTCTCCAGGAGATCTGATGAAGTTCAAGTCGTCCACATAGACGGCTATAATGACAATCCTGTTGCCTTTGCTCTAATAAAGATGCAAGGACAAACTGGGTCATTTGCAAATCCTTGCTTCGTAAGGAATTCGCTCAGTCTGTTATACCACATCCTTTCAGATTGTTTCAGACCATGTAATGATCTTTGCAGTTTCACTGAGTAGATGTCACGTTGTCTCTCTTTTAGTGATGCAGGCAAAGAATAGCCGTCAGGCAATCTCATAAAGATGTCTCGGTCTAAATTATCATATAGGTATGCCGTCACGACGTCCATAAGCTGCATATCCAAACCTTTTTGAGCGGTTAAGCCAATAAGGAATCGGAAGGTGATCGCGTCCATGACCGGGGAGTTATGGCATCAAAATCCACCCCTGGACGTTGGGTAAAACCCTGTGCTACAAGCCTTGCTTTGTAGTGAACGATTGTCACGCCCCGCTTCCCAAAAATATGGAGGCGAAGCGTGAGAAGGTCCGCTTGGACTTGAAGCTACAAAGCCGCAAGTCCGATAAGCGTCAATTTACACAAAGTAGCAGGTCCCTGTAACGTGACTCGGAAACAACAATAACAATAATAGAAAAGAGACAAATAATTAAAATTATTCAACTCGGAGTCCAGATATAAATTCAACAACCACAAATGCCACCAGGCAAACAAAAGAGTCCAAAAGGGAAAGGCCTAGCATGGCCAACAACAAAAACGACTAACACAAAGGTGCTACTCACCACCAAAATAAACAACAACTAACAAGGAGACTGCGAAGGAACTAAGACTGGTCGCCGGTGTCCTCGTACTCAACGTCAGCAACGGGATCGGGCACGAACTCCACGAACTCGTCACCCTCCACAGCAATCTCTGGCTCAGCAACTAACATGCGTCACCCAAATAGAAGGGGCACATGTCAGCAAGTCTACAAGACTTGTGCAAGGAAACTAAAGAAGTGATGACAACCTAGCAGTTCTAGAGTATAGTATGACATGGCATTTTATGTAATGAAACAACAGCAGTTTATGTATGGCATGATTATAGCATGGCAAGTAACATGACATGGCAAGTAAACAATTACATGACAAGTACAAGTATTGTAAGCACGTCGTGCACAGAGATTCCGCCCTTTGGCTAGAGTGGCTGTACGGGCCAACTCTTACGCTCAAGTGACCGTTTATCCCTACCCCTCCACGTGTGTCGAGCCAGGGCATTACCCCCGAACACGTAATGCTCGCTTCTGGATCACGAGCCAGGAAGTGTTTTTAACACGTATGGCGTAGGGTTATGCCCGCATAACGGGTGCCTAGCCGGTAACACGGAAACACGGATTTGTACAATGATTTGTAGCGTGTGCTACGATGCAACATGCAACATGATATGTAAAATGGATGCACATGACAATTATTGAAATGAAATTGCGTACCGTTAAAGAAAATTAAACATGGCAGGCAATTGCATGACATGACATGTCAAGGGAAATTCTAGCTTCGTTGTCAAGCTAGAATTGAATTTGCGCCTAGACCGCTATCATTTCACGGTCTAGTCTCTTTCACGCTAAAACAAAGTATTGGCCTAAAAACATGGCCTAAAGCAATGTTGGCAAGTTTCACTTGCCTGGTACCGAAGTTGTTGTTCGACGAGAGTCACGAGATCGGTGTCCAATGGAAATTGGGTTCGCTGTTATGGCAAAATAGAAAATTAGATTTTAGAGTTCTAAACCGGTTTCTATTGGAATCCTATAACGTCAAGTAATCCATTTTTTAATTAGGGTTTCTAATTTACGGTGTGGGTTATGGAGAATTAAAGATAGATCACTAACTGTTTACGAATCGAAGATCGAGACGCCTACGATTCTGCAGTAGGAGAAGATCTCGACGATCTCCGGATTTCCGTCGCCAAACCGAGCTTAGCACGACAACGGAAAAGCGATCCGGAAGAACTATGGTTGAAAAAGAGTTCCTCGTGGCTGAAATGCTACAAATCTGGAGATTAGGGCAAATCTGGAGCAAAAGAGAATTTTGGGGTTTTGGGGTTGATCGGCGGCCAACGGAGGTGGTGCCAGCGCAAAAGAGGGTGAGGGGAAGCTCGGGAGGATGAAGGGAGGTAAGAGAATGATCGGGGAAATATAGGGGAAGAAAATGAGGTAAGAAAAGTGAAGAAAGAATGAGAATGGTCGAGGGTTTAAATAAGAAGAAATAGCGGCGGCTACAACTTAACCTAGGTTTACTGGGAAATTTAGTCGGTCAGAGAAGGGTGGTCGACCGACTAGTTTGGGATCTAGTCGGTCGGTCGTCCAACTGACACCGACTAACACCAAAACAGTGAACAATGTCTGTACAGAGAAGGCATGATTAGTCGGTCCGTGAAGACCCGTCGACCGACTAGTCTAGGACTAGTCGGTCGGTGAACGTTCATGAACCGACTAAGGGTCGAATAAGATAGATAATGAGTACTGACAGTTAGTCGGTCTGAGTACAAGACCTGACCGACTAGTTTGACAACTAGTCGATCGAAGAACATGCTTAGACCGACTAAACGTAAACAGTAACTCTGTCGAATTTTACTGACAAGAACTAGTCGGTTTGAGAAGTGTTACCGACCGACTAGATTGCAATCTAGTCCGTTGGCTATCCTTCATGAACCGACTAAAATGCACGAGAAGTGCCGAATCAAAGCGCGAAGCTTCGGGAAGATTCCTATGGCCTGTAGGATCACCCTAGCACTAAGATTAAGACGCTAAGAAGTTAATCGTAAGGATTCCTAACGG
The DNA here is from genome assembly GCA_030789695.1 of Scilla litardierei. Classification (NCBI taxonomy): domain Eukaryota; kingdom Viridiplantae; phylum Streptophyta; class Magnoliopsida; order Asparagales; family Asparagaceae; genus Scilla; species Scilla litardierei. Next base: position 653,963,919 of record CM061142.1, on the reverse strand, counting down.
GAAAACACACAAAGAGGGAACATCCAATATTATTCATATAAAATAGTCATTACAAAAAAAACCGGTCGTTACATCCTCCCCACCTTAAGAAAAATTCCGCCCTCGGAATTTCCTAACACTCACGTGTCAGGGAACAAAAGTGGATAGCGCTCTTGCATCTCGTCTTCTCTCTCCCAAGTAGACTCTCCTGACGAGCCGTGTCGCCACATCACCCTAACAAGATCAACGGTCTTGTTCCGAAGTGACTTCTGACGCCTGTCCAAGATCTGCACTGGCAGTTGGTCATACGTCAGATCAGGACGAACAGTGATCTCCGAGAAATCCACAGCGTGAGATGGATCGCTGATGTACCGACGAAGCTGCGACACATGGAAGACATCGTGAACTCCTTCCAAAGATGGCGACAAGGCTAAGCGGTAGGCTACCTCGCCAACTCTCTCCAGAACGTCAAACGGTCCAATGTATCGCGGGCTCAGCTTCCCTTGTTTCCTAAAGAGAATCACTCCTCGATTCGGGGAAATCTTCAGAAACACATGTTCACCTGGCTGAAATTCCAACGGACGCCGTTTAGCATCAGCCCAATGCTTGAAATGGTCTTGAGCAATCCTCAGCCTCTCCCGTATGCTTCTGACAACATCAACAGCCACCACAATCATCTCAGCTCCCAACAGCTCCTGATCACCAATGTCATCCCAGCTCAGTGGCGATCGACATTTCTTCCCGTATAGCGCGGTAAAAGGTGCCATGCCAATACTCGCCTGGTAGCTATTATTGTAGGCAAACTCCACGAGGTGGAGATGATCCTCCCAAGAACTCTTGAAGTCCAACATACATGCCCTCAGCATGTCCTCCAAGATCTGGATCGTCCTCTCGGACTGGCCATCCGTCTGCGGATGGTACGCCGTGCTGAAACTCAGACTCGTACCCAAACTCTTCTGCAGACTCTGCCAGAACTGAGATGTGAATCTCGTGTCTCTATCCGACACGATACTCACAGGGACTCTATGAATTCGTACGATCTCCTGCACGATTCACGTTACATCACTATCTAAACTAGGAAAAGGAAATTAAAACGGAGAGTAAAAAGATTTACCTCCATATATCTCCTCGCTAGCGCCTCGGTAGACTGTCCTACTCGGAAAGTAATAAAGTGTGCGGATTTGTTCAATCGGTCTACGATCACCCAAATCACGTCATTCTGCTTCAGACTCCGAGGTAGTCAAGTCACGAAGCCCAGAGTGATGTGTTGCCACTTCCACTCCGGAATCAGAAGCGGTTGTAGCAACCCTGCCATACGCTGGTGCTTCGCCTTTACCTGCTGGCAAACTAAGCACTTGGCTACGCTCCAAGCCACACTCCTCTTCATACCATGCCACCAATAGTTCAAGCGAAGATCCTTGTACATCTTGGTCCCACCAGGATGTACAGAATACGGCGAACTGTGTGCCTCCACCAACAGATCCTCTCTTATGTCTCCAGCTGGCGCACACAACCTAGCTCCAAACCTCAGCGAGCCATCCTCATGAATCACGAAATCAGTCCGCAGACCGGCTTCCACCAACTCCCGAATCTTCACCAACTTCAGGTCTCCAGCCTGCCCAGCCTTGATCCGATCCACGATCGTCGACTTTATCTGCATACACATCAACGAAGAGACCTCTCCAGGCAGAACAATCTCAATACCGGACTCGTAAAAGTCCTGCTGCAATCTCCACTGCTAAGTCAACAACATCACCGCTGGAAGCCTACTCAACGCATCCGGAACCACATTCACCTTGCCAGGGTGATACTGCAAATCGATCTCGTAATCCGCCATGAGCTCCAACCACCGACGCTGTCGCATGTTGAGCTCCTTCTGAGTAAAAATATACTTCAAGCTTTTGTGACCGGTGAAGATCTTCACCTTCTCACTCAGCAAGAAGTGCCTCCAAATCTTCAACGCAAACACAACAGCGGCCAACTCCAAATCGTGCGTCGGGTAATTCTTCTCATGAGCCTTAAGCTGACGAGAAGCATACGCAACCACGTGCCCATACTGATGCAATACGCAACCGAGACCGTTACCAGAAGCATCGCAAAAGATCTCGAATCCTCCACTCCGGTCGGGCACAGCAAGAACAGGGGCAGACGTCAGCTTCTCCTTCAGAACACCAAAAGCTCCCTCACAGTCATCAGACCAAACAAAAGACACATCTTTCTGCGTCAGTCTGGTCATCGGCTCGACAATACGGGAGAAATCCTTGATGAAATCACCGGTAATAACCTGCAAGTCCAAGGAAACTCCAGATCTCGGACGCTGACCGCGGAACATGCCACTCCCTGATAGCCTTAATCTTCTCGGGGTCCACCGAAATACCATCTCCAGTCACCACATGCCCGAGAAAAGCAACCCTGTCCAGCCAAAACTCGCACTTGGAATACTTAGCATACAACCGATGCTTCCTCAAGATCTCCAATACCGTCCTCAAGTGCGACGCATGCTCCTCTTCTGACCTTGAGTAGATCAGAATGTCGTCAATGAAGATAACGACAAACTTATCTTAAAAGTCATAGAAAATCAGATTCATCAGATTCATAAAAACCGCGGGTGCGTTGGTTACACCGAAAGGCATGACCACGAACTCGTAGTGTCCATATTTCGTCCTGAATGCTGTCTTCGGAACATCTTCCTTCCTCACATTCAGCTGGTGATAACCACTCCTCAGATCCAGCTTAGAGAATACCCTCGATCCTCCCAGCTGATCAAAGATGTCATCAATGCGAGGCAACGGATATCGATTCTTGACGGTCACCGCATTCAACTCCCGGTAGTCCACACACATGCGACGCGAACCATCCTTCTTCTTCACCAGCAAGACCGGTGCTCCCCATGGAGACACACTAGGATTAATTAACCCTTCTGAAGGAGTTCATCCAGCTGCTTCCGCAATTCCTCCAATTCTGCTGGTGCCATGCGATACGGCGCTTTCGAAATAGGCTGCGCTCCCGGAATGATGTTGATCGAAAACTTGAGAGCTCGATCAGGTGGCAATCCAGACATCTCCACGGTAAAGACATCATCGAAGTCACGCACCACCGCAGGCCGACACTGCTCTATCTGCATAGTAATGATCTCCACCGGCTTGGCCCGAAACCTGACCGGACCAAGCGAACTACTACCTCGGCTGAACTCGAACACCAGATGTCCAGGGATCTCGAACACCACCTTCTTCATCTGACAATCGATCGTGGCGTAGAAGCTCCCTAGCCAGTCCATCCCGAGGACGGCATCATAGTTGATGCTGTCGTGGACAATAAAATCTGCGTAGAGCTCATGTCCACAGACCACCAAAAGGCAAGAGTTGCAACCACGATGCACCGAGACCACGCCATTTCCTGTAACGATATTCCAACTCCTGGGAAGAGGGAAAGTCAACAAGGAATGCTTCTCCACGAAGCTCTGGGAAATAATGCACATCGATGCACCTGAGTCGAAGAGGACTCGTGCAGGAAATGTGCAAACCAAAATCACACCTAACAGACAGTCTAACAATCAAGTTCTATCCTAGCAGACAAACATAAGCAAGCAACCAAACATAATCTAATAACTAAACTAACTAAGGAAAGAAATAGCTAGATTGAGGGTTACCTGCAATAACCTCATCCACCGCCTCGGTCTCAACAGCAGTCATCAGAAATGCCTGCCACCTCGGCTGAACGGCCTGCTTAAAAGCCTGCCTCTGTGGAACGAGAGGCGCTCCACGTCTGGCAGGAACAGGTGCCTTCTGCTGCAACGGCTGAGCTGCAACATGTTCCTTCCACTGCTGCTTGGACTTCGGGCAATCCTTCATGGTATTCACAGGGTCACCACAAATCAAGCACTGTCCCAATATCTTCCGGCACTGATCCTTGACATGCCCAGTCTTGCCACAGAAATGGCAAGTCTTCAGAGTAGGAGGTCCTCCGGGCCTCTTGAACTGCATCGGCTGGACGGGCCCGAACCCTGGTCTCACCACTGCTCTGGCCTGGTCCACAGGCCTCTTCCCAGCCCCAGAAATCTGTCCTCTCTTCTGGCTCATAATCCGCTCCTGCCTCTTCGCCGCAATCAAAGCCTTCTGATAGGACTCTGCATCAGAAGAAGTCACGTAGCTCTGAAGATCCAAAGAAAGCCCCTGCAGAAACCTCTGGGCTCTCTCATCAGCATCCTGCACCATCTTCGGTGTGAAACGACTCAGCCTAGTGAACTCCTGGTGGTACTGGTCCACCGTCAAGCTCCCCTGCTTCAGGTCGATGAAGCACTGTGCCATCTCCCTCCTGGCAGCCTTCGGAAAGTACTCCTCATCAAATCTGGACTTGAAAATAGCCCAAGATATCGGCTCCTCCAGCAACTCCTCCTCGGCATCCCACCAGTTCCGAGCATTATCCTTGAGCTGCCTCTTTGCCAAGTCAACCCATCCAGTAGGGTCGACCTTCGACATCTTCAAGTTATCCTCCATGTTCCTGGTCCATTCATCCGCAGCCAGAGGTCCTTCGGTCCCATCAAAGTAAGCGGGACCCAGCTCCCGAAACTGCTTCGCTCCGGGCTCGAAGCGAGGGACATTCTGAATAGGCTGTGCTGCTCGAGCAGGTGGAACATTCCAAGCATTCTGTAGCATCCCCTGCTGCACATGCATCATCTGATGCATCATCCGCATGATCTCCCCGTTGGTGGGCTCCCGATCCGGCTCCTCGACACGAGGGGGCACCCCACCACCAGCACGGGTATTCCATCTCCCAGCCATCTATTGACACAGGAAAAACGAAACAAATTAGACTCTTAGCCTTATGACTCGGTGTTGAAATTGTTTATCGGACATTCTATAATTCTTATCGTTGTTCTGATTAAGTCACAGTTACAGTGGAGGACCTGCATGGGTCACCAAAGAAACCTGTCACGCCCCGCTTCCCAAAAATATGGAGGCGAAGCGTGAGAAGGTCCGCTCGGACTTGAAGCTACAAAGCCACAAGTCCAATAAGCGTCAATTTACACAAAGTAGCAGGTCCCTGTAATGTGACTCGGTAACAACAATAACAATAATAGAAAAGAGACAAATAATTAAAATTATTCAACTCGGAGTCCAGATATAAATTCAACAACCAGAAATGCCACCAGGCAAACAAAAGAGTCCAAAAGGGAAAGGCCTAGCATAGCCAACAACAAAAACGACTAACACAAAGGTGCTACTCACCACCAAAATAAACAACAACTAACAAGGAGACTGCGAAGGAACTAAGACTGGTCGCCGGTGTCCTCATACTCAACATCAGCAACGGGATCGGGCACGAACTCCACGAACTCATCACCCTCCACAGCAATCTCTGGCTCAGCAACTAACATGCATCACCCAAATAGAAGGGGCACATGTCAGCAAGTCTACAAGACTTGTGCAAGGAAACTAAAGAAGTGATGACAACCTAGCAGTTCTAGAGTATAGTATGACATGACATTTTATGCAATGAAACAACAGCAGTTTATGTATGGCATGATTATAGCATGGCAAGTAACATGACATGGCAAGTAAACAATTACATGACAAGTACAAGTATTGTAAGCACGTCGTGCACAGAGATTCCGCCCTTTGGCTAGAGTGGCTGTACGGGCCAACTCTTACGCTCAAGTGACCGTTTATCCCTACCCCTCCACGTGTGTCGAGCCAGGGCATTACCCCCGAACACGTAATGCTCGCTTCTGGATTACGAGCCAGGAAGTGTTTTTAACACGTATGGCGTATAGTTATGCCCGCATAACGGGTGCCTAGCCGGTAACACAGAAACACGGATTTGTACAAGGATTTGTAGCGTGTGCTACTATGCAACATGCAACATGATATGTAAAATGGATGCACATGACAATTATTGAAATGAAATTGTGTACCGTTAAAGAAAATTAAACATGGCAGGCAATTGTATGACATGACATGTCAAGGGAAATTCTAGCTTCGTTGTCAAGCTAGAATTGAATTTGTGCCTAGACCGCTATCATTTCACGGTCTAGTCTCTTTCACGCTAAAACAAAGTATTGGCCTAAAAACATGGCCTAAAGCAATGTTGGCAAGTTTCACTTGCCTGGTACCGAAGTTGTTGTTCGACGAGAGTCACGAGATCGGTGTCCAACGGAAATTGGGTTCGCTGTTATGGCAAAATAGAAAATTAGATTTTAAAGTTCTAAACCGGTTTGTATTGGAATCCTATAACGTCTAGTAATCCATTTTTAATTAGGGTTTCTAATTTACGGTGTGGGTTATGGAGAATTAAAGATAGATCACTAACCGATTACGAATCGAAGATCGAGACGCCTACGGTTCTGCAGTAGGAGAAGATCTCGACGATCTCCGGATTTCCGTCGCCAAACCGAGCTTAGCACGACAACAGAAAAGCGATCCGGAAGAACTATGGTTGAAAAAGAGTTCCTCGCGGCTGAAATGCTACAGATCTGGAGATTAGGGCAAATCTGGATCAAAAGAGAATTTTGGGGTTTTGGGGTTGATCGGCGGCCAACGGAGGTGGTGCCGGCATAAAAGAGGGTGAGGGGAAGCTCGGGAGGATGAAGGGAGGTAAGAGAATGATCGGGGAAAGATAGGGGAAGAAAATGAGCTAAGAAAAGTGAAGAAAGAATGAGAATGGTCGAGGGTTTAAATAAGAAGAAATAGCGGCGGCTACAACTTAACCTAGGTTTACTGGGCAATTTAGTCGGTCAGAGAAGGGTGGTCGACCGACTAGTTTGGGATCTAGTCGGTCGGTCGTCCAACAGACACCGACTAACACCAAAACAGTGAACAGTGTCTGTACAGAGAAGGCATGATTATTCGGTCCGTGAAGACCCGTCGACCGACTAGTCTAGGATCTAGTCGGTCGGTGAACGTTCATGAACCAACTAAGGGTCGAATAAGATAGATAATGAGTACTGACAGTTAGTCGGTCTGAGTACAAGACCTGACCGACTAGTTTGACAACTAGTCGGTCGAAAAACGTGCTTAGACCGACTAAACGTAAACAGTAACTCTGTCGAATTTTACTAACAAGAACTAGTCGGTCTGAGAAGTGTTGTCGGCCGACTAGATTGCAATCTAGTCGGTTGGCTATCCTTCATGAACCGACTAAAATGCACGAGAAGTGCCGAATCGAAGCGCGAAGCTTCGGGAAGATTCCTATGGCCTCTAGGATCACCCTAGCACTAAGATTAAGACGCTAAGAAGTTAATCGTAAGGATTCCTAACAGGAAAAACACACAAAGAGGGAACATCCAATATTATTCATATAAAATAGTCATTAAAAAAAACCGGTCGTTACAACGATCTCATTCTGTTCATTTCTTTTTCTAACAAATACCCATTTATAACCGACATGTTTTACACCTTTGGTGTTTGGACAATTGGTCCAAAGACCTTGCGTTTTGTGAGTGAGTCCAACTCCACTCCTATTGCCGCTTTCCACTTTGGCCAATCATCTCTACTTTGACATTCTGTCAGAGAGTGTGGTTTAATATCATCGTCACAGTCCGCGACGTTGATGGCAATATTGCACGCAAATGTGTCATATATAATGGTGCTCTTTCTGTCCCAATACTCTCCAATTCGTACATAGTGTATCGAAACTTCATTTTCTCCCGATTTTTCCTCTCTTTGAGAGTTTGGAACAGATGGGGGAGCAGGACTTATAGTAGCATCATGTGGTGGTATTGTTTGACTATTGTCAAGGGTCCTACTCTTTCGAGGGACTTGATCCTTGGATCCCGGTGGTCGTCCTCTCTTTTTAAGAGGTCCAACCATCTCTGATGTAGACGGATTGCATCCATTTTGCTGTATGTCAATCCTCGCTGGAGTGTTAACAGCAGGGACGTGTGATCTGACAATCTTCTGGTTGTCAGTAAATTTGTTCGGCAAGAGATGGACAATGTTTTAGATATGGAGAATCTTCAGGACCTCCTCCTCACACTGGCTCGTGGGCGGATCAAAGTGACTTAATTTTTGTGTATCCCAAGAGATACTCTCTGAAGTTTCAGGCTTCTTATTTTGTAAGCCTAGTCTTGGAAAAGATGTTTCATCAAATTCACAGTCTTCTAGACGTGCCTTGAAAACGTCTCCCATAAGGGGTTCTAGGAATCTTATTATGGAGGGTGTGTCAAACAAAACATAAATACCTAGGCGACGTTGTGGACCCATCTGTGTCCTTTGTGGTGGTGCTATGGGGACGTATACTGCACAACCAAATATTCTCAAATGTGAGACAATCGGTGGTACTCCAAGTGCTAATTGCATAGGAGAAGATGACTGACCTCCAAAAGGTCTGTATTTTATTAAAGATGCAGCATGCAATATTGCATGACCTCATGCATTCACCGACAACAGGGATTGAAGTAGTAATGGACGAGCAATCCATTGCAGTCTCTTAATTAGAGATTCTGCTAACCCATTTTGGGTGTGAACATGTGCTACATGATGTTCGACTTTAATGCCCGATGCTTGGCAATAGTTTAGAAAAACTTTTGATGTAAACTCCTCCGCATTATCCAGACGAAGTTTCTTTATCTGGTGATCGGGGAAGTGTGCCTGCAACTTGATTATCTGAGCTAAAAGCTTAGAAAATGCTAAGTTACGGGTGGACAGTAGACACACATGTGACCACTTAGTAGATGCGTCTATCAGGAGCATAAAGTACCTGAAAGGACCACTTAATGGGTGTATAGGCCCATAAATGTCCACGTGGATTCTCTCTAGAAAGCCAGGAGACTCCAAGTCCACTTTAAGTGGAGAGGGTCTCGTTATTAGTTTAACCTTGTAACAGGGTGGACATGGGAAATTACCTTTTTGAAGAATCTTCAGGTTCTTCAAATTTATACCCCTTGAGCTATTTATGATGTGGTACATTATAACAGATCTAGGGTGTCCCAGTCTACTATGCCAGAGTTGGAATTTTGGTATTTGAGGGCATTGCAGGTGCTCCGTCATGTATACTTCTGGTGAGTGAATACTTGTCTGGTAGAGACCCGTGGGGAGTCACTCGATACGTTCCACAATGGTTTTTATACCATTTGTAAAAGACGGTACGTGCAAGTATTCTTTTTTATTATCCTCGACCGTCTCTAAGTGATACCCGTTTAAACGGATATCTTTAAAACTTAGAAGGTTTCAGATTGATTTAGGTGAGTATAGCGCATCTCTAAGCTTAATGTGTGTGTTATTGGGGAGCAAAATGATTGCTTCCACTGATCCTTCAATTACTTCAACGATGGCATTCAACTCCTCTTCTGCGTCTCATGAAAAAGGTCACTCAATCGTTCGACCCCCGCTCTTCAACGGAACCAACTACCTTAGTTGGAAGATCAGAATGATGATCTACATGGAGGGACAAGACCTATGGGACATCACGGAGGTGCCATTTGAGAAGCCCTCTACTCCTGCGGCTTCAAGGACGAAGGCGGAGAAAGGCTCAATCAAGTTCAATGCGAGAGCTAAGAATGCATTACATTGTGCTCTCTCTGCTAGTGAGTTCAACCGCATCTCTATGTGCAAAATAACGAATGATATTTGGCACACCTTGGAGATTTGTCATGAAGGGACAATGAAGGTAAAGAAAGCTAAACAAACTGTGTTTAGATCTAAATATGAAATGTTTAAGATGCAGGAAGGCGAAAGCATTTCAGAGATGTTCACAAGGTTCACCGATATTGTGAACGCTTTGGAGGGACTCGGGAAGACGATTTCCCAATAGGATCGTGTTGAGAAGATCCTAGACTCTCTTACACCTCGTTGGGAGTCAAAGGCCAACGGAATTTTGGAGTCATATGACACGTCCAAATATACCGTTGAGGAGTGCAATGGAAATCTCATGGCGTATGAAGTAAAGCTTCAACACAAGAAGGAGATTCAACCAACGAAGCCCGAGAAGCTAGAGAAGCAAAAGGGGGTTGCATTCCATGCCAAGGAGGAGCCAATCAAGTGGAGGAGGAAATTCCATCGAGAAGCTCCTAGCGAAGAAGATGAGCAAGAAGATGCAAGTGGAGAAGAAATTGAGGACCTTGCCGAGCAATTCAAAGCTTTCCTCAAATGCAAGCGATGTAAGTCTTTGTCAAAGTTTGCCTCCAATTCTAACAAGGTTCATACTTGTTACACTTGTAGTGGAAAAGGTCACTTGTCCACTGAATGCCCTTCCAAACCCATCAAAGAAACTTACAAGGGAAAAGGGAAGAAGTATTGGAAAGGAAAGTCCAAGTCCAAAAATCACAAGAAGGGACTTGTCGGGACCTTTGATGATTCGAGTGAGGACACTTCTAGTAACGAAGAAGAGGATACAATGGAGGATGTTTACGCATGCTTTGTAGCCATGGATGGTCCTACACCAATCCCCTCGGGAATAAACGAAGAAGAGTTGGATGCTTGGCTTGACGCATACAATTCCTATGAGGATTCGTGTGTCACGACCCGCTTCCCTAAAATGGAGGCGAGACGTGAAAAGGTCCGCACGAGAGTGGAGCTGTGAAGCCCCAAACCCGATAAGCGTAAATAAAACATAAGCAGGTCCCTGTAACCACAACGGAACAACAATAATAATACAAGGAGAGACTGAAATAAAAACTTCACATCTCAAATATTGTCCAACATGAAAATAAGTTCAACATCCAGAAAAGCCACCAGGCTAAAAGAAAAGAGTCTAAAGGCCCAGAACAAGGCCAACAAAAACAACGACATAACAAAGTATAGGTGCCACGCACCGATAACAAAACAACTGTCTAACAAAAGTGAAACACAACGAAGACACTAGGACGGGTCCCCAGTGTCCACGTACTCCCCGTCAAACACAAGCTCGGGCTCGGCGTCAGCAAACACCTCGTCCTCAACAAGGTACTCGGGCTCAGGATCTAACATGTGTCACCCAAAAGAGTAAAGGGGCACATGTCAGCAAGTCTAAAAGACTTGGGCAAGGAAACTGAAAGTAAGGCAACTAGCAACCTAGCAGTTTAGTATGCATGACATGGCAGTTATAACATGAGTGCACAAGTTAAAACATGGCAAGGCAATTTGTACAAGAGAACAATTATCGGGACATGACAAGACAAGACAAGACAAGACAAGACAAGAGTAGCCACGCTACTAGCATTCTCAATCAATTCACATTGTTGTAGGTGTTTACGCCCTTCGCTGAATGGTACAACATTCAGACCGATCAGCACTAAACACTAATCACGTTTCACGGTTGTTTTGTAGATGTTTACGCCCTTCGCTGAATGGTACAACATTCAGACCGATCGGCACTAAACACTACCCCACCCCAAAGATTTTACGCCTTACAACTGCAGTTGTTGATCAAACAGACCCCCAGTTGCCTGGCCGCTTAACCCTTACCCCATCCCGCACTAAACAAGCCAGGGTCCCTGCACATGAGCCCAGCAAGTGAGCCAGGGTTACCCCGCACGAGAGCTTGTTTCTTAGATCACAATTCAATATATCGAGCGTTGGGGTTAGCAACTCATTATGCTCGCTTCTGGTCACGAGCCAGGAACACAAGTATGGCGTAGGGGACACCTAGCCTCATTATCGAGCGTTGGGGTTAGCAACTACAGGGCTCGCTTCTGGAACACGAGCCAGGAACACAACATTGTAGCGAAGCTATGCAATCACGGCAACACTTAAGGAATGCAATGACATGACAATTTATTCGCGTACCGTTAATGGAAAGTAAACATGACATGGTAGTTGTGCAACATGCTAAATGTCGGAATTAGCTTCGTTGTCAAGCTAATTCCCCAATTTGCGCCTAGGCGAGTATCATTTCGTCGCCTAGCCTCTTTTACGCCTACAATAAGCAAATGGCCTAAAACATGGCCTAAACCCTAAGTGGCAAGTTTCACTTGCCTAGCACCGGGGATGGCGACTACTTCGTCACACGGATGCCAACCTACGGGGAAATCGCTGTTTTGGGGGAACAATCAACAAACAACATGAAATTATATTAGGGTTTCATAAAAATATAAGTAAGTTATAAAAAACAACGGTAGATCGATTTCTTACCAAGAGGAGACGGAAGAAACACTCCGGGGAACCCTAGGATCAAATCTGGAAAAGATTGGAGAAGTTTGGGGAAACTAGGGTTTTGGGGGTTTTTGGGGATTTTGATGGGTTTTGGTGAGATCTTGGGGAAGATGAGAGGTAGATAGAGTGAATGGATGGTTTGGATGATGGATTTAGGGCTTGGAATGGAGAAATGAAGCTTGGAGGAAGATGGGGGCTGAAGGGGGAAGATTTTAGGGTTTTGGGTCGTGTTGGAGAAGAAGAAATCGTTTGGGTTGGGTTTAAATAGGTTGGGCTGGCGGCTGCCCAGAAATTAGGGTTTTAACACTGGTTAGTCGGTCAAAGAGCAACCACTGACCGACTAGTTTGGCAACTAGTCGGTCGGTCGACCAACGCAGACCGACTAAGTGTAAACAGTAACTCCTGAACGAAAATAGGATTTAGAGTTAGTCGGTCCATGAACAAGTACTGACCGACTAGTTTAGCATCTAGTCAGTCGATGAACGTTCTTAGACCGACTAAGAGTAAACAGTAGCTGATACAAAAATAAGATGATGAGTTAGTCGGTTAAAGAAGCATTGCCGACCGACTAGTTTGCAACCTAGTCGGTCAACCAACGTTCTTAGACCGACTAACGATAAACAGTAACTCCTGAGAAATTTAGAAAGCTAACTAGTCGGTCCAAGAAGGATTGCCGACCGACTGGATCGTCATCTAGTTGGTCGGTGCCCCTTCTTATACCGGCTAATGAGCACAAAAAGTTCCGATACGGAGCGCGGGGCCCCGGGATCGATTCCTAAGACTCCTAGGCTTGATCTAATAGTAAGATACGACCGTTATGAAGCCCGTCACGAATGACAAACTTCGAAATAGACAATCCTAAGGAAGAAGCGAGAAAATACGACGAATCGATCGAAAATGAAAGCTACGGAGACGAAAACCACACAAGAGGAGAAAATCCACCAAAACATATATTATATTATATTAAATCCAGATACATGAAAAGCAGTCGTTACATCCTCCCCAACTTAAGAAAAATTCCGTCCTCGGAATTCCCAAAAACTCACGAGTCCGGAAACAAAAGTGGGAAACGCTCTCGCATCTCATCCTCATTCTCCCAAGTAGACTCTCCAGGTGAGCCGTGTCGCCACATCACCCTCACAAGATTGACAATCTTGTTCCGAAGCGATTTCTGACGCCTGTCCAGAATCTGCACTGGATGCTGGTCATACGTCATATCGGGGCGAACGGTAATCTCCGAAAAATCCACCGCATGAGACGGATCGCTAATGTATCGACGAAGCTGCGACACATGGAAAACATTGTGAACTCCTTCCAAAGATGGCGGCAAGGCCAAGCGATAAGCTACCTCGCCAACCCTCTCCAAAACGTCAAACGGTCCAATGTATCGCGGGCTCAACTTCCCACGCTTCCCGAAACGAATCACACCACGATTCGGGGAAATCTTCAAGAACACATGGTCGCCCGGCTGAAACTCCAAAGGACGACGTTTAGCATCCGCCCAATGCTTACAACGGTCCTGAGCAATTCTCAACCTCTCCCGAATATTCCTGACGATATCCACGGCCTCCACGATCATCTCAGGTCCCAACAACTCCCGATCACCAACGTCATCCCAACTCAATGGCGATCGACATTTCCTCCCATAAAGAGCGGCGAAAGGCGCCATGCCAATACTCGCCTGGAAGCTGTTGTTGTAAGAGAACTCCACCAAATGCAGATGGTCCTCCCACGAACCCTTGAAATCCAGCATGCACGCCCTCAGCATATCTTCCAAAATCTGAATCGTCCTCTCGGACTGGCCATCCGTCTGCGGATGGTACGCCGTGCTGAAACTCAGACTCGTACCCAAGCTCTTCTGCAAACTCTGCCAGAACTGAGATGTGAACCTCGTGTCTCTGTCAGACACGATACTCACGGGGACTCCATGAAGTCGTACAACCTCCTGTACGATTCATGTTACATCACTATCGAACTAGGAAAAGGAAATAAAAACGGAGAGTAAAAGAATTTTACCTCCATATATCTCCTCGCTAGCGCCTCAGTGGACTGTCCTACTCGGAACGGAATAAAGTGCGCAGATTTGGTCAATCGATCTACGATCACCCAAATCGCGTCATTCTGCTTCGGACTCCGAGGTAGTCCAGTCACGAAATCCATAGTGATGTGTTGCCATTTCCACTCCGGAATCGGAAGCGGTTGTAGCAACCCGGCCGAACGCTGATGCTCTGCCTTCACTTGCTGGCAAACCAAGCACTTGGCTACACTCTGAGCCACGCTTCTCTTCATACCATGCCACCAATAATTCAGACGAAGATCCTGGTACATCTTGGTGCCACCAGGATGCACAGAATACGACGAACTGTGTGCCTCCACCATCAACTCCTCTCTGATATCCCCAGCTGGCACACACAACCTGGCTCCGAACCTCAGCGAGCCATCCTCATGAATCAAAAAGTCAGTCCGCAGACCGGCTTCCACCTGCTCCCGAATCTTCACCAGCTTCGGATCCTTAGCCTGGCCAGCCTTAATCCGATCCACGATCGTCGACTGTACCTGCATGTACATCAACGACGAAGCCTCCCCAGGAAGAACAATCTCTACACCAGACTCGCAAAAATCCTGCTGCAATCTCCACTGTGAGGTCAAAATCATCACCGCTGGAAGCCTACTCAGCGCATCTGGAACCACATTCACCTTGCCAGGGTGAAACTGCAAATCAATCTCATAATCCGCCATAAGCTCCAACCATCGATGCTGTCGCATGTTGAGCTCCTTCTGAGTGAAAATATACTTCAAGCTTTTGTGATCGGTGAAAATCTTCACTTTCTCACTCAGCAGGAAGTGCCTCCAAATCTTAAGAGCAAACACAACGGCAGCCAACTCCAAATCATGCGTCGGATAATTCTTCTCATGAACCTTAAGCTGACAAGACGCATACGCCACAACATGCACATGCTGATGCAACACACAACCGAGACCCTTGCCAGAAGCATCGCAAAAGATCTCAAATCCACCGCTGCGATCAGGCACAACAAGAATTGGGGCAGTCGTCAACCTCTCCTTCAGAATACCAAAAGCACTCTCACAATCACCCGACCAAACAAAAGCAACATCCTTCCGCGTCAACCTGGTCATCGGCTCAGCAATACGAGAAAAGTCCTTAATGAATCGCCGATAATAACCAGCAAGTCCAAGAAAACTCCGAATCTCAGACGCCGACGACGGAACAGGCCACTCCCTGATGGCCCGAATCTTCTCGGGATCCACTGAAATACCATCTCCAGTCACCACATGCCCGAGAAAAGCAACTCGATCCAGCCAAAACTCGCACTTTGAAAACTTAGCATACAACCGATGCTTCCTCAAAATCTCCAACACCGTCCTTAAGTGCGAGGCATGCTCTTCCTTCGACTTCAAATAGATCAGAATGTCGTCAATAAAGATAACGACAAACTTATCCAAAAATTCGTAGAAAATCAGGTTCATCAGATTCATGAAAACTGCGGGCGCGTTAGTTATGCCGAAAGGCATAACCACGAACTCATAGTGTCCATACTTCGTCCTGAACGCTGTCTTCGGAACATCACCCTTCTTCACCTTCAACTGATGGTAACCACTCCTCAAATCCAATTTTGAAAACACCCTCGAACCTCCAAGCTGATCAAAAATATCATCGATGCGAGGCAACGGGTATTTATTCTTAATGGTCACCGCATTCAACTCCCGATAGTCCACGCACATGCGACGCGAACCATCCTTCTTCTTAACCAGCAACACCGGTGCTCCCCACGGAGACACGCTAGGGTTAATATAACCCTTCTGCAAAAGCTCATCCAATTGCTTCAGCAACTCTTCCAATTCTGCAGGTGCCATACGATACGACGCCTTCGAAATCGGCTGCGCACCTGGGACAAGATCGATAGAAAATTCCAAAGCCCGATCAGGCGGCAAACCAGACATCTCCTTGGGGAAGACGTCGCCAAAATCACGCACCACAGCTGGCCACTCCAGCTCCATCTGCATAGCCACAGCCTTCACCGGCCTGGCCCGAAATCTGACAGGACCAAGCGAACTGCTACCACGACTAAACTCAAACACTGGATGTCCGGGAATCTCGAATACCACCTTCTTCCTCCTGCAGTCGATCGTAGCATAGAAGCTCGCAAGCCAGTCCATCCCAAGAACTGCATCATAGTTGATGATGTCGTGGACAATGAAATCAGTGAAAAGCTCATGTCCACAGACCACCAACGAGCAAGAATTGCAACCACGATGCACCGAGACCACACCATTCCCCGTGACGATATTCCAACTCTTTGGAAGAGGGGACGTCGACAAGGAATGCCTCTCCACGAAGCTCCGAGAAATAATGCACATCGATGCACCAAAGTCAAAGAGGACTCGTGCAGGAAACGTGCAAACCAAAACCACACCTAATCAATCAATTAACAATCAAACCCTAGTCTAGCAAACAATCATGTTCAAGCAAACAACACAATCTAACAACCAAAACCAGCTAGGAAAGTAACAGCTAGATTGAGGATCACCTGCGATAACCTCATCCACAGCCTCGCTCTCCGCAGCGGTCATCAGAAAAGCCTGCCTCCTCGGTGGAACAGCCTGCTGAAAAGCCTGCCTCTGCGGAACAAGAGCTGCTCCACGACCAGCAGGAACAGACGCTCGCTGCTGCAACGGCTGAGCTGTAACAGGAGCCCTCCGCAGCGGACCCGCATGCCGACAATCCTTCGCGACATGGGAAGCATCACCACAAACCAGACACTGGCCCAGAAACTTCCGACACTGATCCTTAACGTGGCCAGGCTTGCCGCAGAAATGGCAAGACTTCAGAATAGGCCCTCCTGGCCTCTTAAACTGAGCAGACTGATTAGGCCTGAATCCAGGTCTAACCACAGCTCTCGCCTGTTCCACAGGCCTCTTCCCAGCACCAACAACAGACCCTCTCCTCTGGTTCACGAGCAGCTCCTGCCTCTTGGCAGCGACCAGAACCTTCTGATAAGACTCCCGGTCAGAAGAGGTCACAAAACTCTGGAGCTCCGAAGCAAGCCCCTGCAGGAACCTCTGAGCCCTCTCCTCAGCATCCTGCACCATCTTTGGTGCAAACCGACTCAGCCTCATGAACTCTTGGTGATACATGTCCACCGACGAGTTCCCTTGCTTCAAATCGATAAAACGCTGCAGCATCTCCTCCCTGGCAGCTTTCGGGAAGAACTCACCCTCAAATCTAGCCTTGAAGGTAGCCCAAGCTATCGGCTCCACCAACAACTTCTCTTCCGCATCCCACCAATTCCGAGCATTATCCTTGAGTTGCCTCTTCGCCAAATCAACCCATCCAGCCGGGGTGATCTTGGCCATTTGCAGGTTGTCCTCGATGTTCCGAATCCACTCATCGACAGCCAGAGGACCCTCAGAACCATCAAAATATGCGGGACCCAGCTCCCAAAATTGCTTCGCTCCTAGCTCAGAGCGAGGGGCATCCGGAAGAGCCCGGGCAGCTCGAGCAAGTGGAGCATTCTGGACTTGCAGAAGCACGCCCTGCTGCACTTGCATCATCTGGAGCATCATCCGCATCATCTCACCGCTGGTGGGTTCCCGCTCAGGCTCCTCATCATGAGGGACCGCACCACTACCCCCACCACGGGTGAAACGCCTTCCTGCCATCTAATGACACAGAGAACGCATCAAATTAGACTCATAGCTTATGACATCGGACGTCGAACTTAATTTATTGGACATTCTAATATTATTATCGCTATTCCAAAAATCGCAGTTACAGAAGGACCTGCATGGGCCACCACTAAAACCTGTCACGACCCGCTTCCCTAAAATGGAGGCGAGACGTGAAAAGGTCCGCACGAGAGTGGAGCTGTGAAGCCCCAAACCCGATAAGCGTAAACAAAACATAAGCAGGTCCCTGTAACCACAACGGAACAACAATAATAATACAAGGAGAGACTGAAATAAAAACTTCACATCTCAAATATTGTCCAACATGAAAATAAGTTCAACATCCAGAAAAGCCACCAGGCTAAAAGAAAAGAGTCTAAAGGCCCAGAACAAGGCCAATAAAAACAACGACATAACAAAGTATAGGTGCCACGCACCGATAACAAAACAACTGTCTAACAAAAGTGAAACACAACGAAGACACTAGGACTGGTCCCCAGTGTCCACGTACTCCCCGTCAAACACAAGCTCGGGCTCGGCGTCAGCAAACACCTCGTCCTCAACAAGGTACTCGGGCTCAGGATCTAACATGTGTCACCCAAAAGAGTAAAGGGACACATGTCAGCAAGTCTAAAAGACTTGGGCAAGGAAACTGAAAGTAAGGCAACTAGCAACCTAGCAGTTTAGTATGCATGACATGGCAGTTATAACATGAGTGCACAAGTTAAAACATGGCAAGGCAATTTGTACAAGAGAACAATTATCGGGACATGACAAGACAAGACAAGAGTAGCCACGCTACTAGCATTCTCAATCAATTCACATTGTTGTAGGTGTTTACGCCCTTCGCTGAATGGTACAACATTCAGACCGATCGGCACTAAACACTAATCACGTTTCACGGTTGTTTTGTAGATGTTTACGCCCTTCGCTGAATGGTACAACATTCAGACCGATCGGCACTAAACACTACCCCACCCCAAAGATTTTACGCCTTACAACTGCAGTTGTTGATCAAACAGACCCCCAGTTGCCTGGCCGCTTAACCCTTACCCCATCCCGCACTAAACAAGCCAGGGTCCCTGCACATGAGCCCAGCAAGTGAGCCAGGTTTGCCCCGCACGAGAGCTTGTTTCTTATATCACAATTCAATATATCGAGCGTTGGGGTTAGCAACTCATTATGCTCGCTTCTGGTCACGAGCCAGGAACACAAGTATGGCGTAGGGGACACCTAGCCTCATTATCGAGCGTTGGGGTTAGCAACTACAGGGCTCGCTTCTGGAACACGAGCCAGGAACACAACATTGTAGCGAAGCTATGCAATCACGGCAACACTTAAGGAATGCAATGACATGACAATTTATTCGCGTACCGTTAATGGAAAGTAAACATGACATGGTAGTTGTGCAACATGCTAAATGTCGGAATTAGCTTCGTTGTCAAGCTAATTCCCCAATTTACGCCTAGGCGAGTATCATTTCGTCGCCTAGCCTCTTTTACGCCTACAACAAGCAAATGGCCTAAAACATGGCCTAAACCCTAAGTGGCAAGTTTCACTTGCCTAGCACCGGGGATGGCGACTACTTCGTCACACGGATGCCAACCTACGGGGAAATCGCTGTTTTGGGGGAACAATCAACAAACAACATGAAATTATATTAGGGTTTCATAAAAATATAAGTAAGTTATAAAAAACAACGGTAGATCGATTTCTTACCAAGAGGAGACGGAAGAAACACTCCGGGGAACCCTAGGATCAAATCTGGAAAAGATTGGAGAAGTTTGGGGAAACTAGGGTTTTGGGGGTTTTGGGGATTTTGATGGGTTTTGGTGAGATCTTGGGGAGATGAGAGGTAGATAGAGTGAATGGATGGTTTGGATGATGGATTTAGGGCTTGGAATGGAGAAATGAAGCTTGGAGGAAGATGGGGGCTGAAGGGGGAAGATTTTAGGGTTTTGGTTCGTGTTGGAGAAGAAGAAATCGTTTGGGTTGGGTTTAAATAGGTTGGGCTGGCGGCTGCCCAGAAATTAGGGTTTTAACACTGGTTAGTCGGTCAAAGAGCAACCACTGACCGACTAGTTTGGCAACTAGTCGGTCGGTCGACCAACGCAGACCGACTAAGTGTAAACAGTAACTCCTGAACGAAAATAGGATTTAGAGTTAGTCGGTCCATGAACAAGTACTGACCGACTAGTTTAGCATCTAGTCGGTCGATGAACGTTCTTAGACCGACTAAGAGTAAACAGTAGCTGATACAAAAATAAGATGATGAGTTAGTCGGTTAAAGAAGCATTGCCGACCGACTAGTTTGCAACCTAGTCGGTCAACCAACGTTCTTAGACCGACTAACGATAAACAGTAACTCCTGAGAAATTTAGAAAGCTAACTAGTCGGTCCAAGAAGGATTACCGACCGACTGGATCGTCATCTAGTCGGTCGGTGCCCCTTCTTATACCGGCTAATGAGCACAAAAAGTTCCGATACGGAGCGCGGGGCCCCGGGATCGATTCCTAAGACTCCTAGGCTTGATCTAATAGTAAGATATGACCGTTATGAAGCCCGTCACGAATGACAAACTTCGAAATCGACAATCCTAAGGAAGAAACGAGAAAGTACGACGAATCGATCGAAAATGAAAGCTACGGAGACGAAAACCACACAAGAGGAGAAAATCCACCAAAACATATATTATATTATATTAAATCTAGATACATGAAAAGCAGTCGTTACATCGTGCCTCACGGCTAAGGAGGAAAAGTCGTCATCAAGCTCTTGCAAGGATGATGATGATGTTGTTGAGATCGAGGAAGAAAAGATCTCATATGAGGTGCTCAAGATCAAATTTGACTTGGTCTCCGAAAATGCTAGTAAGTGCATCAACTCTTACAATAGATTAAAAGCAAAATATAAGATTGCTAAGAGTAGAATGCATGAACTAGTTATTGCAAGTGTAATTCATGATGAAAGACATGTTTATGACACTTGTGAGAGAGAGACACTTCTCTCTCAAGTTAAGGAATTGAGTATTTCTAATGAAACTCTCATTGCTCAAAACCTTGTCTTAGATGCTCACATTCAACAACTTACGTTGAAATGTGAAGAGGAATCCCGGAAGCTCATAAGCTTTGTATATTCTAGGGATTCACTCCACGATTTGTTGGAAAAACAACATCCGGCAAATCATAGAGGAGGTTTGGGTTATATTCAAAATGTGGTTCCCAAACCCACCTCTAATTCTTCTTTTGGTGCACATTCAAGAAATATTGCCAAAGCACCTAAGAAGAATCACCATGCATTCTTGTACAACAATTACACCGACAAGAAGCATGTAGATCATAAGGTGATGAGGAAGAATGAATAATCTTCATTTTTTGCTAAGAAGCAAAATCCTCTTTCTTTGCATGCTAAGAAACTTGTTTCTACACCTAAGCATGCCACATCCTTCCCTCTTGCAAAGGCAAAACCATTGCCTAGGAAGTCATTGAGATTGTGGATTCCCACTAAGGGTAGTGTGCAAGAGAGAGATAGTTACATCAACTCTCTAGTTAGGGATGTGATCACATCGTGTGATTACGTTAGGAAATCAAACTCCTCTTGGGTTTGGTTACCTAATGTTTAGGTTCCTCACACATTTGCATATGGCATGTGTATTGTGCTTCTATGTTTATTTTAAACATACCCATTGATTGTGTGTGTTTCATGATTTTGAAAATATTTTTCAAATTTATTTCTTTTCATGAAAATTGGGACCTTGGGGTTTATTGACATACATGCATTTTTGATCCATGTGTATGTCAATGGGGGAGTTAATATATTATATGTTTAAATTATTTTAAGACATATTTTAACTCTCATTTCGGAGGTTATTTGAGATCATTATTTACATTTGGTTATTTTGGGTCTCAAACCAAACCTCTTGTTTATTGCCAACTTGTTTCATGTTTCATTGTTTTTGGCAATATCCTTATGTATCTTTGAAGCTTGATTTTTCCATATCTATTGCTTTGATACATTTTTAAGGCCCATGGCTCCAATAATTAATTGGCATTAGATCCTAGAAGTCAAAAGTTGACCATTTCTATGATCTAGGGGGAGCATGAGATAGTGAATTGATACCCACTAAATTGTTAAATTTGGTGTCATACATATCTTTCTTTTCTTTCATATTGTCACATCTTGGTTAAGATGACAAAGGGGAATATTTTTGATGTCCACCTTTTTGACGATGTCAAGGGGGAGAGATATATGCATTATGTGATCATATCTATAAGGGGAGAGATATATACATATGCATATGGGGAGAAATATCTCTATGGGGAGAGATTTATGGGATTAGCTAAACCTTTCATGTTTGCATGCTTTTATTCTTTGCAATTGGTTTATGTAATCCATGCCTATTATATGTCACCTTGTTGTTATTGGTATTATGAGTGTTTACCTTTGTGTAGCTCATTATATATTTGGTGCATATAAGTAGGGGGAGATAATTAGCATTGTGCTTTAATTCTTTATGATTTACATAATGTGTGTCATCATCAAAAGGGGGGAGATTGTTGAGTATTGGTGTTTCATACCAATCTTATTTTGATGATGATCACAACATTATGTTGTTGCTAATGAATCTCATGTCTTAGTCTCTCAGTTTATTTCAAGGATATCTTTCTTGGAGACTAATCACTTGGTGTAAGGATGGACATCATGTGAAGAAGGGCCAAAGTTTGGACTCAAGGAGTGCCAAAGCTTGGAGATGATGGAGAGCTTTCAAGGCATCAAGATTGAAGACTTAGACTCTTAAGAAAGCATTGTAATCCATGTAATTTACTTTATTGTTTTCTCTCTCTTTTGAGTCTAGGGTTGATGTAATGCCTTGCTAGATGGTTTGCTCATTCATGCACATGCATTTAACCATCCTAGTGAACCTTAGGATTATCATAGAATCCAACCCAATAGGTCCACTCTTTCCGTCAATCGATTGTTGAGGGAAACACAGCCGACTGGGTGATTTCCAGTCGCCTGTAGTTCCTTCTACAGTCGCCTGATATGCACTGCTCAAGTCAACATTTCTATTGACTCAAACTTGAACTTCACGCACAGTCGTCTGTCGGTTTCCAGTCGCCTGTATATTTATAGTCATCTGGA
The DNA here is from genome assembly GCA_030789695.1 of Scilla litardierei. Classification (NCBI taxonomy): domain Eukaryota; kingdom Viridiplantae; phylum Streptophyta; class Magnoliopsida; order Asparagales; family Asparagaceae; genus Scilla; species Scilla litardierei. The sequence goes on along the minus strand of CM061142.1, from coordinate 653,941,042 downwards.
TATTGGCCAACAGTCGCCTGTCTAACGTAAGTGCAATCTCTGCATCTCTCTGTCTTCTCTCCATACTTTACAGTAGCCGACTGATGAAGAATGTACAGTCGCCTGACTATTTGACAGTCGACTGTAGTATTATCATCAGTCGCATGTGCAAAGAATTGGAGAAAGGGTGCAGCTCTCTGTTTCGATCCATCCCCTGCAGCAGTCGTCTGCTGAAGGATTAACAGGCACCTGTTCTGTTTATCAGTCGACTGTATTGACTTCGTCAGTCGACTATCCTGGCTCAGATTATAGCCGTTGGATATTTTCTAGCCGTTGATCAGTCGACTGTCTTATGATCATCAGTCGACTGTTCCTGTCGTTTTCACCCAGTTTCTAGCCGTTGCAGATTTGATTATTTGGCTGTTTCTTTGGGTTTTTGGGCTTGATATAGGATTCCTATATATATGAGTGTGCTGCCATCACTTGAGAACTCTTGACAACATTTGATAAACTCTTGACTCTATAGAAAATCTCAAGAGATCAATAAGCCACTCTCAAGCTCCCTCATTTCCCTCTATTGAGCATTCATCTTCCTTCATGCATTGAAGTCCAGCTCAAGGGAAATCATCCAAGTGCTCTCAAGCATATTCCAACACTTGGAGATCCTCTTCCATGCCTTGCATTCATTCATGAGTAAGCATCTCAAGGCATAGGTAAGAGTATTTACTTTACAGTGTGTAATTTGTCTTCCTATTTCTCTTTGTGGGATTAGGATACTCTCTTTGTGGGAGTTTCTCTCTTTGTGGGAGGTTGTCTCTTTGTGGGACTAGAGAATTCTCTTTGTGGGAATTAACTCTCTTTGTGGGAGTTCGAGTGTCCTAGTGTAGGGCTAACCCTAATTCTCTGAGTGGGAGTTAGTGATTCTCTGTGTGGGAGTCTTGATCCTTGTGTAGGATTGGTTGGGTCCTTGTGTAGGGCATAAATCCTCTTTGTGGGGTATCTCCTTGTGAGATTTGTATTCACTTCTCTGTGTGGGAATATAGTGAATATTGGTGTGGCTGGATGTACCCAAGTTTGGGGAACCAGGGTAAAACTTTGTGTTTGCGTTTGGATTGATTGTGCCATTTAATTCCTCTTGCATTTATTATTCCGCATTTGCAAGTTAAATTTTATTTGGTCAATTTTATTGCCATTACACTATTCACCCCCCCCCCCTCTAGTGTGTGTTGTTAGTATTGCAAGGGTTAGTCGATCCCTACAATTGGTATCAGAGCGAGGTTAAAGCATACTGCAACGATGGCATTCAACGCCTCTTCCGCGTCTCATGAAGAAGGTCACTCAACCGTTCGACCCCCCGCTCTTCAACGGAACCAACTACCCTAGTTGGAAGATCAGAATGATGATCTACATGGAGGGTCAAGACCTATGGGACATCACGGAGGTGCCATTTGAGAAGCCCTCTACTCCTGCGGCTTCAAGGACAAAGGCGGAGAAGGACTCAATCAAGTTCAATGCGAGAGCTATGAATGCTTTACATTGCGCTCTCTCTGCTAGTGAGTTCAACCGCATCTCCATGTGCAAAACAACGAATGATATTTGGCACACCTTGGAGATTTGTCATGAAGGGACAACGAAGGTAAAGAAATTTAAACAAACTGTGTTTAGATCTAAATATGAAATGTTTAAGATGCAGGAAGGCGAAAGCATTTCAGAGATGTTCACAAGGTTCACCGATATTGTGAACGCTTTGGAGGGACTCGGGAAGACGATTTCCCAAGAGGATCGTGTTGAGAAGATCCTAGACTCTCTTACACCTCGTTGGGAGTCAAAGGCCAACGGAATTTTGGAGTCATATGACACGTCCAAATATACCGTTGAGGAGTGCATTGGAAATCTCATGGCATATGAAGTGAAGCTTCAACACAAGAAGGAGATTCATCCAACGAAGCCCGAGAAGCTAGAGAAGCAAAAGGGGGTTGCATTCCATGCCAAGGAGGAGCCAATCAAGTGGAGGAGGAAATTCCATCGAGAAGCTCCTAGCGAAGAAGATGAGCAAGAAGATGCAAGTGGAGAAGAAATTGAGGATCTTGCCGAGCAATTCAAAGCTTTCCTCAAATGCAAGCAAGGTAAGTCTTTGTCAAAGTTTGTCTCCAATTCTAACAAGGTTCCTACTTGTTACACTTGCAGTGGAAAAGGTCACTTGTCCACCGAATGCCCTTCCAAACCCATCAAAGAAACTTACAAGGGTAAAGGGAAGAAGTATTGGAAAGGAAAGTCCAAGTCCAAAAATCACAAGAAGGGACTTGTCGGGACCTTTGATGATTCGAGTGAGGACACTTCTAGTAACGAAGAAGAGGATACAAAGGAGGATGCTCACGCATGCTTTGTAGCCATGGATGGTCCTACACCAATCCCCTCCGGATTAAACGAAGAAGAGTTGGATGCTTGGCTTGACGCATACAATTCCTATGAGGATTCGTGCCTCACGGCTAAGGAGGAAAAGTCGTCATCGAGCTCTTGCAAGGATGATGATGTTGTTGTTGAGATCGAGGAAGAAAAGATCTCATATGAGGAGCTCAAGATCAAATTTGACTTGGTCTCCGAAAATGCTAGTAAGTGCATCAACTCTTACAATAGATTAAAAGCAAAATATAAGATTGCTAAGAGTAGAATGCATGAACTAGTTATTGCAAGTGTAGTTCATGATGAAAGGCATGTTTATGACACTTGTGAGAGAGACACACTTCTCTCTCAAGTTAAGGAATTGAGTATTTCTAATGAAAATCTCATTGCTCAAAACCTTGTCTTAGATGCTCACATTCAACAACTTACGTTGAAATGTGAAGAGGAATCCCGGAAGCTCATAAGCTTTGTGTATTCTAGGGATTCACTCCACGATTTGTTGGAAAAACAACATCCGGCAAATCATAGAGGAGGTTTGGGTTATATTCAAAATGTGGTTCCCAAACCCACCTCTAATTCTTCTTTTGGTGCAAATTCAAGAAATATTGCTAAAGCATCTAAGAAGAATCACCATGCATTCTTGTACAACAATAACACCAACAAGAAGCATGTAGATCATAAGGTGATGAGGAAGAATGAAGAATCTTCATTTTTTGCTAAGAAGCAAAATCCTCATTCTATGCATGCCAAGAAACTTGTTTCTACACCTAAGCATGCCACATCCTTCCCTCTTGCAAAGGCAAAACCATTGCCTAGGAAGTCCTTGAGATTGTGGATTCCCACTAAGGGTAGTGTGCAAGAGAGAGATAGTTACATCAACTCTCTAGTTAGGGATGTGATCACCTCGTGTGATTACGTTAGGAAATCAAACTCCTCTTGGGTTTGGTTACCTAATGTTTAGGTTCCTCACACATTTGCATATGGCATGGGTATTGTGCTTCTATGTTTATTTTAAGCATACCCATTGATTGTGTGTGTTTCATGATTTTGAAAATATTTTTCAAATTTATTTCTTTTCATGAAAATTGGGACCTTGGGGTTTATTGACATACATGCATTTTTGATCCATGTGTATGTCAATGGGGGAGTTAATATATTATATGTTTAAATTATTTTAAGACATATTTTAACTCTCATTTCGGAGGTTATTTGAGATCATTATTTACATTTGGTTATTTTGGGTCTCAAACCAAACCTCTTGTTTATTGCCAACTTGTTTCATGTCTCATTGTTTTTGGCAATATCCTTATGTATCTTTGAAGCTTGATTTTTCCATATCTATTGCTTTGATACATTTTAAGGCCCATGGCTCCAATAATTAATTGGCATTAGATCCTAGAAGTCAAAAGTTGACCATTTCTATGATCTAGGGGGAGCATGGGATAGTGAATTGATACCCACTAAATTGTTAAATTTGGTATCATACATATCTTTCTTTTCTTGCATATTGTCACATCTTGGTTAAGATGACAAAGGGGGATATTTTTGATGTCCACCTTTTTGACGATGTCAAGGGGGAGAGATATATGCATTATGTGATCATATCTATAGGGGGAGAGATATATACATATGCATATGGGGAGAGATATCTCTATGGGGAGAGATTTATGGGATTAGATAAACCTTTCATGTTTGCATGCTTTTATTCTTTGCAATTGGTTTATGTAATCCATGCCTATTATATGTCACCTTGTTGTTATTGGTATTATGAGTGTTTACCTTTGTGTAGCTCATTATATATTTGGTGCATATAAGTAGGGGGAGATAATTAGCATTGTGCTTTAATTCTTTATGATTTACATAATGTGTGTCATCATCAAAAAGGGGGAGATTGTTGAGTATTGGTGTTTCATACCAATCTTATTTTGATGATGATCACAACATTATGTTGTTGCTAATGAATCTCATGTCTTAGTCTCTCAGTTTATTTCAAGGATATCTTTCTTGGAGACTAATCACTTGGTGTAAGGATGGACATCATGTGAAGAAGGGCCAAAGTTTGGACTCAAGGAGTGCCAAAGCTTGGAGATGATGGAGAGCTTTCAAGGCATCAAGATTGAAGACTTAGACTCTTAAGAAAGCATTGTAATCCATGTAATTTACTTTATTGTTTTCTCTCTCTCTTTTGAGTCTAGGGTTGATGTAATGCCTTGCTAGATGGTTTGCTCATTCATGCACATGCATTTAACCATCCTAGTGAACCTTAGGATTATCATAGAATCCAACCCAATAGGTTCACTCTTTCCGTCAGTCGCCTGTTGAGGGAAACACAGCCGACTGGGTGATTTCCAGTCGCCTGTAGTTCCTTCTACAGTCGCCTGATATGCACTGCTCAAGTCAACATTTCTATTGACTCAAACTTGAGCTTTACGCACAGTCGTCTGTCGATCGGTTTCCAGTCGCCTGTATATTTACAGTCACCTGGATATTGGCCAACAGTCGCCTGTCTAGCGTAAGTGCAATCTCTGCATCTCTCTGTCTTCTCTCCATACTTTACAGTAGTCGACTGATGAAGAATGTACAGTCGCCTGACTATTTGACAGTCGACTGTAGTATTAACATCAGTCGCCTGTGCGAAGAATTGGAGAAAGGGTGCAGCTCTCTGTTTCGATCCATCCCCTGCAGCAGTCGTCTGCTGAAGGATTAACAGGCACCTGTCCTGTTTATCAGTCGACTGTATTGACTTCGTCAGTCGACTGTCCTGGCTCAGATTATAGCCGTTGGATATTTTCTAGCCGTTGATCAGTCGACTGTCTTATGATCATCAGTCGACTGTTCCTGTCGTTTTCACCCAGTTTCTAGCCGTTGCAGATTTGATTATTTGGCTGTTTCTTTGGGTTTTTGGGCTTGATATAGGATTCCTATATATATGAGTGTGCTGCCATCACTTGAGAACTCTTGACAACATTTGATAAACTCTTGACTCTATAGAAAATCTCAAGAGATCAATAAGCCACTCTCAAGCTCCCTCATTTCCCTCTATTGAGCATTCATCTTCCTTCATGCATTGAAGTCCAGCTCAAGGGAAATCATCCAAGTGCTCTCAAGCATATTCCAACACTTGGAGATCCTCTTCCATGCCTTGCATTCATTCATGAGTAAGCATCTCAAGGCATAGGTAAGAGTATTTACTTTACAGGGTGTAATTTGTCTTCCTATTTCTCTTTGTGGGATTAGGATACTCTCTTTGTGGGAGTTTCTCTCTTTGTGGGAGGTTGTCTCTTTGTGGGACTAGAGAATTCTCTTTGTGGGAATTAACTCTCTTTGTGGGAGTTCGAGTGTCCTAGTGTAGGGCTAACCCTAATTCTCTGAGTGGGAGTTAGTGATTCTCTGTGTGGGAGTCTTGATCCTTGTGTAGGATTGGTTGGGTCCTTGTGTAGGGCATAAATCCTCTTTGTGGGGTATCTCCTTGTGAGATTTGTATTCACTTCTCTGTGTGGGAATATAGTGAATATTGGTGTGGCTGGATGTACCCAAGTTTGGGAAAACCAGGGTAAAACTTTGTGTTTGCGTTTGGATTGATTGTGCCATTTAATTCCTCTTGCATTTATTATTCCGCATTTGCAAGTTAAATTTTATTTGGTCAATTTTATTGCCATTACACTATTCACCCCCCCTCTAGTGTGTGTTGTTAGTATTGCAAGGGTTAGTCGATCCCTACAATTGGTATCAGAGCGAGGTTAAAGCATACTGCAACGATGGCATTCAACTCCTCTTCCGCGTCTCATGAAAAAGGTCACTCAACCGTTCGACCCCCGCTCTTCAACAGAACCAACTACCCTAGTTGGAAGATCAGAATGATGATCTACATGGAGGGTCAAGACCTATGGGACATCACGGAGGTGCCATTTGAGAAGCCCTCTACTCCTGCAGCTTCAAGGACGAAGGCGGAGAAAGACTCAATCAAGTTCAATGCGAGAGCAATGAATGCATTACATTGTGCTCTCTCTGCTAGTGAGTTCAACCGCATCTCCATGTGCAAAACAACGAATGATATTTGGCACACCTTGGAGATTTGTCATGAAGGGACAATGAAGGTAAAGAAAGCTAAAAAAACTGTGTTTAGATCTAAATATGAAATGTTTAAGATGCAGGAAGGCGAAAGCATTTCAGAGATGTTCACAAGGTTCACCGATATTGTGAACACTTTGGAGGGACTCGGGAAGACGATTTCCCAAGAGGATCGTGTTGAGAAGATCCTAGACTCTCTTACACCTCGTTGGGAGTCAAAGGCCAACGGAATTTTGGAGTCATATGACACGTCCAAATATACCGTTGAGGAGTGCAATGGAAATCTCATGGCGTATGAAGTAAAGCTTCAACACAAGAAGGAGATTCAACCAACGAAGCCCGAGAAGCTAGAGAAGCAAAAGGGGGTTGCATTCCATGCCAAGGAGGAGCCAATCAAGTGGAGGAGGAAATTCCATCGAGAAGCTCCTAGCGAAGAAGATGAGCAAGAAGATGCAAGTGGAGAAGAAATTAAGGACCTTGCCGAGCAATTCAAAGCTTTCCTCAAATACAAGCGATGTAAGTCTTTGTCAAAGTTTGCCTCCAATTCTAACAAGGTTCATACTTGTTACACTTGCAGTGGAAAAGGTCACTTGTCCACCGAATGCCCTTCCAAACCCATCAAAGAAACTTACAAGGGAAAAGGGAAGAAGTATTGGAAAGGAAAGTCCAAGTCCAAAAATCACAAGAAGGGACTTGTCGGGACCTTTGATGATTCGAGTGAGGACACTTCTAGTAACGAAGAAGAGGATACAATGGAGGATGTTTACGCATGCTTTGTAGCCATGGATGGTCCTACACCAATCCCCTCCGGAATAAACGAAGAAGAGTTGGATGCTTGGCTTGACGCATACAATTCCTATGAGGATTCGTGCCTCACGGCTAAGGAGGAAAAGTCGTCATCAAGCTCTTGCAAGGATGATGATGTTGTTGTTGAGATCGAGGAAGAAAAGATCTCATATGAGGTGCTCAAGATCAAATTTGACTTGGTCTCCGAAAATGCTAGTAAGTGCATCAACTCTTACAATAGATTAAAAGCAAAATATAAGATTGCTAAGAGTAGAATGCATGAACTAGTTATTGCAAGTGTAATTCATGATGAAAGACATGTTTATGACACTTGTGAGAGAGAGACACTTCTCTCTCAAGTTAAGGAATTGGGTATTTCTAATGAAACTCTCATTGCTCAAAACCTTGGCTTAGATGCTCACATTCAACAACTTACGTTGAAATGTGAAGAGGAATCCCGGAAGCTCATAAGATTTGTGTATTCTAGGAATTCACTCCACGATTTGTTGGAAAAACAACATCCGGCAAATCTTAGAGGAGGTTTGGGTTATATTCAAAATGTGGTTCCCAAACCCACCTCTAATTCTTCTTTTGGTGCACATTCAAGAAATATTGCCAAAGCACCTAAGAAGAATCACCATGCATTCTTGTACAACAATTACACCGACAAGAAGCATGTAGATCATAAGGTGATGAGGAAGAATGAATAATCTTCATTTTTTGCTAAGAAGCAAAATCCTCTTTCTTTGCATGCTAAGAAACTTGTTTCTACACCTAAGCATGCCACATCCTTCCCTCTTGCAAAGGCAAAACCATTGCCTAGGAAGTCCTTGAGATTGTGGATTCCCACTAAGGGTAGTGTGCAAGAGAGAGATAGTTACATCAACTCTCTAGTTAGGGATGTGATCACATCGTGTGATTACGTTAGGAAATCAAACTCCTCTTGGGTTTGGTTACCTAATGTTTAGGTTCCTCACACATTTGCATATGGCATGGGTATTGTGCTTCTATGTTTATTTTAAGCATACCCATTGATTGTGTGTGTTTCATGATTTTGAAAATATTTTTCAAATTTATTTCTTTTCATGAAAATTGGGACCTTGGGGTTTATTGACATGCATGCATTTTTGATCCATGTGTATGTCAATGGGGGAGTTAATATATTATATGTTTAAATTATTTTAAGACGTATTTTAACTCTCATTTCGGAGGTTATTTGAGATCATTATTTACATTTGGTTATTTTGGGTCTCAAACCAAACCTCTTGTTTATTGCCAACTTGTTTCATGTTTCATTGTTTTTGGCAATATCCTTATGTATCTTTGAAGCTTGATTTTTCCATATCTATTGCTTTGATACATTTTTAAGGCCCATGGCTCCAATAATTAATTGGCATTAGATCCTAGAAGTCAAAAGTTGACCATTTCTATGATCTAGGGGGAGCATGAGATAGTGAATTGATACCCACTAAATTGTTAAATTTGGTGTCATACATATCTTTCTTTTCTTTCATATTGTCACATCTTGGTTAAGATGACAAAGGGGAATATTTTTGATGTCCACCTTTTTGACGATGTCAAGGGGGAGAGATATATGCATTATGTGATCATATCTATAAGGGGAGAGATATATACATATGCATATGGGGAGAGATATCTCTATGGGGAGAGATTTATGGGATTAGCTAAACCTTTCATGTTTGCATGCTTTTATTCTTTGCAATTGGTTTATGTAATCCATGCCTATTATATGTCACCTTGTTGTTATTGGTATTATGAGTGTTTACCTTTGTGTAGCTCATTATATATTTGGTGCATATAAGTAGGGGGAGATAATTAGCATTGTGCTTTAATTCTTTATGATTTACATAATGTGTGTCATCATCAAAAGGGGGGAGATTGTTGAGTATTGGTGTTTCATACCAATCTTATTTTGATGATGATCACAACATTATGTTGTTGCTAATGAATCTCATGTCTTAGTCTCTCAGTTTATTTCAAGGATATCTTTCTTGGAAACTAATCACTTGGTGTAAGGATGGACATCATGTGAAGAAGGGCCAAAGTTTGGACTCAAGGAGTGCCAAAGCTTGGAGATGATGGAGAGCTTTCAAGGCATCAAGATTGAAGACTTAGACTCTTAAGAAGGCATTGTAATCCATGTAATTTACTTTATTGTTTTCTCTCTCTTTTGAGTCTAGGGTTGATGTAATGCCTTGCTAGATGGTTTGCTCATTCATGCACATGCATTTAACCATCCTAGTGAACCTTAGGATTATCATAGAATCCAACCCAATAGGTCCACTCTTTCCGTCAATCGATTGTTGAGGGAAACACAGCCGACTGGGTGATTTCCAGTCGCCTGTAGTTCCTTCTACACTTGGAGATCATCCAAGTGCTCTCAAGCATATTCCAACACTTGGAGATCCTCTTCCATGCCTTGCATTCATTCATGAGTAAGCATCTCAAGGGCATATGTAAGAGTATTTACTTTACAGGGTGTAATTTGTCTTCCTATTTCTCTTTGTGGGATTAGGATACTCTCTTTGTGGTAGTTTCTCTCTTTGTGGGAGGTTGTCTCTTTGTGGGACTAAGGAATTCTCTTTGTGGGAATTAACTCTCTTTGTGGGAGTTCGAGTGTCCTAGTGTAGGGCTAACCGTAATTCTCTGAGTGGGAGTTAGTGATTCTCTGTGTGGGAGTCTTGATCCTTGTGTAGGATTGGTTGGGTCCTTGTGTAGGGCATAAATCCTCTTTGTGGGGTATCTCCTTGTGAGATTTGTATTCACTTCTCTGTGTGGGAATATAGTGAATATTGGTGTGGCTGGATGTACCCAAGTTTGGGGAACCAGGGTAAAACTTTGTGTTTGCGTTTGGATTGATTGTGCCATTTAATTCCTCCTGCATTTATTATTCCGCATTTGCAAGTTAAATTTTATTTGGTCAATTTTATTGCCATTACACTATTCACCCCCCCCCCCCCCCTCTAGTGTGTGTTGTTAGTATTGCAAGGGTTAGTCGATCCCTATAGTAGGAGCTTCGTTTTAAGCATCCTTTTCAGCTGTGGCAATACTGATTGTTACCTTTGCTGTGGGTGTTAGATTGAACCCATGAGAGCGCAGGTGGAACTTCAGGTCTAGCTGCTAACTCAAGTAGTTCGACCCATCGGCCTTCAGGACCAAGAAATCAACATTTGCAGTCTGGCCATCTGTGCAATCTGGCAACATAAAAATAACCTGAATTATTTGACTATTAAAGTTAAACATCCACGCATTTAATATAAGTAAAGAATTAATTTAGAACTATGGGGATCAGCCAGCCGAGCACTAAAAAAAGAAAAAGAAAAAGTCCGAAGATACATCCCATAAATAAAAAAGTGCATAAAATAAAGACAACTTGGGAACTTTAAGAAAAGCCCCTTCCTCTTTATGCAAGCGTCTTCATCTCCATGGGGTGGTCCTTCAGCTTTGACTTTTACATTTATAACCTCACATACAAGTTCTCTCAAAAAGAAAATATTGCAGAAAAAGGGAAAAGTGTCGGAAACCTAGCTCATCCCTAAAAACATAGTTCTAATAGCACATCCACACAGATATTATATACATATACAACCACACAGATATATGACATCACAAGCATAGATTAAGAACTAATCTTAAAAAAATGAAGTGCGTGCTAAAATATTTTAAAACATTTAATCATGATCCATTTTTCATTTTTATTTATTTTTCGTCCAACCCTATCACAATTTAATATTTCTTTAATTATTGGGCTTTTGAGGCCCAAATAATTTAAAAAGAAAATTATGTGAAAATGAGCTAATTTCCAGGCTTTTGGGCCATGAAAACAACCGAAATAGGGTTAATGGGCCTCCCCAAAAATAGCTCGTTAAGGGTTAGGGTTTCGAAAAACACTAGGGGGGGCCCGCGGCGTCTACAGGGCGCGGCCGGCGTCGCCTGCGAGGCGTCACCGCCGCGCCTTTTCCAGGTGCGGCCGGCCATGCCCTTTTGGGCATGGCATGGCCGTGAACGAAGGCACGTCCATGGATCATGAAAAAAATTCGATTTTTACTGTTTTTAGACATGCAGATCTAAATAAAAATTCGATTTTTATCGTGTTCATGAACTACGTGATCTAAAACATGCAGATCTACGGGAAAAGCAAGTCTAGATCTAAAAAATTGAGGATTTACCTCTAGATTCGGCTAAGGAATCTAGACGACAGTCGATGAAGGATGCCCTTTACGCTCCCCGTTGAGCAGAACTAGATCTTCTTAAAACTGACGTTGGGGATGAACTCCTCCTTGAGAGCCATCGTCTTTTTTCTACGAGCGTGATCGTGTTAATAACGTGTTATGAAGGGAAAAGCGTAGGGTAAAAGGTATAGGGGTTAGGAGCCCCCTGCCCTCATATATATAGCTTTCAATGATGGGTAGATACCCAATGGGACCAATGGGCCTATTCACAACAATTTTTTTCCCAGCTGATAGCACAGTAAATTTCTTGCCATGTCAGCTCATGGCCATAAAGCCATAGTCTCATTATTATTAGAAGAGAATAATACGTGGCATATGATATATGAGGGATCTCTCTCATATTTCAGTACGTGTTATATTTTCATCTACAGAGTATAAGAAGCCATATGAAGTGTACTTTTTCAACCACGTGTAATTTATAGATGAGAGACGTCATGTAATCATATATGATATATATGATATATGATACATATTATTATATTATTATTATTTTAAGAATAATATGTTACATATGGCATATGTAATCTCTCTTTCATATACGATGACATGTCATTTTTTAAAATAAAAGATACATGAGACAAAAAAATTACACGTCATATAACCTTTTGTACAATGTAGATTGAAATTCTAAAACACTGTTGTTACATCATTGGGCCAGGTTTTATTAACATCATTGGGCCGTGTTACACCTTTGGACCGGCTCCCCTATTTATTTGTGTGTGCGGATTATTATATTAGCGCCACCTCAGGATAAGCCCGCCAAGGAAGACAAAGCAGCCCATCAAGCCCAATCAAACCCGCCAAGCCCTTGTAAATACCAGGCTATTTACTCGGTCAGAGGCTATTCAAATCATGCCCATTAATCCCACACGTCCTTGAGGAAAAGTGGGGAGTTTTGCCCAATAATGGCGTAGTGGTCACTCGCCCACTACGCCCGAGATGCAGGCACACACGTGCCACGAACGGAATGAAGCAGTTATCACTGATAAGATGTTGCTCCTATAAAAGGACTAAACCTGGGAGGAGCAAAGCGAGTGCAGCAGAGTTACTAAGTGCTAGTTACTCTAAACATCGGCTCTTAACTTTCCACTTTATATTTCTTCCTCCTTGACTTGGTAGGCTAGCCTGATGGACGGTCTCCCTTAGATCGATCATGCTACCCGAGTCCCACTTAAGTTCATTTACTAACTTAAGCATCGGAGGAGATTTGGGTCGGAACCCAAATCCGACACCTCTTACGTTTTCATGTGGTGCAGGTTACTTGACAGGAGGTCATTAAGTAGCTTGGAGCTCCACAGAGCTAGGTCGGATTTCCTTCAGATAGCTCGGCTGCCACCCTCCAAACCCGAGCTACCAGCAATTGAAGCCCGATCATCCCAGCTGACAAGGACTCGTGTTGACCACCAGCATCCAAGTCAGCCCACCTTATTGTTGACCGGAACCTTACCGTTAACAGTTGGTTCCATCTGTGGGAACACGCCATCAAGGTAACTTCTCACCTTAAATCAGTCAACATCCCGAGGCTACCGAAAAGCCATGTCGACTGGACCCCTCAATGATGGACCGATCATCGGTCCGGACCATGACGTACTAGAAGTCCCGGACGAGGCTGGTTCCTCTGTGGGAGTACCAAGCGTACACTTGGTCTCCAAGGAACTGTTTGACGTCATCACTAGGTCGGTCAATGCCAGCCTTGCGACGTTGACCACAGCCATGTTAGTTCTTGGGTTCAAGACTAACGTTGTTTTGATGATGATCAATACATTATGTTAGTGTGCTAATCAATCTTATGTTTTAGTCTCAGTTTATCTTAATGATTATATGTTGATGAGACAAAGCATAATGCTTGGAAGATATCATAAGAGATATCTTAAAGACCTCCAAGAGTGATGGAGTGCTCGAGCTTGATGAAGGGAAGCTCATCAAGGGGTGCCAAAGCTTGGAGATGATTGGGAGCATCAAGGTATCTTGAGCATGAAGACTTAGACTCTAGGAGATGCAATATGTAATCCATGTAATTTCTATTACTTGCATTTCTCTTTTGAGTCTAGGATTATTGTAATGCCTTGATAGATAGTCATACTCTCATGCATATGCATATAACCATCTTAATGAGCCTTAGGATTATCATAGAATCCAACCCAATAGGTTCATCTTGACCAAAGACTCATTTGGAGTCTCTGGCTTTCCATAAGTCGCCTGCTGAAGGATTCACAATCGACTGGGTGATTCCAGTCGCCTGTCGAGCCTTCTACAGTCGACTGTGGTGCACTACTCAAGTCAACACTTTTATTGACTCTACTTGAGCTTTTCGTAGCAGTCGACTGATGTTCAAATTACAGTCGCCTGTATATTTACAATCGCCTGTGAAATAGTCAACAGTCGTCTCAAAGGCGTACGTGCGATTATTGCATCTCTCTATTTTTCTCCATCTCATGTAGCAGTCGAATGATGAAGGATAAACAGTCGCCTGTCTATTTTACATTCGACTGTCCTTTGTTCTTCTGTCGCATGTATGCAAACTGGGAGTAAGAGTACAACTCTCTATTTTATTCAATCCCCCTGCAGCAGTCGCCTGATGAAGGATATACAGTCGACTGTCTGTTTTTCAGTCGCCTGTGTAGTCTTCTACAGTCGACTGTCTTGGCTCAGATTATAGCTGTTGGGATTTTTCTAGCCGTTGAACAGTCGACTGTCATTTGTTCATCATTCGACTGTCTGTGCCGTAAACTGCCAAAATCTAGCCGTTGCAGATTTCTTCCCTTTGGGGGTTTGGTTAGTTTTATGGGCTCTTCTTGGCTTCCTATATATATGAGATGGCTTAGTTCATTTAGAACTCTTGAAAGGATGAGGAAATCATAGAAGATCATTTAATCTCTTCTCTAAGCCACTCCTCCCACATTCCCTAATTAGAGCTTCAATCTTATGCTATAGCATCTAAGCTCTAGGGAATTTCTCCAAGGGATTTCAATCTCATTCCTTTTCTTGGAGAACATCTTTCTTCTCTTCATTTCATACACTCAAGTGAGAAGTGTTAGGATTCATTCCTAGAAGAGAGAAAGATCGACAAGTGCAATCAAAGCTAATCTTAAGCACTTGGTCATTCACTTGCATGCCTTCTTCTTCATATTGGTAAGATCATATCAAGGCACAGGTAAGTGTTGTTTCGTTTTGTTTTTGTTTCGAAACCCTAATTCTCTTTGTGGGAATTAGTTACTCTCTTTGTGGGAGTTATTCTCTTTGTGAGAGTTTGGTTCTTTCTGTGTGAAAGAACAAATCCTCTGTGTGAGGTCTCTCTGTGTGAGAGTAAGGATATCTCTTTGTGGGAATCCTAAATCCTCTGTGTGAGGTATCTCTTTATGGGATCTGTATTCACTTCTCTGTGTGGGAACATAGTGAATATTGGTGTGGCTGGATGTACCCAAGTTTTGGGGAACCAGGGTAATATCCTTGTGTTTGTGATTGTTGTTGTTGAGCATACTCTTTAATTTCTGCTGATTATTGTGCTTTAATTTTAGTAACTTTTAATTAAGCACTTTGCTTACTATTACACTATTCACCCCCCTTGGTGTGTAGCCCAGTAGGATCCCTTACAGTTGGTATCAGAGCCTTGGTTTGGTGGCTTTTGTAAGCATGACTTCTAAGTCTCAACAACATCCTTCCATGTTCGATCCGAAAAACTATACTCAATGGAGGAGCAAAATGATCAATCACCTCAAGAAGAACAATCTCTTGGATGCGGTGCCTTCGGATGTCTCAGGGTCAAACTTCGTGTTGGACGCTCATGCCAAAATATCTTTGTGCATCTCCACGTGGGACCATGAAAATGAAGAAGTTGGATGCATGGTGACGGCACATGAAATGTGGAGCTATTCTGAGACCAAGTACACCGGAGGTGATGAGATTGAGTCAAGCGATGATGATGTATCTCAAACTCAATCTTCTTATAAGCATAGTTATTCTAGCGATAAAAATTTATTAAATGCTTATAAGTGTAGTGCAAATTCTTTTCATGATGATTCTCATAATTGCACTTCTTTGCATGCTTCTCATATTAATATGATTAAATCTTTGCATGCCGAGAAAGAAGTTTTTCTTTCTCAAATTCGTGAGTTACGCGAGGAGAATGCTTCACTTAAATGTACTCACGTTTCGGAGTGTGACTCTGTCATTCTTGAGAGATATTCTCAAATTGACGCTTTGAGAAATGAGACATCGGCTCTCAAATCTCAATGTCTTGAGCTTAGCTCACGTCTATCTGCTAGGGATGACAACATTTCTTTGCTTTCGAAGAAATGTGAGCTATTGTCTACTCAAATTGAAAACTTCAAATTGAGTAAAAACAAGGTTTTGGGATCCTCTACTTTGAAGGTGAACAAACCAAACTCTTCCCCTAGAAGCACCCAAATAAATTTTGTGGGGGAGTCTTCTAAGGGGTTAGTCCCATCCAAATCTTCTTTTGGCCAAAAATCAACCTTGAATATTAAGCCAAAGAAGAATCATGCATATATGTACACCTCATTGCATAAGAAGTCTATTTAAAAACCTATTGGTGTGAATGCTTCTTCATATGTTGATTTGCATGATAAATCTACCCATAGGAATAACTTACTTTGCTTGCTTGCTAAAATTGATGCTAAACTTTGCATGCTTCACATGTTCCTATACATTGTAGAATTGCTTGTGTGAATGCTTCTAATGATAGATCGCATGTTTCACACACGGGGCAGGTCAATGTTTATGTTTCACCTCATAAGCGTGCACCCTCACCTCCTACTCATGCCTTATCCAAACCTCTTCTTAAGATCCCAAATCACTTTCTTTGTGGATTCCTAAGAATGTTTCTAGGCTTGATAGGAATTCGTATATAGATTCATATGTTCGTAATGTTATATTTTCATATGACTATATACGGAAACCAAACTCCACTTTTGTTTGGTTTCCCACTTGCTAGCTCACTCACATTGTTATTCATTGTTGGGTACCATGCTGTATGTTTACATTTTGTACCCACATTTTTATGAGCGTGTCCATTACTCTTATGTTTGCATGTTTTGTATGATTATGGGGGAGTATGGAATTTTTGTTTGCTAGCAATATTTTTCCATTCATATATCACATTGAATGTCATTCACATTATGTTTGGGCATATGGGATGGTTATTTCTTTTGCACTTGGTTTTCCTATTTGGCTATTACATATCTTTTTGATATGCCAATGGGGGAGAGAAATAGGTTACGTAAAATTACACATTATGCTTGTTTATGCATTATTATCAATTGGTTTGTTTTTGCATAACAACCATCAATATGATCTTTGCTTTATATGTTAATATTTTGTGCACATTTGCATATTGATTGGGGGAGTTTGTTAGCACACCTTGTTTATTTCAATGTTTATTATATTTTGACATAATGGATTGTCATCATCAAAAAGGGGGAGATTGTTAGTTCTTGGGTTCAAGACTAACGTTGTTTTGATGATGGTCAATACATTATGTTAGTGTGCTAATCAATCTTATGTTTTAGTCTCAGTTTATCTTAATGATTATATGTTGATGAGACAAAGCATAATGCTTGGAGGATATTACAAGAGATATCTTAAAGACCTCCAAGAGTGATGGAGTGCTCAAGCTTAATGAAGGGAAGCTCATCAAGGGGTGCCAAAGCATGGAGATGATTGGGAGCATCAAGGTATCTTGAGCTTGAAGACTTAGACTCTAGGAGATGCAATATGTAATCCATGTAATTTCTATTACTTGCATTTCTCTTTTTGAGTCTAGGATTATTATAATGCCTTGATAGATGGTCATACTCTCATGCATATGCATCTAACCATCTTAGTGAGCCTTAGGACTATCATAGAATCAAACCCAATAGGTTCATCTTGATCAAAGACTCATTTGGAGTCTCTGGCTTTCCATAAGTCGCCTGCTGAAGGATTCACAATCGACTGGGTGATTCCAGTCGCCTGTCGAGCCTTCTACAGTCGACTGTGGTGCACTGCTCAAGTCAATATTTTTATTGACTCTACTTGATATTTTCGCATCAGTCGACTGATGTTCAAATTACAGTCGCCTGTATATTTACAGTCGCCTGTGAAATGGTCAACAGTCTTCTGAAAGGCGTAAGTGCGATTATTACATCTCTCTGTTTTTCTCCATCTCCTACAGCAGTCGACTGATGAAGGATAAACAGTCGCATGTCTATTTTACAGTCGACTGTCCTTTGTTCTTCAGTCGCATGTATGCATACTGGGAGTAAGAGTGCAACTCTCTGTTTTATTCAATCCCCTGTAAGAGTCGCCCGATGAAGGATATACAGTCGATTGTCTGTTTTTCAGTCGCCTGTGTAGTCTTCTATAGTCGACTGTCTTGGCTCAGATTATAGCCGTTGGGTTTTTTCTAGCAGTTGAACAGTCGACTGTCATTTGTTCATCAGTTGACTGTCTGTGCCGTAAACTGCCTAAATCTAGCCGTTGCAGATTTCTTCCCTTTGGGTTTTTGGTTAGTTTTTTGGGCTCTTCTTGGCTTCCTCTATATAGGAGATGGCTTAGTTTATTTAGAACTCTTGAAAGGATTAGGAAATCATATAAGATCATTTAATCTCTTCTCTAAGCCACTCCTCCCCCGTTCCCTAATTAGAGCTTCAATCTTATGCTATAACATCTAAGCTCTAAGGAATTTCTCCAAGGGATTTCAATCTCATTCCTTTTCTTGGAGAACATCTTTCTTCTCTTCATTTCATACACTCAAGTGAGAAGTGTTAGGATTCATTCCTAAAAGAGAGAGAGATCGACAAGTGCAATCAAAGCTAATCTCAAGCACTTGGTCATTCACTTGCATGCCTTCTTCTTCACATTGGTAAGATCATATCAAGGCATAGGTAAGTGTTGTTTCGTTTTGTTTTTGTTTCGAAACCCTAATTCTCTTTATGGGAATTAGTTACTCTCTTTGTGGGAGTTACTCTCTTTGTGAGAGTTTGGTTCTTTCTGTGTGAAAGAACAAATCCTCTGTATGAGGTCTCTCTGTGTGAGAGTAAGGATATCTCTTTGTGGGAATCCTAAATCCTCTGTGTGAGGTATCTCTTTGTGGGATTTGTATTCACTTCTCTGTGTGGGAATATAGTGAATATTGGTGTGGCTGGACGTACCCAGTTTTGGGGAACCAGGGTAATATCCTTGTGTTTGCGATTGTTGTTGTTGAGCATACTCTTTAATTTCTGATACTTATTGTGCTTTAATTTCATTAACTTTTAATTAAGCACTTTGCTTGACATTACACTATTCACCCCCCCCCCCCCCCCCCCCCGTAGTGTGTGTAGCCCTGCAAAGTCCCTTACAAGCCATCCAATAGATCACTCAACAACCAATCCGGGAGGTAGCGATGCAGCCACCCCTCATTCCAACACCAGCCCCCTGTGGAAGGACGCTCAGTACCAGGAAGCCAGTGAGGTGCGAGTGTCCACCTGGAGTGGAACCCTCTGCTCCATGATATTCCCATATCTTAGCAAGGGATTGAGGCCGGCCACTATGATGGAGAGCACGAGGATAGGAGAGAAGGTAATCACCCCCATTAGGATGCCCGTTAGAGCAAGGGCCCTCTTACAACGGGTGAGGCACTCGCAGCAGTGTGGAACAGGCAAGAGATCGAGAACCCCAAGCTTATAGTCGCACTTCCTCACGACCCGTCGTCGGGTAGCACCACGAGAGGAGCACTTCATCGAAGTTCTCCTTATCCCATGAGAGGAAGTCCTAGCAGGTCTTCCAGTGCCTCAACGTACCGAGGGGTCCATCGTCCGGAGGAAGCACAACCACTGATTACCTCAGCCCCTACCAGGAAGACTCCTCTGAGGGAGACCATCACCTCCGCCCCCCACTGGCAAAATTCAAGATAATGTCCTTGAGATTATATGACAGCACGGGCGATCCAGGTGTTACGACCCGTATCCATCAGTACACGTATATGCGTATTCTACGTATTTTTATACTTTGAAGATATTTTAAAATGGTTTGTCAGGAGTTTAATATCAAAAATGATTTCAAAATCCTTTATAAAAATATTTTGAATCATCAAAATAGTTATAACATGTTTTAGTGATTTCGGGTATCATCAAATACCTTTAAACAATTTTTATAATATTTTCTATTCAATTATTACTGATATAGCCGTATCAATTATTTTCCTATATAAACGATATCAAAATGGTTTCAAACTTTTACAACATGATTATATAGGCATTTAGTACTCCCTACATTATTTTCGTATTTTTGTGGAGTCAAATCGACCGAGAACCCGCAAACCCGCACCCCTAACTTTTTGACTCGAAACTCATACTTTCGTAACTCAACCCCTGAAATGGACTTC
Organism: Scilla litardierei; assembly: GCA_030789695.1. Taxonomy (NCBI): domain Eukaryota; kingdom Viridiplantae; phylum Streptophyta; class Magnoliopsida; order Asparagales; family Asparagaceae; genus Scilla; species Scilla litardierei. The sequence goes on along the minus strand of CM061142.1, from coordinate 653,921,185 downwards.
ATATTCATGATCCTCGCGACGATACGAACCCGTGATAATTGTTTTGGAATTTTTTGGAGTCATATGCGAAAAACGATATTTTTATGTTATTCTAATATGATATCACCATTTTTATAATTACTAACTAACATTACTTATTACTTTTAACCTGCGCATTATTTCCCTAACCCTACCCATTAACCCAGATCCACTTTTATTGCTGACGAAACCTACAACCCGATCCGCTTTTGGCGCTGCCAATTAAACCATCCCCTACCCCCATCTCCCTCATTTACACCCACAATTCAATGGGCATCATCATGTTTTCCTCCCTATTAATTAAACCCTCTCCCTCACCCTCACCCTCACCCAACTAACTCTGCAGAGCATCTCTTCCCTTGGGAAACCCAATGCGACATGCTCATTTCTCTCTCTATAATCCATCCCTATATATTATGCTTTATCCCTCTATCATTTTCTCTACCTCACTATCTCTCCCTCTCTTAAACTCACACACCCAACCACAAGCAGCAGCCTCAGCCCCTTCCTCCTCCATTGGGAAAACATAACCATATCATCATCATCATCACCATCAGCCCCCACAACACCCTGCAACCAACTCATTACCCTCCTTCGCAAGCTCCACCTTCTTCACATGCAACCCAACAACCCCCAGCTTCCTTCTCTATCTCAATAGAGCTCCCATGAAGCCCCATTCACCACACAATCCTCGCATGAGCCCTTCGAGCTCCACTAGCCATCGACAGCTCCTTCGAGCTCGCCTTGCCACCGTCTCCACCCCACGAAGCCTCCCTCGCCACCAGCGGCAACAACCACTCCGACTTCCCCAGCTCCGACCTCCTCCCCGCCGCTTCCCCCTTCCCTCTGGTCGATACCGCATCCGTCAAAGCCCCCAAGCCCCACAACCCCATGCATCACCACCCTCCAACGTCGCAACGAGCCACCGCCTGCTCAGCTCGTCATCGCGAGCTCCACCCCATGCTCCACCCCACACTCCGACACCATCGACCACCACAGCCAACCCCGACAACCTCTCAGCCATCCATGAGTCCCCCGCCATCTCCACACCGTTGCCACACTGTCCAGACACCGGCAAAGTCTGGAGCAGCCCCAGATTCCACCGAGCTCCTCCCCTCCCCGACGCAAGCTTCGCCTGCCCCTTTCTCGTTACCACCCCTCCGAAGTCGTCGTGGCCTCCACCTCCACTGACCTTCCTCCTCTTCTCCGTTGAAGCCAAGACATGTCGAACCCAGCAACACACTGCAGCACCGGCCCCCTCCGACGACGACGAAGCCTGTCGTCACCCCGTCAAGTCGACGCCATGCTGACTCCGTCGTCTACCTCCCTCAGCCAACAGCACCGCCCTTAACTCCCCCTGTCGTCGAAAAACAGCAGCAACACCCCTCTTTCTTCAGTCGCTCCTCGCCGCCGTCGCCGCCGCCGCCACCGCCGTGAGAGCCACTGCTGGTTGATCGCGATCTCCGAGAGGGGACCGAACGAAGCTAATAAAAACCACAGTGCACGGGTCATGTGTAGTTGCTTACAGGTCAAACACGAGGAGGCGGTCAATGAGTATCGGTTTTTATAGGTCTTCGGATGAAAGTTACGCGATAGTCACGGTGATTGGTCTGTGAATGATAGAAAAGTGTGAACAAGGGGTAAAAGCTCTAGGGCATGGGGAATCCTAGTCATTTGACTAGGGTTAAGGTTAAACTAATAATCGATAGGTTGCTGGGTTCATTGGGAATCGGGAGAGGTCGGGTAACCTATTGGCATTCGCATATCCCCCACTGTCATGATGCATGATAGGTTATTTCCTTTTGCCATGTCCTACCCCCCGCTGTCGTGATGCAATGATAGGCCAACCCAACCTACACCGATGTCAGGGGTCTCCGATGCATCGGTGTACGTTGGGTGCATTACGCTCGACGAATATCCTCTATTTTCCTCCCGCCCACAGTGACGTTCGAGGATAAGACCTACATTGGAGAGCTCTAATCGGTGCTCGTTGGCATTCAGTCACACAAATAGTATGGATCATCGTAGGGATCAGATCCCCAGATTGGTCCTGACTTTTTATCGACGGCCAATCCGATCACCCTGAAGGGAGGGGGTCGAATCTACAACGATAATAATCGTCCCAATGTACCTCTAATCTCAACTAGTCCAGTAACTAAATCAATTAATTGGTTCAACCCATGGCCCCAATCCAATGGGGTTCATCCCATTGCCTAAGATGAAAACTACTCACTACCCATTAGAATAGAAGGGGGTTCTAGCAATGGGTAAGCATTCAAAGCCATGGATTCAAGCTATAACAGCGATAGATGATAAAAGAAAGCAGTAGCAACAAAGAGAGTGTAACGACTGGTTTTCATGTATCTAGATTAATTATATTTTATATATATGTTTTGGTGGATTTTCTCCTCATATGTGGTTTTCGTCTCCATAACTTTCATTTTCGATCGTTTCGTCGTGATTTTCTAGCTTCTTCCTTAGAATCGTCGATTTTGGAGTAAGTCATTCGTGACGGGCTTCATATCGGTAATATCTTATTGTTAGATCAAGCCTAGGAGTCTTAGGAACCGATCCCGGAGCTTCGCGCTCCATTTCGGAACTTTCTGTGCACGTTAGCCGGTGCAAGAAGGGGAATCGACCGACTAGATGACGATTTAGTCGGTCGGCAAACCTTCATGGACCGACTAGTTGGCTTTGTTAATTTCTCAGGAGTTACTGTTTATCGTTAGTCGGTCTAAGAACATTGGTCGACCGACTAAGTTGCAAACTAGTCGGTCAGCAATCGTTCTTTAACCGACTAGCTCTATGATCATTTTTGATACCAAGTACTATTCATTCTTAGTCGGTCTAAGAACGTTCATCGACCGACTAGATTCGAAACTAGTCAGTCAGTAGTTGTTCTTTGACCGACTAAATCTAAATCCTATTTTTGTACAGGAGTTACTGTTTGGACTTAGTCGGTCTGCGTTGGTCAACCGACCGACTAGTTCCCAAACTAGTCGGTCAGTGGTTGCTCTTTGACCGACTAATCAGTGTCGAAACCCTAATTTCTGGGCAGCCGCCAGGTCATTTTCTATAAATACCCCACTTCGTTTCTTTTCTTTCTTTCTCTTCTCCTGACCTATTTCCTTCCCCCTTGACCTCAGATCTTCCCCAACCTTCCTCTAGCCTTCCTCCTTCAACTAGAGCTTCTCCCCCTCTCCATTTTGACCAACCACCATGCCCTAGGTCATCTCCAACCCCCAAAAATCCCCAAAACCCCATTTCTCCAGATTTTCCCCATCCATTCCAGATCTGAACCCTAGGTTCCCCGGATCGTTTCTTCCGTTGCCGTGCTTGCTCGGCATCATTCTCCCGCTTCCGAATACGGTAATAACTCGATCTCTTAATATCCTCATAACCCAATATGTTTTTGTGAAACCCTAATAAAACTAGGTTAGATGTTGTTTTAATGTTGTTTTGCCATGGCAGCGATCTCATCTCCGTAGTTAGCATTTGTGTGGCGGCCTCGTTGATCGTCATTCTCGGTGCTAGGCAAGTGAAACTTGCATCTCTTGATTTGGGCCATGTCTTAGGCCATTTCCTTGCTTTAGCGTAAAAGAGACTAGACGGTGAAAGGATAGCCGTCTAGACGCCATTGACCTAGCTTGACAACAAAGCTTGGTCCGTCACCTTCATCATGCTTGTATGTCACGTTTAATTTCACTTAACGGTACGCGTATTAACTGTTCATGTCATCCATGCATCTTTAACTGCCATGTTTAATTTAAATTAACGGTACGCGAATATCTGTTCATATCATTGCATTTTGCCTGTCATGTTTAATTTTAATTAACGGTACGCGAATATCTGCTCATGTCATTGCATGCTTGAACACTCATCGTGATTGCGTAGCATCGCTACATACTAGTGCTACTTGTTCCGGCTAGGCACCCGTTTTGCGGGCACAACCCTAGGCCAATTACAAATCTGGCTCGTGGTCCAGAAAACGAGCTCAATACAGCCTGCGGTCAATAGGGCACTCGCATGTGTGTGAGTGATCCCTTGTACTTGAATACAGCCTGCGGGCAATAGGGCGCTCACATGTGTGTGGGTGACCCCTTGTACTTGTTACTTGACAATAAATGTCACACCTACCACTTGTTACTTGCTACTTGTACTTCACTTGTTATTTCCATACAATACTTTCCATGCCATGCACCATACCTTAACTGCTAGGTTGTTAGTTTACCTTTCTTTCAGTTTTCTTGCACAAGTCTTTTGACTTGCTGACATGTGTCCCTTTTCTCTTTTGGGTGACACATGTTAGATCCCGAGCCTGAGTTTGTCGCTGAGGACGTGGTGTTTGCTGACGCTAAGTCAGAGCCCGCGTTGATCGAGGACTTCGTGGACACTGGAGATCAGTCTTAGTGTCCTCGTGGAGCTTTCCCTTTTGCTTTAGACTGCTTTTGGTTATCGGCGCGTAGCACCCATACCTTGTTGGTGTTTGTTGTGTTGGCCATGTGTTAGGCCTTTAGACTCTTTCTTTTAGCCTGGTGGCTTTTCTGGATGTTGAACTTAACTTTAATGTTGGACAATTTCTGAGATTTGAGATTTTATTTCTGTCTCTCCTTGTGTTATTATTGGTGTTCTGTTTGTGGTTACAGGGACCTGCTTATGCTTTATTGACGCTTATCGGGTCTGGGGCTTCACAGCTCCACTCTCGTGCGGACCTTTTCACGTCTCGCCTCCATTTTAGGGAAGCGGGGCGTGACAGAGAGAAAAATTCTATTGAAGAAAGATAGAGTATTACACTAATAAATGTTTGGAACAATCAAAAACAACTAAATAAAAGAGTTAGAATTCTTACAAACCGGCCCAAAACCCTAGAAATAACTGAAAAACTGCTGAAAGAGAGATTCCTCTCGCAGGAGGATGAAGGGGCGCTTATATACGCGCGCCTAAAAGACAAAAATACCCCCAGATCCACCCTAGAAACCATAGGAATGGGGTTTGTAACAACCCTCTCTCGGGGCCCGTTACTGTTTGGAACATGCTCAAGTCCTGCTAGACGCCAATGACGTCAATACAGGCTCTGTTGTAGAAATACGCCTAATACTCTTACATGAAAATGATATACAACCTTATTACAAACCAGCTGTGTACAGGAAAAGAAAATACAACCGAAAACAAATAATACACCAAGCCACTCTGAAAACAATAAAGTAACTCTCCCACACTCACTCTTAATACCCAGCGTCCTGCTGGTCAAACTCAACAGCAAACTCAGCGTCTGCAGTCTCTGGTGCAAACTCTTCAACCTGTGAGATATCTGGTGGGTCCACCACAAAGAGAAGGGTCGCCAGGATCAGACGTAACTCAAAGTATCTCTAAGCATGGAGATTAATACAATGTGCAAGCTTGGCAATCTAAAGATAAGAGAAGTAAAGTACGAACAATAATGGTAAAGAAAAAGAGCGAAAACGTAACTTTGCAGTTTTACAACTAACAGCAATTTTCAGCAATTAAAAGTACATTATTAAAATTAACCATGTTACGAGAGCAAACTGTACCAAATCTAGATCGTGACTTATAATGCGGGGTACAGTGAGCAACCAAGAGTCCATCTCTTGCCACGGGCGCTATCCGGGCAAACCATGCTATGAATACTGTTCAAGAATCTGTGATCTGTGAATTTGTCACTGGCTACTGTGATGGGTTGCTAGAACCCCACGGTGCCAACAAAGCATGGACTAGTCGTTCCTGCACTCTCACTATTATAAGTTACCCCAAAACCCAAGTGTCTATGATGTTACCCTTTAACAATCCAGGAATCATTATCTAAATTTACACATTTTACAATACTAGCATGCAGTCTTTAGTGATACTGTGCAGATTGCCAAAATTAGTTAACTGTTCAAAGGGTCAATTTCTAATGAAAGGAAACTAATTTTAGCATGCATTTGTTTTTTTTTAAAACCCATAGCAAGAATACGAAGAGTTACCATTCGCCTTTTAGTGGAAGGCGTGTTTTGTTTAGCGGTAAGGGGTACATAGTTTCACAGGTGTTCAAAATGAGTTAGCTACATAAATAATAGTAATAGCATCTAACTTTACTGTTTTATAACTAATATAGGTTTATAAAATATAACTTATAAAATAACTTATAAAATATAACTTATAAAATAACTTATAAAATAACTTTAAAAAACTTTATATAATAACGTATTTTAAAAACTTAACTTAACTTATATAATTAACTAATTTATATAACTAATTAACTTAACTTACTATAATAACTTAACTTACTAAATTAACTTATATAAAAAAACACCTCACTTCTCTCTCTCTCCTCGATCTCTCTCTTTCTTTCTTCCCCCTTTTTTCGTTGCAGGAGAATGGCACGACGGCAAGGGGGGCTAGGGGCGGCTGGCTGGCGAATCGACGGGCGCACGGGGGCGGCAGCCTGGAGGGGCGATGGGTGTTGGATGCAACGATCTAGGAACTTTAGTTTGATGATGACAAACGTGTGTGAACTATTTAACGTGTGTGCTAAGTGTGTTTCAGGAATGGCAAAGTCGTTATTCTGAGGGTTGGAGAATTTGCTATCCACACAGCTAATTGACTTGGTCAAAGTGCTATACACAAAGAAAATTGGACTCGGTCCAATGTGGGAAGATATGGAGCCAATTCATATATATTGGGATTAAATCAAATCAATTAGAGATTGAGCCAAAATTACTTTTCCCAATTCATATCATATTCATATTTCCTATTTTACCGTGGCTCCAAATTAAAATCATTTTTGTCATCTAAATTAATTCTCCAATATCCCTATATAACCTCTCCTCTACAACCTTAACAAGGTGTGCGGCATCAAACAAAAAAAATAGGGGCAGCCGCAAGTTTTGCTTGCAAAAGATAAAAACTTCAAGAGCCTGAAGATATTTCTCCATGTTCAATCAATAAGGCCGGCCATGGATCGAAATCATCAAAGGGGGGGACTTCATTTATTTCCAAGAGCGCAACAAACGCAACAAAGATCTCCAAGCCGCAATTTTTGAAAGCTCTGTGCCTTTTTGAAGCAGCCGAAATATTTATTTTGTTGTTGTAGCTGAATTGTTTTAAGACCCTCTCATCTTAAAGAGCAGGGGATTTGTTTTCCTTGCAATTGAGAGCTCCTATACATCATCATTCGGGTTGCAAGATCCAAGGAGCAAGCACGAGAAGCACAGATTTTTGAAGGGCCGGCATCAAAAAATCTCCCTGTCAACCAAGAGCAAGCAACCGTGTTGACCTACTTATAGAACCGAGCCAAGCCGCAAGTCTTGCCGTGACTTTAAGGGGAGACCAAGTTCAATGAAGAAACAGGGAGTTATCTTTTCTCTTGACTTGCATTGAGTGTTTAATGCCCATTTTCTTTTGTCTCTTGCAAGTACCCAAATACAATGACAGGCCATATGCTTTGTGGATGAGTTGTCAAAATTCTAGGCTATTGAATTCAAGATTGATTAAAAAACACACAGGCCGAAATTTTGAGGCTAACTCAATTTATGTGCTAATAATTTGTCTTGCAGGCTTTGTTGAAAGACTATTTAATTATCAAACACAAGCCGCAAGTTTGGAGTGTCCATGTGCAAGCCGCCCACATTTTTTCGCAAAGCCATACTCGCTGTCCCTTTAATTAATTGATTGTTGAAGGGAAATCACGCAAGTTTTGACTAGAGGGATCAAGTGCCGCAACTACTAAGTGCCGCAATTTTCCAAGTACGTGCACAAGACCACAACTTCAGAGGGAAAGAACTAGGCCGCAACTTGAGTTGCACGACATGACGACGACTACTTGCCAGACGACATCTGGCCCGTGCTGATTGACGAAGACAACGCCGCTACACAAACTGAAACTTCTAAACTCTGTTCTTTATTATTTTTTGTAGTTGTTGTGTTAGATCTTCGTAGGACAAACTTTATCTGTTTTCTGTGACTATTTTGGGACTTGTCTGGTTGGGGCCAGACAAGTAGGACCCAGCTAGTTTGGGACTAGCTGGTAGAAAGCGTTACTAGGATTGATAGTGAGAGAAAACACTGTGTGTGGTACTGAGAGCTTGGTGAGTGTAGAGACGTAAAGGGTGCTCTGAGCGTGCTCTAACTTGTGGTTTTGTACCTATTGCGCTATTCAATACTAGTATCTGCTTTAGGGGCTGGAGTAGGTCGTTGGGACGACCGAACCAGGGTAAATCTGATGTGTACTCTGTGTCTGCTTTTTATTTACCCTGTTGCTGCTATAACTGCGTGTGCTTATTCGTGGGTTACACGAATTATTTTTATAAGCCTATTCCCCCCCCCCCTAGGCTAGGATCAAGATCGAACAAGTGGTATCAGAGCAGGTTTTAGGATCTAGCCTAGGATTGACCATGAATAACCATATGGATAGTGCTTTTGCTGAGGGTCAGTCTGTTTCCCGTCCCCCTAGGTTTAATGGAGGTGATTATGCTTATTGGAAAAATCGTATGAAAATCTACCTTATTTCTGTTGATTACAAGGCTTGGCAAATAATCGAAAAAGGATATAAACTGCCTGTAATTAAAGTAGATAATGTTGAGATTGAAAAACCAAATGACAAATGGGATGATAATGATTGGAAATCTTATTCTTTAAATGCTAAAGCTATGAATGCTCTCATTTGTGCACTTGATAAATCTGAATATAATAGAATCTCACATTGTTTAACTGCGCAGGAGATATGGCATACTTTGGAGGTGACGCACGAGGGAACGTCACAGGTAAAGGAGTCTAGACTGTCTCTTTTGAGTGCAGAGTTCGAGGGATTTCGCCTGCTACCATCAGAGAGCATATCAGAGATGTATGCAAGGTTCACCGACATAGTCTACAAGTCTAGCTCGCTTGGAAAGCCATATGATAGCCTCGATCAAGTGAGGAAGATCTTAAGAGCATTACCAAGCTCTTTCAGACCAAAGGTCACCGCCATCCAGGAAGCAAAGGTATTGTCACAATTGAAGGTGAAGGACCTCATTGGTAATTTGATGTCCCATGAGTTGGAACTGCAAAATGTTGAAGCAAGAGAGAAACCTGAGGAGAAAGAGAAATCCATAAAGCCCCTTGCTTTGCAAGCTAGCGAAGAAGAGGATGATGATGACGACATAGCGCTAATGGTGAGAAACTTTAGAAAGTTCATCAAGACCAAGCATGGGAGAAACGAAATGGCACCCAGGTTTAATCGTTCTAACTTTAATAATTCTTCCAAGCAATTTAATAATCAGAAATCTACTGATAGAATACAATGTTTTAAATGCAAGGGAAGAGGACATCTGATGAAGGATTGCCCAAATGAAACTGCTCAGCTCACTAAAGGAAAAGGAAAAAGCGAAGGTATTAACATGGGATATGGATAGCGAAGCTGAAAGCGAGGAGGAAAATGAAGCCCATTCTTGCATGGCTTTGATGGGGATCCAAGATGAGAAACCGTCAGGTAGCAAAGCTGAACTTCTTAAAATTTGTGAAGAAATGCAAAATCAAATAGTAGATCATGAGTTCACTATTGAATGTCTCCAAAATCAGAAATATGACATTTAAGTTAGAGATGATAAGGTGTTTAAAGAGAATGAAAAACTTAAAATTGAACTCAATGCATGTAAGTCTGCTATTAAAATCATGAAGAAGGAAAAAGCTAGCTTTGATGAAACTGCTCCTTGTATTTCTTGTTTCTCTTTATTAAACCAAAATAGCATGCTTAAACTTGATTTGATTAAGCTCGAAACTGAAAAAGACTATGTGATTAGAGAGCTTAATGATAAATTCTGTATGTTGGATAATGACTTTAAAAGAAAAATGATTGAATTTGAAAAGAAGGAAGAGGAAAACAATAGAGCTTTTATTAGTAAATGCACGATGCTTGTGGAAGAGAATAAACAATTAAAAACCAAAGTCTCTCATCTTGAAGTGGCCATTAAGAAATTCTCCATGGGAAAACAATCGTTGGACACTATTTTAGAGAATCAATTATATGGCAATAATAGAAGAGGACTTGGTTTTGGTCTGAAAAACGTTGAAAAGCAAAAATTCAAGAAATTCCACAATGTACCCTCTATTGCAAAGAACAAATATGCAAAGTGCTTTACTTGTGATAGTGTAGGCCACACGTCATATTATTGTAAATTTAGGAACACAAATATCAAGTTTAAACAAGTTTGGGTTCCTAAATCTTCAATGGCTAACACTCGTGGACCTTGTTGGATTCCAAGGTCACACTTAACACCTTTCATGTAGGTGTGATGGAGGCTTGGCGAGGAGAAAATTTTTAAAGTCTCATTCTATTTCTAGCTCCTTAGCCAAATAGCGACGAGAAGGTATAATTTTTATCCCTCTTTTACATTTCATTGCATACCTTCATAGATTGTTTTTTTGTGCTTGTTTTTATTTTGTTTTGTGTGCTTGCTTGCATGTTTTTTTAATGTTTTTATTTCTGAAAAAAAATTGAAAAACCAAAAATAAAAAAATGTGCTTAAAAGAATACCCTTTATGATTTATCTTAAGTGGTATTGTATGAATGATCAAATCTATCCCTCGTAGAAGTCAACTCATTATTGTTGTAGCTACATGAACATGATGTTATTCTTTTTAGTAGCCATGACATGTCTCATACGTTTTAAACTTGACTTCTACACCTACATTTGCACTTGCACGATAATTGACTTTTTAGTGCTTTTGGAGATTCTTTTGAAGAATAATGGAAAGTGAATGTAGGAATGATTAATTTCTGATTTTTTCTAAGGGATATGATGTGTTTAGCTATGAATTAAAATTGAGCACAAAAGAATTGAAAAAAAAATCATGAAAATTGCTCCGTATGAAAAATGGATACACTTCATGGCTAATACACAACCCACGAGTATCCAACTTATGCTAAATGGGTAATCATTAGTGTTGGTGTATATAACTCGTCAAGCAATGCCACCCCACATTTAAAATTCCTTTTAGGCCATGTTTTGGTGTTCGGTAACTTGAACTCATCTTTGATGAGGTGGGAAAAATTCAATCTTCGCGATATTCATGAAAAATGGAAAATGTGGATTGATTTGGTTGATTGTTCTAAAATTGAATCTCCCTTAGTACTTTATTGTCTATATCATTACACTTACACAAAGGTGGAGAGGTCGTGTTATGAAATTCTATGAGCTTGAATTGTCTATTCTTTGGAAAACTCTTGCAAATTGCACACTACATTTAATAATGGTTTATTTTTGCATGGAATATTTTTGTGACTTCATTAGTCCACTTTTGGCGATAACAAAGGGGGAGAAAGAAAAAGAAAGATTTGATGTTGATGTGGTGTGTTGGTATTATATGTTGAAGGGGGAGCTTGGTTGAAGGAGGAGCATGCCTTTATAGTTACTATTTGTTGTGCATGCTATGTAATGCTTGAATGACTCATCCATACATCATATAGCATTACACCCTCCAACACACTTCACACACCCATCTATTGCTCAAATCTTTTATGGGTTTGTCATCACCAAAAGGGGGAGATTGTTGGACGCAACGATCTAGGAACTTTAGTTTGATGATGACAAACGTGTGTGAACTATTTAACGTGTGTGCTAAGTGTGTTTCAGGAATGGCAAAGTCGTTATTCTGAGGGTTGGAGTATTTGCTATCTACACAGCTAATGGACTTGGTCAAAGCGCTATACACAAAGCAAATTGGACTCGGTCCAATATGGGAAGATATGGAGCCAATTCATATCTATTGGGATTAAATCAAATCAATTAGAGATTGAGCCAAAATTACTTTTCCCAATTCATATCATATTATTTACTGTGGCTCCAAATTAAAATCATTTTTGTCATCTAAATTAATTCTCTAATATCCCTATATAACCTCTCCTCTACAACCCTAAAAAGGTGTGCGGCATCAAACAAAAAAAATAGGGGCAGCCGCAAGTTTTGCTTGCAAAAGATAAAAACTTCAAGAGCCTGAAGATATTTCTCCATGTTCAATCAATAAGGCCGACCATGGATCGAAATCATCAAAGGGGGGCGGACTTCATTTATTTCCAAGAGCGCAACGAACGCAACAAAGATCTCCAAGCCGCAATTTTTGAAAGCTCTGTGCCTTTTTGAAGCAGCTGAAATATTTATTTTGTCGTTGCAGCCGAATTGTTTTAAGACCATCTCATCTTGAAGAGCAGGGGATTTGTTTTCCTTGCAATTGAGAGCTCCAATACATCATCATTCTGGTTGCAAGATCCAAGGAGCAAGCACGAGAAGCACAGATTTTTGAAGGGCCGGCATCAAAAAATCTCCCTGTCAACCAAGAGCAAGCAACCGTGTTGACCTACTTGTAGAATCGGGCCAAGCGGCAAGTCTTGCCGTGACTTTAAGGGGAGACCAAGTTCAATGAAGAAACAGGGAGTTATCTTTTTTCTTGACTTGCATTGAGTGTTTAATGCCCATTTTCTTTTGTCTCTTGCAAGTACCCAAATACAATGACAGGCCATGTGCTTTGTGGATGAATTGTCAAAATTATAGGCTATTAAATTCAAGATTGATTAAAAACACACAGGCCGAAATTTTGAGGCTAACTCAATTTATGTGCTAATAATTTGTCTTGCAGGCTTTGTTGAAAGACTATTTAATTATCAAACACAAGCCGCAAGTTTGGATTGTCTATGTGCAAGCCGCCCACATTTTTTCCCAACGTCGTACTCAGCTGTCCCTTTAATTAATTGATTGTTGAAGGGAAATCATGCAAGTTTTGACTAGAGGGATCAAGTGCCGCAACTACTAAGTGCCACAATTTTCCAAGTACGTGCACAAGACCACAACTTCAGAGGGAAAGAACTAGGCCGCAACTTGAGTTGCACGACATGACGACGACTACTTGCCAGATGACATCTGGCCCGTGCTGATTGACGAAGACAACGCCGCTACACAAACTGAGACTTCTAAACTCTGTTCTTTATTATTTTGTGTAGTTGTTGTGTTAGATCTTCGTAGGGGAAACTTTACCTATTTTCTGTGACTATTTTGGGACTTGTCTGGTTGGGGCTAGACAAGTGGGACCCAGCTAGTATGGGACTAGCTAGTAGAAAGCGTTACTAGAATTAATAGTGAGAGAAAACACTGTGTGTGAGGTACTGAGAGCCTGGCGAGTGTAGAGACATAGAGGGTGCTCTGAGCGTGCTCTAACTTGTGGTTTTGTACCTATTGCGTTATTCAATACTAGTATCTGCTTTGGGGACTGGAGTAGGTCGTTGGAACGACCGAACCAGTGTAAATCTACTGTGTACTCTGTGTCTGCTTTTTATTTACCATGTTGCTGCTATAACTGCGTGTGCTTATTCGTGGGTTGCACGAATTATTTTTATAAGCCTATTCACCCCCCCCCCCCCCCGCTAGGCTAGGATCCAGATCCAACAATGGGCTCATGGGAGCCTGAGGTGGCTAGGGCGCGGCAACGGGCCGGTGGGCACGGGAGATCTGGGCGGCCGAGAGGGTGGTGCATGCGACGGGCTAGGGGCAGCGGCCAGGGGGGCTGGGCGGCGCAAGGGGCACGACGCAGTGTAAGAGGCACGGGGCGGTGCAAGGGGCACGGGGGCAGTGCACGGGGTGTTCCAAAGGGGCTAGGAAACAAGGGCCGGCGGTCTGGAGGTGGGCGGTGCAAGGGGGCCGGGCTGGCTGGTAGGTGCGGCGGCGGGCTTGGGGAGGAGGGGAAGCGGCTTATGGAGGTGGGGTACGCGGCTACGGCCTTAGGCGATGGGGGCATGCGCAAGGCAGGAGGAGGCTGAGGGGATTTGATCTAATTATCACTTCAATTTCAGCTCTTCCCCTCAATTTTTGATTTTTCTTTGTGATTTGGGTGTGATTGATTTTTGGTGAAGAGGTGAATGATGAAGGGGAGAGGGTTTGATTTGTTTGCTGTTTGGTTGAAAGGTGGGGATGATGACGATGATTGATGTAGGCGGTATGCTAAAGAATGGGAGAGTGAAGGGGGTTATAATGAAAGGAAACCCAACGGTTGATGGTGGGGTTTGATTAAATGATATGTTGGATCTCACCAATATTGTAGGCTGGTAATGGAGGGTGGTTAGGGTTAATTATTTAGTTATGGTTATTAGTTTTAGGTTAAAAGATAGTTATTAGAACTATGGTAAAAATTCTAGAAACAGAGACGCGTTCGCGTCGACGGATAGGATAAAAGAACATACGAGTAAAAACATACGGACGACTGAAGCAAAAATGCAGGCACGCTCGCAAACCAATACGCCTAAAATACAGGCCGTTACATCCTACCCTCCTTAGAATAATTCCATCCTCGAAATTCTCTACAGTGCATAGAAAAGGTAGGGGTAACGTCCTTGCATCTTGTCCTCTCGCTCTCAGGTAGACTCTCCTGGTGAGTCGCGATGCCACATCACCCTGACTAGATCAATAGTCCTGCTCTGGAAGACTTTCTGGCGTCGATCTAGGATCTCCACTGGTTGCTGCTCGTATGTCAAGTCCGAATGAATTGGATCTATGAATAGTCCACGACATGACTAGGGTCACTCACATAGCGACGCAACTGCGAGATGTGGAACATATTGTGCACTCCCTCTAAGGCAGGGGCAGTGCAAGCTTGTATGCCACTTCTCCTACTCGCTCCAGAATATCGAAAGGGCCAATGAATCGAGGACTAAGCTTTCCTCTCCGTCCAAAACGAATCAATCCTCGGTTGGGAGAGATCTTCAGAAAAACATGATCACCGGGCTGAAGCTCCAGATGTCGACGTTTCACATCTGCCCAATGCTTGTACCTGTCCTGAGCCAGCTGCAGCTTCTCTCTGATGATCCGAACTAAATCCACGGCTTCTGTGATTAGCTCAGGACCAACCAACTCTCGATCTCCTACATCATCCTAGCTCAAGGGGATCGGCACTTCCTCCCATACAGTGTCGCAAAAAGTGCCATATCAATGCTAGACTGGTAGCTATTGCTGTATGCAAACTCCACCAAATGGAGATGGTCTTCCCATGATCCTTTGAAGTCCAGCATACATGCCCGCAGCATGTCTTCAAGTATCTGAATAGTACGCTCTGACATACCATCTGTCTGTGGATGGTAAGCTGTACTAAAGCTCAAGTGGGTTCCCAAGCTCTCCTGAATGCTCCTCCAGAAACGATATATGAACCTGGTGTCTCTGTCCGAGACAATGCTGATAGGAACTCCATGCAGCTTCACAATCTTATCAATATACTTCTTGGCCAACACTGTTGTAGACTGGCCCACTCTGAAAGGAATGAAGTGTGATGTCTTGGTCAATCGTTCTACGATCACCCAGATAGCATCATTCTGCATCGTACTCTTGGGTAGACCAGTCACGAAGTCCATCGTGATGTGTTGTCACTTCCACTCTGGAATGGGCAATGGATG
Organism: Scilla litardierei; assembly: GCA_030789695.1. Taxonomy (NCBI): domain Eukaryota; kingdom Viridiplantae; phylum Streptophyta; class Magnoliopsida; order Asparagales; family Asparagaceae; genus Scilla; species Scilla litardierei. Next base: position 653,905,758 of record CM061142.1, on the reverse strand, counting down.
TAATAAGCTGGCAGTCCTCTGATGTTCAGCCTTAACCTATTGGCACACAATACACTTTGCCACGCTCTGTACAACTCTTCTCTTCATGCCATGCCACCAGTAATGTTGTTGCAGATCCTGATACATCTTGGTACCTCCAGGATGTATAGAGTAAGGAGAGCTGTGAGCTTCCTCCAACAGCTCCTCTCTAGGCACTGGACGATACAAAGATCCTGTCTTCAAACCTTAAAGATCCATCTGCATGAATCTTAAATTCTAGCCTCTGGCCTGCCATTACCAGATCTTTGATCTTCCGCAGCTTCTCATCGTCCATCTGTGCAGTCTTGATCCTTTCCACCAACGTCGACTGGATGTGCATGCCCATCAAAGATGAAGGCATCCCTGGTAGAATCACTTCTATACTCATATCATGGATCTCTTGCTGTAACCTCCACTGAGTCATAAGCATCATCACTACTGGTAGATGACTCAACGTATCAGATATGACATTGACCTTCCCAGGATGGTACTGAAGGTCAATATCATAATCTGCCATGAGCTCGACCCATCGTCTCTGACGCATGTTGAGCTCCTTCTGAGTGAATAGATACTTCAGACTCTTATGATTCGAGAACACCTTCACGTGCTCCCCCAATAGAAAGTGCCTCCAAATCTTCAATGCAAAAATCAATGCTGCCAACTTGAGATCATGAGTGGGGTAGTTCTTCTCATGGATCTTCAACTGCCTGGATGCATATGCTACGACTCGACCGTGCTGATGTAGCACGCATCCAAGTCCTTTGCCAGATGCATCACAGAAGACTTCGAATCCTCCTGATTGGTCTGGAATGATCAAAATAGGTGCAGTCGTCAACCTCTTCTTCAGCTCCTGGAAAGCATCCTCACATGCTTTCGACCAAACAAACACCACATCCTTTCTCGTCAACCACGTCAAGGCTCATGCAATCTTCGAGAAGTCTTTGATGAACCTCCAGTAGTAGTCAGCGAGTCCCAAGAAACTTCGAATCTCGGTCACCGTTCGGGGAACTGGCCAGTTTTGAACATCGGCTACTTTTTCAGGATCAACAGCAATCCCTGCTCCGGACACCACGTGGCCTAAAAACGCCACCTCGTTCGGCCAAAACTCGCACTTGCTAAGTTTGGCATAAAGCTGGTGTCTTCTCAGGGTCTCGAGAACCTTCCTGAGATGCTCTACATGCTCTACTTCATTCTTCGATAAGATGAGTATGTCGTCGATGTAGACTACGACGAACTTGTCCAAGTAGTCATACAATACTTGATTCATAAGAATCATAAATACCACAGATGCATTGGTCACACCAAACGGCATTACTAAGTACTCATAATGTCTGTATCTGGTCCTGAATGTAGTCTTGGGTACATCTTCGTCTTTCACCTTCACTTGATGATACCATGTCCTCAGATCCAGCTTCGAATAGATGCTTGACCCACCGAGCTGGTCGAAAAGATCATTGATGCGCGGTAGATGGTACTTGTTCTTCACGGTGATGTTGTTCAGCTCACGGTAGTCAACGCACATACGTAGGGATCTGTCTTTATTCTTCACCAGTAATATAAGAGATCCTCAGGGAGTTACACTGGGTCATATCCATCCCTTCTTCAGCAGTTCATCAATTTGGGCCTGCAATTCTTTTAGCTCAGATGGTGCTAAACGATATGATTCCTTAGACATCAGTTGGGCTCCTGGCATTAGTTCGATGGCAAATTTGAGGGTGCAATCTGGAGGTAAACCTGTAAGGTCGTCTGGGAACACATCGATGAACTCTCGAACCACCTCTGGTATTTCAGGCTCAGCTTCCATAGCGGCTGCTACTGCTTCGGTCGACCTGGCTTTGTACTTCACCTGGCCTACAGATCTACTCCCACTAATGAACTCAAACTTTGGATGATCAGGAATATCGAAGGCTACCCTCCTTTGACAACAGTCGATGGTGGCATGGAAAGTTCCCAACCAATTCATCCCGAATACAGCATCAAAGTTCGGGATATCTAGCATCATGAAGTCAACGAATAATGCTCACCCACAAATCACCACGGGGCATTGAGGATACCCACTGGTCGCCTTTATCACTCTGTCACCCATGTTGACGTTCCAACCTGTAGTTAAAGTTTTGACAGGAACGGTGTGTGTGCGAATGAATCGACTTGCCAAAAAGCAGTGTGATGCTCCCGAGTCGAACAAGGAGGCGGCAGGTTTCCCAGCTATTAGCACAACACCTAGGTTACAAACACTAATCTAAGAAACCAATGATAATGAAAGAAATGAAATACTAACTATGCAAGAATTATACCAGTGATCACTTCACCGGTGGCCTCGGCCTCTTCGACGGTCATGGTGTAAGCATTGCGTCTCGGTGGTGGTTGATGCCTTGCTTGCTGAAAACCCTCTGCTATGGAGGTTGAGGCGGACACTATGGAGTGTTTCCAGTCGGGACAGCACGAGGAGCTGGAGCTGGATCACGTGGCTTATGATGCAGGCAATTCCTAGCCATGTGTCCAGACTCTCCACAAACCAGACAAAGGCCTAAAAATCCTCGACACTCAGATTTGATGTGTCCAGGCTTCCCACAAAAGTGGCAGATTGGGAGAGCCTGTTGCTGTTGTCCTGGCCTCTTAAACCGAGTCTGCTGAATAGGGCTGTGCATCTGGGGCCGTCTGCTCGGCCCAGCATGGGTCGGTGGGGGGCCTCGCAGATGTTGCCAGCCTAAGCTCTTCCTCCGCTTCCTTCTCGACCATCTCATGGTTATGGGCAATGGTCAGAACTGCAGCATGCGTGGTCGAACTAGCAGTGACCAACTTCCTCCGAATCTCAATGTTGAGCCCCTGCTAGAAATGTTGTGTTCGAGTCAATGCATCTGCAACCATCTTTGAGGCAAACCTGCTGAGCCTGGAAAACTCAGTGTCATACTGGTCTATAGTCATCAAGCCCTGCTTCATGTTGATGAATTTCTTCCTCATCATGATCTTCGCATGTGGCGAAAAATACTGGGCGTTGAAGGTACTTGTGAAGACATCCCACGAAATTGGCAGTCCCAAGCGGTCTTCTACCGTCTGCCACCAGTCTCGAGCACCATCAGTCAATTGCCTCTTGGTGGTAGCCACCCATGCTTCTTCTCAAATTTGAGATGCCCTCAGTTCATCAGTGATGCTCCTGAGCTATTCTTCCGCTTGGAGATGATTCTCGGTCCCAGCAAAAGTCTTCGGGTTCATCGCTCAAAAGTGGTAAGCACTCGGGTCAGCTTTCGGCTCTGTATGCAAAGCCTGTCCCAAAGCATGTCCAAGCTACTGATAAAGGGCATACATGCCCCGCATGCAATCTTTTGCAGACAATGGTGCAGTCGAGAATGCTGTCGCGTCTGGACCATTCTTGACTCCATTACCAGCATCAATCTGGTTGGGACCCCATTCAGGTGACTGATCCTAGATCCAAAAGCAATGTCCTCGCTTTCTAAAGTGTTCCTTTCCATTGCTTACCTGTGTTTCATAAGGTTTGATAAGTTCCATTGAGTATTTTATAAGGCATATTTTGAACTTCATGTACTGTTCATGTGGTATTTAGCGTGGACCTGCATGGGCCACCAAACTTGTAACGACCCTCTCTCGAGGCCCATTACTGTTTGGAACATGCGCAAGTCTTGCTAGGTGCCACTGAAGCCAATACAGGCTCTGTTACAGAAATACACCAAATACTCTAACATGAAAATGGTATACAACCTTATTACAAACCAGCAGCGTACAGGAAAAGAAAATACAACCGAAAACAAATAATAATCAAGCCACTCTGAAAACAATAAAGTAACTATCCCACACTCACTTTCAATACCCAGTGTCCTGCTGGTCAAACTCAACAGCAAACTCAAACGTCTGCAGTTTCTGGTGCAAAATCTTCAACCTGTGAGATATCTGGCGGGTCCACCACAAAGAGAAGGCTCGCTAGGATAAGACCTAACTCAAAGTATCTCTAAGCATGGAGATTAATACAATGTGCAAGCATGACAATCTAAAGAGAAGATAAGTAAAGTGCGAACAATAATGGTAAGGAAAAAGAGCGGAAACGTAACTTTGCAGTTTTACAACTAACAGTAATGTTCAGTAATTAAAAGTACATTATAAAAAGTGACCATGTTACGAGAGTCAAACTGTGCCAAACCTAGATCGTGACTTATAATGCAGGGTACAGTGAGCAATCAAGAGTCCATCTCTTTCCACGGGCGCTACCCAGGCGAACCATGCTATGAATACTGTTACAGAATCTGTGATCTGTGAATTTTTCACCGCCTACTATGATGAGTTGCTAGAACTCGCACTGTGACAACAAAGCCTAGACTAGTCGCTCCTGTACTCTCATTATTATAAGTTACCCCAAAACCCAAGTGTTTGTGATGTTACCCCTCTTGCAATCCAGGAATCATTATCTAAATTTACACATTTTACAATACTAGCATGCAGTCTTTAGTGATACTGTACAGATTGCTAAGATTAATTAATTGTTCAAACGGTCAATTGCTAATGAAAGGAAACTAACTTTAGCATGCATTTGTTTTTGTTTTAAAACCCATAGCAAGAATACGAAGAGTTACCGATTCGCCTTGTAGTTGAAGGCACGTTTTATTTAGCGGTAGGGTACCTGGTTTCACATGTGTTCAAAATGAGTTAGCTACACAAATAATAATAATAATAGCATCTAACTTTACTGTTTTATAACTAATATAGGTTTATAAAATATAACTTATAAAATAACTTTAAAAATAACTTTAAAAAACTTTATATAATAACATATTTTAAAAACTTAACTTAACTTATATAATTAACTAACTTATATAACTAATTAACTTAACTTACCATAATAACTAAACTTACTAACTTAACTTATATAAAAACACACACACCTCACTTCTCTCTCTCTCTCTCTCTCTCTCCCCGATCTGTCTCTTTCTTTCTTCCCCCTTTTTTCGTTGTAGGAGAATGGCACGGTGGCAAGGGGGCTAGGGGCAGCGGGCTGGCGGAGCAATGGGCGCACGGGGGTGGCGGCCCGGAGGGGCGATGGGCGCACGGTGGCCTGAGGTGGCTAGGGCGCAGCAAGGGGCGGTGGGCGCGGGCGATCTGGGCGGTCGAGAGGGCGGCACAGGCGACGGGCTAGGGGCGGTGGCCAAGGGGGGCTGGGTGGCGCAAGGGGGCTCGGGGGCGGGGCACAGGGGCGGTGCACGGGGGATTCCGGTGGGGCTAGGGCACAAGGGCCAGCAGGCTGGAGGTGGACGGTGTAAGGGGGGCCGACCTGGGTGGTAGGTGCAGTGGTGGGCTTAGGGAGGAGGGGCAGTGGCCTATGGAGGTGGGGCGTGCGGCTGCGGCCTTGGGCGATGTGGGCGTGTACAAGGAAGGAGGAGGGGAGGGGATTTTATCTAATTATCACTTCAATTTCAGCTCTTCCCCTCAATTTCTTATTTTTCTTTGTGATTTGGGTGTGATTGATTTTTGGTGAAGAGATGAATGATGAACGGGAGAGGGGTTTGATTTGTTTGCTGTTTGGTTGAAGGAGGTTGATGATGACGATGATTGATGTAGGGGGGATGATGAAGAACGGGAGAGTAAAGGGGGTTATAATGAAAGGAACCCCAACGGTTGAGGGTGGGGTTTGATTAAATGATATGTTGGATCTCACCAACATTGTAGGCTGGTAATGGAGGATGGTTAGGGTTAGTTATATAGTTATGGTTATTAGTTTTAGGTTAAAAGATAGTTATTAGAACTATGGTAAAAATTCTATAAACAGAGACGTGTTCGTGTCGACGGGTATGATAAAAGAACATACGAGTAAAAACATACGGACAACTGAAGCAAAAATACAGGCACGCTCACAAACCAATACGCCTAAAATACAGGCCATTACAGGGTTTGACGCGACCGCGTCAAGAAATGACGCAGTCGCGTCATTCCCTAAATGAATGCAGGACTGGGGGCTCGGCCACGCGGTCGCGTCAATAGAGACGCGTCCATGTAGAAGATAGGCACGTGGCCACGTCGTTCTGCTCTAAATGTGGAAATCTCTCTACCGCGTCGTCCTAGATCACTCGGGCCTCGAAAGTCTCTGATCTTCATTCTTTTCTCCACTCTAAAAATCTTCTGACGCGGCCGTTTGGTGAAAATTGACGTGGTCGCGTCATTGATGCTTCTTTGGCGGATTGACGCGGTCGTGTGCATATAGTGACGCGGCCGCGTGGAGCTCTATTCTTCATAAAATTCTTCTCCCTTGCGTAATTGACAAAATTCTTCTCTCGGCTTTGCTCCTTTCGCCTCTTCGCGCTAAGATCTTGCTATATGATCCCAAATCGGCATATATCTCCTGCAAAGCATGTAAGGCACTACAAAAGCAAAAGAAGAGATAAAACCAGGGGAAAGTGGGATGAATAGAGAATGAAACGGTGTAAAACTTGCATGAAAAAGAGTGAAAAACTATATACAATAAACACTCATCAAAATCCCCCAAGCTAAACTCTTCCTTGTCCTCAAGGAAGACAAGAGAGAGCGTAGATCAGAGGAATGCAGTCAACATGCTAATGATGCAATGAAGCTTCAAGAAATTTCAAAAAAACACGAGAATATATACGTGAGTGAAATGAAAATTCGAATTCGAGAAATCAAAATACTCAGAAAACTTTCCTTCGATGAGAATATGTCCTAGGATGTCATTCATATTCAAATCGCCAAGCAATACACTAGGCGACGACCATACTCGCATTCTAAAACATTTCCTCTAACCCGACCTTAGATTGATTGTACAGGAACCTAAGCTATACAACGGTCGAAGAGGGGATAAGTATGGGATAATGGGATATTGGTCGATGGAGGAAGTGGTGCTTACGACACAACATGGTTCCTTGATTCAGGAAATTGCCAAGTTTATCCATGATTTCATATATACTTCGTATATACAAAAAGGAGCTCTATACACACACACACACACACACACACACACACACACACACACACACACACACACACACACACACATATTCGGGACTTGCACTTGGGTTGTGTAAGGAGTGTTAGGTCGGTGACTCGTAGATCAGACGACCTTAGGGCACTGGGTCAAGAAGGACACCTCAGACCTACTAACTCAACCCAAATGAAATCCTTATTCATACGCACTCCCCCAAGCTAGGCCTTTTTACACGAGGCCCCGACGGTTACTATCGTGGGGATCCTGTTACTCAGCTTCGCTGGGGAAACCGTGCGTATTATTTTTTTCTATTCACAATTATTTTCTTTTGGTTTTTTTTTAAAATCATAGGATGAACTAGGCAGATTAAATCCTTAGTACAAGGTGAAGTGTGGTTATCCAAGTCTCGAGGGACTATAAACCATTATACACTACTATCGGCTTTCGGGTCCACGCATAGAATGGGTTCCTAAGTGTCAATCTAGGTCGGTTTCAAGTACTCCTATCTTAGGGGTTGCGAGGACGGCCAAATCTAGGGTATTGCAAGGAATTTGAGTTTAGGCTACGAGATATTCACATATTCAAATCGACATCATGGAAATCGAGCATCAAAGTTCGGAAAACGAATTTCAAATCAAGATTTAGCGCATATAAAAAATCGTTTTCGAAAAATTCTCGAGGCGAATGCAAGTATGTACAAATGCATGCATGAGGATGCAGGGTGCATCATGCGAATGCACATATTTTTGGAGTGTTTGATTTTTTTTTAAATTTTTTTGTCTTTTTGAATGCATATATCGAATTTAAACATGATGCACATGAAAAAGAAAGAAAGATGGGAAAATAAGAAAGAAAATGTGAAAAGGAAATGAAAATAACGATAAAAATAGGGAAATAAGAGAGAAAGAGAGAATTAGCGCGAAAGAGCTCATCCCCCAAGCTAAACCAAGCGTTGTCCCCAACGCAAATAAAACACAGAAAAAATAGTGAGGACAAGTAAAACGAGGGGAAGGAGACACAGGAGCATCCCCCAAGCTGTGTAAAACTGTGTCCGAAAATGATGCAAGTGTACGATGCATGGGCTAAATGATGAGGGGTGACAAAAATGTGTGGTACTCCTATCAGGCTGAGCCATCGTCAGGTGGTGGCTGGATGGGTGTGGTGGGTGGAGTGGACAGGACGACGGAATCAGCTGAATGATCAGTTGCCGTGTCGGTGTGTGGTGGGGATGGAGTGCTATGAACAATCTCAGATTTGATGGGTGGGGTGGAGGTGGAGATGGGGTGGTCCAATCGTCGTCGGAGGACGACGAGAGAAGGATGATGGTGCCGTCGTGTGGTGGGGATGTGGGATGAGGTGAGGGGAATGTGTAGGGGATGGAATAGGAACGGACTCTGTGATGGGTGTAGGAGAGGTGTGTCAAATCACGGGGTCGGGGTGAGGTGATGGTGGAGGGGTGGGAATGTGCTCAAGCTCTGGGTCAGGCTATAGAGAGGGTGGTGGTGTGGTGATGCGTGGTGTGACGTCGGATGTGTTCTCGGGCACCAGGGATGGGTGGGATGGGATGTAAACATGTAGTGATGTGGAGGGAATATCTACAGGAGTGGAAGTGGATGCTGGGGTCTGAGCAGTCTGAGGGGGGTGAGATGGGTGGGGTGTAATGCGGACTGGAAGGAGGTGTGGAGCGGCAGCTGGATAGTGATCCTAACTATAATGGTACTTATAGACCCGGTCAAACTGGGACTGAAGCATTACGATAGCTAAAGCCAGGCCATCAAAAGAAGTCCGAAAGTCAGAGAGGGTATCTCTGACCTCAGTCCGGGTGCTGGTCATGGAATCTCAAAAATATTGAAACTCCTCATGCAAGCGAGCAAGTTGCTTGGAATGGGGTCATTATGGGGAAAGAGGAGCACTGCTAGAACCCTCGACGTGTGGTCGAGATCTCCTAGACTGGCGGTGAGCTGGGATGACGATGGGGTCAGGAATGGATGAGGATGCACCAAGAGTGTCAGCATGGTCCCGGGGCTGGGGCTGGCGAGGGTCAATCTACTGGACCGGGGCCTGGACACCTGAAGTTAGATCGGTGTTGAGTGAGAAGAACCACCCCAAAGTGGTGCCAGGTCCAAACAATCCAGGGTTGGGCAGCCTAGTGTATGGAGTCGAGGCAAGGCCATAAACCAGAAGTAACACTCTCGGTCAAGCGCTCGGATCATACGCATGTTCGTGAGCACCGAGAGGTCTAGGGAGGTAGGCCTAGGGATAGGAGTCATGGAATCGGGGATCTTAAGGGAAACAGGAGAGAGGGTGGCTATGATGGTGATGAGTCCCCCACAGTAGATAGGTGATCTGGGGTCAGCTATGGTGTGGAGAAATATCTGCATGAGCCAAGACCCAGCGTGAAGGATATAGTAGGGGACGGTGGCATTGCCTTCACGATCCACACGGCTCTGTGAAGTGCAACATAGGAAGAATAGCTCATCCTGTGAGACCTGGCCCGTCTCGTATCAATATAAAAGCGTGTTTGTGATAATATGATGCACGATACGGAGGCCATGATGAATGATGCTAGACGCCTTCACTCGAGTCTTCGGGAAGACATCGAGCTTGGTGATTTGGAACCAAAAATGGTTCACTTCAAACTCTTAAGGGGTACCGGTGATTGTTATGGATGGCTATGGGCTCAAGAGCTCTGGACCGCCTAAAGAGCAGGTTCAAGGAGTCTTTGGATAGACCGTACTCCTTGTTCATGATTCCAAATGAAAAACCTGTGGGGTAAACCCTAAAGGTGAAGAGGAAATCCAGAGTGAGCCTCCTATAGGTCCTAGCCTCACACTGTAAAAATTCCTCACATCCAAGATTTTGGAGGAGGGTGCTGACGATGTCTAAGAGGCCTAGGGATGACAGGGCGGGGACGCTAGGGAATTTGGTGGGGATGATCGCACGAGAGTTCATCGAAATAAACTTCGTACGCTCTTCCTCACTCAGAAAGTTAATGCCTAATGTGTCCAATTGAGGGGTGGGAAGTGGTTCACCACCCCTCTCTCTAATGTCTCGTGCCCGTGCAATGTCGGCTTCAAGAGCCGTCGTCTTTTGACGCTTACTCTTGCCCTGGGAGGGGTCGGTGACTGGGACCTTCTTTCTGCGCTCGCGAGGAGGCATCGTGTGAAGGTATGAGAGAAGAAAAGTGAGTGTGATGTGAGCGTGTGCAAACTCAAAAATGACGATTTTCAGCGATAAAAATTCTAAATTTAAAGAGTTGAGGAGAGAAGTTACCCAAGACGGTGCTCATCACTGAAGTCGTTGCTCCCAACGCTCGTAGATCAGTTCCCGCAACAGATTCCAAGCCAAGAACACAAGTGATCGCCGCTTGCATCGTTTGGGATTACAAAACCCCAAAAAGTGGGTGCCCTATGGTTTGATCGAAACGGGCTGCGAGATGTAAAGGGTGATGGAGGGGTTAGATGAAGGGGAGGGAGGCTTTGGGAGTTGATTGGAAGAGATTTGGGGAGTTTGGAAAGTAATTTGGGGGAGATCGCATCGGCGGAGAGTGAGAGAAGTCGGACCGTTTCGAGAGAAATGAGAATGATCGGGTCGTTTGCGGTTTTTGGGGCTTATATAGGCATTTTATGTGGGCCGCGTGAAAAGTTAAAACGGCCGTGTAAATATATTGTGAAAGTGAGGGTTGACGTGGTCGCGTTGTCTGAACGACACGATCGCATGAGTTCTGCTTCATTTTGAAAACTTTGGGTTGAAAAATCAGATAGATTCGCAGCCCGCGTCATTTAGATTAACGCGGCCAGTCGTTTCGTCCAAAAAGCGAAATCGACACGGCCACGTCAACTAAAGTGATGCGGTCGCGATAATGCTCTGAGAATTGGGATATTGGCCCAAGTTTCAGTAACATTTGCGGCCCATTTGGGTGTGTACGACACATGCGCATCAATTGCTCCTCCAAGTATCATCAACGCGACCGCGTCAGTCTGAATGACATGGCCGCATAGGGCATTTTTCTCCACAATTCTTCTTCTTCTCCCTGCAATCAAACACTTCGTTAATTTCTTTGGGTTTTGGGGATTTATTGAAGAACAAAAATCTTGATTAACGTAGTCTAAAAATAAAGATGAAAATAAAAATAAAAAATCTAAATCGAAAACGCTTGGGTTGCCTCCCAACAAATGCTCGTTTTAAGTCGTGAGCTCGACTCCCTATCTAGATGTCATCATGGGGGTTTTAGGGTAGAGAGATCCCGAATGTGGCCATCTCTATGATCTGTCTTGTTGGTCAGCTCATTGTGGCCTTCTTCCTCCCTCTTCCTTTCCCCGGGGTCTAGTGGATGGGATCGCGGTGGTTTCTCCTTTAGATTTCTCTCCGAGGATTCCTCGCGATCCTTCTTCATCGCTAGCTTCTTGATCTTGGCTTCTCGTCCAATGGAGGTTTCGTTGTTGTCACCCGAAAACAGCTCCTCCAAACTCGTCTGAGGTTTCGTTGTTGTCACCCAAAAACATCTCCTCCAAACTCGTCTCTTCGATTTCTTCTTTGAGGAGATCCACTTGGTCTTGATGGATAACTTCCGTGAAGTTTCTCATTGACTTCTTAAGGTCGAATTCGACCTTCTCTTTTCCAATATTGAGGGAGAGTCTCCCTCCTTTTACATCAATGAGGACCCCTGCTGTAGCTAGAAAGGGTCTCCCTAAGATGATTGAGATACGTGCGTCCTCTGGCATGTCCATGACGACAAAGTCGCATGGAACCAAAATTTTCCCGATCTTCATCGGTACATCCTCAACTATTCCAAGGGGTATTTCACAGAGCGGTCCGCCAGCTGGAGTGACATATTCGTGGGTTGGAGCTCCCCGAGATTCAGCCTCTTGCAAATGACGGTGGGCATTAAGCTAATGCTCGCCCCCAAGTCACGTAAGGCGCTCTTAACATCCAGATCTCCAATAGTGCACTGGATGGAGAAGCTCTCGGAATCCTCTAGTTTTTCCACCATTTTTCTCTTAATGATGGTGCTACATTCCGCAGAGAGCACCACCTTCTCCCTCCTACTGTCCTAAGTAATTATCTTTTTGAGGAACTTGGCATAGGTAGGAATCTCAGAGATCACGTCGAGAAAGGGGATGGAGATGTTGAAGTTCTTCAAAAGATCGAATAACTTCCCATATTTTTCATCCAATTTGGCCTTCGCCAATCTCGACGGGAATGGGACTCTCGGCATATATGGCCTAGGAGGCTCATCAGTGGGCTTCCCTAACTCTTTCTCGACTTGCTTGTCCTTGGTGGATCCAGGTTGCAGAGGCTCTACCTCACGCACAACTTCTTGGTCATCCCCAGCTTTGAGCTCAACACGAGCTTCTTCTTCTTTTCAGCTTCCTTCTCCGTCACAGGCATGGTGGGACATTCAAACATCTTCCCACTTCTCAATGTGATCGCGTTCACATGCCCTCTGGGGTTCTCTTCGGTTTTCCCCGTTAACTTACATTGTACCTTGGAGAGCTGGGAAAGTTGATGCGCCATCTGCGCCATTATGGTCTCCATGGACTTTTGGCCAGTCGCCAGCTGTTGTGAGGTGGACGCAAGTTGTTGCATCTTCATCATTAGCTGCTGGATAGAGTTTTGGCAGTATTCATTCCTCTGGCCTTGAGTCCGGATGTGACTCTCAATTAGTAATTCCAAGCTTGATTTTTGGATTGGGGGGTGCGTTCATCGGAGGCTTCTGATTGAAGTTCTGAAATTGGGATTGAGGAACTGGAGTTTGAAACTCTTGAGGTTGTTGAGGGTATGGTGGGGGAGCTTGCAGCCCTGGGGTCCGGTATGAGAAGTTGGGGTGATTCTTCTATCCCTGATTATATGTTCCGGAGTACGGGTTGCTCAGTAGACTCGGATTGTTCCCATATAAAGCATTCGCTTGTTCGATTGTCATATCCAGGGGCACCGCCATAGGCGATGAACATGCAACACTCTGGTGTCCCTGCACACCACAAACCTTGTAAACTGTCGCCGTAGGTGGTTTAGTAGCATCAAGTCCAATAAGGGAAAGCTGTTTAGTTAAGGCATCAAACTTAGTTGAAAGTAATGATACTTCGTCGACGTCATATTTACCTCCCCTCGTGGAGGTGCTCCTCTCGTTGCTCTAGGAGTCATTGTTCTCAGCCATTGCTATTAGTAATCTCTTTGCTTTAGCCAGAGTCTTACTCATTATGGCGCCATTAGCAGCGACATCTATAGACATCCTCACCGGCGGCGTTAGCCCGTTGTAGAAGACCTGAATAAGTAGCCAATCAGGCACGCCGTGGTGGGTGCAGACTCTCTGGAGGTCCTTAAACCTGTCGCAAGCTTCATACAAAGACTCTCACTCTGACTGCTTGAAATTGGTGATTTCGTTGCGCAGCTTGGCAGTTTACTTGGAGGAAAGTACTTTGTCAAAAAAAAGCAAGAGATAAACTGTCCCACGTAGTGAACGTGTTGGGACTGTGACTCCTGAGCCAATCCTTGGCTTTATCCCTAAGTGGAAAAGGGAAAAGTCTTAGCCTGATGGCATCATTGGTGATGCCATTGATCGTCAACATATCCATCTTCTCCAAGAAGGTGTTCAGATGGTCATTCGGGTTCTCCATAGGGGCCCCTGAGAATTGTCTCTTTGTACGAAATCAACCAAAGATGGTTTGAGTTCGAAATTATTTGGCTCCACCACCGATCTTTGAATGCTAGATGTCGACCTATTGTGGGGCATTGAGTAATCGAGGAGCGACCTAGCCTGCAGTGGTTGTGACGGCGGCGGCGGCGGTGGACCATTCTCGGGGTTAAGTATCTCATCCATTATCTCGAGGGCTTCTCTCTTCCTCCTCTCGGTGTTAAGCCTTCTCGCGGTAGCTTCAATCTCTGGGTCTAGTAGACGCAAGTCCGCTATGCCTTGAGATCTCCTGTGCATGCAAAAAGTCTACACCAAAAGGAAACGTCAAAAGCACCAAGAGGCGATGAAAGAGAAAATATGAACAAAATAAAACAAAGGAAAAGAAAAACATAGTCTCTCTACAAAGACTAAAAACCAATATCAAATCGTGCCTCCCTGGCAACGGTGCCAAAAATCTTATCGTGATCCCGAGAGGGGACCGAACGATGCTAATAAAAACCGCAGCACACGGGTCATGTGTAGTCGCTTACGAGTCGAACACGAGGAGGCGGTCAATGAATATTGATTTTTATAGGTCTTCGGATGAAAGCTACGCAATAGTCATTGTGATTAGTCGGTGAATGGTAGAAAAGTGTGAACAAGGGGTAAAAGCTCTAGGGCGTGGGGAATCCCTGCCATTTGACTAGGGTTAAGGTTAAACTAATAATCGATAGGTTGCCAGGTTCATTGGGACTCAGGAGAGGTCATGTAACCTAAGGGCATTCTCCTATCCCCCACTGTCGTGATGCATGATAGGTTATTCCCTTTTGTCATGTCCTACCCCCCAATGTCGCGATGCAATGATAGGCCAACCCAACCTACACCGATGTCGGGGGTCTCCGATGCATCGGTGTACGTTGGGCGCATTACGCTTGACAAATATCCTCAATCTTCCTCCCATCCACAGTGGCATTCGGGGATTAGACCTACATTGGGAGATCTCTAATCGGTGCCCGTTGGCGTTTAGTCACACCAATAGTATGGATCGTCGTAGGGATCAGATCCTCAGATCGGTCCCGACTTTTGATCGGCGGCCAATCCGATCACCCCGAAGGGAGGGGGTCGAATCTACGACGATAATAATCGTCCCAATGTACCTCTAATCTCAACTAGCCCAGCAACTAAATCAATTAATTGGTTCAACCCATGGCCCCAATCCAATGGGGTTCATCCCATTGCCCTAGATGAAAACTACTCACTACCCATTAGAATAGAAGGGGATTCTAGCAATGGGTAAGCGTTCAAAGCCATGGATTCAAGTTATAACAGCGATAGATGATAAAACAAAGCAGTAGCAACAAAGAGAGAAAAATTCTATTGAAGAAAGATAGAGTATTACACTAATAAATGTTTGGAACAATAAAAACAACTAAATAAAAGAGTTAGAATTCTTACAAACCGGCCCAAAACCCTAGAAATAACTGAAAAACTGCTGAAAGAGAGATTCCTCTCGCAGGAGGATGAAGGGGCGCTTATATACGCGCGCCCAAAAGACAAAAATACCCCCAGATCCACCCTAGAAACCGTAGGAATGGGGTTTGAGGTGACCACATCAATGAACGGTGCGGTCACGTTATTCCCTAAATGAATGGGGGACTAGAGGCTCGGCCACACGGTCAAATCAATAGAGACGCGGTCGCGTCAATAGAGATGTGACTGCGTTGAAGATGGTCACACGGCCGAATGGTCTATTGACGCGGCCGCATCGTTCTGCTTTGGATGTAGAAATCTCATGGCCGCGTCGTCCTAGCTCATACGGGCCGCGAAAGACTCTGATCTTCATTCTTTTCTCCACTCTAAAAATCTTCTGACGCAACCATTTGGTAGAAATTGACGCAGCTGCGTCGTTGATGCTTCTTTTGTAGATTGACGCGGCTGTTTGGACATAGTGACGCGGCCGAGTGGAGCTCTATTCTTCACAAAATTCTTCTCCCTTGTGCAATTGACCCCCCGGCTTCGCTCCGTTCGCCTCTTCGCGCTAAGATCTTGCTATATGATCCCAAATCGGCATATATCTCCTGCAAAGCATGTGAGGGACCATAAAAGCAAAAGAAGAGATAAAACAGGGGAAATGGGGATGAATAGAGAATGAAACGGTGTAAAACATGCATGAAAAAGAGCAGAAAACTATATACAATAAACACTCATCATTGGTCCCTGCTGGCTCCGCCGCACAGCCCTCCGCTCCCCTGCCACCTCTGTCGCCTCCCTCGCCGCCTCAGTCGCCGCAAGCAACGATGTGAAGCCCCCACAAAGCCGCGCGCTGTATTCTCGTAAGAGAAGAGCGGATAAAATAGGTATTTATATACGTATTTTTGTATATTATAAGAGATTAATTGGATTTTAATTCATAATTAATTATGTAGGTGTCATAAAATACGATCGAAGGCACAGAAAATCCAGTTCGACGAGACGGACTCATTGGAACTAGTTTCATCACCAAAAGGCAAGTATATTTCCCACAGTCAATTTTTAAAGATAAAACCCAATTAAGGGATTATCACTTAAAAATGTATATCGTAAAAGTTTCACATACACTGACGTACGAGAAAAATATATGTTGTAGTACTAAATGAGACGCTCAATTTGACCCCTTGTTGGAGAAATTTCGACGTATAGTTTTCCTCGAATAAAACTTCGAATATATTGTGAAAATCATTTTTTAGTCAAAAATTAGTTTTTGACCTTTTTAAATTAAGAAAATATCTGTTAATTATTGAAAAATACATACTAGTTTTAGAAAATATTTTTTGCTTAATCAGACTTATTTGCTCAGTTGAAATCATTTCTGTGCTCATTTCTTAATATTATTGCATGTTTCCATGTTTCGTTTAATTGATGAGTTGAATCAAAAGGTTGTAAAATTGTGTGAGAATCATGGTACGGACTATTGAGACACCATGGAACAAATGTACGCATCGGATATGATGCAAATGAACAGAAGAGACTGAACGACTCATGTACCCGTACTTTGACACAACATTTGACTTGACTCGTAGGATGTGGTAGTCCACTGTAGTATAGGTTGCTGATTGACTAGATCCACCATATTGATAAATCTTGACCATCGTCCTGATGGAGTCGGTAAGTAGAGAACTACGATTAGCTCTCGATGTTCTGGTGCATCTTAATTACATCATTCCTCAGACATTGGGTTTTACACTAGAACAAATGTTAGTAAGTATCCACTTCATAGTTCTATACAGTCTTTTCCTTACAGGTTATGAATCGCTATCAAATGATTAAACTACTATAGGTTGCAAATTGCTATCAATCGTTTAACTGCTACCGATTGCAAATTACTCTTTTTATTTCTTATTGATAATGCTATTAAAGGTTCTAACTACTAGCTAATAACGTTTCAGACATTATATATCTCACCATACTTTTCCGTACGCCACCTTCATATATGATGTAGTTTTTACGAATTAAACTCGTTAAATGTTCATACGATACTTATACCATGCTCTTAATTACTAAGCCATGTTAATATTACATTTCCTACCATGTTTTAACATACCATGCTAATACTCACATATGCTTTAACTCATGCCTCTCTCATACGTATGTTTTTACCTTTTTATTTACTATGGGATTATACTTGCCGAGAAACCCTTGCTGACGAGCATTTCATTTTGTTGTCTTATGAAATGTCCATCAGGACTTGAGAGTGAGTTTACATAGGATCCTACTATAGAGGTCGAGCCCGCGCTTGAGGATCACGTAGAGTTCCCGCCCACAGAAGACTGTGGCTTTTTTATTTACCTTCTCATCAACATTTCTATTTGAATAATGTAATCTGTTTTATCTTGATGTATTGGCCATGGTTGGCCCATGATATGTCTTAATTATTGTACGCTAGATATGTAATAATGTCATTTGAGTTGTTTCTTAAATCCGCATGCAAGGACCTGCAATTTTACACAGACGCTTAGTGAGTTTAAACAAAGGAGAAAGAAAGAAAAGAAAAAAATTACTCCTCCTTTTTTAAACACATTGCGGACCCGCTCGTGTCCTTGCTCGCAAGTAGAATGGGAAGCGGGGCGTGACAGGTTTTAGTGGTGACCCATGCAGGTTATGCTCTTGCGAATACTTTAAGATCGGTTTAGACCACATTAACATCTAAGTGTACTAATAGAATAAATTTTCACTCAACTTACCTTGCGATTTGTTTTACAGCATTGCAGGTCAACCCAACACTCGTAATGGAAATGGTGTCGCCGACAGTGACATCTTGGAATCATAAGAGAAATGATGGAACTCCAACACCAATTACTCTATGTGCTCAGTCGTTTCGGTTCTCATTCGGTCAAGGATCATGAGGACCAAGCGTTTTAGTTCAGTTAAAGTTTAAACTACAATGTCCAAGCATCGATGTCATCTGCTAATCTAACCTCTGATGAGAAAATACTGGAAGCAGCACGTAACTATGAGGATGTTGATAAACTTCGTGAAGCAGCCCAGGTTGGAGGAAGTAAGCGTCATATGGAACCAACGAGAGACGCTCTTGGACCAATACATACTACCCTGTTTAAAAGGCATGCACCTCCAGTCAACAACCGATCCTAGATTATGTGCCACCATTGTAACCGACCAGAGCATGTCAGGAAAAACTGTCGCCAGTTGCTCAACCAATGCCTGTTATGTTGGGCATCTGAGCACTCTACCAGAAATTGCTCTCGCTACATCATCAAGTGAAGGACTCCAAATGCAGCAGCTTCAGGACCGAAATATCATAAACTACCCCTAGCTCCACAACATCGAGTCTTTCAACAGGCCAAGCTGAACCAGCTCAGGCGTCAAGCATTCATCATGGCAACTAGATAAGCTGAGGCTGTAGAGCCAGTAATCACTGGTATGTCTGAACCTTTCCCTTTACTTTGTTTTGATGCCCAATACCTTTATTATCATCGCAAGCATACATTATCATACTATAGGTACCATCTTAGTAGCATACCCCCTTTTTGATTTGGAAGCTTCACATTGCTTCTTGTCATAAAAAGTCGCAACGATCCATTTCTATTAATCCTCATTACCTTCTTTGAACTTTTGAACCCTCAACTAAGAACTCGTGTCCCATTTTTTTTAATCTTCTTATAGTACCTTCCTTTGATAACAATTAGAGTGACCGTCTATAAGATAGAACCGCTCATTCACTTCATCGCCATCGTCCTTCTTGTGATGCCTTTTCGATCGGCCTACTTATTATTAGAATACTTACTAGTCGCATTTAGTTCACCTAAATTATGGCTATACTCTTTCATAAGGAGGGTAGCATTCGAAATTTTTTCGATCGTCCGAAGTTTGAGTTCGACAAACTGAAACAGATCAAAGGATGCTTAGAAGCGTATGAGGACGGTGCGAGAAAAATCGAGACGAACCAAACCAAGATGTGCAAATGTAGGCAATTACTTCCTCTTCATCTCTCTTATTGTAGTTTTCTTCTATCTATCTTATACCCGATTTCCCACTGGCTGAATCCTTTTTCCTGTCTACCATCTCCTCTCTTTATTATCGTTTGTCTGCATTCTCTCCTCGAATCCCGTCCCGGCCTATCCTACCCTACCCTATCCTATCGATGACTTCAGCGTCCCATTTAATCCCATCATCTCTTTCCTTACCAAACCTATCATGTGGCTTCCTCGTCGCCACGACGACACCCACTTCTTCACCCTACCTCTCCTCACGAGCCCAACTCATCTCGCTTCAAGCTCCTCCATCGGCGCCCACCACACTGCTCGTAACCACCGAGCTGTCACAGCCATCGCACAACATGGATCAACGATAGCCAATAGACCTTCGACGATATATTTTAGGATTTTTGGGCTTAGCAACGATCCTCACCACCACTCTCACCACCGCTGTGTGGTTGAGATCTTGGCAAGTCGTGATTCTTGGGCTTCTTTTGAACTCATTGCCCTAGATCTTGCTCATATTGGTGTCCCACTTGGGCATCTCTGTAGGTCCACTTTTTCGGGTTTGCAGGACACTGTGTTTTTGGTTGTTGGCTTGTTTGGGGTTAATGATGAGAGTTGTGGATGTCGACTGTTGGTGTTGGCAAGGAGTATCATTGTCGATGGGTATTGGCATGTTGTTGGCCTTAGGTGTTGAAGTTGGATGTCGACCTTGTGCTTGGAATTGGATGATGATTTCGATGTTGGATTGTTTTTGGGCATTATGGGCATTGATGAAAGGAGTGATAGTGATACGTATGGTGATAAGAATGGTCCTTAGAAGTTGGGATCTGGAATAAATTAATGAATCTGGAATACCACCATAGGAAAGTGAGCTCATCACCATATCATCTCCCTTTCCAAACCCTTTAGAAGAGATGAATTTGGAATAAATTGAAATATTATTGAATAATGTAAGTACATGGGGAAGCATTTTGATAAAAAAACACACTTGTCAACAATTACTCACATTTTATTTTGTCGTTTAAATGATAATTATAAATATAGTTCCACACTCTGTTTCCTGAAGCAAACGTAGAGATTGGCAAAAAATATGGAACGAGGCAATAATAAGTTGAGCTGGACTCACTTATGAAATGTGCAGTGTTTGGAACTGAAGTCCTGATATCAAAAGATATCAAACCTGTGGGTATAATAAGTATTTGATAAACACCAATAATACATAAATAAAACCGTAATCTAAAAGCGACATGCTATAGCTTAAAGATTCATTTCGCTGAAACCAGGAAGCAAGTGAGATGAGCTTGACTCACTTACGACATATAACTGATGCATCAGGCTCCCAAGTTATGTTTGTGAAATTCCTACGATTGGCAAAGGAAAATTTGGTTTTTTCTGCTATGAATGTTGTGACAGCATAACCTTATGGAATTATTCCATATTTCCTTATTTGCCCGAATAGACTTGACATCATAACTATGTCTAACAGAGTGCGATAATCTCTAACATACCGATGTGTTAAGAGACTTGACTTGAGAGAAATTCTCATTTTCTTTTAAGTATGCAAGACTTACATAGCTGAGTATTCGACTCTTCGATCTGATCGAAGTAGTTCAAATATTTTTGTCACTGTGTTCTCTATTTTATCATACTTGTGTTTCATCAAGAACACGTGTCTTAATAAAATAAGAATATCATAATCTGGCTAATTTAGACTTAGGTCGGGATACATCCATATGTACGAGACCACGAGTTCTCTAACTCGTTCTCCCACTGTGCCACAAAAGGAGTTTTGGCCATCATACCTTTGAGATAAGACTCACAAGTGTCTTTCGACTCATCATACGAGAGGTCTATTTTTGTTCTCTTCGGTACTGCCTACTTTTCCATAGATAAGTTTTCTATAACTTGTGCATTCATGTATTAACACATAATACAATATCGTTATACAAATTATTCACACCAAAACATTGCATCAGAAGCAAAGTGATGACATTCGCCAAAATATGTTCTCCTTTTGTATAACAATTATTCCGAAACCGTGACATCAAATCTGTCACATTTTCAGTTCCTCCTACTTTTGCTATTTTTTATGATAGTCAAAACATTCTTTTTCAATCGACTATCCTCAATGCCTTCTCGGTTCTAAATCATATTTAGACAATACTTTTCCCAACAAAAATATTAGCTGTACAAGCACTTCACGTATCCAAACACTTAAGATTCACAACCTTGAGTTGACTCAACAAGTTGCTTAAGATCTGATTTAGATACATGGTCTTGCATCGCTCATGCGCTCATCTCCGAGTCAAACAGATTGATCAAAGTTTCTAACCTTGCTGATCGAAACTGTTTTCCATACAACCTTGAGTTGACTCACAAATTGTGTGTAGAAACTTGCTTTGAATATCAATATGTTCAAGCTGGCCCTCATAGAGTCGAGTGACAAGTAGTGTGTATTTATTTTGTTGGACCTAGAGCTCAAGGAAATCATTGTCCTTAAGCATGTGCTAGAAGGACACTTTAAGGTCAGTGAGATCCTGGTTTAGACTATCAAACTTGATCTTGAGTTGATATTCCTTAAACAATTATTCTTGACCAGTTAACATATTATTTTAGGATATCATGACTTGGAATCCATCCGGTATAACATAGAACTACCCTAGTTTAGCATATGTTCATGATTTTTAAATATATTTAAATTGGATTTTATTCAAATATACCCTCCCACTATTTTCGTGATCATCTTAAGCCATATAGATGAACGAATAATAATATTTAGTGGGAAAAGGACTCAACCACCTGAATTTTACAACCTTGAGTTGACTCAACAAGTTGCTTAACTCTGCGATCGGTAGATGACTCTTCATCACATTGTATGTTATTCCCTTATCAGTTTTTACCCCTAGTTACTTATGACCTTGAGTTGGCTCAACAAATCATAAAGACTAGTCTAGTCAGACCATTGCCTTCTTGTCCAATCCTAACTTACCCCGGCACTCGGTTATGTTCACGAGCGACAGTTTGGGTTAAGTCAAACTACATCACATGTTTAATGGAATTGGTTCCCAAAAGATAGCCATGTTACAGCTTGAGGTGACTCAACAACTATAACAAGAATCCCTGATTTCCAAAATCCAAAAGCAAAGAGGGCTACCGCTAATCTTGGAGAATATTTTAAACGTAATTGACTAGATGTAATCGATGGTTTCACATAATAACAATTTGCATCCTTGGTCCAGCAAAACACGGCCAGGTATTTGGCTAGGCCAGGATCACTATCCCCAGTCGAGCTTGGGTGATCCACAACACTCGTCAAAAAACGCTAGACCGGATCATGATCCATTAAAGATTTGAATTATTTATATGTGTAACATCGATTTAATATGGCTTCATTAAAACTAGTTAAATCTATCAACTAGTTGAATCCTAAAATTCAAAATTATTAGGATTGTTTAATAACTTTTATTAAAGTCCTTATCAACTATAATGATTTTTAGGCTGCTATCCTAATCACGTATTAGGGATTTAAAATTCAAGTTACAACAATTTAAATCGTAGCCTTTTTCAAAATTATTATTAGAACAAATAAAATAATAATTATTGGAGAGGGCTACCCTAATCAAGTATTAGGAGTTTAATTTGTTGCAATAATTTTTAAATCATAGCATGTTCATCAAAAATTATCTTATAATTTTCTGAAAGCTTTTAATAGCTATCCTAAAAGTTTTTCTCGAATTAACACATAATCAACAAGAAATAATATAACCATTAGAAAATATCAACTAAACTTTTGAGCATGATAACGGATCAACTAAAATTATCTCATAAAATTTAATTAAGCATGCAACTTAAAAATATCTCATAAATTTAAGTGACATTAAAATTTATCATATAATTTTAACGATCTAATTATTAAAATTAACACATTGTTGTGAACGGTTAGTTAACCGGATTGGTTGAGATTCTGGGCTATCCTAGAGATAGGCTCATATCATTGTAAACCCATCTTGTATTCTCCCCATTGCCTATAAATAAAGAGTTGGGGGCTCCTCCCCAAACAATTGATTCATAACACGTTATCAGCACGAGCCTCTAAAAAAATTTTCTTTCCTCAAAATTTTTCCGTTCGTTGCAAAGGCGAAGGCGAGAGGAGACGGGATATCCACGAGCGCGGTGCAAGGCTTCCTCAATCGAGCGTCGTCATCCGCGTAGGGCTTCATGCAACCGTCGCTATATCCGGAGGACGGATATAGAGGTAAACACACGAAAAACGATGTTTTTAATCATACATATGATTGCCCCTCCCCTAGAACTTGCAAGATCGATATGGGGATTATTTGTCGCCTTGAAAACGACGGATCGTTCATCCCAAAAATACAATTTTTAGGGTTAAACCCTAACTTTGAGCCCACTGGCGGCTAGCCGCCGGCCTTCCCCCTTGGCCTCCCCCCCCCCCCCCCCCCCCGAAGCGGAGGGGCTGCCCGCCGCACCGCCCGAAAGGGCGGCTACCCCGCCCTTCGCCCCCCCGCCCCCTCCCCCGCCTGAAGCGGGGGGCGGTCCGCTGCCACCGCCTGAAAGGGCGGTTAACCCCGCCCTTCCCCCCCCGGCAGTGGGGGGTGCCTACTGTCACCGCCCATGAGGGCGGTCACAGACCACACCCCCCCCCGGCCTGTAGCAGGGGGCCGCCTGTATCTCCGCCCGAAAGGGCGGCTCCGGCCGCCTTCCCCCCCCCCCCCCTAGCGAGGGGGGCGGCCATCGGCGACCGCCTCCGGGCGGTTCACCCCGACCCCACGACCCCCTCGCCCAGCCATCTGTGGAAGAAAGGGGGCGGCGGCGGCGGCTAAACCCTAGCCACCTCCCCCCTAAGCCCAAATGGGCTTTTTCGCAGCCCATTACAAAAATAAATAAATAAATAAATAAGAAATTTTCACTGCGGGCCGAAGCCCACAGGCCGGCTGCGGGCTTCGGCCCGTAGGCCATACAAAATCGAAAAAAAAATCACTACTGGCCGAAGCCCGCATGCCGGTTGCGGGCTTCGGCCCACAGGCCGAATAAATTCAAAAAAAATTTGCTGCGGGCCGAAGCCCGCAGGCCGGCTGCGGGCTTCGGCCCGCAGGCCGTATCAAAAAAAACACGCCTGCGGTCCGAAGCCCGCGGGCTGGCTGCGGGCTTCGGCCTGCAGACCGGAGTTTATATCAAAAAAGAAGAAAAAGGGGGGAGCAAAGGCTATAAATAGGCCTTAAAAGGCAATTTTTTGGGCTTAAACCAATTTTTAAAAAGGGCGTCTGAGGGAAACTAAATTCGTGAAAAATCACGGTAAATTATGGGGCGATTACCTGGCATTTCAGGGCTTATTGGGGATTTTTGGGGGATATTTGGGATGATTCAAAAGGAAAAACCTTTTTCCTTCCTTAACGAAAATGTCTATTTTGGGCTCTTAATCAATTTGATTGATTAAACCCAATTTAATTTACAACCCATGCATCGTAACTTTTTACATGCTTTACATCTCTGGCAAATTATGTGGATATTATATGCGTGGTTGTGCATCATATTTAAAACTTAATAATTAAGAAGATCCTGCGACCGCTCTACCGTTAGTCACCTAACCTAACGGTGCATGACGTTGCCCAGTGGTCCAATAATTATTAAGTGATTAAATACTTTATCCTCATGTGAATATAACTGCGTGCGATGTCTGTGAATGAAAATGTTGATGAGCACAATATTTCTGCATGAATTGCTAAATGTGGTTTTTAGATCGGCCGTTTAGTCCTACAGTTTATTTCACGTACTTTTTCTTTTATTTTTGAGAGAAATTGTAGTGAGCAATTTATGTAAATGTCAAAGAAAGAAGACCAACTCCCATGGAGACGGAGGCCACGCTTGAAGCTGGAGATATCATATGGGACCCAATGGGTTTCCAGAGTTGTATTTTCATTTTTAAAGCTGCAAATTTGTATAATTTGGACTTTGGACTTTGGACTCTTTCGTGTGGGACTGGCCGATCCACACATTTAGTTCTTCGTTAAATATTGCCTCCGCATGAAAATGTTTTCTCTGATTAAATATTAATTCATGCATGTTTGTGCTCTGCTAGATAAATGGCTAAAATTGCAAGCGTTGATTTCGAAGTGCTGGATGCATCAGGTAGAAACTATCTAAGCTGGCAGCTAGATGTAAAGTTTCACCTGCGGGCAAAGTCCCTCATTGCTGCTGTGACAGACAAAGAAAAAGTTAGCGATATAGAGAAGGCGCAAGCCATCATCTATATTCGCCGCCATGTGGATAAGACCCTAAAGGCTGAATACCTTACGGTCGAAGATCCACTTGAGCTGTGGACTGCCCTTGAGGACAGGTATAAACATCAGAAAGATGTTATACTCCCAAAGGCACGATATGAGTGGGAGAACCTGAGACTGCAGGACTTTAAGTCCATTGCTAAGTACAACTCAGCACTTTTTAGCATCACCTCACGCCTGAAGTTGTGCGGTGAAAAAGTCTCAGAAGATCGCATGCTGGAAAAGACGTATACGTCTTTCCATGAAAAAGATGCGATACTCATGCAGTAATACCGTGAACGCAAGTTCACCAAGTATTCAGAGCTGTTGTCATGTCTTCTCATGGCTGAGCAAAATAGAGAGCTTCTTCTCGCCACTCACAATATGAGCCCTCCCGGCACTGCCCCCTACCAGAAGCTCACCATGCCTCTTCCTTCAAAAAGAAGAGGGATAATAAAAGAAAAGAAAGACCACATAAAGGGGGACAACAGAAAAGAGCCAAGGGCCCACCATAGCAGTGAAAGAATGAAGGGAAGTGCAAGTTCACCTGGCACAGGAATGATAACAAGAAAAATGATGCACCCCCACCCAAGAGGGATTGGGAAGAACAGTGCCACAGCTGTGGCATGAAAGGCCACTGGTCCAGAGTGTGCAGGACCCCGGTGCATCTCTAGGAGCTTTATAAATAAAGCAAGAAAAAGAATGTTGAATCAAACCTGGTGGTTGCGAACAATGCAGTCAAGTTCACAGCCAAAGACTTCGAGTCAGATGATATGCTTGATTAGCCAGCTTTATTTATCTTAGCATGTTTAGCATTTTATTTCAAGAACAATCTATGAGAGCTTATATGTAATTTGAATTCTGTTGAATAAAATTTAGTTTTCTGAATGCAAATGTTTACTCATCTTTTTAGATGGGATGCTCTCATGACTGCTTAGTAGACATCGCGTCGACACATACGATCCTTCAGCACAAATGCTATTTCCATAGCATTACTCCGTATAAAAGCCCTGTAAACACAATTTCAGGTCCATCGGACATAATTGAAGGTTCAGGGATTGCAACCTTATTGCTCCCCAATGGAACAGAAATAAAAATTAAAGATGCACTTTACTCTCCGAATTCCAAGAGAAACTTACTAAGTTTCAAAGATATCCGTCTTAACGGATTCCACTTGGAAACAGCAAATGTAAAAGAAAATGAATTACTATATGTAACGTCTTAAGAAAATGGAGTGAGAACCATACTTGAACGTTTTGAGAGCCTCTCATCAGGCCTCTACCATACAAAAATTCGGAGAGAGGAAGCAAACCTGACGGAGCACCTGAAGTGCTGACATCGGCCAAATTCTTACTTTGGCACGATAGACTTGGCCACCCCGGATCTGTGATGATGCATCGCATCATATCACAATCCCACGGGCATAACCTGAAGAACCAGAAGATTCTTCAGAAGGGCGAATTCCATTGTGTACTATGCTTTAAGGGTAAATTAATAACAAGGCCATCACCACTTAAAGTGGATATCGAGTCTCCTAGCTTCCTTGAAAGAATACACGGAGACATATGTGGACCTATCCACCCCCCTAGTGTGCCCTTTCGGTACTTTATGGTATTGATTGATGCATCTTCGAAATACTCGTATGTGTGTCTACTTTCAACCCGCAACTTAGCTTTTCTAAAGCTTTTGGCACAAATAATAAAGTTGCGGGCGCATTTTCCATACAACCAAATTAAGAAAATACTTCTGGATAATGCGGGGGAATTTACCTCTCAGTCATTTCAAGAATATTACCAGGCAATAGGAATTGAAATTGAACACCCAGTGCCGCATGTTCACACCCAGAACGGGTTAGCTGAGTCGCTAATTAAAAGACTCCAATGGATTGCACGTCCATTGCTGATGAAATCTCAGTTGCCGGTGGATGCATGGGGACATGCAATCTTGCATGCTGCATCACTAATAAAAATAAGACCCTCAAGAGGTCAGAGTCTATCTCCAATGCAACTTGCATATGGAACGCCGCCGAATATTTCTCACTTGAGAATCTTCGGCTGTGTAGTTTATATCCCCATTGCACCACCCCAGAGGACCAAGATGGGCCCTCAACGTTGTCTAGGTATTTATGTAGGGTTTGACTCACCCTCCATTATAAGATACCTAGAACCCCAAACGGGGGACGCTTTCAAGGCACGTCTTGAAGACTGCGACTTTGATGAGACTTATTTCCCAAAATGGGCCTAGACATTGAAAAGTCTAGCGCAAAGCAAATGTTAACATGGGATACTAAAAGTCTGACCTACTACGATCTGGTAACAAAACAATGTGATGATGAGATCTGGAAGATCTTTCACATCCAGGACACAGTCCATAGACTACCGGATTCGTTTACTGACAACCAGAAGATTGTCAGATCACACATCCCTGCTGCGAATACTCCAGGTAGGATTGACATCCCAAAGGATGGATGCAATCCACCAGCAGCAGAAGTGGCTGCACCTCAACAGAAAATAGGCAGACCACCAGGCTCCAAGGATAAAAATCCAAGAAAAAGAAAAATATCCAGAGACCTTGGGACGATACCCCCACAGAGAAACGAGCTCGTGTCCATACCCTCTCCCCTCCCGAAATCCACTGCAGAGGAACTACCGGGAGAAACTGAAATATCATTAAATTATGTACGTACATAGGAGGTATTGGACAGAAAGAGTACAGTCGTCGACGATGACTTCGCGTTTCACATTGCCATTCACGTCGCCGGAAGCGACGATGATTATGAACCACATTCCGTTGCTGAATGCAAACGTAGAAATGACTGGCCAAAGTGGAATCAGGCAATAGAAGCCGAGCTGGACTCGCTTCAGAAACAAAAAGTCTTTGGGCAAATTGTCTAGACACCTACCGGTGTCAAACCTGTGGGATATAAATGGGTATTCGTCACAAAAAGAAATGAAAATAATGAGATCGTATGCTACAAAGCTAGACTTGTAGCACAGGGATTTTCCCAAAGACCGGGAATAGACTATGACGAAACATACTCCCCGGTCATGGATGCGATCACTTTCAAATTCCTGATAAGCTTAACAACAAAGGAAGGCCTAGATATGCAGCTAATGGATGTTGTGACTGCATATCTATACGGAAATCTCGACAAGGAGATATACATGAAACTTCCTGATTGCTTTTCTATGCCTGCTGAACCCTGCTGAACTAAAAGATAAACCTCGGGACATCTATTCTGTTAAGCTACAAAGATCATTGTATGGTCTCAAACAATCAGGAAGAATGTGGTATAACAGACTCGGTGAGTTTCTTGTTCAACAAGGATTCACAAACAATGAAGTCTGCCCTTGTATCTTTATAAGAACAAAGGGAAAAGGATTCGTAATAATTGCTGTCTACGTAGACGATCTAAATCTCATAGGATCTCCTGAAGAGATTACTGAGATATCTGTAAGCCTAACAAAAGAATTTGAAATGAAAGACCTAGGCAAAACGAAATTCTGCCTTGGCTTACAGATTGAACATCTAAAAGATGGAATCCTACTACATCAAACCACATACACGAAGAAAATGTTGCAAAGATTCCATATGGACCAATGTCATCCACTAAGTACACCTATGGTGGTACGATCTCTGGATGCACATAAAGACCCCTTCTGGCCGCTGGAAGAGGGGGAGGATATACTTGGTCTAGAAGTTCCTTATCTGAGTGCCATCGGAGCACTACTATATCTAGAAAACTACACAAGTCCCGACATAGCGTTCGCAGTAAATTTGCTTGCCAGATACAGTGCAGCGTCCACACAGCACCACTGGACCGGGGTTAAGCACCTTCTGCGCTACCTCCAAGGGTCTACAGATTTGGGACTCTTCTATAAAAATGGAATATCCTCTACACTTGCAGGTTATGCTGATGAAGGTTACTTTTCTGATCCCCACAAAGCAAAGTCACAGACTGGGTACGTGTTTACCTACGGAGGGACAGCCATTTCCTGGAGATCCATCAAGCAAACCTTGACGTCAACCTCATCCAATCACTCTGAGATCATTGCCATCCATGAAGCAAGTAGAGAATGCGTTTGGCTACGCTCAGTTGTCCACCACATCCTGTCTACGACCGGACTAAAGACCGGAGATCTCGAGCCTACTACAATGTTCGAAGACAATGCTGCTTGTATAGCTCAGTTACGAGGAGGCTTCATCAAAGGTGACAGAACGAAGCACATTTCACCAAAGTTCTTCTGGACGCACGAGCTATAGAGAGATGGCAAGATCGACATCAGACAAGTGTAATCATGTGACAATTTGGCAGATTTGTTCACTAAAGCCCTTCCTACTGCCACTTTTAGGAAGCTTGTACATAGGATTGAAACGAGACGCCTAAGAGATCTGCAAGCTTAAGGGCTTATACAGATCAGGGGGAGTTTGGCAGAGTTTGTACTCTTTTTCCTTAACTATGGTTTTTCCCACTGGGTTTTTCATAGCTAAAGGTTTTAATGAGGCAAATCTCACTAACTCAGGATCCTGAAGTATCCACCCCATGTGAGACTCTCCTACACTCGGAATCTTGAAGTATTCATGAGCACAGTCCACACTTATGGCTGGATAAGGGGGAGTGTTGTGAACGGTTAGTTAACCGGTTGGTTGAGATTCTGGTTTATCCTAGAGATAGGCCCATATCATTGTAAACCCATCTTGTATTCTCCCATTGCCTATAAATAAAGAGTTGGGGGCTCCTCCCCAAACAGTTGATTCATAACACACATGATTTTAAAATTAGATCTAATTTTAAAAAATAATTTTTCGAAAATAGAGCCATTACATGGAACGACAATTTAATAGCTTAATTAAAAACCTCCATCTGATAGAGAAACATGTTGCATCATATGCACTTTATAACTGCAAAACCATAGATCAATGTAGACTGGCTCTGATACTATTGAAGGGATTCTAGGTCTTAGGACTATAAAATCAATGTCTGGCCTAAGTCGGACGGACGATGAAATCAACTATGCAGCGGAAAAACATCTTAAAACATTTTCAAGAAAGCCTTAAAGAAATAACCCTAGCCAGAATCTCTACTATCCCGGGGTTGGGTCTGACCAACCCCTAAAGATATATCTATCTAACAGCAATTATAAACACATGTAAATTAAACTACATACCTTTCACTTCGTTTCCGCAGAATACAAAGCGTCATTTTCAACAACATTCTTTGACTCCGAAGCAATGCCACGAGCCGCTTCTCCCAAGTCGAACCGTGTCCTGAGCTGAACCGTATCCCGAGCCAAACCGTGTCCTGATCCAAACCGCTTCCCGAGGCGAGCAACACCCTTATCACCGAGCCAACCACGCGCTCCAGAAAGTTTCACCTTTAGTAGATCCTCTGTCAAAACTTCGGATCCGATCCGAACTCCTTCGTAGCTTTGCTTGAGCCCGATCAGGAGCAAGGAAGAATTAGGGAGAAGATGAAATATTAATTTAAGCTTAGATCCGAGCTTGCTTATGTTTAATGGAGCTACTCAGATCTGTAGCTTGGTACCGGTTTCAAGGAGGGGGGTCGGCCCCTATTTATATAGGCGGCTGACCCATCTCCTTTCTCATTTACCAATGTGGGACTAACTATTTTGGAGGAGAAAATTAATTAAAGTTTGCATTTCACAAAGGCCAATCTTTAGCGCATTTTTCCTCCCTCACCGTTGAGCTTTGCAAGTGATATCAATATATCAAATCGAAGAGCACTGAATGGTGATCGCATAGAAACAAACTGGGACCCCATTCCGACTCTGTTTGTCCACTCAAACGTGTGCTGAAAGTGGGCCAAAATCAGATTTTCACTGGAAAAATCCAGCCGCCAAAAACTAGGTTCAAAACCCTGGGCGTGGGGCCCACACAGGGCCCCACGCACCCAGCCTGGGTGCCCACGAGTCAGGCACTCGCGGGATGGGCGCCTGCCCGCTCACCTGTGCATGGCAGTCCATAGCCCACTCGGGCGGGTGCGGGCGCCCACCCGCTTAGTAGGCGTAGGCGCCAGCCAGCCAAGCGGGTCAGTGGGTGCCAAACCCGCAATGCCCAAATTGGGCTATTTGTTTTGGCTCTATTTTTCACGTTTGGAGTCCGTTTTTGACACCATTTGAACCTGGGTTTAGACCGGGACGTTTCCGTCATCCAGGTACACATCTTATGTGTTCATCCTATATAAAATATGTTCATAAACATTTTACGACATTTTCAAAACTCTTGCATCATATGCAATTTCCCACATCCTAACTATTCTAAAGCATTTGTCACAAACATTTTGTGACGTATTAATTCCCTTGCATCCAATGCATCATCTCCCTTATTCTACTTATTACTTGACGATGGTTTCACTCTATATGAGACCCTACAGCCTGACCCTACTATAGGTGGGGCTCGAAACCCCAGACGGCAGTGACCACGAGCAGTAGGTGCCGTCCCTGTTTCGGTATCATAATTATGTGATTAACTCATTGACATGAGTATTGTCGGGACCACCCTAAGTGTGTCTGTGATGAATACCACAGTTTTAGTCCTTCCGTCAAAATTATGTCGCCTAGTCAAGCCTAGGATACGGTCAAACTGTCAACACTAATAGCTTGAAATTGGTTAGTCTCCATCGGTCTTTAGTCAAATAATGTTGGACTTCTTCCAACATACTTTGGCCAAAGTTTTTCATTAAAAACCGAACCAACACGTGCGACACTAACTCCGCAGAAACAGGAGGGCTGAATCCTCTCTTAGTCATTACTCTCCTCGCATGCTTCAAGTGTCACCCAACCAAATACCTTTCGACAGGCCATACCTCGAAGCTAGATCAGTGATCTAAGTGACACAGTTCACATACAGGTTCGTACAATAACCTCAAGTTTAAGGACCAACTAGCCTATCATCACTAAGAGTTATCACTGACAATTAGATATGTTAACCATGTGATGACTCTCGTTGAGTCGTTCAGTAAACTCATTCTCCAATGAGCACATGTGTCTTGTCTCCGACTTCGCCAAGTCGAACGACCATGAGATCATCGTCACCACTCCATGGTGAAAACAAAGACACAATGGTATATCCGATGTATCGATATCCTTTTCTCGAAACATTTATGACCACGAATGATTTTAGACTTATGCTACAAACGGTCAAACAATTCTCCATGATCAAGATTCTCATCTCGATACTTGTTTGATCTCGCATAGAGTATCAGGACTATACCTAAGTTCTAATTTCAACTACATTACTATTAACTTCGGTAAATTCTTACCAAACAGCTTAATGTTATTTTGAACAAGACGTTTGTACACTTAGACAGAGATAAATTGCCACGAGTACATACCATCCCCCAACAATCCACACGACAAGGGAAGTTAGAGAGACTTGTACTCTCTAACTTAGGATTCAGAAGTATCCACCCCATGCGATACTCATAAGCACTATAAATCCTAAAGTATTCATATGTCAAGTTTACAAAGATGAATGGATAAGCGGAAGTGTTATGAATAGGCTCATTGAGACCTTTCATATATCCATCCCTTCGTATTCAACCCTAATGTGTGTGTGTGTGTGTGTGTGTGTGTGTGTGTGTGTGTGTGTGTGTGTGTGTGTGGGGGGTTAGGAAACCCCTAGCCATCACTCTTTCTTGGAGACTCTTCATCTCTCATCAAGTTCTCTTTTGTTAGGGTTGTATTTTACCCTTTAAAATTTCTATAGCTTTCATTCCCAACCATTCACCAGTTGATTCACACTCGAGATGTGCTTTTGCCAACTAGTTTGTCTTAGGCAGCAGCATTCTTATTCAGAAACGTCTCTCTTTTTGCAACATTGATAATGGAAATAACTCTATTGTCACATACGCTAATGGCATGATGATGTATCAATTAGCCGACGTATTTAACACTCTTTCTTCCCGTCATTAGTTATTTATTTATTTACGTGTATTTTTATTTTTCAAGTATACTTTGAATACCAAATTGGAAGAATACTATAAATAACTCGTGCATACAGTGCACGGAGCCAAAAAAACCACACGAACAAGATGCAGTGTATGCGTGCAAACGAAAAGGAATGAGAAGTGTAGGTGTATGTGTCTGTATCGTTGGGATAAAAGAATAAATGCAAAAATCTTGGGGGTTATAGGAGAAAAATCTCCTAGGGCAAAAATGCAAATAAGTGAACTTGGGTGGTGAATTTTTGGGATAAAGATGGAATGACAACCATGTAAATAAGTGAGGGGATGGTGGGGTTTTGTCCTAAGTGGCATCTCATGTGACGATGTGACATTGACACATGAGACAAACATGACATTTAGGACAAACCTCTTATATTGTATAACAGACTAGAAATAACACATGCACACAGTGCACGGAGCCCCCCCCCCCCCCCGAACAAGATGCGGTGCACGTGCGCAAACGAAAAGGAGTGAGAAGTGTGGATGCATGTGTTGGTATCATCCGAGGGGATCTTTGGGGTTATATGGGGAAAATCCCTAGGGGAAACATGTAACTAAGTGAGCTTGGCGGGTAATTTTTTTGGGATGAGGAGTGAATGGCAACCATGTAAATAAGTGATCTTGGGGGATGTTTTTTGGGTTATGGGTGAGGTGGACGTCCCATATGGCGATGTGACATTAACACATGAGCCAAACATGCTACATGGAACAATCTCCTCATTTGTATAATAGATATAAAAATTCTATCATATTACATGTATAAATTTAAATTAGATTATCACGTGCACTTGTTGAGGGATGTATGCCCTCAGATCATTTGTATTTGATGCAAATGATTTTTAAGCTTAGATAGGGGACTATTTTGCATGTGATGCAAAAGGAGTTAAATGTGTCTTAAATTATTTAAGACCATATTTAATATAATAAACGCATTGAAAAAGTTACCTGGATGACGGGATCGTCCCGCTCTAAATGCAGGTTTAAACCGCGTCAAAAACGGAGTCCAAATGCACTAGTTAGAGCCAAAACAAGTCAGCCCAAACTGTTGGGCTGAACCCAGGGAAAATGGAGGCCCACCAAGCCCGAATTTTCTGTTAGGGTTTTTGAAACCCTGGATTTTTTTACGGCTAGATTTTCCATCTTTGAGTGGTTTTTGGCTAACTTTGAGACGACGTTTGAGGGGTCAAAAGACGTCGGATTGACTCGCCGTTTTTTCCTATGCGTTCACCATTCAACCCTCTTCGATTTGATAGGTTATATCAAGATTGAAGCTCAACTGTGAAGGAGTTAAAATTCATGAAAGTTTGGCCTTTATGAAAGGCAAACTAACTTGAACTATTAAACTCTAAAAACATAGTCCCACAGCGGAAGTGGAGTAAAGGGGAGGGGTCAGCCGCCTATATAAATAGGGGCATGCCCCCTCCTCTAAACTCGTCCCAAGCTCTAGATTTGAGCAGCAACCAAAAATGTTGGAGCACACTCGGATCTAAGCTTAAATTAATATTCGCTTCTCCCTAATTTTCTGCCTTGCTCCTGAAGGGCTCTAACAAAGCCACGAAGAAGTTTGGATCCGATCCGGAGTCTTGGAAAAGGTTCACATTCAGGTGAAACTTTCTTCGGCGCGTGGTTGGCTCGGCGACAAGGGGATTGCTCGCCTCGGGACGCGGAGTGGTTTGGTGCGGGACGGGGAGCGGCTCGGAAGACGGTGCGGTACACCTTGCCTATACCAAGGCAAGGTTCTGGGTATGTAATTTAGAGGCTTTCTTTTAATTATGTCACAGTAGGTTAGATCCTTCTTGGGGTGGTCAGATTCATCTCAAGTTGGCAGCGATCCTGGCTAAGGGTCTTGATTTTCCTTAGGGCTTCGTTAAAAAGTTTAACGATTTTCTTCCGCTGTGCTTTCTTTTGCCTCTATTGTTCGTCCGACTTAGGACGTGCATAGAGATTTGTGCCCTGAGGGTCCATCAAACCCCAACATTAGTATCGAAGCTTAGTCTGCATGATGATTTAGGACTGCGATGTTTTTAAAATGAATGCCTTTTAAATGCATGCTAAAAATTTTAACTTTATGTGATATTGTTAAAAATGAAACCGTTTTCATTTAAGATGTTTTTTAAAATTCTTTTATGCGATAAAATTGTTTTTTGAAACATGGAAATTTTATGATGATTTTAAAACATAGTTTATGTAATGAAAATTATATGATAATTTTTATGAAACTATTTTAAGTTTAAAAATCATGCTTTTAAATTGAAGTGTTAAATTTAGTTGCACATTAATTATTTATAGGATAAATTTTTTAATGTGTTGATGCATGTTTAATAATTATGTGATGATTGTTAAATAGTTATAAACCTTTTATGCAATATTTAGGTTAATAATATCATGCTAATTTTATAGTTGATAAAGTTAGATTATGTTTTAATGGCCATGCTTCATTATGTGATAATTGTTGAAATCTTTTAGGTTAGCCATTAAAACCTATTTGAAATTTATAAGATAAATTTTAAATGACATGCTATGTTTTAATAATCATTTCAACCTTTTAAGACCTAATTCCTGATTAAGGTAGTCCTTTAACGACGATTATTATTTTAATCGTTATTATAATATTCTCATTAAAAGACTACACTTGTAAATGATTTATTAAAATCCTAATAACGATTAGGATAGCACGTGAACCTTATAGTCGATAAGGATTTAATAAAAGTTATTAACAAATCCTAAAAATTTTGAATTTTAAGGATTCAACTAGTTGATAGGATTAATTAGTTGTTAATAAAAGCCTTTTAGTTTACGACACACATATATAAATGATAAGTGTCATTCAATAGATCATGATACCGGTCAATATGCTTGGCTAAGTTTGTTGGGTCACCCTAGCTAGACTGGGGGTAAGTGACCCTGGCTTAGTCAATTCTCTGGTCGTGTCCGCTGGACCGCAATGACACAAATCATGATTATATGACACCCTGAACTATACCTAAGTCTAATACGTTAATAATCTTTTTCAAGATTAACTGTAGCCCTCCTTGTTTTAGGGGTTGGCAACTATAGGACCCGTGTTCCAGTTGTTGAGCTACACTCAAGCTGTGACATGGCAACCTTGTAGAAACCAACTTCTTAAATACATATGATGTAATCTTGATTTGAGCCAACCCGTCGTGTCGTGAATACACCGAGCACCGATGTAAGTTAATCTAATGATGTAGTCTAGACTTGACCCAAACCGTCGTGTCGTGAATACACAGAGCGCCGGCGTAAGTTAGGCTAGACACGAAAATAAGGGTCCGACTAGACTAGTCATTGTGATTTGGATGAGCGACACTCATGGTCATAAGTGGCTAGGGGTAAAAACCGATAAGAGAGTCATATATTATGTGCTTGATGAAGAGTCATCTACCGATCGCAGAGTCAAGCAATTTGTTGAGCTACACTCAAGGTTGTAAGACTCGGGGTGGTTGGATCTCTTTCCCATTAATTTAATTCAATTAAATCGTTCATTGATTGGCTTAAAATGAATGCGAAAATAGTGAGAGGATATAGATTGATAAAAGCCAATCTATCTATATTAATATTGAACATATGCTAAACTAGGGTAAGTTCTAAGTTTACCAATGGAATCAAAATGTAATATTCTAACAGAATAAGTTAAATGGTCAAATAGGTTGGTTAATAGAATATCAAGTTAAACTCTAATTGATATAATAAACTATATTCTCGTTGACACTAAAATGACCTTCTTAAGGACAGACTTAAGGAATATGATTTCATTAAGTTCTGAGTCCAACAAAATAAATACACGCTACATGTCACTCGCCTCTATATGGGGCAGCTGGAACATATTGATGTTCAAAAGCAAGTTTCTCAATACAATTTGTTGAGCGACACTCAAGGTTGTATGAAAAGCAGGTTCGATCCGCAAGGTTTGAAAATTCGATCAAACTGTTTGAATCGAATATGAGTGCATAAGCAATGCAAGACTATGTATCCCAACCGGATCTTGAGACGAGCAACTTGTTGAGCTACACTCAAGGTTGCAAAGCTAAGGCGTTTGGATACATGATATGCTTGCATAAGCTATTTAATTTTTGTTGAGTCGTATAATATCTAAATGAGATTTAGAAAAGGAAGAAGGCACTAAGGAAAGTCAAATGAGATAGATAGTTTTATTTATCATTAGTAAAGGCACAAGTAGGATGAACTGAAAATGTGACATTTTTTATGTCACGATTTCAGAATAATTGTTATACAAAAGGAAAATACATTTTGGCGAATGTCGTCACCTTGCTTCTGAAGCAAAGTTTTGTGTGAGTAATTTGTAATAACTATAATATATTAAGTGAATACACAAGATAGTAATAAACTTATATGGCAAAATAGACTAGGCCGTACCAAAGAGACTAAGCTTCACAAGTCACATAAAAAAGGGGTCTGGCCTCTCATATTATGAAGTCTACGGACACTTATGAATCTTGTCTCGAAGATATGATGGCCGAAACCCCTTCTGTAAGACAGTGGGAGAGTGAGTTGTTGAACTCACAGTCTCGTACATACTGATGTACCCGGACACGAGTCTAAGTTAGCCAGGATAAGTTGTTCTTATTATTATCATGACACGTGTTCTTGATGAAATACAAGTCTGATAAAATAGAGAACAAAATGACAGAAGTATTTGAACTGATTCGATTAGATCGAAAAGTCGAATACTTAGCTATATAAATCTTGTGTAAATAAAAGAAAATGTGATTTTCTCTCATGTCAAGTCTCTTAGCATATTGGAAGTGTTTGAGAGCATGAATCGTATTTTGTTAGACATAGTGCGATTCATGGCAAGTTGACTCTAAGTTACGATCCTCCCTTTAGGTTATGTCCCAGATTATAATGCCTAGGTTCTTGATAAGGTTCTGTGAGGACCTTATCAATAAGATATTCATTAAATCAATCTTTATGAAGTTAAAGGATTACTCGAGTCTCGTGAGACGAAGAGTCAAGTTAGACATCATAGTCGATGATGGTCTAAGATAACTTCCAAGATAAAATTTGGAGTAGTGACTCCGATTAATAACTTGATGTAATCAGAATTGGTCCATGCACGTGAATAAAGTATGGACTTTAGTTTATGTGCCCAAGGAAAGTGTTTCTTTGACTGCAAGTGAATCTTCGAGTTTAGAAGATTGGTGCAGAAAGAAAGTAGTGAAGTACAACTTACGTTGGTTGAGAGCGTTTTCATCTTAACTCCTATAAATGGATTATGATGAAGCTGTCTCTCCAGTAAATGTGTACAGATCTACTCGGACCGAACTTGATGTAAATGCTTATGATTAAACCATGAAAACTGGAGCATTCATTGTAGTTCGTTTTCTAAATATTATTTAGAAGAACGAATTTTTATAATTGACCAGAGAGTTTTCAAGGCAGTGGGAGCGAGATAAAATACATGCGAAGCATCAAGGGGTTGAAACATATTTTTTGATAAAGTGGTCAAAAGAGTTTGACACTTTTAAATATGAACCATCTAAAATAACCGGCAACTTATTAAAAATATTGTCGTAAGGTACGATGAGCTGGATGAGATCCAGGGAAATTAAATATTATGAATTCCAAAGGACCAAAGGAATTATTTGGATGAGATTCAAATGGTTGGTCTAATATGAACATAGAAATCCCTTAAGTCTACGCAGTAGACGGTTTAGCAGATCCACTCACGAAGGCTCTACCACATGAAGTCAAGAAAGACTTATGTATAAAATACGGTATGAGATACCGGGATAAATGGACCTAAGTGCAAGTGGGAGATGTTGCAAGATGTATGCCCTCGAGGCATACATCTCTGTGTAATTGTACAAACAGCTTGTTCGAAATAACAGTAAGTTGTTTGGTATATATTTATCTAAGTTAATCATAATGTAATTATCATTAGATATTAACTTAGGTAAAGTCCTGAGACTAAATGCAAGGTCAAACATGTATCGAGATGAGTATCTCAATCATTGAGAAATGTTTGACCGTCTGTAGCATAAGTCTAAAAGGGTTCGTGGTCGTAGATGTTTCGAGAAAAGGATATCGAAATATCGGATAGACCATTATGTCTTAGTCTTCACCGTATAGCGGTGGAGATGATCTCATGATCGTTTGACTTGGCAAAGTCGAAGACGAGACACAAGTGCTCATTGGAGAATGAGTTCACTGAACAACCCAAAAGAAGTTGTCATATGCTTTTGATTGACCAATCTGTCAATGATAGCTCTTAGTGATGATATGCAAGTTGGACTTTTGACTTGAGGACATTGTACGAACCAGTGCGTGAACGATGTTACTTAGATCACTGACCTAGCTTCGAGGTTAGGCCTGTCAAAAGGTCTTTGGTTGGGCGACATTTGAAGCGTACAAGGAGAGTAATGACCAAGAGAGGATTCGTCTCTCTCGGTCAATGGGAGTTAGTGTCGTAGAGTTAGTTCGGTCTTTAGTGAAATCTATGGCCAGAGTATGTTGGAAGATGTCCAACATTATTTGACTAAAGATCGATGGAAACTAATCGGATTCGAGCTATATGGGCTGACAGTTTGACCGTACCCTAGGCTTGAACTAGACGACATAGTTTAGACGAAGAGACTATAACTGCGGAATTCATCACGGACACAGTCAGGGTGGTTCCGACAAATACTCATGTCGATGAGTTAACCACATAAGTATGATACTAAAACAAGGACGACAACTGCTGCTCGTGGTCACTGCCATCAGAGGCTTCGAGCCCCACTTGTAGTAGGATCAGGCTGTAGGGTCTCACACAGAGTGCGACCTTCGTCTAGTAATAGGTAGAAACATTAGGGAGAATATGCATTTGATGCAATGGATAGAAAACTGCAAAGAGTTTGCAATTATCTTCTGCATTCGGGATAAATGATTCTAAGTGCAAGTGGGAGATGTTGAGGGATGTATGCCCTCAGATCATTTGTATTTGATGCAAATGATTTTTAAGCTTAGATAGGGGACTATTTTGCATGTGATGCAAAAAGAGTTAAATATGTCTTAAATTGTTTAAGACCATATTTAATATAATAAACATGTTGAAAAGGTTACCTGGATGACGGGATCGTCCCGCTCTAAATGCAGGTTCAAACAGCGTCAAAAACGGAGTCTAAATGCACTAGTTAGAACCAAAACAAGTCAACCCAAACTGTTGGGCTTAACCCAGCGAAAATGGAGGCACATCAAGCCCGAATTTTCTGGTTAGGGTTTTTGATTTTCCATCTTTGAATGGTTTTTTTCTAACTTTGAGACGACGTTCGAGGGGTCAAACGACGTCGGATTGACTCGTCGTTATTTCCTACGCGTTCACCATTTTACCCTCTTCGATTTGATAGGTTGTATCAAGATTGAAGCTCAACGGTGAGGGAGTTAAAATTCATGGAAGTTTGGCATTTATGAAAGGCAAACTAACTTGAACTATTAAACTCTAAAAACATAGTCACACATCGGAAGTGGAGCAAAGGGGAGGGGTCAGCCGCCTATATAAATAGGGGCCTGCCCCCCTCCTCTAAACTCGTCCCAAGCTCTAGATCTGAGCAGCTCCCAAAAATGTTGGAGCACGCTCGGATCTAAGCTTAAATTAATATTCTCTTCTCCCTAATTTTCTGTCCTGCTCCTGAAGGGATTTAGCAAAGCCACGAAGGAGTTCGGATCCGATCCGGAGTCTTGGCGAAGGTTCACATTCAGGTGAAACTTTCTTCGGCACGTGGTTGGCTCAGCGACAATGGGATTGCTCGCCTCGGGACGCGGAGCGGTTCGAGAATCAGTTCGGCGCGGAACGGGGAGCGGCTCGGAAGACGGTGCGGTACACCTTGCCCGTACCAAGGCAAGGTTCCGGGTATGTAATTTAGAAGCTTTCTTTTAATTATATCGCAGTAGCTTAGATCCTTCTTGGGGTGGTCAGATCCACCTGAAGTTGGCAGAGATCCTGACTAAGGGTCTTTTTCCTTAGGGTTTCGTTAAAAAGTTTAATGATTTTCTTCCGCTGTGTTTTCTTTTGCCTCTATTGTTCGTCCGACTTAAGACGGGCATAGAAATTTGTGCACTGAGTGTTCATCAAAACCCAACAGCACTTGCACATGTTCAGACACGACCCACATCAGCTTGTTCAGGGTCAGACGCAAATACATTTACGGATCATTCTTGGGCCAGTCCACGGGCCTAGTGCTATCAAAGTCCAGCCCACTTTAAAAAACTGAGACGCAGATCCAACAAGATAATCCGATGAAAGGCAAAGTCAATCAGTTCATATCCGACAAGCCAACAAAAAAATCATGAAAACAAATCAAATTGAAGGAAACTGTATACAATCAAAATATCATAAAAAGAAAAACAAGCATACGAATCAATCATTGAATGTAGTCAGGAATGAAATTGAAGGAAACTGTATACAATCTCTCAGCTTTCATCATTACACTAGAATACAGAACACGTATTGTGCATGTTTTGTGTAAATAACTTAAAAAGTTTCCCTATCTACACGGTAGTCCTACCTTATAACAGTTAACTGCGTCAGGATCAGTGTGCACACGATGAACGAGTTCAAATTACAGCGAAGGCTTAGACCCCGACAATATGGATTAAAATTGATCAATGTTTCGGAGCTCATACTCATTGTCCGACGACCTGGAGCTGGATCCTGGAGCTTATCTAGCTTTAGCTAGGGTACTGAGGATTGATCGATATTTAAGAATAATTAAGCTGGAAGCTCAAGCTACACATCGTCTCTGGGCACTATAAAGGAAGGTTGTTGCTCAAAGACTTTGACATGGCAGAGCAAGCCACCAGCTTCATCGGCAAAAGTTATCTTCCTTGGTTGCCTCCTAGCACCAAGAGCAGCAGCTCCCTTGTTTTCTGTAGATTTCTGCAATCAAAAAATCGTTATATTGGTTCTTCAGAAAACTCTTCACCGTCAAGGGGAAATATGACATGCAGATCAGCATTATTTCATATTATAGTAGGATACATGAAAACCAACCATTATTTTACAAAAACGGTTGCAATCCTTTGCCATCATAGACAACCATTTCTTTGTGGTAGATTCCAGGTTTGAAGCCTTCTGAATAGACATCCTAATCTGTAATGGAGAAAAAATTGTGAGAAACAGAAACAAGCTGCACGAGGTTGGTTGAAACAACAAAGTATTTTACCAATAAAAATAAATAAGAAAATATGTTTATCACCATACTAGAATTGCATTAATTAACGAAATGCTAAGATTGAAAGTTCAAATATTAGATACACAGTCACTAAGAACTAAACCAACAAAAGACGTCCGAGATTTCATGCCTAGCGTCCCGTATGTTGTGTAAAGTTTAAATTCCCTTGAACAAAAGACAGACACAAGCTTATGCATTGGCATCAAAGGAGCTGGAACACTTTATTTCAACCAATCGTTTCTACTTTCTAATTAGTCTTTCTTAACAAGTAGAGTATCAAGTTTTCATAGGAATATTGTCCATGTCTGAAGGGCTGAGCTCATAATCTTACCTCTTCAGGACTAGAGTTTGATGGGCATGCCTCAGAACCAATAATTTCCTCCACAATATTCTTCATTGATGTCAAACCATTTAGGAGTTTGGTTGCAATAGTTTCTATATCTTGCATCTGTCTCTGTGAGAACGTCACTGCCTTATGGGCCTGTGTGTGGATCAAGGAGTTCTTCGAGCAGGAACAATTCATGTCCAGAGGATCTTGTGGTTTAAGAATTCCTTTGGGAAGCGATTGAGGCGAGCCATTCCTGCTGTCCTTTAATCTATTGGTTATTTTCTCTGGCCTTGGCATCACCACAGTTTCATCACAATCTAACACAAGTAATGAAGGCTTCTTGTTAGTCTACTGTCAAGGCAATTCCTCATTAAGGGAATTTCAAGGCATATGAGTATAGGCATCTATAAAGCAAGGGAAATAAAAATCTAAACATAAACATGTTAAAACAAGAAAAAGGAAAGGAAAACTGTCATATACATGATTTGCAATACATACTAGGAATTTTTATGGTATCATTTAACTCGCTTCGATTTAAAGCCCGGCGAAGCTTTTCCTGAGAAGTCGGAGAAAGGTCCTGCAAGGAAGCATATACTACGAAAATGGTAAATCATATAAATATATACCAAAGAAAGAACTAAGACAATAGGCAAGCACCAACCTTTCTATTAGACAGCAGCTTCTTTGGATGACACTCTAACTTCATGCCTTGATTGCATTTGAGTTCATTCTCCATATTGGATCCCACTTCTTGAACTAAATTAGGCATTTCTGAAGAAGCACAGTAATCCACAGCTGAAGATTGAATTCTTTTGGAACATTCAGATAGACTGTCGCGCACATTATGCAAGTCATTCACTGCAACTGAATGTGGTGGCAAAACTCGAGGTGAATGCAAATCATATGCTTCCACATGTTCCTCTGTATCAACCTCAGCAGAAGTGCCTGCATCTTCTGAGCACCTGTTTAACATCTGATCCATGGAAGAGCAGTGGAAACTCCTGGTTTTAGCTTTACTTTTGCCAGCATATCCAGAAGTGAAGGACATATCTGGATGCTGTGGACAGGAGGAATCACAATCTTCTTGTGCAGAACTCCTTTCAGAATTAGTGAGTTCCACTGCATCAGCAGAGTTGCCTGATATTTCCGTGTTTCGGTTCAACGTTTCATCCATGGTAGAACATTGTAAACTCTTGGTTCCCTTAGAACTTACATTATCAGAATGAGAATCACAGGAAGAACTAGCACATGCGTTTGAATGTTGAGGAGAATCACAGACATCATATGTTCCTAGTACAAGGTGTTTGTCAATATGAGAAAAAACATGATCTTCACTATTGTTTCTCCATGCATCGCCACAAATTGCT
Organism: Scilla litardierei; assembly: GCA_030789695.1. Taxonomy (NCBI): domain Eukaryota; kingdom Viridiplantae; phylum Streptophyta; class Magnoliopsida; order Asparagales; family Asparagaceae; genus Scilla; species Scilla litardierei. The sequence continues at coordinate 653,861,577 of CM061142.1, read as the reverse complement.
TTGTGAACTAAGCTATTTAGAGAACCAATTTCTTCATTGAAACCAGTAGAATGGTGCAAATCATGAATATATCCACTCAGGATGCTATGTTCAGCAGTCAGATTGCTTCCATGAATGCATATTGACATCAATGGAACCGGTATGTCATCACTTCGATTATGACACTCTCCACTCATACTTAATGTGATGATGTTATTCTCCCGTACATGCTCTTGATTATCAGTTATAGGTAAATCACCCAGTTGACTCATATCATCATGCATAACATCCCCCAGGGTGATGTTGAACATTGTTGATATGCCACTGAGATATAAGCTAGGATCTGTAGTTGCGGAAACCAACTGATAATTATCAGCACAAGGTGTCAGCATCTCAGATTTGGAAAATGAAGTCAAAAGTTTGTTGGATGACTTTTCTGAAGACTCTAGCTCCGTTTTTTCTCCATGGCACCCTTCACCACTTTCTGGGCCGCAAACATGAAGGGCATCCTTATCTGAAGTCCCTACCAAGTTCTCATCAACACTTTCTGGGAAGAAGAATTGAAGCTATATTATTTATAACAAAAATAAAAACTGTTGAAAATTTGCAGCAGCAATGGAGTATAAATTAACAGACAACTCATAAGAAGACCAAGTGAGAACATTCAACAATGTAAATGCGCTATGAACTATCAATTAACAGATCTCAAAAGCTCACCCGGTATATTATTTGATCCATCTTCAGCAACTACTTCCTTTGCACTTGATGGTCTCTCAGTTACCAGAGGTGAGGATCCTTCTCCACCACAGAAAGATGGGACGGTCATCAGTACAATTGTCTCTTCCACTGGTATAATTGACTCTGAAATATGCAAATGCTTCCTTTGTTTTCTACCAATAGAAGATTTATTTGGCTGCTTCAACTTCAAGAAAATAAGAGGTTCATCAAGGTCAGGCTCCTCTTCTTTTGGTTTCGCTGGGGCAATCTGGGTATCACTGGTTGAGGAAGCAGCCAATTTTAGAGCTTTCCTCTTTTTAGATTTGCTTCTTTTCTGCAGACTCTTCAAAGTAACGTTAATAGCCAGGTCATCAAGCATGCTAATGCGTTCGACTTCCACATGGTTAGAACTAGAAGAACCATTTTCTCCCCTAGTTTGCTGAGGAGTTGAACTTATAGCATCTTCTGCCTTGTATATGGCATCGACTGCCTTAAGCCTTAGTGATCGTCTCCTATGAGGGCTTACCGTGGGGATGTTCAATACTGAGCTATCATCAGCCAGACTAGACTGGTTAGGGCTGCACCCAAACACTACATGGGAATTGGTTTGATGACAATCAGTTTCTGACATTCTTCCTCTAGAGGAAACTCTGGGAATCATGATTGATGCTGAAGCATGAAAATTAACCGCATCAATAAAAACTTGAATGGTGATGCATCTAAAATACAGATGAGTAAAATGAAATGCAACCATAGATCATCCAAAATACGGTATAGTGGGTATCAGAATATTCTCAAATATTTTATATTCATTCATATCTTATATTCATTCATATCATGTTCCCTCAACTTCAATTCTAGCATTATTCCATATGCAGTAAACATGATCTATTATAACTTTAATAACTTCAAAAATATTATCCACCACGGCCAGGATCATGTGACCTGGTCGTGAAAGGGTACATTCTCCATGAAGTCGATGTACATATTTCTCAATTGGGACGGCACTCTTTGCCCTTGTAAACAATGGAACCCTTAAGGTGCGTGCATTCCTTTATTTGGTCAACAAACAGGATATCGTTACCTGTGGTGTCCTCGATGGTATGGGGTGGCAGGGGCCTGGGGTAAGCCCCCCTCTGTTGGAAGAGCAAGGAAACGGCCGAGCATATCTTTATCAAATGTCCATTCGCAATCTCGATATGGAATCATGTATTCCCTTATTTGGGCATTGAGAGTCCACCCACATCCATAGAGGGGCTTTGGGCAAAATGGAAGGCTGAACACATTTCTAAAAACCTACTCACCTTCTGAGAAACGCTTGTTGAGGCATGTTGTTAGCTATTTAGAGAGAGAAATAACCACACTTTCAGAAGCTTATTTAGATCGGCAGATTATATATATGTATTGACATCAGATTTTGATATATAGATAGATTTGCTCCAAAATAGTACCAGAGTGCTAACTCTGCATCTTCAGGCCTAGACTGCCACAGATCCAGAAACACCCACTGCAGAGGGTTCGGTGGGTAGTTAGCATCATCAATGGACTTCCCTGGCATTATGGTGCCAGTTGCAGGGCGGCATGCTTTTGATGGGAGTTCTGTGGACTTTTGATTGGGTATATACACTGATTCACATGTTTTCTTCAAATCCGAATGAAGATATAACATCATGAAACTTCAAATACCATTGACGTGAGGCTTGTTTCAATCCATATATGGATTTCTTGAGCTTGCAAACCAAGTGCTCACTGTTACTAGAGGAGAATCATAAATGTTACTCCATATATATCTCTTCCTCTAGTTCTACATTAAGAAAATCTGTTTTCACATCCATTTGTTGCAACTCCATGTCAAAATGTGCAACTAATGCCATGATTATAGATACGAAGAGAAGATTTCTTTGACACATGAGAAAAGTCTCATTGTAATCAATTCCTTCATTCTGAGTGAATTCTTTGGCAGCGAGTCTAGCCTTGTATCTCTCAGTGTTACCCAATGAGACTTTCTTTGTTTTAAAGACACACTTGCATCCAACGGCTTTCGCCCTTCAGGTAACTGAACAAGGTCTCGTACCACGTTTGAGACCATCGAATTCATCTCATCTTTCATAGCATCATACCATAAGTTTGATTCATTTGAACTCATGACTTGTGAAAGCATCTCAAGATCATTTTTGGCTCCAACATTAAAGTCCGACTTCTGTAGATACACAACATAATCACTAGATATTACTGGTCTTCTTATCCTAGTAGATCTTCTTAATGTTGTATCAACATTCTCTTGATGATCATGTTAATCAACCGGTTGCTCATCCATCAGTTGTTGTTCTTCTTGAACAATTGATTGTTCAACCACTTCTAGAGTTCCCTGAACAACTTGATCTAGTTGATCAATATCAACGTGTTGAATTTCAATTTGTCGATCAATGCATGTTTGAACTTGAGGGGCACTGTTAACGACAATTATTCGATCAGTTAACGTGGAAGAACGAGTACCAATAAGATCCCTTTCAGGAATAATAACTCGAAAATGATCGCTCCCTCAAATCCCCTCGTCTAGCTGATGTGGGACTATGTTTGATATCTCACTAATCTCCACCTCAAACATAGTCGTACATGCTCGATCAAGTCATGTCTTCACTGTGTAGGAGCCCATATGGCACCTTGGTAACTCCTCAATTTCACATCGGCTAAGTCATGGGTTTGGCTCCAATACCACTTAATTGAATTTCCATTGATGTGAGGCCTTTTGGGGAGATCCCAAGAACAAAACCATGCGGGCATTGGCCCAAAGTGGACAATATCATACCAACATGGAGATTGATGCCTAGAACTGACATAGCATTTATTGTTGGGATGTTGGAAAGATATCAGAGTAATATAGGCATATAGAACATTCGAGGGCTGTAAAGATGGTAATGAGATACCTTCAAGGAAGCAGAGACTACATGCTCATGTACAGACGGACGAACAGCTTGGAAGTCATTGACTACTCTGATTTAGACTTTGTTGTATGTGTTGATTCTCGAAAAATCAACTTCAGGATACATTTAAATGCTAGCCGGTGGGGCTGTATCATGGAGAAGAGCAAAGAAAACTTTGATTGCCACTTATACCATGGAAGTCGAGTTCGTGTCTTGTTTTGAGGCTACTTCACTTACTGTATGGTTTAAGAATTTCATCTCTAGACTTAGAATCGTGAACTCTAAGTCTAAACCGCTAAAATTGTATTGTGACATTATAGCTGCTGTCTGCATAGTTAATAACATGTCGAAATAAGCACATCAAAATCGGTATTTAGCCATAAAACAACGTGTTAAGAAGAAATCAGTCATCATTGAGCATATTAGTACTAATTTAATGATTGCTTGTAATACCACGTATTCACGGATACAGGTATTATATATGTACTAGTCATAACACGTGCCTGCAGACACGGTTCATTTAAGATTTCCCCCACGAAATCTTGTTCCCCTAAAAATTATTTCCACAGCCAAAATTTAACAGAACAATAAATTATCGTAAAAATATCTAGCGGCACAGCACCTTCGACGCGAAACAACAAATTCGGTGTCGAACAACAAATTTGGTGCCCACGTCTTCGGCGCGAAACAACAAATTAGCCTATAAAAATTTAGCGGGCGCCCACGGCGCGAGCGCTCACGCTCATTTAAGATTTCCCCTGCGAAATCTTTGTTCCCAGAAAAATTATTTCCACAGCCAAAATTTAACAGAACAATAAATTAGCGTAAAAATATTTAGCGGTACGGACACATTCGGTGCAGAACAATAAATTCGACGTCGAACAACAAATTTGGCGTCCGCGCCGAACAATAAATTAGCGTAAACAAATTTAGCGGGCGCCTTCGGCGTATGCGCCAAAATTTAACAGAACAATAAATTAGCGTAAAAATATTTAGCGGCAAGGGCATCTTCGGCGCGGAACAAAAAAATCAGCGTCGAACAACAAATTTGGTGCCCGCACCTTCGGCGCGAAACAACAAATTAGCATAAAAAATTTAGCGGGCACCCTCGGCGCGGGCGCGGGCGCCCGCCCTCATTTAAGATTTCCACCCGAAATTTTCGTTCCCCGAAAAATTATTTACACAGCCAAAATTTAACAAAACAATAAATTAGCGTCAAAATATTTGGCGGCACGGGCACCTTCGACACGGAACAACAAATTCGACGTCGAACAACAAATTTGATGTCGAACAACAAATTTGGCGTCCGCGTCTTTGGTGCGAAACAACAAATCAGCGTAAAAATTTTTAGCGGGCACCCTCGGCGCGGGCGCCCGCCCTCATTTAAGATTTCTCCCGTGAAATCTTTGTTTCCCGAAAAATTATTTACATAGCCAAAATTTAACAAAACAATAAATTAGCGTAAAAATATTTAGCGGCACGGACACCTTCGGCGCGGAACAACAAATTCGGCGCCCGCGCCTTTGACCCGAAACAACAAATTAGCGTAAAAAAATTTAGCAGGTGCCTTCGGCGCGGAACAACAAACCTCAGGGGTTTTTTACGCTAATTTGTTGTTCCGCGAAATTGTTTTACGCTAAGTTTTTTATTTTGTTTAATGTAAAGGATCATGCTTCTACGCAACTTTCCCAAGGCACTTTTAATTTCAAAGTTTTGGTTCGCAAGGCACTTTTCCCCCCAAATTTAATCTCCACAATTTTTCCCAAGGCACTTCTAATTTCAAAGTTTAGGTTCCCTAGACACTTTCCCCCCAAATTTAATCTCCACAATCTTTCCCAAGACACTTCTAATTTCAAAGTTTTGGTTCCCAAGTCACTTTTCCCACCAAAATTTAAGTTTTCCCACTAAAATTTTCACAAAATCCAATCTCAACCATTAATTTACCAAGATCAAATCTCAGCCAGCCTTTGTCTTGTCCTAGTCAGCCCTAGAATTCAAAAAACGTTGTCAATTGTATAATAGATTTTGGGCGTGTATATGTGCGTATGGAATTTGGAAGGCTTTTATAATTTTCTTAAAATTTTGTGATATTAAAATTAAAATGAATTTTATGGCATCCTTTTGAATTATTAAATGGAAGTATACATAATTAAATACTTGTATAATGGAGTATGTTAAGTATTTGTCTATGTATTTCTATTTAATTTAAATCAAAAACCCCTAATTAACTTCCATTATCCACCTTCTACTTGGGATGTGGCATCACCCAAATCACCCTCACCTAACTCTAATTTAGGTGGCAGGCTTAAGCTTGTTTTAGGGAGGCAGGACGTGGGCTAGAGGGAAATCAAAAGAGAAAATGAAGAGAAAAATCAAGAGAGAGAAAGAGAAATTAGAAAGGAAAACCCCCCTCAGCTCTCTCACCCTCGCATAACTCCTTCGCTGCTGATTTTCCCAAACCAAGCCCAAACCCTAAGTTCTTTGATCTTTGAATGAAGGAAGAAGGAGAAGTTAAATATTGTTGGGGTCTTCACGGAGAAGAATGGCCCCAGAAATTCTAGGTGGACTGCTAAGGTAGGATTCTAACTTGGTTAGATAGGATCTAGTTTGTATCGCGTAAGAATTTAACTCTGTCACTGTCGAATTTGACAGCAGAAGAAAGCACACGACCATATGGCCCTTTTTCATACGACCGTATGGTGGTCGTTAGTTCCTACGGTCGTAGAATGACCTCGCAAATAAATTTGGTACCATATTGTCGTATGGCTAAACCATACGGCTGTATCCCTTCTTGAAGCTTTGAGCTTTAGACACGACAGTATGGTCGCACCCTAGACCCATACGACCGGATGCTGCCCCCTCTCTTTTCCCATGGCAGTTTCCCCTCCACACGACCGTATGGCAACCCCATACGGCCGTGTGAGCCGTATGGAACCACCGTACGGCCGTGTGGGCCTCTCCTTTAAGTTTTAACCACCACGGCCGTATGAAATTATCATACGGACGTGTAGGTCACCCACCCTTAACTTCACGGCCGTATGCCCCCTTGCCTTGAGCCACACAAGTCCATACGACCGTATAGACTTTGCCATACGACCATGTGGATATGTTATTAGCTAGTTCCAGTGAGAATTTCAAGAAACTTACAAATACAAAGTTGTAGATGTGCAAGTTTTACATTGACACACCAATTTTCAAAAAATCATCATGAATGTGAGAATTATAGTGGTCAAACTGGTAACAGATAGAAATTTTGCAGAAAAGCTGAAATCTGCTTCAACTTAATCAATAAATTTCTCATAATTCCAATCAGTTCTGGGTTTAAATCTCAACATAGAAATTGTAGTTCAGAAAGAGTAGATATAAAAAATGTCCAAGAACACCAACTTTAGATAACTACAGTGGAAGTTATAGTTGAATTAGTGAAGTGTGTACAAACTTGCTGAAATCTGCTATGTCACGGTCCAAGCCCTATTAACCCTAGGTATTTGCTGAAACATACATGATATTATATATAGAAATGTGGTAGAATTTGATAACCTCTACATATATATATTTTTCAGAATTTAATACAGTCTACAATAAGAGTTATTCACAGATGAACACGGGGTCAATCTACAGGAAATCTGAAACAGAATACCATGGTACTTCCCAATTTAACAGAACTTCAATTTAGTTATTTTGCTGACTTGTGAATATTAAACATATTATAAACCATGTTTTAGTCAACTAGTTTATTAATCATGTTGCTTTATTCAATGCCTTGATCTTGTAATGATGATCATCATGTCATGAATGCTAGATACATATATATCAATCACCCATGTTGAAACATTAAATCTCCATGACGATTGATTGTTTTAATAATCAAGTTACAAATATTGTTAAATGCATGAACTCCATGATTCGTATTCTAATTAAGAAAGAAGGCATGGTGTTCCTTATGTAACTTTACCGTGGAATTAAACAAGTATAAGCAAAGACATGGTAACGATGGATGGATATGTAAGAACATCCCTATGAAATGTGAGAGTGGTGTTAAGACCACTACAAAGCAATGATGCCATGAATTAATGAAAATAAGTGTGAGAATGAGAACAAGAATCTGAAGTTCTCAATCCATTTAGAAATGGGTGAGACTTTAGATATAGGTTTTGGGGGGACACATGTAAAGAATGGGTCTTAAGGAGCGGACACCGCTGAGGCTTTCACTTGAACTCCTGAGTGATGGAGTTGGCAAAGTGTGGACATAGCATGATTTCTCACCCACACTCCCGGTAGTTGGCAGGGGGAGTAGGCAGGGTTAAAGAGGCCGGTGGTGTACTCGTGATGCACAATGACAGTAAATGATGGTTTGCTCCGTATTCCACTCAAAACCGAGATTTCTCACTCCCGATAGAGGATTTACGAGAGGCCCCTCCAGTGCTCATGTTGCTGGTTGAAGTACTACTTTTCACCCACCATGGGTGAAGTCCAGCTCCTTAAGTGTCCTATTATTTACACGGGTTTCCAAACATGTAAAGTGATAACTTAAAGTAATTGTCTTTTAAGTTCATAAATGTTGATGTCTTATGTTGATGTACTTCCCTGTTCACTTTCAGCATTACATGTTACAATATGTTACCTTCGTGTAATTTACATTTACTTCGCCAAACATGTTGTCTCTTGTTAATTGTACTTTACCGCTTTACTTTAGCTCTTGTTTGTCACAATACATATTACTAGTTCTCCTTTAAAGCTTGCATGTCATGTCGTGAATACTTTTATATGCAGTGTGACCCTTACTTGTTAGACCGCCCCTCTTAGATAGGTAATCCGGTTCTAAACTGGGTCCTATCTAGCTTAGTTAGGAATCTTATTGGGTCACGCGTTGACATGCCCCATTTACTTTTCCAAGTCTAGAAGCAGGGATTGTCAGAGCAGAGCTAGACACGGGAGCTACTTATAGATGGAGCCTCAGAGGGTAGTTTGGTCCAGTTGTACTTCCAGGGGTAGTTAGAGTGAGTTGTACTTTGTACAGAGTGGAGTGCTTGTACCTTTTGTGGGTTTGGGAACTCCTTTTGGGATTTACCGTTGTACCCCTTTATACAGAGATGATGTATGTAAAATATGTATCATTATATTAATAAATGAAATGTTTGTACTTTTGCTTACTTCTCTGTATTAATTTCTGTGATGGAGCTTTACTTGTACTTTTCAGCACGTGCATAGTGACCTACAGATTCTCTTGTAGTCTCTTCTTTTCTCTCTTTCTACGTAACACTTGTTGATCTGTGAATACTTGGGACAGATTCGTACTTCCCAGTATCCTGAAAAACGAGTCGTTACAGTGCTGATCCTTTAACTAAAGGCATGCCACTAATGAAATTTAAGGATCATGTGGATAGAATGAGACTTGGTTTCTCGTTGTAATTTTTCGTTGTAAGAACGATGTTATTTGATGAAATTCTTATTATGATGCTTTCTCATATATGGTCATGTCACATTTGGATATATTGTTGTATATATCGTATTGCACATTTGATCATTAAGTTTGGACCAAGAATAAACAGTGTTTATTCATTAAGTTGTATATGCTATTGATGAGAAAGATCATTAAGTTTGGACCAAGAATAAACATAGTGTTTATTCATTAAGTTGTATAGGCTATTGATGAGAAACATGATGCAATGTGATACATGGAAGATAATACGTGTTTCTAAAAAGACATATCCATGATTCATGTATTTTGTTTCTTGTTAGGAATGATGGTTTATGCAGATCAAATGAGAAAATGTTAGTTGTTTTTCCTTTTGGCTCCAACTAGTTGTGATATATAGTTTTGTTAACTTATTCCATCAATAAAACTGGAAAAACATTTTTGTTAACCGTTGATGGAAAGGTTCAAACAAAAATAAAATGGGTTTTGGTCCCTACAGCCCTCTCTCTCATTTTTTAGATTATACACCATCAAGAAAAAGAGTTTGAGACTCAGAAGATCAAATTTCTAGAAAACCCACGTACATAAAAACATTCTGCAAAAGTAAAACAAAGCCACTAGATAAAATAATCTCGCATGTTCCAACAAATTCGACAGCTAAGCGCCTTTTGTTCCTTGAAAAAAAGACACGTTCATTTTCCGCTAGTTTCCACTGGTTTGTCATACACTACAAGGTTATTGAAACATGGATTGAAGAACCAGAGTCAATTCACCATGTGTCACAATGAACGTCAGCCACATTAGGTTCAAAACAAACAAGTGAGATTGAGTTACCTTTATTCTTGTGCCATTGATGGAATTTCAGACAATTCTTCTTCATGTGCCCCTTCTTTTTACAGAAGAAGCACATGGACTCCTTAGTAATTCCTCACTTAGTAAGCACTTTCCCATTTCCTTTTACTTTAGGGTGTTTGTCATCTTTATTGTTGGTTGCCATCAACTCTCTCTCCATGCTCCATGATCAACCGACCTTCCTCCTGAACACACATGGTCAGAAGTTCATCCATTGACCACTTATCCTTGTGTATGATATCTGGACAGGTCTGTGTTGATGCGGGAGAGTGTTTAAAATGTAATGGACCAAAAAGCTGTCTGACATCTCAACCTGCAATGTCTTCAGTTGAGCCGCAATGTCCCTCATCTGCATGATGTGCTCACGCACACCTCCGAGATCAGTAAGCCTTAGTGGCAAAAACTTTCCAATGAGGATACTTGCAAGTGTATTATCAGAGCTCTGGAACTGCTCATCAATGGCCTTTAATAATGATCAGACCTTGTCATATTTTTCCACCAAGTCCCTTGTACTAGCCGCTATTTTAGTCTTTATGAAAATAACACAAAGACGGTTAGATCTCTTTCATTTTAAATAAAGATCTAAAACTTCTAGAATGCTAGTATCTGTAATGGCCGGCGACTCATACTTGTGGATGGCATAGTCAATGTCAGCCACTCCCAAATAAAGGAGTACCATCTCCCTCCAAATTCTGTAGTTTTCGTCATTCAAATCAGGAATTTCATACTTAACATTAATAACTATCATAGACCGTAATGCTGCAAAAAATTTAACATACATACTCAATTCATTGTTTTTGAAACTTAACAAACCAAAATATGTATTACCAATATAAAATATAGAAAATATGGATCTAGTGACATAAACTGGCATGTGGGCCAAAGAAAGATGGTTATATGCTACATGCATGAACTGCATAAAGAAAGATGGGTCGTCTCTTAAGACCATCCTTCTCAATTCATAAATTTGGAAAGGGGACGGATGGGAGGGTTACAGTGCAAACTAGTCCCCACCCATTCCGAATATTTTTTTGTGATTGGCATTGCCAAGCAGCTAACGAATTTCAATGTAGAACAACTCAAAAATTTCATCTTCCCAGTGCTTCCAGGATTAAAATTGCAAAAACTACTGAAACATGAAAAAAGAACAAAATCGAGACGAATAGTAAAAATTATAACAGACCTCAGTTCTCAAATCAAGTAACAAATGATTACATATAAAATAGAAAAAAGATTGGGGCAAAAAGCAAGGCGAAAGCAACGACCTTTAAAACCAATTTGATCTCGAGCTGAATCGATACCGCCGTTGATGGGAGATCCGCTACAAATAATTTAGTTAAGATGGCCGATTTGGGATCAGTAAAAGGAACCCTAGTTAGAGAGAGAGGTTTCAAATAGAGAGGGGAGAGAAAGGAGCTGGGACAGAGTGAGTGTTAGAAAAGACAAAAAAAGGAAGCCTGCTTCTTTCCGATGTATTTAAAAAAAAGGCCACGTGCCATGTATACCGGAGACACTTTGGTGCATGAATTTTTTGCAACGGATGGAACAGATGTGACAACTCGTCTTTACATTGGCTTTTTTAAGACGTGTGAATCATTTTTTTGTCTGACGCTCAGCGGCAGCGGCATGCTCATGGGTGTCTAACACTTATATCCATGGAAAAATTGTCAGTATGCACATTCGCATGCTGAACTTTGTCACAGCCAAATTTTTGTCATGATTTGCCCTTACATTCATGGGAAAAATTTTGTCACATGAGCATGCGAATTTTTCAGACCCAAATTTTCCCATAAAGACTTGGAGCCAAATTAAAGTTTGCCTTTACATTCGCATGCTGAACTTTGGCTCCAAATTGTCAGCATGCACATGGCTATCTGGTAAAAAGCTATCTTTGCATGCGAATGCTGCATGCTCACGGGTCCCAAACCGTTCGCCACCCCACCCCTAGCTATAACAATCCCCCCCAAATCCATCCACATACACACAAACTTTGGTCGACGTTTATCTTCTCTCATTCACCGAAATCCAATCCTCACATCCTCTTGTCAAACGAGACCAGTAATAAAAAAGCTTCAGAAGGCTTCTGCTGTTTGCATGCCTATATACCCCCGTCGCCACCTCCCTCAAGCGATCTCACACACACCAAGAGCTCTAACATCGACGAGAACAACGACTAAGACACTTTACTGAGAGCTCCGTCGCCACCACAGACGCGATGCAGATCAGCTTTTTGATGCTTTAGGAATTAAGATGAGTATATAAGGGGTGTTCTAATGTGAAGATCAGTTTTTTTTGCATGAACTAAATGAGGTTTTGGCACCATAATGATCGGTATCTATATATTTGCATGATTGCCCTATTATCAGAAGATATAGGATTTTGGATCCTAACCATTTAGTTGAAACTTTATTTTGTGAAACAACCATTGCTAGTTAAACAACCATTATTAGTTCATCAACATATATATCTCAAACCTTCAGCTAGATTATTTCCGGTAACTATATTATTTTAGAAGGATTGATCCTCCGAGTTTAAACTGAATGTCAAAAAAGATATCTCGACCAGAATTTGCAACCACCTTATTGAGGGCTTGGTTTATACGTCATGAACTTTCTTGGATTTAAATCATTCACCGCTATTAGCCACATTTCAAGTGTTAGGGTTTGCCTGACGAGGCTTTGACATGAGTGGCATTAAGTCATGATGACAATGGTCATACTAGATAAGTAACAGGAAGGGAGAAAGAGATCATGGCAAGTGCTTGGAATAAAGACCGGACGATACCAAAGGAGAACCCACATGTGACTTTAGTTAGAATATTTGGTATTTACTTGACATGTCATTTGGTTGCCACTAGAAGCATTTGTAGATGAGCCATGCAAATTGCAATGAGTTTCCTATATGGACACACCAATAAGTCATGTGTATGATTACGTGCAGATATAGATAAAAGCGAATGATATGCAATCGTAAGTCCAAAAATTTTGTTTGTATGTTGTCTACCTAAAATCTATAGTTCACATCGTTCCACAGAATGCCTGCTTTGACCATTAAACATCCATAATGTACCATTGAAGTGACATTAACAAATGTCAGACGAGTTTCTCAAATTTTGGAGTGCCTAACATGTTCAGAGACATGAAATGTGTTCTGGCAATAGTGGTACCAGTAAAGAGACCTATTATATTGTATGTATCATCCTGAAAAAATTGCAGGCCTTCAGCACTTGAATGAATCTCCTTCAAGTATATAAAGAAGCATTAGTTCATGCAAAAAAACTGAACCCAATCTTCCCAATCTGAGAGCACAGGGGAACCATAATGATCGGGAAGATCAAAACCCAACCTTCTTGTTCCACACATGCAAAAAATCTATAGACCTCCTTTTTGTTTAGATTGATCTTGGTTTCATTTTCTTATTAATGGTGAATGTGTTGTGTCCATATTTTACATCTTTTCATAGCATCATGCCATTGCACTTCATGCCATTTTCGCACCCAAATCCTGCATTTTCCTACGATATTACAATTCTAACGTTATATTCGAGTTTCATAGTGTTTTATGAATTTTCAAGGATTTTGGAGCGATTCGGGACCCATTTTGGTTATGGACACATCTGACATGCCAGTGAGCCCGTTGGCGAAGCTCTACAGGAGTTCGCCAAGTTTTGGGAGCCATGAGAGGAGTGGAGGAGAGTGCAGGAAGAGAGGAGAAGTTATCAGGAGCTTCAGCTAATATTTTTCCAGGCGACTCGACCGAGCAGAGCAGCTGCTCGGTCGAGCAGATGCACGAAAAAGAAGCAGGCTGACATGCTGCTCGGACCGAGCAATACAATGACTCGGTCGAGCAGCTCCAATATCCGAACCTCAAGCGACATCCTACTCGAGCCGAGCAGATCTCACAGCCACCGAGTCAGTTGGCTGCTCGACCGAGCAGAGCTGACTCGGGCCGAGCATACAGTGCAACATTTTTGGAGAAGACCGACTTACTGACGTGCTCAACCGAGCAAGACAGCTGCTCGACCGAGCGGCCGACTGAGCAAGCTCCTACTCGACCGAGTCACTGACTCGATCGACGACACTGAAGGCTATTTTCGAAAATTTCTCGCGGCCATCTGATGCGCGCTGGGGAGTGAAGAGTGGATCTGGGTTGCGCGTTTAAGGGGGGTTTCATTTATTTTGTAATTTTGAATTACGTTTTTAGGGCAGCGGAGATTAGAAATAGTTTTGTTAGATCTAACCCTACTTTTTTAGAGATTATTGAATTATTTCTTGGAGATCTACTATTCTTGCGTTCTGGAATCTTTTGGATTATTATTTGCGACTGTTCTTCACTGTCTTCGTTGCGTAAGTTATTCGTTTTCTTATTCGATTGATTTGTCATAATGCTCTCCTTGATAAAAAACCACATTTTTATTTGTCAATATCGCCATGTGCGAGTGGTCTCTTCTAGGGTTGATGAGTTAGCCCTAAGTCTTTAGGGGGAAGATGTAGATCTGGATCTCTAGGTTGGATTAGGAATGAAGGGGAGTATTTTGGTCGATCCTACCGGATCCCTAGGTTAACCCGCACTGAGATCATGCCCACGGTCTGTGGAATTGATGAGCTTAAGGGGTATCCTTGGGATTCGAATAGGGAAATCGGTGGATCCAATCAAGGCTCATGACCATGCCCGACTCGTGCCTTGAGGGGATTCACCGACGAACTATATCGCTACGTTGACGGCTACCGCCATTACGTCAACGAGAGCCACCGAAATACCTCGAAATTCTAACCCACGAGAGTGGTACGAATTGAGAGATTAATCCCCTAATCCTAATGCAACGTAAGGATCATATTCCAACATCGATTCCCGACGGTCTTAGCGGTGATCCCTAATACCCTAGTTCCTTTTATTATTGAATCAATAACAATACCACAACCAATCCTTTCAACCCGACAGCTATCTCACTCTGAGAAATAAAAATAAGCTCAGACCCAAAATACACTATCACCATCCATGTGGGATCCGACATCTTATATACTATAATTTGACACCGTCCGCTTGCGAATAGAGCCCGGAATTGACACCTATGGCCATACTATGCCTAGCGACCGTGACACCGCTAGGTGGAATCTAGGTGTAGGTTCCGGGTGCGTCAAGTTTTTGGCACCGTTGCCGGGGACGGCAATAGTGTTATCTCAGTTTATTTTTACTTTGCAGAGTTTGCTAGCAACTCTTATCATTTCTCATCTTTCCACCCTTTTTATTCTTTTAATTATTACCATGATACTGACGGTATTTCTCTGAGTTGTTTTGGTGCATGAACACTCGCTTTGAGGCATTTAATCAAGAGTTATTATTCGACCTCGAGATCGAGAAAATGGCAAGGGCTCTGATCACTCCTTATTTTACACTTTTTTCCCGCATGTTTGCATGCCATTTAGATCGCTCAAATCATGTTTTTCACGATATATCGACGATATTGCGATGCTTTTCACGATTTGTTGTTTTTGTCGCATTTCAGGTGATTTGGAGCGATTTGGAGTGATCTCGAGATACGCCTACTCCAGAGTGTCACCGATGACCTCCCCGAGGGGTATTTTGCTGTTGGAGAGGAGCGGAAGAAGAAAGAATGTCGTAGGAGCGACGAGGAGGCCAAAACAAGCTGTTTGGGCATTTTTGGTGTCTCACTCGGCCGAGTGAAGGACTCACTCGGCCGACCACCGAGACACCGCTCGGCCGACCTGATCGGACACACTTTATGTGTGCACTCGACCGATCGACGGAAGCCACATCGGCCGAGTGACGAGACCCCGTCCGCCTGAGTGGCGCTCAGACGAAGCCATTCAAAAATCGCCAACTTACTGTTTTTCGTCTGCCTGAGCTTCAGAAGACCCACTCGGCCGAGTGGCAAATGCCGACCGCCCGAGTACTAAGAAGCCATCGGCCGAGTGACGACAACTCACTCGGCCGAGCGACTCCCGAAGTGAAGACCCCCGAAGACCCAGACTTACTGGAAATTTACAGGGTTTCTCACTCGGCCGAGCGACTTTTGTCACTCGGCCGAGTGCGACGCGCTGCCTGTAGCGAAAATTGCGGATTTCAGGCTGCGCAGGGGCATTTTGGTCACAGTTTTTTGGACGATTTTGGGGGGTATTTAACCCCTGTTTTTACCCTAGGTTAGGGAGATTTTCTCTTAGATTTTTTGCAGCTTTTTAGATTAACTTTTTAGCTTTATTCTTGTGATTGGAGAGGAGACAAAAGTTGATTTTTGTTGGATTATTTGAAGAACTCCATTGGTATGCCTCTCTCTTTTTTTAAAAATACTATTTTTATTGCTTATCTCAATATTGTGATGAATTCTCTTGTTAATTTCATTGATTATTTTTGTGTTTGTGCTATGAATTGTGAGTAGTCTCTACGTCTTGGGGCGTGGGGATGAACCCTACGAGCCCAATTTCAGATTTGTGATGAATTGGTAGAAATTTTGCTAGAATTGCTATTAGGGTTAGATTGGGATCGATTTATTACGGATGGCTAGGAGTTCATACCGATTGGGATTTGCAAGAGATTGGATCCCAATTCGATAGGAAACCCTAGAAATCCGAATTGGGTTGGAATCGAATTTCCGTAGTATCGGTTTGCAAGAGATTGGACCGATACTAGGGTTTCCGGTTGCAATTCCGTGCCGATACCCGTTTGCAAGAGATTGGACGGGTAGGAACTATCCCAACCTAGGTCGTGGCCCGAGTTTGCACGAGAGTGGGTTCGGGGCGCGATTGAACGATGATGTTGATCCTAATGCTAGCTTGCCTAGGCTAGGGTTTGCAAGAGATTGGACCCAAACCTAGGATAGCTATAGACCGGCAACAGCGAGAGAGCGTGAGCTAGGTTTTACATCTAGTTGCAACTAATTCATCCAAAATTTTATTCTAGCAATTTTGACACCAATGAACCACATTGACGAGATACGGTGAGTAGCGGGGATTCCCCATTCCCTAGGCGTCTTTTATTTGATTTGATATCTTCGTACTTTGTCTGACGATTGTGACAGGATCGCCAAAGGCAAATTCTCTCTTTTCTGTTCTTAAATAGCCAGGTTGATTGGAGCAAGCACTTTCATTCGTCCTCCCTGTGTTCGATAACCCGCTCGCCGCTACACCGTGCGCTTGCGGTAAAACTACACGGTCGCACTTTTGGTTTACATTCCGGAGCGATCAAGTTTTTGGCGCCGTTGCCGGGGAGGACATTTTGACGGTGTTCAGCATCGACCACCCGGTTATTTTTCTTTCTTTCTTTACTTTCTTCTATGTCTTGTTCTAACTCTGTTCGCAGCCCTATTTGCATATTCTCCCCGTATTTTGCGTAAGATCTTAACAGGGAGAATGGAGGATGCAATGTCAACAACAGAACTCAGTCAGGAAGATTATGACTCCTTCACAGACCTCCTCAAGGAGCTTGTCGACGAGGTCCACGCCACCGGAACTTTTGCTATCGATATCAAGGACCCCGACGAACAACTGTTTGCTAGTTTTGTGATGGACCAAGTCTCCCCGGACGGGACTATCGGGGGCAATGTCAGAGTTGATGTGATCGACGACAAGTTATATTTCGAAGACGGTAGAACAAGTGTCGAGGAGCACTATACTCCCAGAGAATCTTTCGAGCAAACCGACATTCAGGGAGTTACACTTTATGACACTCACTCTTGCTTTTATGAATCGTCTGATGTGTTTCTTGATTCCAGGAACGAACCGGAGCAGAGTGAAGGTTTTGACGATGCTAGCACAGAATCGGAGAGCGCTTATTTCGATGCATCGTCCTCACTAAGTAGTGAGTCTGAGTCTTCGCAAGAGAGCGCACCACCTGAACATGAGCTAAACCCGGATGACAATGAAGAAGCCAAACTCATGCGAGCTGATGAAGTAGAAGGAGCGGCACCTCTTGAGGTAGAACTTAAACAATTACCTCCGAATCTAAGGTATGCCTTTTTGGGTAATAAATTAACTTTCCCGGTGATAGTAAACTCCGACCTCACGCAAGATCAACTTGAAAAACTCCTAGACGTTCTTAGGAGCCACAAAGATGTCCTTGGCTACACTATCTCCGATCTAAAAGGGATAAGCCCTAGGCTTTGCACACATAGGATCCATTTGGAGGATACCGACGCCACCTCCATAGAGCCTCAAATGAGGTTAAACCCGAATATGAAGGAGGTGGTTAAAAAGGAAATCCTAAAATTGCTCGACGCCGGTATCATTTATCCCATCTCTGACAGTAGATGGTTTAGCCCCGTTCACGTCGTCCCCAAGAAAGGGGGGATGACAGTCATAAAAAATGAAAAAGGTGAGCCCATATCTACACGCACCGTCACGGGATGGCGAATGTGCATTGACTATAGGAAACTAAATAAAGCCACCCGAAAGGACCATTACCAATTGCCCTTCATTGATCAAATGCTTGAACGCCTAGCTAAACATAAATACTTTTGCTATCTAGATGGGTATTCGGGATTCTTCCAAATCCCTTTGCATGAAGATGACCAAGAAAAGACCACTTTTACTTGTCCCTATGGTACCTATGCCTACCGTAGGATGCCATTTGGTCTTTGTAATGCTCCCGCCACCTTTCAGAGGTGTATGACATCCATATTTTCCGATTACATCGAAAATATTATGGAAGTTTTTATGGATGATTTCTCGGTTTATGGAAGCGAGTTCGACTCCTGTTTGGCCAATCTCTCTAAAGTCCTTAAAAGGTGCCAACAAAACAATCGCACTCTAAATTGGGAGAAGTGTCACTTCATGGTCACGGAAGGTATAGTTCTCGGGCACCTTGTCTCTTCGAGAGGAATTGAGGTAGATAAAGCAAAGATTGAGGTAATCGAGAAACTTCCTCCTCCTATTAATGTCAAGGGCATTAGAGGCTTTCTTGGTCATGCGGGGTTTTACCGCCGCTTCACCAAGGATTTCGCCTCGATTGCCCGACCACTTACTTCCTTGCTTGCTAAAGATACTCCTTTTATTTTTTCAGGGGAATGCTTGCAAGCCTTCAACACCTTGAAGGAAGCACTAGTTTCCGCGCCCATCATACAACCACCGGATTGGAGCCTTCCCTTTGAGCTAATGTGTGATGCTAGCGACCAAGCCATTGGAGCAGTATTGGGACAAAGAAAAGATAGGAAGCTTCATGCGATATACTATGCGAGCAAGACATTGGATGACGCGCAGAAAAACTACACAACTACTGAAAAAGAGCTTCTAGCGATCGTCTATTCCATCGAGAAGTTTCGCTCCTACCTCCTTGGTTCCAAGGTGATTGTCCACACCGACCATGCGGCGTTGAAGTATCTTTTAAACAAGAAGGAGGCCAAACCTCGGTTGATTAGGTGGATACTCTTGTTGCAAGAATTTGATTTGGAGATCAGAGACAAGAAAGGTACGGACATTGTCGTGGCGGATCATTTGTCTAGGCTCATTCGCGACAAGGAGGATGAGAGTTTACCTATCGACGACACATTCGTGGATGAGAGGCTATATGCCATAAGGACCAAGGAAGTACCTTGGTATGCGGACTTCGTCAACTACTTGGCTTGTGGGATTAAACCGCATGGGATGCCCACGCATCAAAAGAGGAGATTTCTGCATGAGGTCCGTAGCTATTTTTGGGAAGATCCATACCTCTTCAAGATATGCAAAGATAGTGTCATTCGGAGGTGTGTTTCTAAAGAGGAGGCAACGTCTATCATTTTGCTTTGCCACGGTCTACCATGCGGAGGACATCATGCCGCTTCTAAAACAACCGCTAAGATTTTGCAGAACGGATTCTTCTGGCCAACAATGTTTAGAGACACCCACGAATTTGTAAAGGGGTGCGATAGATGCCAACGGACCGGGAATATCTCCAAACACAATGAGATGCCAATGAGGCCCATCCAAGAAATTGAGCTTTTTGATTGTTGGGGAGTAGACTTCATGGGACCATTTCCGTCGAGCAATGGTAACAAATATATCCTATTGGCCATTGACTATGTATCCAAATGGGTGGAAGCAATCGCCACCCCTACCAACGATGCAAGGGTCGTCTCTAAGTTCTTCAAACAGAGTATCTTCCCACGCTTTGGAGTGCCTCGTACCTTGATAAGCGACGGGGGGAGCCATTTCATAGAAAACAAGTTTGAAGCCATGCTAAAGAAGTACGGGGTAAACCATAGAGTTGGCATGGCATACCACCCCCAGACAAGCGGCCAAGTGGAAGTCTCAAATAGAGAAATCAAGCAAATTCTTGAGAAGACTGTGGATCGATCTAGAAAGGATTGGTCAATGAAGCTAAACGATGCTCTATGAGCATATCGCACGGCATTTCGCACTCCCATCGGCACCACACCGTTCCGACTTGTTTATGGGAAAGCTTGCCACTTGCCGGTAGAGTTAGAACACCACGCATATTGGGCCATCAAGACCTTTAACTATGATTACAAGAGTGCGGCGGTGAGGCGACTCTTGGACATCAACGAGCTTGATGAGATAAGAAGAGACGCCTACGAGAGCTCGAGAATTTACAAAGAAAGGACCAAGATTCTCCACGACGCCTGCATAACCGTCACAGACTTCAAGGTAGGAGACAAGGTCTTGCTCTATAATTCCCGGCTCCGACTATTTCCCGGTAAGTTGAGGTCACGTTGGTCCGGACCTTTCACCATCATGCACATACAACCGGGAGGTGCCTTCGAGTTGGAAAGCAAGGACGGAGCCACATTCAAGGTAAATGGTCAGAGGCTCAAGCATTATTCCGAGGGAGTCCCAATGGGAGAAATCAATAGGATATATCTACTTAAGGGACGGCCGGATGATCTTTCATACCTCCTTGACGAGGTAATTGAGGAGGCGATCCCCCATTCGATCGGCGCCCTATTTAAAGAGGATTTCGAGGAAGGCCCGGATTTAGGACAAGATGAGAAGAAAAATGATTCCCCCGACTTCTCCGCTGAGATTGATGAAGGCGACGCTGATGTCGCAAGGATTCGAGAGCTCTGCAAGCTCTCGAAATTAAGGTCTCCGAAGAAAGCTCCGCCGATACGGAAATCGGCGTCACCGGTGAAACCGAGGACCGGAGCAAATGCTAGCTTGGGGGAGCCTCCCCCCAACACTATTCGAGATGGGAGACCACCGAGGGAGAACACGCCGCCGCAACTTCCGAATCCAAGCGTTCTCCCCGGAAAATTTGACGGGTGCATCTCATATGCACCAAACATCCCGCATTAATTGAAAATCATAGGGGGTCGAGCTCACGACCTTAAACGAGCGCTTGTCGGGAGGCAACCCGACGGTTATTGCTTTATTTTCACTTTTCTTTTATTTTTGTTTTAGAAATTTTTAGTGTTTTGAGTCGTTCGCCCCAAAAATCTTGTGATAACGGGTCCTATTTTTCCTGACAGGAGAGGAGAACGAGGTACCCATCATTAGGAGGACGCACAAGGCGACGAGGAGCGCCCCATGAAGGCGCTCGATGCTTAGGAGGAAGATGAAATCGACTGGAAGAAGAAAAACGGAGTTTAGAGCCCAAACGAAGACAAACAACAGAAAACAAGGCTCACTCGGCCGAGCATACTAGTCACTCGGCCGAGCACACAAGTTCGTCCGGCCGAGCCGCTCACGAACGAGGGAAGTCTGCTGTACCAAACTCTCTGTTTATTTTCCTGATTTCAGTATAACTGCTACTTGGCCGAGTATATATATTCACTCGGCCGAGTAAAACTGATACGCTCCTAGGGCGAGTCTTGCCGAGTAGCTTGAGCCACTCGGCCGAATGGACTTACTCCACTCGACTGAGGGTGGCAAGGCCACTCGACCGAAGCGTAAGCGGGGAGGAATTTTTTCCGTTGCGTTACTCGGCCGAGAGACCTAGTCACTCGGCCGAGTCGTAACTTTTGCCATAAAAGGGGTCGCTGGGGGGGTTCGTTTTTCGAAACGAAACAAATCGCAACAGCCCGACCCTTCGCATTCCCAGCGCCCGAACCCCTCCCCCACTCACCCAATAGCTCTTCCGCCACCGCCGCTCGGCCACCCACCGCCGGCCGAGCCGCCGCCGCTCCTCGCCCGAGTCGCCGCCGGCGGCCACGCCTCCGGCCACCTCCGGTATCGCCGATTTTCGCCTATTTCTCCTCTTTTGTGTATTTTTTGACGATCCATGTGCTTAACGAACCCCAAACCCAAATTAATTTCTATTTCTATCTATTATACCCCTAATGCTCCATACGTTTTGAATATTACTCGTTGATATCTCCGTTTAATGCGCCGGTTATTTTTGGGAGC